>CM021765.1:46437789-46564155 GCA_011076525.1 Nettapus auritus
AAAAGGAAAAGGAAAAGGAAAAGGAAAAGGAAAAGGAAAAGGAAAAGATCCTCCCTGTTTATATACAGACAAATTTTAGTTCTGGGTGCTCACAGAGCCTGAGGTACTTTTTTTTTTTTTTTTTTTTGTCACTAAATTAAGGCTGATTATGGGGGAAGAGTCTGCACTTCTGTATCAGATTGTCTTCTGTCTTTCAACTGAGCTACTCCACCCCGTAATTTTTCTGTCTGAGCATGCTGGCACTTCATTCAGGCACCTTCCTGAATACAAAATGAATCCCACAGCGAGCCCTGGGATGTGGTTTTGCTCCATAGGCCAGGAGCTGCAGCACAGAGAACACTGTTCCCCAGGCTTACAAGTGGAATCTGCAGGAGGGAGAAGTGAATTTGGGGAGCTCAGGCTAAAGGCACAAAACTGCCCTCTTCCAAGCTGAGCTGTACTCACATCTGCCCACCCAGGTGATCCCCCCGTGCTTGTTTTTGCACTGCAAAATTTCAGGACATGTATTTAGCCCACAGAATCTAATTTTGCATGAGCTTTAATTCCCATGGCTTTGGCCTTGGCCTAGATTATTTTTTTTTGGGGGGTGCTAATTAGGTGAAGCATTGGATGGACACACTTTTTCTGTGCAGTTTCATTTATGAACTCAATTTTATATTTTTCTTTATAAACACAAAACCTTCAAACTATTCACATATGAGAAAAAACATCCCAACTAGATTCTTTTTTCTTTTCCTTTTAATATATACACTTTAACTTGAAAGAATCCCATGCCTTGTCGTTATTGTTCCATCAAGCACTGGCTACTGAGATTCTACTTGGAAAATGTTAACTCCCCGAAGAATGGGATTAAATATATCGAGGGGTGCAACCTGAAATAAGGGAACTGGTGCAGGCTTCAAACAGGAGAGCATCGCTATAAAAAGCAATGGAATGGGGTGGTGAGTTTATACTTCCTCTATTGTTATTAAATATAGCTATATTTTCAGAAGGCCTCTTGGTGCAGCTCCTCTGTCTCCATACACCTGCAGCGAGCCCACTTAATGATGGCTAGAGATGAAAAGGATTCCAGTGCAAACCCCTCGAGCACTTCGCAGGCTTCTCTTAAATGCGGAGCCCGAGGAATTCTCCAACAGCATGTAAGAGAAAATAAGGATGCAAATTAATTAACTGCCTCTGAAACGCTGCTGTCATTTTGAATTTTTTTTGACAAATAATTGAAGTGAAGGTAAAAAGCAGCTTATTTTTACCATCACCTCCGTGATGTCAGAACCACTCTGAGCTGCAGAAGCTGGTTCAAACCAGGGAGGACGGTGACGGGCATCATGACAAAGGGGAATTTTCCACCCTTGGGTTGAAAAGGCAACGAAGGTTTCCTTACATTAAAGACTGCTTTTGCAGGGAGACTAGACCACTTTGTAGCAGGACAATAGGCGAATGTGCTCCTTTAGCCCTTTTTTGCTGTTGTCTGGATTTTCCAAGGACATCACCCACGAGCAGGCTGGCAGCAAGTGCCAGGGCTGCTGGCCAGGGCTGTGGGACGCTCCAGGACTGCTGCCGGGGCGGTGACTGCCAGGCCAGTGCAGCTGCTTGGGAGAACTGGTGGCTTAAAAACCTCTTAGCAGCACCCTCTGACTCTGGAAGAGGGCAGGGGCTGGGAATTCCCCTCTCTTGATGAGTTTAATCCCTTGCTCCCTTTATGCTTCCCCTCCTCTGTCCCAGCCTGTGAAATGGTGGCCGTCCTCCATCGCGCCACGCTCTGAAGGCTCCGATGCCAGCTGGGCACGCCGCCGCCTGGCTCCAGCCCAGCAGCACGCCAGGGAGCTGGGACACCTTCACACCACAGCACCTGGGGCACTGCTTACGAGTGCCTCAAAAACCAGCTCGGGGCAGGTGGCTCCGACACCAGCTGCGGGGACAGAGACCTCCTGCTGCCCTCCTGCTGGGCGGGGTGCCAAAGGCTCGGTGGCCCGGCTCCCCCTGCATCTCCAACCAGGCCACGATGTGGCTGAGGGGTTTGTGCTGACTATGTGTGTGCACTGCTTCTGGAAGCCCTGCCAATATACATGTGAGCTGCTCGTCCATCTCAACAGAACATGACCTCTGAATTTCCTTTTTTTGTTTTTCTTTTTCCCCATTTTTCTATGTATCAGTGCAATCTAGGCTGCAGTTCCTCTATCATAGTGTTTTTATTTTCATCAGCTCTCCTCCTCCCTGTTCAAATCACTTAGAGCTAAGGTGTAACTATCCTGCCAGTGCAATGCAAGGATTTTAGTGGCTTTGCTCAAACCTGTTAGCTCACAAGTTTGCTGGCTGCAGGAGCTACTTGGAGCGTGAGCTGTAACTGGGACCCAGTTCCCAGTTGAACTTCAGACTGACGAGGGGTCCTGGGGCAGGAAGACAGACTGGGACACTTTCTCCTTCTCCCAGGAACTGACCAGTAATCAGGGTGCCTGAGATCTTAAAATCTGCGTCAGAACAGGATGACCTTGTCCCTAGGTGCTCAAAGGACTCTGCTTGGGAAAGAAGAAGGGCCAGAGCTGCTGCACCTAACTCCCATTTGGATGTGTCGCAAGTTCCCCGGCTCTGAGTGCCCAGGGATGCAACATCACGGGGATACTTAGGCTATGAAGTCTTCCCTCTGTCTTCCACGTGACTAAGTTTCTACCAGAACTCGTGGGTGGAATAATTGCCTCCTCTTTCTGAATGGTAAAATTACCATGAACAGCACAAAAACAAGGCAGGAAGCTAGGAAATATTCACACTCCCATGCCTGAAGTATGTAGGCTGGCAGGAGGCAGCCGTGGCTGCAGCACTCCAGAAAATGGGGCACGTGTCCACATCAGCATGTGCAGGCAGGAAGACTCTTACCATACTTTGTGCCCTTACACTTATTACACTGTGTGTGCATAAGCCAGACGCTGGTTTTGGTGATTTTTGACAGAGGCACAGGTGGGACCTGACCGTGCACCTGCACTGACCTTTGGAAGTGCACGGCTCCCACAAGTTGGGTGTCAGTCTGTCCTCACCCCACCTGCAAGGCAAAGAGCTCTCTCCTGGCTCACAGCTTTGGGCAGGCTCTCTGCGGTTCACTAGGCTTCCCTTTCCCCTCACATCAAACACGAACTAGTTGTCATTCCTTCTGGGGGGTTTCTTTGGTCTCCTCCTCTACCCGTCACCTCCTACTCCGATTCAAACTCTTTACTCCCTTCTTTCCCTGAGGACAGCTCCCACGAACCACTTTGATGTCACTTCACACAAGCACTTTCTTGACTTCCACCCAGCGCTCTCAGAAGAAGCTCCTTTCAGTTCTCCATAAAGCTGTTTTCTACAGTTCCTCCAAGGATTTCTTTGTAACACCCCTTACCTGAACCACTGCAAAACGTACAGCTGGCAGGCTAGCGCCATCACACTGCTTGTATCACTGCAACCTGTTTTTCCCTGAGCTAACTCAAGGGAAGATCTTCGCAGAAGTAAGATGATAATTTCTGCTACCTCTTTACATCCTGAAGTTTTGCAAGCAGACCAAGCAACAGACCCTCTTCCTGAGACAATTCTTCCACCCACACTTGGGCATTAATAACTGGAATTAGTGACCCGGCGCTGGGGTCTGACCTGTTGTTACAGGGAGGGAGGGAAGGCCACGGGCACCTCAGAAGCCTATGAGCACCTGAGAAGCTCTGTGCCTCCTGCTGCACCCAGCACAAACAAGAAGCCTGATTATTTATGTACTATACACCATGCTGCCAGCCCATCTAAATAAGAGGGTAGCCATTAACCAAAGTTAAAATGATTTATTCTGTCTTTAGAAGACGGATTGAATAGCAGTCATTGAATAAAGCCTAGGGCCACAGCCTGTTCAGGGAGGATGCAAAAATATTGAATTGTTGTGCTTGTCACAGCGATGTATGATTGTGTAATTAAAGACGCAGCATAACTCATGCAAACGTTGAAGTTATGCAGGGAACTATGACTTTGGTATTTCCTAACTTTCCTAGTTTTTGAAGTTTTGACTTCCACAACTGCAACGTCCTAATAACGGGGCTACCTGCAGGCAATTCCCTGGCTTTGTCCCTCTTCTCTCAAAACAGCAAAAACAAAGAAAAACCAAAAACCACACACCTTGTGGGGAAAACTCATTAGCTTCTCTCTTGTGATGTCGCCTTGAAATATTCACGGGGACCTTTAGCTGTCCTGAAACCTCTAGAGACTTCAGAAGGTATCTGCCATTTGAGTTATCAGAAAGACAGAGTACCTGGGCAACTGTACCCTTAAGAAAGGTACTAACACATCTTAAAAAGGTATTTGGGCTTTACACGCCTAGAAAAAGAGCCTTGCACAGGCACCTATGTGAAGGGTTTCCTTGCCTGAAAGCATTACAAGAGAATTCTGCCTGTCCCACGTGTGTGATGTGATGGGCATGCTGCTCAAGCTGTAGGTAGAGGTGGCGCAGGAAGCCTTCCTTTCCTTGGTGCTATTTGTCATCTGTGCCATCGCTCTGTTAAGGCAACAGAGGAAATACATTAAATAAAGAGGGGGCAGGGGAACTGGGGTAACAAATGAAGAGGGAAATTGAAAGTCTCCAGATGATCTACAAACCTGGAGTGACCAGAAACACAGCAGCAAATTACAATTGAGACATGCCACGCTACACCCTTCCTGGGGTGCTGTGTACGTGAATTTAACATAAATCCAGCCATCAGCCTCAACAGCACATCATGCTTGCTTTCAAAGCCAAGCTGAGGAACTTGTCCTAATTGTGTTATTTTTCTCCAGCACTGGAATGAATTTGCTTTTAACTCGAGATGAATCAGATGATGAATTTTAACAAGCCAGCGTTCCCCCCAAGCAAAATGGCAGAGCTTGTAAACCTCCATTTATCCACCGATCAGGTTTTTATTTCTCCACAGTGAATAATTTCAAAGAAAAACCATGAAGCCGTAGCTTAGTGTCAGCTGCATGCAGCAGAGGGCAGCCCAGGAAAGAAAGACACATCTCACAGGCCACCATCACCACTAAAAAATCACTGCTTTTGCCTCAAACTCACGTGCTGCCAGATCATCTGGGTTATAGGTAGGGAAGTCGCTGTAGACCCAAGGCCACAACCCAAACGTGGCGTTGTCCAGCAGTTCTGCCACTTTCCTTTCCTGCAGCCACTCCCGACTGCAGCACAACATCCAGCCCATTTGGCTGCCAACACATCCATCACTGCCAGCAGCGTGGGAGGTGACAAGGATCTCAGAAGGCTCCTTAAGGCTACCTCCGAGTCTAGACTGCTCGTGGGTCATCCCACAGACCAGTGAACAGCCCAGCGGAGTGCAAAAGTCCAGCACAGGCTACTTCACTTCACCATCCCTTCCCCTCTTGTTTTGCAGAAAGGAAAGAAAAACGCCAGAGAGACTTTCTTCCCCTCCTCAACTTCCTCCCTTTCTGTGCTCTGCAGCATAAACTGAATCAAATGCAGAGCATTTGATTCAGCAAGACTGAATCCGCTGCTGAGCACTCCCTGACAGCCTACAGCATTCATTGTTCTCTGCCTTATGCCACCAGCTCACGCTTCGAAACCTGCAGCAGGCCCCCTGTCCTTCTGTACTCTCCTAGTAAGCCACCTTTCTGCACTGCCTGTGAACCAAAGGGACACAACATGCTAAACCCATGCAGAAAGCAAGGGGCTCCCACTGTTTTCTGATAAAGGAGTCGCTCCTTCCTCTTAGCACCAGGCATGTTTTTGGGTGGGGGTTCAAGCCCAGATCACAATACATGGGAAAGGAAGAGCTTATCCTTCTTTCCACCCAGGAACCCTGGCATCCATTGGGCTGCAGAACTCCTGGAAAAATGGCCAAAATCCTTTTGACACACCTAGGTAAAATCAGCAGATGGAGGCGAGCGCAGCTGTAAGAACAGCGAGCGATCACCACACCCAGGTGAAGAGACTGTACAGCCACTCCTCCAGCAGGTGCTGCACGAGTGGAGACAAAGGAGATGACAAAGGTGCGTGTCTGTGATGCAGGTGGTGGGCAAGCAGCTGAAATCAGCACAAGGCTAAAAATAAAATAGGTTAAGGGACAAAAGAAGAAAGGGAGGCTCAAGTAAAGAGCCATCACATTCCTTTGATTTGAAGAGATCAGAGAGACCTCAGAGGACAAGCGCTACACTATATCGCCCTTATTTTCAAGCAATGTCTGATCAGTCACTAACCATGTATTTGGGCTTTCTCTGGGTATGCCGTTCATTCACCAGCAGGCTCTCTGTCCCCACTGATCCCAATCAAGTTTATAATCAGAGGGGCTGGAGTCACATAAAGAAGTGGATTTCCCCATGCTGAGCAGAAGCTTTTTAGCACTTTGTGAAGAGGAATTCATCATCCCAACTGCCTGGAACAGCCGCTGCAGTGTCCTCTCTGAATCCCTTTGTGCCTTCTCAGTTAGGCCACCTTTGAAAGACGTTAAGTGGAAAGAGCTGACTTCTAGCGGACAAAATACTAAAAACATTTTATTGCAAAACTTAAGAGCTCTAAATCTGCAACTAAAATTCTTACAGTTTCATACAGAGCCTTTCCAAATTCCACTGCGAGGAACAAAAAGGTTACTCAGAAAATTGTGCAAAGTCAATTTGCAATCAACGTGGCTTTTGGTTGCTGTACTGGACTTGCTGCACAGCACTCAGTCCCACTGTGCACTTTGAGACTTAGTGCACTAAAATAATACATGACAACAATACTTTGAGCTCAGTTCTGAGCCTGAAACTGAAAAAGGTGAATATGCAGATACTCTAGCAGCTCAAAAGTTGTGTTCTGCAATTTTTTCCTTCTAGTACCTTGTCACATCTGAGATTTCCTTCAATCATCTTGTTGTAGCAGTCTAAAGTAAATTCTGCTTATGTCCTATTCCCATATTTGTATTCTTTATTATACTGTTGCCACTTTACTTCATGCCAAGGACTAAATGTCAAAGTGAAAGACAGTTTCATGAGAGTGATCCTATGAACTCCCACAGAACTGCAGAAATCTGATTTTCAGATGTGCCAGCCACCAGTACCCCCTGCTGACTTCTAGATTATGGGCATGGGCATGTTCTCTGGAAATCAGAAGCAAACTGATTGATCTAAATAGTTCCAGATTATTATGTTCAAGGTATTTCAGATTTCAGTTTTTAAAAAAAGAGGTTGAACCGGGAGCTCTAACAGCCAACACTGCGCTAAGTGTATGCCTGGGCTACCCATCTGGAACCAAATCCTGAGAAAAGCAAATGAACACAGCTCGCCAGTTACAAGGTTGCTGCCTAAACTGTGGTCCCTCCTTGGGTCAAATTAGTTCTATCAAACCTCAGCAGATGTATCCATGGCCACTTTTGTCAACATGAAGGAGTGGCAAAATTCAATAGGTTTTGCAAGGGGAGATAAATCAGACAAAGAAACCCAGCCTAAAGCACACGCTCCATTATTTTGTCTTCAGATACCCTGAAGATAAATTCCAAGTGGGAGTAAATTTAACATTCTACTGCAAATGCAGTCTTCACCCAAAATGAGCTCAGCATGAAACTGCTGCCTGGACAAATACACCCAAACGTACCCTGCTGACCCCCACCATCTGACCAGTTGCTTGTCTTTCTGCTTGCTACTCCCATTCTGCACTTTCATCCAGTTAAACATCAGGTTAGTGCTCGCTCACATACACTGCTGCTAATTAAGTGATGGCAGCATACAAGCCAGGCTACTGTTGAAGCTAACACATAGTTTGTCCTAAAATGATATAGTGGGAGATTTCCCAACCCTAGGAACACTGAGCATTAACAAATGAAGAGTTACACTGAGGTTCTTGTGAGGTAATGCTGCGCTGTTAGAATAATTCTAGAAGTGTTTCAACATTGGATTTCCAGATAAAAAAATATTAAGATCCAATACAACTGTAAAAAATGGTCTACTGGAAAGCTCAGGAAAGACTAGCTAAAACATGGGGCAACAGGATCTATGTTCCAATAGATGTGTCCCATGAAAACTTTGAAAACTCATCCCACCCTCTATACTGCTGGGTTGTTTGTGTCCTTTCCCTGCTCTAACATAGGTGGTACCCGACGCTAACGCTGCCACTGCCTGCTGCACCACACACTGCTTTCTAACACCTCCCTGCATTCCTGAAGATCCTGTGCAGGCTGTAATAATCAAACAGTTCTCCGTTATTAACAGTTATTTTATTGTTGTCAAAAGCTACAGAAAACGTTGGGTAGCCAAACACAGAAACACATGAAAGCGTCAGCAAGTGTCAACCTAGGTGAAAACCTTCCCCCCCCACCCCAGGAAATGGATGTGGAGCGTTTTCCTGTGCATCTTTCAGCTGCCCTCTCACCTCCACCGTGATTGCCTTTGGTAGTATCGTCTGTTGCAAAAACTACTTAGGGGAACTTTTAAAAGTGTCCACACAGAAGTGAAATATTAAATGGTAGTGTTTCTATTTTCTTAGTCTGCATGAGAATAACAAAATTTACCTTGTCATAATAGTATCTGAGCGCTCGGCTCAGCTTGTCATAATTCATATTAGTTTTGTTTTTTCTGAGTCCCCACAGCTTAGCCACTTCTTCTGCCTTGAGTAGCTTGAATTCGCCATCATTAGACGTCCAGCAAATCAGGTGCTCATGTTTCTGGTCTAGCAGCAACTGCAAAAGGAACTGCCACAGCGTGATTGCACTCTCCATACCTACAAGGGACAAAGGAGAGCAATGGTGTGAAAAACATCTGGGAGGTGAGAGAGGGAACAACACTCATTTCAGTAATAAGCTCTGTGTAAGAGTCATCCTACATAATTTAGCAAATGAAACCACATCATTCACAACCGTGCCCATCCAGGAGACCTGCAGGTCCTGCACTCCCATTTCAGTATTTGTTTTTCCACTGCTATTTTCTGACGGGACACATAAAATACTGCAAGCATTTAGGAAAGCACTGCCCACTTAGTTCACATGGTGCAACAGAAGAATAAAGGTAAGAATGCCTATATTCTAGTAAAGCACAGGCGCGTACACAACTTGAGAGTGCTACCACTGAAAACAATTTTTACTGTAATAAAGATAGAGCTGTAATTGGCCTTTTGAACCACAGAACTACAAAAGGATACTCCCACATACACACGTTCAACAACACTGCCAGCCTTAGCATGTTTGACACTGCATCAAATCATTTTTTCTTGGCCTCTTTTGATATATAATTCTGGCATGTCAAGGGAGGGGATTCTCCCCCTCTAACTCCACTCTCGTGAGACCCCATCTGGAGCCCAGTGTTCAGCTTTGGGGTCCCCAGCACAAGAAGGACATGGAGATGTTACAGCGAGTCCAGAGGAGGGCCACGAGGATGATCAGAGGACTGGAGCACCTCTCCTATGGGGACAGTCTGAGGGAGTTGGGGTTGTTCATCCTGGAGTAGAGAAAGCCCCAGGGAGGGCTTACAGCGGCCTGCCAGTGCCTAAAGGGGGCTACAGGAAAGCTGGGGAGGTGTCAGGGAGTGTTGTGATAGGAGAAGGCTTTAAACTAAAAGAAGGTAGGTTTAGATTAGATATAAGGAAGAAATTCTTCACTGTGAGGGTGGTGAGGCACTGGCACAGGCTGCCCAGAGAAGCTGTGGATGCCCCATCCCTGGAGGTGCTCAAGGCCAGGCTGGATGGGGCTGTGGGCAGCCTGGGCTGGTGGAAGGTGTCCCTGGGGTTGGAACTGGGTCATGTTTAAGGTCCTTTCCAACCCAAACCACTCTGAGATTCCACGTTATACCTAATCAATGCAGATTTAAAGATGCCAGCACTACTGGATTAATTCACTGTGGTGTGAATGGGGTTAATTACTTGGCTTACCTTTGAATATGTAACAATGTATGTTTTTGTCTTTCTCTAAACAAACTCTCGATTTTTAATTTCCCTGCTCATTTTGTTTCCTAATGTATTCTATTCCTCTTGCACGTCAGGCTTCCTGCTTCACCTTTCCTTTGGTGTGTTGACCACGAGAGGGCAGAAGACTTCTAACTATCCCCTGCAGGCAGCAGCACAGCAGGAGAACGAGGTACTGTTTGCCTCTTCAGCACATCCCCAGAGAGCAAAAATCGTTTGTCTTACTAATTCACCAGATGCTGCTCTGTGCTTGCCTTCACCACACAGCAGTTGAAGAAGAAAAATTGCGTAAGCTTCACTCATGTAAAAACCAGGTAAAGATACGACAGAATATTGTAAATAGTTTTACACAAAAATATAGAGTTTGGAGCTTTGCTTTGGTCAACATAATTTCCAAGCACACAGGCCGAACAAGGTCTTGCAGAATTCATTATGGTTTTGCTATCCCTGCAAAAGCTTTGCTTCTCTAATTAACTGAGGATCAGTTAACTGAGGACAGAAACACACACCCTTGACACCCCGCTGTGTAACACGACGCTACACCTTCAAGAGATGGCAAAGGCTCACAGGACCACGATGCATTGAAACAGAACTGCCTATAGGGATGCTTTGGCACTTTCAAAGGTCTTGCATTTGCTCCATTGCATTTTTTATCACTCTATATCCAGCATAAGTATTAACATCCTTAGTGGATTAATCATCTGTAATGTCATTGCTATTACAGTATGCCTATTCATTGGCATCACATATACATACCTTTTCATTAATATTTAAAGTTTTGCAACTTAAACTGCTATACGTAGTAGGCATATGCAGCCATATTGCTCTAAAGTAATCTCAGTTTCTATAGACTATGTATTATGCAGAGGTACTTGCGTAATTTCAGCTCCCATTACACAGTTCTCTTGAACAAGAAAGCACACAACTTTTTTTTTTCCCCTCTGGAAAACTAGAAGTAACTTATAAATACCTTTCTTCAAAATCGTATAAAAATGCATACAGGTGTCCCAGGCTACAAAACCTGTCTGTGTAATGTCAGCTGAGGAAATTAACAGATGTAAGTGAGTTTTACAATCACTAATACAAACTCTACCCCCATGACATTAGCCAAAACAATGCAATACCTTAGAGATGCAATTCTCTCCTTCCAGACCTTAAATTACATCTTCCCTCAGATGATGAGAAACCACGTCCCCTCAGAGAGTTTAGGTGGAACTGAGCTCACAGCACAGTGTGTTGTTGCAGGCTCCTCCATCCCCATCCACCTCTGGCTAAGAACACTCACCACGTAACCTACGGCTAACACTGCACTACGCTTCCCATTATGAACCTGTTTTCCCATGGTTATCATCTTACCAAATGTAAACAGTTTGGGATTCCGTTTCCTTCACCAACCGTGGGCCTCATGGCAGCTCAGCCATAGCGTGACGCTGTGGAACAGCGCAGGCCTGCGTGAGGAGAACCCTACAGGGGCGGGTACCCACCCAGCGCTACCCTCGGGTTACATTATAAAAGCATTATTCTTATTTATCGGGTTACATTATAAAAACATTACAGCCATACAAGCTTAGAGCAACCTTACCATGTGGCTCCTACACGAGGCAGATCAAGCAAACTACATTTTCAGCTGATCATTAATTGTATGTCCCCTGCCCTTGTCCCCTCAAGCACCCAACTTGAGGCCATCAGGTCCGATGTGCTGAGCATTCACAGCTGGAAGCACCTTTAATGGAAACGCTGTGCAGAGCATGTATGGCAATGTAAGACCTTTAAGTACTACGAAAAAGGAGGCTTCAGGCATTTCAAATGGAGTATTATAGATTTGGTGAATTGGTGTTAATGTTTGTGCCTCATTTTCATTCTCTAAAACGTGATTCGCAGGGGAGTACTGAAAGTCCAAGACTGCAGTGACGGCATTGTTTTCAAATGGTCCAAAATACTTTATTTCCCATCAGGTCAACTGAAGTATTAACCTGCCTTTGTTTATGGGCACCATTTTGGCATTCCACAAATTATTAACTATCCTCTTGGGTGGACAATGTGGCCTCACACTGTACTTGCATCTGATTTGACTGGTGGAGCAAAAGAATCACCCGACAGATGTATCCCAGGCCATGTAATTTAACCAAAAATGCATTACTACACTAAAAAATTATTTTAAATTATGACTGGGAGGAGTTGGAAATCTTCAGAATACTCTGTATTTCATTTATGTGTTTTCTAATTCTTTTGAACTTTTACTGACTCAAAAGGAATCCAATGTTTCTCCTTAATTTGACAGAAGTGGGTGCTAGGATGTGATCACTTCCTACTGGGAATATATTTCACATTTAATTCAACTATTTATTAATATTAAATTGTAATAATAAATATTCCTGTTACTTCTGTGCTCTGTACAGGATTTGAAAGCTGGGCAGCAAATAACACATGGAACCACATACTGAATTACAAGGATTAGAAGAAAAATAGTTTTAAAAAAATCCTTATTTAGACAGTGACACTCCTCTATGGTACAGAATGAGACAGGCACCCTATGGAAGAAAAATATTCTGTGCTATGGGAAGTCTAATCTGAATTCATACAGACAAAAGAATCAGAATTTATTTTTTCATGCTCTATCTTGAACACGTGTTTACCATTTTTTGAATATTTATACAATGCATTTGACACTCAGATATTTTCTAAGCCACAAAACAAAGTTTGCTAGGTTGACCTCACCTAAATAGTCTGGTCATTTTCTTTGTGATCAGTTCCACTACCACTGATGCAAAAAAAAATCAGTGGCAGAGCTGATTACACCGTAAGAATTATACTTGGAAGTGCAGCATCACATGGCAAAAGGACGTTTCAGAACTGAGTTTCCTGAAAGTCTATTTCTTGGGCA
Source organism: Nettapus auritus (assembly GCA_011076525.1). Lineage (NCBI taxonomy): Eukaryota > Metazoa > Chordata > Aves > Anseriformes > Anatidae > Nettapus > Nettapus auritus. Next base: position 46,450,542 of record CM021765.1, read on the forward strand.
ACAGTGACAGCCGACCCCACTAATACCCATCTGTGTGCAATGTGCATTCTTCAGATGCATCCCTCTGTAAAAAGCCTACCAACTGCATGGCAGTGTGATCTAATGCGATCTCCACACATCAAATTTTACATTCAGGACTGATGTGGGAAGGAGGCAACCCGGAATACCTGTGCTGTTCATTTCAGCCACACTAAGGGCCTAACTGAAATGCCTGGACTTGGAGCAGCAGCAAAGTCAGCACTGAAAGCTCTCCCTGAAGGCGAAATACATCCACGTGGGTGAGCATCCCACCCAAGATCTGATTTTCCTGTGAACAGGGGGACAAATACCAAAGACTGGCTCTTCACTTGGTGTATGGAGACTGACTTATACCAGCACAAGTAAATGTTATGACAACATTGTGCAAGTTACACTAGAAATGGTTAAGACATATGAACATGTGTGCTGATGAGCACTTTTTTGACCGAGACAGTGCATATAAAATTCTATAGGACAAAATGTCAGTGAAGCGGCATTAAGGCTGCAAAAATAAGTCATGAACCTACCAGGAAAAGTAAAATAAACAGCCAAGCCATCTTAAATCCAGGCAGCAGAAAACCAGGAGGCTCAGAAACAAAGCTAGCTAAATAAAAAGCTCAGTATCAGAAAGATTTATGACATGAACTGTGAGATACATAGGATACTCTTTGAAGCATTAAGTTTTGTAGGACGCTTGCAAAGGAAAAGCTAAGAAAAAAAAAAAAAAAAAAAAGCAAGGAAGCTGGAAAGCAGCTCTGTAGCATTCAGAATGTCTGCATAGGTTCTTAGCTTTCATATGACTACGTTAAAGCTGCATGCTCATCCTTCATTCTCCCAGATATGCCAGGGAGATTTCCTGAATCCTTTCACCCCACCCTACGTTAGCTCCTCCATTGGCTTTTCTGAAACAGAGAGACATACTGCTGGTCCTGGGCAATCAACGTGCACGAGCTCTGAAGTGTAGAACCAGAGATCCTGCCAGGCATTAGGGTCAAAGCCAGGCATTAGGGTCAAAACCAGTCCCCTGTCACTTCCAGGGGTCTGCAGAGGGACATCGGGGGCTCTGAGCCACACAGCGGGTCATGGGACGTGGGGATGAGGAGGAAGAGATGAGTGGGACAGACTGCCTGGGGAGCCCAGGGACTGGGGGAAAAAATGGGGATCGATTAAATCAGGAAGACATAAAAGTGTCAGCCAGCATTATGCACTGTAAGTAGTCACAGAGAGCTGGTGATCAGACAGGTATGCGAAAAGGATTAAGACGCAGAGTCAGCGCAGGGAAATTAATTTCACTCCGTGTATGAAAAAACGGCTGATTCCTTCTGCAGCCAAAGCAGCTGTAAAGGATCCAGCTCCTTTTCTTACGCCCCACCACAGCAGGCACACACCTCCATTTACACTGCTCCTACAGGGAAGCGTGTGCTTTTGCAAGCACGCAGCATTTCTCTGCAACAGACGCCTTATTTTTCCTTCTCAACTAGTCTGGGAAATGCGTGTCTATTTTTTTGTGCATCCATTTACTGCCTTTGAATCCTAATTCTGGCGAGCAACACGTTTTTTGGAGCAGCGTGACGTGGGGCATTGTTAGGTTCTCATTCACGTTCACATTCGGCTTCCTTTATTTCTGCAGGTTGCAGCCAGGAAACTGGAAAATGGGCCACAGGAAACCTGGCCTCCTACATCTGTCCCAGTTTGTAATAGCAGCTCTGGTTTTATTTTTCTAAGTGTCTCAGGTTCATTTTAACCCTTGAGAGGACTGCTGCAACAACATGTGAAAGAACGTGTCTGCTTTGGCTTCTGATTTTAAACACGGTTTCTCAGCATTGGAAATGGAGAGGCTGGTAAACGACACTCACTTTTAAAATACAGTAATACTTACATGCAGTTATGTGAGTTTAAAAAAAAAAAAAAAAAACACTTCTGTTGGAAATGACCAAAATAATTAAATTCCACAAGGGCAAGGATGAAAGACGAAATAATATCTTTTGAGAAAAATACAGAATAAGGCAGACCGTGGCTGTTTCAGCCGTATTTATTTTGACATAGTTCTGACATGAACGTTTGCATGGAAAGTTAACAGCTTACAAATGCTCTACGCTGATTTTATTCTTTTGCATTTTAGTTTCTAAAAAAATGAAATGTATTTGTTTTGTGTTTCATAACAGAAGCAAAAGAGAGCTGATCGAGAAAAGGTATTTTTGTAGAATAACCACAAAAATCAGTCCCACCTAACATTTTCCACTGAAACGCAGCCTGCATAACGAGTGTATCACAAGAGATTAAAGAGAACTGCCAAATCTGTCCAAGTGTTTGCTAAGAAGCATTTGAAAGACCAAGGCAAAAGTCTGAGTCAGTCCTCACACTTTGTTTCTCAACAGAGATGCTTCAAGGGTGATAAATAGGATGTGGTTGGTGAAAAGTCAGTGATTCTGCCAGAAAGGAGGAAAAACAAATATCAATGTGTTTATGTAGCAAGTTTTCAACTACTCATCATCAAAGGAGATCTTGCTGCTAATTTAATTGGCCTGGAAAAAATAAGTTCACGACTGAGTGTGTAAATATACCTAGTTTAAGTTGATGCAGAACTTTCTCTGTTAAAGGTTAATAAATCAAACTGATGGTGCTATCCACATCCACAGCACTTTGGGGGACCGGCGGCGTGTATGATACAGAGTGCTGGTAATTTTTCCACATCCAGCAACGAGGACATTTCCTGCCAGAGCATCCTCCAAGTTCTTCTATTGTGTTGAAACTGCAAAAACTTTCTAAATCAGGACTTCCTCCTATTATATTTCAGAGGCGTCTTTCTGGGAAATGCAGATTCAAGTGAAAAAAAAAAATAGGAATTCCTGCAGCACCACCCAGTGGAAACATTAGAAAAAGTTGCAGAGTGCCCCGGCACAGAAGTTCCGATCCAATTCAGCAGTACAGTAATATTGCCACACAAATCCAAACTGGTGTAAGGGTGTGCCAAAAAAGCACACGGAGGGTTTTCCTGGCTGGTGTCCTTAGCAGAATCACATGAGGTATGCCTGCTCTGCATCTCCTGCATAATAGTCTTCTCTTTATACTATAATTTAAAAGATTATTTACAGTAAAGTGTAATAATTTGCAGGGTTTCCTTCTCAAGCAAGAATACCCACTGTTCTGGCCTCAGTGCGTTTAAAAAAAATAAACAGACTCCTGCAGTTAACAGCAACATGAAAGACAGCAACAAGACCTAGCAAAATATTACATGCTAACACGGTTACATTGCAGAAAAGAAAGCATTCATACACATGTCCAGCAACAGTTCCAGCAGGTATATTTGGAAATACAATGTTTTCAGGTTTTAATTATTATTTTTTTAATTTTAAATACGTCAAAGGAAGGCTGAGGCAGATGTCTAAAGGAAGAAAGTTCTACAACGAAGGTCTGGCTGCCTACCAGCAAGAGGTGTGGTGACACCACCTTTACAACACGGCTGTTTGCAGATTCTCCATAAGGATGTAGTTCTTAAATTCCTTGCATAAGGATGCAAGAAACCATTTTAATCAGACTGTGTAGAAGCCCTCAGCAGGAGGAAACACGACTAGGCTAGTTGCCTCCCTGTGAAGGGCTTTAAAAAACAACCTGCTCGACTATTTCTAAAGCTAGCTGTAAACAGAACTACATAAACCCGTAATGGCTCCAGCCATTCACCTTGGGACAGACATAAAATGAATGCAGGCTCCTCACGCTGCTTTCTGTCTCCTCATGTGGTGCACATCTGTGGCATGCTGGCAGTATGCTACGCGGCAGTCTGAGGGACTTCTGGTTTCAGAGCCAGCTCTATATGTTTATCTTCCCCATATGACTTTCTCTTACATTTTTGCCAGCATCAGTAGGACACAGTTCACGATTATTCGTATGTAAACCCTCTGACAGCCTCTGAGAAATTCAGAGAAAATATGCATGGAAACAAAAAATAGCTAAAGACACAAGAGGCCAGATGATACAGTCTTCAGGAACAGTGGCTATCCTCAAAGTTTCCTTGACATACTAATGGTTGCTCCCAAATTTAAATGCTTTTTCCTTCACAGTACACCTTTCTTAAACTGAAGTACCAACACTTCCAGTGCTGCGACAGCAGACTGAATGCTCTGTAACTTAGGTTGGCAGCTATAAGTTATTAAATGGTATATTAATACTACCAGCTGTATCATATGGTGCTTTTCAAAGATTTTATATTCGAATTCTTAAACTAATCTTCCCCTGTTGATTTTTCCTAGACTAGAAACTCAGACAAGCAGGTCTTTTTAACGCTGCGGGCAGAGAGGAAGCTGGTCAAAACAAAAGGAAATGCAATTCTGGCAGTTCTGCTCAGGCAAACTGAGGCAGCTGGCAATTTCTGTGAGACCTGAAGCACGGCAAGGTGATGGCAACTCACGCTGGCAGCTGGAGCTCGCCTTCCTATGCACACCGAATTGTCTGAGAGTGCTGGATTAGCACGATGAGTCACTGAACTATTCAATGACATCAACAGCTTACCTGTATATTCTCACGTTGCAAGAGGATTCAGTCACAGCATTATACTGAAAATGGTGTAACACAATTCAGCAGATGGCAACCTACGTGTATATAGGAAGATTTTATCTGGACTATTCCTTCCCAAACAATTAGCACTGCCGTAACTGTTCATAGAGCACGAGCCATGGCGCAGGTTGCTTAATCATAAATCATGAGCAGCCAATCACAAAACTAGTTAAAGTCTGATTTTTACTTTAAATGGCATTAATTCTGTGTGCAATGGTTTCAAAGTAAAAACATAAATTAAGAAATCTCCTCTTACATGTCCAAATCTCAAAAATCTGGTATTCTCCTCCCTTCTCGGTGCTGATCAAGGTTCTGTTATGCATGTTTACCGTGAGCTAAGCTAAACCGAAACCCAATTGAAAGTCTATTTTAGCTTTTAACATTACTCACTTGTCTAGTACACCAACAAGAACTTGAATGTCACACCTACACTCTTCCCCTAGCATCAGTAATTAGCCAGTGGAATACCCGACAGAATGTACCTTAAAATGCGTGAGATTGCAGCCAACAGAAGATCTGGTTGTTGGCCTCCTGTACTGTCCATGTCCTGTCTATTTGAACTAATTGCCATGGCTGCTGCAAGCTATGAAGGACAGAGAAATGGGAGAGTATTTCAATGATTATAGAAAACTTCAGCCTATAGTAACTGCCTAGATTGCGGGTGCTTAGAAATGACATTCATACACCAGCCGGGCTGTTAGTGTCTCTGCTGCTCAGGATGCACAACAGCCATCGTTTGGACCTGCACACTGACTCCTCGAGGAGATTCCACCTTCAAATGAAGTTTAAAGACTACATCCCCTCTCCTCAACCAGCGCAGCCAGTTTTATTGCACCAAGTACCCAGGAAAGGCCATGAATCAGCCCAGCCTTGATACCGCTCTGTTTTGGAAGCATTTCTATCAGAGATTTTCAGCACTGCAGCAGTGGCAGTGGGTCGGAGGGCTGCAGCTGTGCTTGCTGTACCAGCCCAATTCCACGCTAGCAGCTTGCTGGCCTAGCCACACATGCCAGCTGCTCCGAGTCTGCTCTGAGTCACCAGGCTTCACAGGGGCCCGTATCTGGACTCCAAACCCAATTCCCATCTCAGCCATGTTAGTGTAACAAGAAAGAAATTCTCTGAAGGTAGGCAGCTTTCTCTAGATTTTGCTAACATAGCACCAACAGGAATTTGCTCTTACTTTCTAAGTGCTTTTTAAAGATTGTTTCTTCTCGTGAATTACTGTAAATTGCTGGGAAGAGATAATAGTGGTACTCGAGTCTATAAACTTTTTGTGTAGTACTATGACTTGATACAACAGAGGCCACTCAACGTTACCACAAGATAAACATTTAAAACAATAACACTCATTAGCATCCTTCCCCAAAAGCTTACACTCAAATATATCTGATCAATTTTCTACATATCAAAAAAAAAAAAAAAAAAAGAGAGAAGAAGAAGAGAGATACAGAGCTGCCGTGAAGAGGTACTGTCACCACAACAATGGCAAATGGATGTGTAATAGAAACCTGCTTTCCAGACAGACTGCCAGCTGTTTTGCAAAACAAGGATGGGAAACTTATAGGAGGTCATTCAATTAAAGGCATCTAGATTCTTTAGATGAATTATATAACCCAAGTTATTCCTATTTGTACAGCTGTAAAAAATGTTATTTTATATAAACGTCTTCTTTGCTGGTTCACTAACATTTTCAGAGAAAGACCCGCCGAGTAAAATTACACTACCAGAATTTTATACTTAGGTTAGTGCTTAGAGAGCTTTTACCAATTTTGCATGATTGGTAAGCATCAGAAAAATTACAACCAAAATTACACTACCAGAATTTTATACTTAGGTTAGTGCTTAAGAGAGCTTTTACTAATTTTGCATGATTGGTAAGCATCAGAAAAATTACAACCAATTGATTCATTACATAATTTAATGTCAGCTAAAGCAATGAGATAATGTGTAAGATGTGGCTTTTCCTCTCCTAGTACCTCGCGTGATCTCCCACTTAGGATCCACAAGATTTTTTAAAATTTGCATAAAGTTGGATAAACTGAGAGTGTGTTGTTTGCACAGCGGCCCAAACCCATGGGTATTAGCAGTGGGTATCTGCAAAGGCCATCTGAGCTGTATCCTGAATCTCCAAGCATGCAATAGCCAATTGGCCAGCAGAGACCCAGTTTGTGGCATCCTACAGAAATCCTTCTCCTGAAGGGCCTGAGCTGTACCTAACTCCTCCGCTGCAGAAAGAGCATGTGGCACTATCTTCAGAAAGCTTTGTTTCCGTAGCTAACAGCTATTTATCTGAGAAGCTCCCAGGTGTCGCCACCCAGGTGAGCAGATTTCACCCACGCGTGCAGGGCCCAGCGGATCCCTCCTGCTGCAGCCACGCTGACAGGCCGGCTCCGCAAAACCGCTCAAAGTAATTACGGATCCCAAAACCACTGCTATAGATAGCCATGGCAGTGCTTCCAGAGCAAGAAGGGCAAAGGCAGACACGGTACTGGTAACTGTGCCGCCACGGGAGTAATAGAAAGTGCAACTTTCGGCTGGGCTGTATCTGCTAACGGCATGGCAAAATTAGGCCTCTGGTGTTCTTAACTATTACATGACTTAAAATAATTTCCTAAGTAGTCAGTTATTCATCATATTGTGAGATCCTGACTGGGAATGACACTGGCTAGACAAATCGGGAAGGCCAGAGTACTTCTGGTACACCACAAAGCACCACAGCATCCATACAAAATTAGACACGCAGAATGTCTACGCAGTTATTAATTGGTGTTGAACTTACTGGCATGTGATATTTTTGTATCAATGCTAACGGCAGGTATTTTGTTTAGTTTTTGCTTTCAGAAAAGCAGCAAGTCTCCTTCCAAGAGCTTCTGAGTTAAAATCCACTCTTAAAAGTAAACCCTTAAGAATCTGGATTCTGACACGATTCCTGGTATGCAGACTGACTGGGGTTTTAAGACAGTTTTAAGGACAAAGGTGCGCTTTCTGCTCGTGAAGTGCACAGATAAGGTGTGCTTGGTGCCTCAGCTGCTTTGTTTCCAGACACGTGGCCTTGTGTTTTGCAGAGCAGTGAGCTGGACTTCCTGCTCCTACACCTTGACATTCTCCTGAAAAGCCATGACTAATTCTTTCATCACTCCATTCTTTAATCGTTCAATCACACCTCAACATGCGAACAGATGCATTCTATCTTTCAATAGCTCCCAACAGCCTCCAGAACATTAGATGATCCGTTCAGCAAGCCATACACCAGGTAAAGCCCTGCCTAAGGATTCAGGGCTGCAAGATTCCCTGCTGTGGGGAACACGGAGGGGAAGGCCACGGCGAATGACTCCCCTCGTGGGCAGCACAAGATGGTTTCCAAAGGCCCCAAAGCCGCAGCCTGCTGCAAGAGCCACTGGGTGTGGTTACCAACCATGCACCGCAGCTCAGAACCAGCGGCACTCTGAAACCAGCTCGGGCTAGCCATGCCCTATAATAGGTGTCAAAGAAAAAAAAGAAAAATCAGCCTTCAGACATGCTGCAGACTGGGGCCACTGACACCAGCAGGCTGCAGGCCGATAAATTGTGTGCGCTGCTTGAAGGGGTGCAGCCTGTCACACCGCTGTGGCGCTCCTCAACTCGCCAGTCCTTCTCCATCTGCGGTTATTCAGCACTGTGGCACACAGACACTCACCAAACAGAGGTAACTGCAACTACCTGACCATACAAAATGTCACCGAGGTACACCAGCTCAAATAAGGGTTAATAACTGCATGCTCGGTCTCCCAGTCTTATCCCACTCTCCTCTATCTTCAGTGGTCAAATCTTTTTATTCCAGCTTTATTTCTTTTATTTGATTTTCTGAAGGAGCACAGTGCCATATAATTGCATTCTCAAAGTTAAGATTCACATTTTCTATACAGCTGATGGGCCCGAGCATCCCTAAGTAGCGCATATACCTGTCTTCCCACGCATAAAGTAAGCTCTGTGCACCACGGTGAGCCTGCCAAAAGACTTTCATCCTGCAACAAGTCCTCCAGAGCAGGATGTTAAGAGAAGGCAGATTTCAGCTATACTGCCACTTGACCAGCAATACTGTCCCGATATGAATACCGTGATCACAGCATGCCCTGAAGCTGGCCTCCATCCCAAGAAGAGCAATACAACAAGAAAGCAAAGTGTACATCATCAGACCTAGCACAGAGCAAAGGGGAATACTTCAGTCTTTGGAGCGAGACACTTGAATTATTTTTGTGATTTAAGTTTAATGAAATATTAAATAATAGGAGCAAAGAAGCACCGTGCATCAGTAAGTAGTGAGAAGTGCTAATGGGTAAAACAAAATAGATTTTTGTTTGCTAATGGGTAAAACAAAATAGATTTTTGTTTCTACATATAAAAGCATCCATGCGTGTTGTGTTTTGTAAACACAGTTACAAGGAAGGCTGTAGCTGAGCTTCTCCCCCGAGCCTGTGCTGCTCATTTCAGCTGTTGCATAGAGGAAGAGTTGGCAATACCAAGGATAAAAGTCCGTATTTTTTTTCTTTTTAGCAACAACTCATGGAGGTGATCAGAAAACTGAGATACAAGCAGTTGTAATAACATCTCATCCCTTAGCCAACAGCATATTTTCTTCTTACACACTCTGTATTTTACAAATTAAAATAGGGAAAGAATAAAATCATAGTGAAACACCTCTAAGACCTTTTTATTACATAAGTGGAAAACCATCATGCACTACTGGGTATTTAGATTTTTCTCTCTTCCAAACCAAACTGCTGTACCTTTAATACAATCTATGGACTGCTTCTCATCCACTGTTTCAAATACACGGAACACACAACTGGTACATTACTACTACATCTATTTTTCCGTGCGGACATCAAGATGTTTTTAATTAAGCTGAGCAAAGGCACTATATGAAATTTAGACGTGTAGTATATCTACACGTATCTGTATGTACGAATGAATGTGCGTGCTTCACCTACGCTGATTCAGCAGATGGCACACTGAAATTCCAGCAATGTTTAACGCAGTAAGTGGGCAATTAAATGTGTATATCTGAAGAAGAGATAATAAGAGCAAGGGAAAGCCTCGTCGATAAGAGTTTGTGTGTTGTATGTCAAGCCGGCTGTTCCCTAACATATTCAACAGATTTTTTAATGCTATGCATAGTGATGCACCTCTCCCTAAAGATCTAGAATTTTACAAAAGAAATAAAACTCCAAAACCAGAAAATAACTCTCACTACCTGATGACTGCATTCCATTGGAACAGAGGCCAGGCATTTTCTGGTTTACATATTATTTTTAATTTTTTTTCTCAGCCCAACCATGAAATCAAGGGGCATCTGTGTCTGGAGACCGTGTCAGTAATCCACTAATAAAACTCCTCTATAAAGGAGTTTTATTAATGAGGAATTTTTCTGTGCAGCCTGGACGTAGAAAGCACAGGAAACACTGAAGATCCTCAAAGGTAAACACATGGTGTATTGCAATTAGTACTCCATCCAGCTACTCCTCTGCTGCACACTATTTGCTAGTTTAATGGTATCACACAATAATTCAAGTTAAGTAGCTAAGTATTATTTCCTCTAACTTGCAATTTTTTTCACATTTTGGACACTTCTTTAAGGAAAAGAACACTTGCAAGCAAGACTCCATTTTCTTTGTTTTCTCCAAGACTTCCCCCCCCCCTCCAAAAAAAATAAAATAAAATAAAGTTAACTTCTACTTGAAATTATAGATCACTGGGTCATGGCAGAAATCTTTCTAATTCTGAACATGGACATTCTTCATGACTGCTATGAAAACCACTCACCACAAAATAATTACACAAACCACTAAGTTAAAAGTGACGTACACAAAATAAATATCACTTGCAAACTAAACACGTAAAGAAAGTACCAATACAGCAAGGTTACATGAGAGAATAAGCAGTTGAAACACGCTCATCGCCCCAGCACCGTGTCACAAGAGCACCTTTTTATCATTCAATCACATGCAATCGTCATGGATGCAGAGCTCATGTTTATCTTAACACAGCCTTCCGCATTCCCCACTTCTGCACTTCACCTTATGCAAATATTTAATAAACTGCATTCGATCTGAAATAATCAAGAAGCCTGCATGAGCAAAAGCCGAGACGAGCCACAACTTTCTGCTTGAAATCAAATGCAGCCAGTAACTCCTGTCGCCCTCGCGACCAAAAAGATGCTGCATTGCACGAACTTGTCCCAGCGCTACACCCCTAAGTAAATAAAGATGTAACTTGTCTCCCTTTCAACTGCAATGCTAGAAAGGCTGACAGGGCTTCACAAAACCCTCCTGTGTTAGGGAACGGAAACTCCTAATGAGATTAGTTGGTGTGTGTGCAGACATTACTTAGCCATGACTAAATGGGCTCTCTTCCTGCAGCCAGTGGAAAATTCAGGGAACTTTTTCCCCCTGCAGCATCAGAGTCCCTCTAACCTTCAGCAAAGCCAGATCCAAAAACAACTCTCCACTTTCTCTCCCTTTCTCTCTCTCTCTCTTTTTCCTTACAAACATTTTCAGGGTTTTTTTTCGGCTGGTGGTGGAAACTATCAGCGTCGGCCAAGGGGTCTTGGGGCAGGGGGTGGCTCAGCAAAGTGGGGAGGGGGAGGGCCGGGCAGAACGCAGAGGACTACAAAGGAAACTGTAAAAAGAGCAAATATATAAACCTGAGAGGGAGAAAACCACAGAGTTTCTTTGTGAGCTGCAGTGACTCATTTTCAAGATGTTGTCTGCTGCCAGTTTCAAACCGGAAGCGCATGGCAATTAGTCTTGCTGTTTCCAGACAAGCCAGAAACTCTCCCGACACTTTTTTTTTTTTTTTTTTTAAAGCCCCTTTTTCAGTTTCGGCGGCAGCCTCCCCCCTTCACCCCCACAGGCGGCCCCGGGGTCCCCTCCGGCTCCCCCCCGGCGGTGTCACCCCCCCGGCTCCCTTCTCGTGATGCTGCCCGGGAGGGAAGGACCGCGGCAGGACGCGGCTGGGGGGCTCTGCAGGGGGGTTTGGGGGACCCCATCCCCTCTCCTACACCCCCGTCCCCCTCGCAGACCCCTGGGGCGGCGCTGTCCGCGTCCCCCCCCCGGTCCCCCCACAGCGCCCCGCCGCCGCCCCGCAGCCCGACCCGCGGGGGCTCCCCTTTCCGAGGGGGTCGGGGGGAAAGAAGGGGGTTTTCGCCCTCCCCGCAGCCCCCCGAAACTTTTGGGGAGTTGTCCCGGCGCGGCAGCACCCGTACCTACCCAGAGCCTGCGGGGCTTTCCCGGTGCCTCCCGGTGCTTCAGAGGGAGCTGGGTAAAACCCCCCGGCTGCCCATGCTGACAGTCCTCTGCGAGCGCTCTGTTGCTCTTGTAACGAGATCCCGATCCCCCCCCTCTCTCTTTTTTTTTTCTCTCTCTTTTTTTTTTTTTTTTTTGTCGGTGTGTGTGTGTCTGTGCGAGAGAGAGCGAGCAGGAAGTCAGGGCAGTCAGACAGAGAGCCGGCTCACTTCCTTTCCTGCATTATTCCCCAGGCGGTTTGCAGTCTGTGTAAACAGCCCTTTCCTCCCCTCGCCCCTCTCTCCGGCCGCCGCCGCGCAGCATGGCCGCAGCGCCGGGCGCTCGCATGGCGCAGCCCTCCCGGCAGCTCCGAGCCCTCACCGGGAGCCCCGGCGGCTCCCCGACCTCCACCTCTTCCTGCGCTACACCCCCGGGGAGGAGCCTCCCGCCGCCGGGACCGCGGCTCTCCGGCACGGCCCCGCAGGTGACGCTCCGGGGCCGCCGCGGCCTCCCGGCGGCTCCTCCGAGGGACCCCGAGACGCCGAGGGGAGCGCTGCGACCCGGCACGGAGCCGCGGGACGAGGGAAAGGAGGGCTCGGAGTCGAGGGGTGCTCGAGGTGCCGAGCCTGAGGGGCGCCGTCCCGCCCCGGACCGCGGCTCTGAGGCACCGGAGGAGGCGTGCTGGGATGGGTTCAGGTTCAGAGCCTCGCTCCTCAGCTGTGTGCTTGGACTTACTGAAAGGGGATTTGTTACAGGATTTATTAAAAGCACTTCCCGGGCTTGGAGTTACATCCTTGTATCTCATATATCTCACTGTATCCTCACTCTATCCTGATTTTATTTGGAAACTCCCAGAGCAAGGGATGTGTCTTCTCTTTGCCCAGCATAAAGTACATAGTCGATGTTAAACACATAATACTTTACAATCGATGCTGCGCTGCTATTTCTTTTAACAGATTTACTCTTTTTAACAGATTTCCCACTTCTTTTAACAGTCACAAGAGCTACCGGTCAAGCAACGCAACTCCAAATGTTGTCAATGTGAAGTGACATAGAAGCCGTGATTATTCTTCACCTCCCTGATGGCTTGTTCCTTGCAGTGTCGCTGGGAACAAAACTATGCTCCAATGAGATTAAAAAGCTCATCGCAGTTGGCCACCAAGCATGAGTCAGTAGCTTCCAAACAGCTGGCAGTGAGCAGTCGGTGGGAGTCTGTGAAAACTGGTTGGGTTTCCCCCTTCTCTTCCTCGTAACGCGGTACTGGCACACCAAATTGCATAACTTTGTCATTTTCTTCAATTCCCTTTCAAGAAGTCATTCTGAATCAGAATACAGATGTGAGGTCTGCTCACTTGGTGTTTCCCAAACAAAGAAGCATGGAAATGTTTAACTCCAGACAGCACACTTCCTAGATTGAAACATGCAGCGGACGAAGTCCTTGCATTAAGTATCTAAGTCATCAGGGTGCAGGAATCAAGCTTCACTTGGGAAGTACAACTGAAGACCTGATATGCAAAAGCAGGGCAGACAGAGGGGCTTTTATGGTCCCAATAACACAATGTTGGACCAACAGCTGGGGGTACCCACCTTCATCTTCTGCATTTATCTTCCGTTAATTTTGTGATGAAGAGAAGCAGCAGAGATATTCCAGAGTTGCCTTGACCAGTACCAGTGGTGTGGAGGTCTGAGAGAACAAATTCTCAAAGTCACTATTACTTTTCCAAACCAAAACTTCTCTTCTTTTACACAAAGTAAATAATGCCATGTCCTTAAAAAAAGGTTAAAAGATGAACATATTTATTTATCATGAGCACTAGAAAACTTTTTACAGCACTAGATCTTCTTTGTTAAGGTAGTGAAGTAGAAAACTAAACAAAGCTGCCATGCTGGAGGCTGGGCAGGCACTGGGGGAGGGCTCTTCATATCACCCTGTGGATGGTGGAGAAGAAAGTGAGAAAATTGTTCAACTGAAAAAAGCCATCAAGATATGTTGGATACACAAATTCAGAAAATTCTGCTGGAAGTGGAAGAAAGTGTGAGTTTTGGCTAGGCTAGTGATTCTAGTAATATGGATGTCATCTAGAAAATATTTTTTGAGACTATATCTATGTGCTTGATAAAAACACTGTGCTTTACAGAGTTGTCATTAAAATTCTCTCATACATGTTATCTACCTAGCTAAATTAGTTTAGACTTAACACTATCCTTAAGGACTTGCTGATACGAAAATACAAGATGGTGAACGAGGAAAATTGCAGGTTTGTATTGTGGAGGAGCCCTTTTCCCCTGCAAAAGCAATTCCACTCAGAAAACCTGTTTGTTAATGTATTCATAAAAATGCTGGTTATGTTTTTAGCAGGGTCACTAGTCAACTTCCATGTCTCTATTCATGCCTATTCATCAGCACATACTGCCATTACAACTGGTAATTATAAAGCCCGAGTCCTGTCCTTAAGCTGTCCTGTCCTTAAGCTGTTGGGATTTGGGGGTTTAGCTTTGGAAGCTGTTGTTCATTGCTCAGAGTTGGTCCAGACAACAGCTGTCGCACTTGGAAAGAGCCGGGAGTAACTAGAGACAGCTCCCCTTCCACCAGCAAGGCACATTACCGCCACTGACAGCCCTAATCTGATGGGTTCAGGCGAACTCTGCACAAACATATGCACCCAAGATGTCTCTGTGGCCTGTTTATCTAGGGATTGTAGAGTTTGTAAAAGAGCCCGTATTTATAAACCTGGCTTTCTGTTGAAAAAAATTGCCCCAAAGCATTCCTAAGTATAGTGACTATAATTCTGCCTCATTTTCATTAGATTACGTCAATTAAGAAACCAGGCTTTGTCTGTCCTTTCAGATTGTTTCTACTGTATTTCTAAAATGTTCATAAATCTCATGTGCTTCTATAATTAACCTATCTAAAGCAAAGAAACAACAACAACAAAAAAGGGCAGATTTGCTGCTCTCCAGAGTTCTGTCTAAGCTCTGGGTCACATCTGTTGGTTTGTTTTACTGTAATTTCACTCAGTCTTCAGTCCCACTGTAATTATAGTATTAAATTAAATAATTGTAATGCCACTTTGCAGTACACATTTTTCCTTAAATGTACATAGATGTTTATAATCGTGTAATTATCAAGAACAAAGTTGAAAGCTGTTGGAAATAATTGTAATTTCATTTACTAATTTAATTGCGAGTATATTTAATAAAAGTATGTATTATATTGTCCTCTCTGAACATTCTGTATTTCTTTCCAGATTACAAGCTCTGTAGTGAAGAGGTTCCACATTTGTATTGGCCTCTCTGACATCTGCCACCATAAGTTGTTTGGCAAAATCAGAAGTAACCATTCTTCGCTCTTATTTTCTAGTAGTTCTGGCTTGAATAACCACCTGCCAGGTTGCAGGAGGATTTCCGGGGGATTTTGGAAGGTGGTTATATAGAACCTGATTACCTGAGTTGGAACAACAGCCTAATTCATGCAGGATTTTGGGTTGCCCTCCACAACATTGCTATTTCAATGCTTTGCAAATGTCTCATCAATACTGATGAATGTTCTTCTACCAGGTTTGGCTTTTCTCTTTCACACTTCCCTGTAGCTGGACAAATATGAGTTTCAGAGCCAACAACTTCATTATTGCAAAACGTCCCGGGGGATCCGTTCTGCTCACAAAGTGGCCTGGTCTTCAGTTTTATCTCATCTCGCAGGCAGCTTCACTGGCAAGCAGAGCCAGTCTGCAGTACTGTACAGTGCTACCTCCAGGGTGTAGCACCGGCTTTAAACCCACGGAAACTCAGAAGAAAGCACTCACATTGCTCCACTTCAAGCATTATTTCTTCCTGGGCATTTTGCTGAGCTGTCCTAAGTAAAGTTGTGCGCTTTACAAAAGGGTTTACGTGGCAGACAATGACAAAACTGTGTGTGTTGTTCAAAGCTGGATCCGAATAGCGGGAAAAACAATTGCATGTCAGCATCGAAAGGTTAAAAACCTCATGCCACGTTTTCTGGAACAAAGAAATCCTGCAAGTTTCAACCTAAAAAGTTTGCTGTCAGAGGCAGGAGGAGGGCTAAGTGCTTCTTCACACCATGAAGCAAGTATCCTGTGCAGATGGCAGGACCTCAGCAAAGAAGCGGGAGCCTCTTCCCTCCTCCCACGGACTTTTGTTTCCTTGGGGAGCGCATTCCAGTCCCTCCTGGCAGAGGCTGTGAATGAGCATTACTGCTGGGTTGCGATTAGAAATCTGCATGCAGTCTTAAGGGAATGATGTTTTGGAGTCCCTGAGGTGTCCGTCCTGTCCCCTACCCAGCCCGGGAATGTTGTGGTGCTGGATCAGGAAGGAGTGTTCGGGGAAATGACTGCCTTTACGCTCCTCTTCCTCTGGCACGTTTCTGCTTTCCTGAATGTTTTGCTTTCCCCGTGTGTTGTTGTGGAAGAAAGCACATGACCCAACATGTTTAGATTAAAAGCATCACTTAGCGTCTGCTATTTCATTAGGTTTGCCTCCTTAGTGAAAGATTTATAAGGAATTACCTCCTGCGTGCAGTGCAATTGCCTACGATTTGTTGTCATTTCAGGAATGTCGTGCTGCTGTGTGCTGAAGAAGCCCATAGCACCTAAATGAACAATCCGTGAAAACAGGGAAAGAGGATTCCGGGAATCTTTGAATAACCCCGTGGTCTAATCTAGCCACAAAGATTAACTATTTGAGAGGTCACTGAGCTTCTCTTAAATCTTTCAATCTGTTCTACTGCATTTTTTTTCCCCTAGACTAATTAATTAAAGGTCTGAGGTAAAAGTTTAGTTGCATTTCATCTTTTTATTTTTTTTTTCTGCCTCCCATCTGTCTATTTTATTCTAACCTAATCTCTAAATATAACTTAACCAAGGCATTTCTGCTGCCAAGTATCACCATAGCATCTGAATATAATTAAACTGCTTTTACTGTTCTCAAATGCTTTTGGTCAAATGGAGCGCGACTCACTGCCACTTCTGTTCAACCCACACTAATTTTAAGATTTTTAGATGACAAATGAAGTTGTGCAGATTTTGTCTTGAACATGTGACCTTGTAGTCTTTTATATTTCCCTGTACAACACACACTTGGGGAGACACTTCTCCTTAATTTTCAGTTAAGTGCAAATGACAAGTTGTTGGTTTTTTTTTTTTCTTTTAATTACAGTGTATTTGATTATAACGTTCCAGTGTTTGTGTTATCATGTTTGCTGTTACAAAGTTATTATCCCTGGTCTTGGTGATGTGCATTTTCTAATAACCAATGTTTTCTTAAAGCCTTCCCTGTTCTCATATGCAATAGCCACAATTATAAAACTCACATAAAAGACACTTTGGAAAAGCAAATAAATCTTCAAAATGTCTGTGGGCTTTTAAAGCCCAAACTAACCCCTAACCAGCCATTGGTACAGACCATAAAGCACATGCACTGTGTGTTTCTTATGGGAAATGACTGCCATTATTATAACTGTAGCTGCCTTTTGCTTGCTAGAAAATCTTTTTTCGAAGACACATAACAACAACAACAAAAAAGTTAAAAAATGAATGTATCTTAATACTTTTACTTTACGTGTGCATGTACACTCATTTTTCTTGATTTACGGTGAAGGAGAGAAACTTCAGAAAACAATTAAAAGATTCTAGTTAGGACCCTGCCACCAATGACCCATAGGTGCTCACATCTCTCTGCTCTCTGTGCAGAGATCCTGGGGAACTTTCCCAGCTAATGTAGCTGCCCAAATAGGTGCTTCAAGGTAGGATACACAGATACATAGATAAGAGGCAAACATTCATATTCAGCCTTTTCACATCTAAAATGTGAATTTCCTCTTCTGCTGTCTAGGATGGGATGTTATTCTTCCTTTTTTTTTTTTTTTTCTTTTTTTTTTTTTTTTTTTTTTCCATGCATTTAAAATACACATATAGAAAGCTTTCAGTGTAGCCATACTCAGATCTGAATCATTTAAACATGACAGCATTTTGATCCTTCTAAAAACTCAAGTAATGCAGGCTTGTAATGCAAACTTGATCTTGTTCCTCCAGACAGATGCATGTTTGTGCATCTTTCTCATGCTGGTTTGCTATGTATTAGTTCAGGACAACTCTTCTGCCTGTACCTTAAATATACACATTGAAAATCTGATATCCATTTGCCTATCTGATAACCTTTTACCAAGTACTAGTGATAGTTTCAGTTCTAAGAAAATTGCTAATATACAGCCAGAGCTATAGTTATATGAATATTGTCTCGTATTTTGTTGTGTGCTGTTGACCAGTTGTTATCAAGAGATACCACATTTAAATGGAAAGTGTTTGTGATACAAACTGTATGCTCCTTATACCCAGACTTAGCCAAAGACTATAAACACAAGCCAACATCCACTCTCTTTAAAGAAGCCCTGAAGAGTTAACCATGTGCTTTCATGTTGTACTTAAGATTAAAAAAACAAACAAACAAACAAACAAAAAAAAAACTCAAGCAACCACAAATTTAGGAAAATGACTAAGTTAGCTGTTGCCCACCACAAGCACCATCTGGTGAAGAACAAACTCTTCCAGGTGAGAAGAGAGGGAATGCATCAACTATAACCCTTTTATCCACATTTCAGCTGCATGCAATAACAGATTTGAGCACATTCTTAAAGCTTGGCTGAAGCAAGACCTCCCATCCTTGTGCAAAAGGTGTTGAAGTTTCAGCAACTTTCCTTTGACTTCGCTGGCCTTCAGTTATTGTAGAAGTGATCTTCAGGAGGATCTTTTTTAACACCAAGTTCCTTCAAAATCCTACAGAGGATGTAAGATAAACTTGTTAGTCCAACACTCACTTATCCTGCTAAAAGGAGAATGCTATACCACATAGATTATTGCTTACATTAGCACACAGAACATAGTTTGCATTATTCATGTTAAAAATTGCTTTTAAGATGCTATTGGGAGAAAAAAATGCAAAAACTGGTATACATAGAAATGTATAGTAAACTATAATGTGTCTTCAAGTATTTAAAGAGAAAAAGGAAATGTTCTAAACTGTTGGTAAATTTTTGGATGCTGTTTATGTTTGAACTTTTCTTCGTTTTCCTGTAGAAACTTCCGTATCCTCTTCCTGTGTCCCTACAAAGTTTTGCACAATGCAGAACAAGAAATGCTACAGGGATTGTGCTCCACCTTTCTCCTTCCTGCTGGGATATCCTTTCTGTAAAGAAATGTAAAGTATGTCATATTCAAGTAAAAATGTTATATTATTCTTTATCTCAGTCATGTTCTGTTATCTACGGCATATCAAGCTGAGTCCACATTGGTTGCAGAAGTACACCGCTATTTTCACATTTTTATGACATATGAGTTACTCAGCCAAAGGTAGCTCGAATCTATTACAAACTTTCTTATTTTCCAGAGTCTTATCAAGGGTTCATGTCTAAGCCAAACAAGACAAGGGCGGGTTGGGTTTTTCTCTTCATTGTTTCGATTGAATTAACAGGAAGGGGGGAGTGCTTTACCTGTCTGACACTAGAGCAATATTCATTAGCTCCCACTTCTCACTTGCCTGTCTGTCCAGACTATGTCTGCATCCTTGTGGGAATTGTACAGGACTGATTTCTTGACTCCCGGTAATAAACAAGGAAATTAGTAAGGGCCTTGTGTCTGAGCTGCAGTTTCTTAACTCACTCTAAAAAGTCAATACTCACGTTTAAAAATAAATAAAAAAGTCCAGGACTTGAAAAGCTTAGTTAATGTTAATGGCACATGTTCCTGAGCAGTCAGGAGGGTAGGCTTTCACTGTTGTGCTGTTCTTCTGTATGTCACAAGCATGTTTTATAACCCTACACGTATATAAATACAGATGTATACATATATATTTCTCATTTAGATCATTGAGCAGTCTTTCCCCTGCAATAGCAGTAAGGCGTGATGGTGATCAAGACTGAAGAGAATTACTCTGTAGTCTTGTCCATTATGACAAATGAAGGTCAGGTGTGTAAAATAATAGATGATTCACTGGGGTATCAAATTAAAATAATGTGAAAAGACAGAGACTTAAAATTATGCATCTGTGTGGATGAGATTTGCTGAGTTAAAAGTTTCTTATAGTTACCAGCTTTTTAATTTCCTCTTCACATTTTCTGATAAGGCATATATTTCATTGCTTTTTGTTTGTTAGTTTGTTTTTATCTTTCTTTTCATAATAAATAGAACGGGCAAATAGAATAAAGGGAAATGTTTAGACTTACAGGAAGTTAATAGTACGAAGAGCAAAATAATGTAGTCAACAAAATTAATTGTTTAAAAATTTTGCCTTTACTGATTACCAAACTGATTAAGAAGTTTTATTAGTTAACCTTTATTTTATTTAAATGCTATTTATTTCACTTGTTTATAAGGTTCTTCCCTTTTATTTCTATAAATACTATTTATTTAATAATAAATAATTTAGCACAAGGCTAACATGCAACAACGAATGGTCCCTAAAATAAACCCATGTTTAAAACTAGCACATTGACACTGTAAGTTGATGAGGGCGATAGTTTTCCAAAAAAACACTCAAGATTGCAGTTAGCAGTGGGAACTATACTTCTGCATGTGGCAATCATTTATGATTGTGTTAGAGCATTCTGCTTTTTTGGTTAATGGACTTGACTCCTGTTCCTGTTCTAACAGACCTGTAAATAAGTCATTGGTGTCACCCAGAATTTTCACTGGGCTAGTTATGAACAATTTCAGACTCCTATGGGTGTTACAGAAAGCAATATTGTCTTCCCAATCCCCAAAAGAGAGAAACAACGTTAGTCCATTTTCTTAAAGAAATTAGGCTTTTGTAATTACACACCATGAGTATGTGAGTGCAGGTGAGTAAACGTATGCCTGTTGATTTCAAATGTCGATGTATTTGCATGGATACACCTGTCATTTCCTCCTAATAATCCAACTTTCTCATTAACAGAAATGATCTCAAAGGTCCAGTATTAAGTTCCAGGAATACTCCATGGATATTAGCTCTTGGAAAGAAGACAATTTTAATGCTATATCAGGAAGAAGTGTAACTGAACTCAGCAGGCCATGGACAAATGTGAGTCCATGTGGTGAGGTACTATAAATGCCTTAACCATGGGATTAGAGTCAATTGTAGTTTGCACTTAGTAGGCACCACAAAAAAGAAAGTCAAAATATTTAAGGCCATGTGAAGACAGGCTTCATTGGCTCCTCTTCTCTGCAAGAGACATAAATTCATCTCTTGTTCAACATGCACAAGAGGCTACAAGGAAAGACTGGACCGTCATGGGAGCCAGGGCTATGCCAGTAAAACACAGATTATTTAACGGCCTTGGACCTGCTCCTCCTTCCCTATATCTTTCTTCTTTGGTCTTCCTGGTTCTCTAGATAATCTTGGTTTGTTTATCAGAGCCTCGTGAAACCACATTTCAGAAGGTATAGATAACTCCATTCTGCTCTCTGGATTAACCTCAAAAGCAGTGCAAATTGTTCCATACCTTCCCCCAGAGGTTGCAAGAGTCTTCCTTTCTTTAAGACATCTGTGTAAAATTACACACATGCTAGCGATCTCAACAAGAACAACATTTGTTAAAAACAAGGTGAAAATTCATTGAAAACAAAAGAAATGTGTATTTTGCCCTAATTTATCAGTTATACTTCTGATCGACTATATTAGATAAGACACTCTCGACTGAGTTTCACAGGGAAAAAAAAAAAATAGAAATAAGTAGATTAGCGAACAGCTTGCTTCAGTCTCCAGAGGGTTCTCTTGTTGCACAGCCAGGCTGACAGTGTTGAGGCCACTGGCTCTCTGAACTAGTTTCCCCAGCCACTTACGTGCATAAGTTTGTAAACTCATCGCTTCCTCTAGGACAAGTAGAAACCTTCACACTCCCAGACCAGCATTAGTAATAGCGGAGTTATGAGATGTATAGGCAGTTGGTTTCATTTGATGCTTGTGCTAACACGTTATCACTGAGTCACTGCTTGGCAGGGTCACAGTGGGAACCTGGGCTCTGTGGAAATGGACAGGGGATGCTCCGGTGAAAGACCCTTTAATGATGTAAAAAAACCAGCCTCTTGAAAGTATTAACGATGATTTCAGAGTCTGCATTCTCAGGTTTGTTTCTTTGTTTGAATCTTGTTACAAACACCTCCAAAAAATTATTTCTTCATCCCCGAAATAAAAACTGTTTTGTAATTTGAATAATAATAAAACATATATATATTTCTATGAGGATTTTACTGAGGTAAAGCCATAAAAGGAGATGAGTGCTCTGTATAATTCTGAAATCAGCAAAGATAGAATCATTTCTTGTGTCTCCTGTGGGGGAGGTAACCAAGTTGGGCACTTACCATGATGCTGAAAGGGTTTCCTTCCCCTTCCTCACAGTTCCCCAATTACCATGGTCTGGTAGAGTCCATGCACTCAAGGGTCAAATCACTAAATCATGGCCATATGTCATACTTAGAGCAGGACTGCATCTACCCCTGCAGGTCCCACAGATTCCACTTCCATTTCTCTTCCGCGTGCAAAACCCTTCCTTTAGTGTCTGACAGTTCCCTGGGTCGAGCAGAACAGGGAGTTTGTTTGTGAAGAAACAAAAATGAGTCACAGGCTAAAGATTAATTTAATAATCTAGAAACAGATGCCCTTGAGGATGTGTGGTCTAGTAGAGGAAACAGCAACTTCTATGATGCCTGTCTTTCTCCCAGCAAAAATCACCTCTGTCTTGCTTCCATGTGGCTTTGCCAGCTTGTCTTAAGGTAGGCACAGGTTTTGCCAGTTTAGAGACCTCTAGGCACAAAGAAAATCTGTAATTGTAGCATTTCAGTCCTTCTATTTTTTTTTTTTTTTTTTTTCTGTTTATAAAATTGCTTAATTTCCATGGAGCTCTACCAAAACAGAGTCTGTGCCTCTTTTCCAAGATGGGTGTTTTTTTGTCACTTCTCTTTAATGTTCTGCATAAGTATTGAGTGAGGTGAAAGGAACTGAGATGTGGGTCTCATGGGAATGGTGCCAGGAAGTGCCAAGCACTTATTGACAATGGTCGTCTGCTTCAGGAATGGAGAACTTACTTAGCTGCTTCAAGTCTTTTCTGAACTGTGAGAATATTTCATATTTTTAAGGGGATCTGTTATCTTGCAGTGATTTGGAAATCACCATATTGTCACCCTCCTCGGGTCTATGGAAAAAAAAGAGGTAATCCATCTGAAAGATATGTATTTGTACTTACATGAGGAGGAGAAAAATCTCAGGAATCAAAGTTAGGGCTTCTGGCATTATATGCTAGCCCTTTTGATTGCATTGCTTAAAAAAATGGGGGTTGGGGGGGGGGGGGGCTTCCATGCAGTCTCTACTGGCAAGATATCATCCCATCACTCCATAAGTTACAGGCTAGTTGAATGACTTCATGCAAGATTTACACTTAAGAAGTCTTCTGTCTGTGAGATGAGGACAGGATTCTTCCAGGGTATAGAAGAGAAAACATCAAAGATGGAAAGGGCATGGAAACCTTTTAATTTAGTATCTCAGATTTCCTTGTATGTAGAATGAATAAGGTCTGCTCAGAACAGTGTGTTGAGAAGAGAAGAGAAAAGAGAAAAGAAGAGAAGAGAAGAGAAGAGAAGAGAAGAGAAGAGAAGAGAAGAGAAGAGAAGAGAAGAGAAGAGAAGAGAAGAGAAGAGAAGAGAAGAGAAAATTTATCAAAGTACTTCAGATGTGTTCAGCTATGTCTGATACCTAATGCCATATATATTGATATCCCAAATTGAGAGCTATACCTTCAAATATAGCTCTTTGTGAGCTTATGCTAACATTAATGTTTATGTACAGCATTGCTCTGCACTGATATGAGATTACAGTACACTACTGGTGCCAACAGTTGGGGTTGAAGAAATTTATTGATCTGTAAGACGTGAACTGAAAAAAGTTCAGATGTGGCTGCTTTGGACTGTCATTGTTGAATAAGTAGTTTCAGGAAGACCTTGCAGTGATGTCCTAACCAAAGGTCTCAGACTTTTTTATCAAGAACACCAGTAAAATCCCTGTCAATAAATAAATAAACAAATAAACAAACAAACAAACAAACTGTTGTCACCTTTTCACTCCAATATTTTGGCAGTTGTCATTTTGCATGTAGTAAGCCAAAAGCACTGAAGAATTAGAATCTCTTCCTGTTTAACATCTTACATGTCTTTAAATCACGAAAAAGAAAAAAAAAAAAAAAAAAAAGAAGACAAAACAGATAATAACCAAACCCCTGTTTTTAGTCACATACATATTTGGGATTTTTTGGAACAAGACTGCATTTTGAACATCAAAGTTTACTGAGAATTAGGATTAATTTTCTAGTGGAAAAAGGGTTGTAGCTGTTTATACTAAGCATTCAACAGGTAAGGATCAAGCCTCTGACCACACATTTTTTCTGTGTGGTTTTTCAGGTGTGGTTTTTATTATGTTCTTCCTCAAAACTGCGAGAACAGAACAGTTTCTGTTATGCATGTTAAATTGATTAAGTTATAGATCTCATTAGGAGAAATATTACGCTCAGCAGACCAGTTGCACATTTTTCTAAAGCTTTCAGCCTGGAAACAACCTACACACTGTGGTGGAGTGTATGTGGTGTTAATATCTGGAAAATTCAAAGTAGCCTTAGTCTCTCATTTATAAAAAAAACAAATATCCTTCTAAGTAACATGATGATCAGCTGAAGAAATGTTATACTATGGCCTCATTAGCATCTTAGGAAAGATAATAGAGCATCTTTCAAACTGTCATTTCTTCTTTTTTTTTTTTTTTTTTTTTTTTTTTTTTTTTTTTTTCCAGCTATGTCAGCATTTATTTGGCATCTGCAGATCCTCATTCAATTTGTTCTTTTTATTGATCCTTTCAGGGCTATGGTGCTGTATTTTCCCTTTATTTTTTTGCCTTTTCAAATATGTGTTTTCCATACTTTGAGGTTATATCAATCAGTTTGGCTTTCTTTGCCAAAAAAAAAAAAATTAAATTAAAAAAAAAATTGTTTTACAAGTCTGGGTTTTATTTTATATTCACATTTAGATTTTTTTCCACATCTGTTTTTTTTTTTTTCTTTTTCTTTTTTTCTTCTTCTTTTTCTTTTTCTTTTTCTTTTCCTTTTCTCTTTCTTTTTCCAAGTGTTCTGAGGGAATCATTTTCCTTATATTTTTTTTCTTCATAAAAGCACGCAAGTTCTGTGCCTATTTATTTTAAATGTTGTCATGTTCAGCTATCTGCAGAATAAAATTCATATTCAGCTCATTCCTGTTTCAGAATAAAAGAGACTAAGGATTTAGGAGGCAGACAGGAAGTTGTGCCCTTTTGACCCAAAGGACTAAGAGGAAGGTTGGGAGGAAGATGATAAAGAAAAGGCAAAGGAGGTGACTTGTATGCATTGGTCACAGATCTTAAATTTTTTTAAGTTATCATATTAAGAGAGAGAGCAATCCTGGGCAGAATGTGAATGTATGTTGTAGTCCACCACACCATGTTGACTTTTTCTCCTTGCCCCTTGGAATCATAACTTGGATGTAGCTATTCCAGCATGTTTCATAAAAAGGCTTTCTCAAAACTGGCTTCTATGATCCTTTCAAGAGGTCCTGTGTGAAATGACTGTTTCTGACCGCAAAATGCTCTTGCACAATTGTGCCAGTCTAGGAAGAGCGCATTACTATGGCAGTAGAGGAGGCTACAGCTACTCAAAGACTTGGGATCATGATTTCTTTTCTGCACCTTCCTCTTCTTCACTCTTTAAAGTTCTGTCATTTTCTTCTTCGTGGTTATATACTTCTCTACCTTGCAGTTTTTTATATTTTTCCTTGATATTTATCATTTTTACATCTTCCCAGCCCTCTTGGTAATCTTCCAGTGCTTGTTGGAAAGGAAAACAGGGCAAACCTTATCTTTTTCCTCTCTGCAGAGGAAAATCAAGAGGATGCAGGCAGAGAGATGCAGAGAGATGGAGAGAGATGGAAGGAAGACATGCTGCTGCTATGGGAGCCTTCTCTGCTTTTCCCCTTCTGCAAGAGATTATCCTTGCAGAGCCCTGCAGGATCCTGTGGACTAGTGACAGGAAGGGGCTCCGAAAATCCTGCCTGAAATAGAAAACAGGTAACATAATCCTCCTTTTATCCCACAGGAACTTGAGCATGAATGGGTGTGCCCAGCAAGTGTGACAGTGAGGCAAGAAATTAGAAGCAGAGTCCTGTGGAGTTCCCACACAACAAGCTTCACCAGGAGGCTAAAAGAGAAAAATGGGCTGAGATGTTGGGACTGCACTTTATATATCTACTTGGCAAGAAGAAGGACAGGGAAAGGAAAAGAGTGGTGCTGGTCCCCTCTTGCATTGCCCAGAAGGTGCAGCTGGGACAGTAAGATAAATCACTCCCACCACGGTCATTTCCCCAAGCGGATGAGTACCTGGGGCGGAAGTCTTGCTGCCAGGCTGTCCCCATGCTCCTCCTGGTCTGGGACAGTTGAGAGCAGTCCTCCGAAGACCTTAAAGCAGACAGAAGGGCCCAGCCAGAAATGTGAAGCAACAGTATGTGCTTTTCTCATAAACTTAGCAAGGTTTTCAAAGTGACACTCTACGCCTTGTCACAGATTTTTCTCAGTGAGTCAAACACCTTGTCTTAAATTAAAACGTCTTCCAAACATCTCAGACATTTGATTTTGTGACCCTTATATTTATTATACCAAATTTTCATCCATCTATTGGATTGCAATGTTATCAGTGTGCATTTTCAGGCACTTACACCAGACAAATTTAAGCTTAGTAAGCAACCCAAGACTGCAATGAAATTGCAGTAAGGATGCAATT
Organism: Nettapus auritus; assembly: GCA_011076525.1. Taxonomy (NCBI): domain Eukaryota; kingdom Metazoa; phylum Chordata; class Aves; order Anseriformes; family Anatidae; genus Nettapus; species Nettapus auritus. The sequence goes on from CM021765.1 coordinate 46,477,209, forward strand.
GGTACAGTCTCTTCAGATTCATGAAATATATAGGTATAACAACACAACTTTGTACTTATATGGGTAAATGCACATGTTTCTCATAAACTCAGCGAGTTCATTTGTGTTGATCATGTTTGACAACTTTTACATATACTTGTCCACTTAACATCTTCCCAATACATTTGACTCTTGGCAATGAATAAAATGTAAAGCTGCTGATAAGCTGAATTGCATGTTTCCACTTAAATCTGCATTCCTTGTTGGGTTCCTTTGTTGGTCTTCTTTAGAAATGTCCCAGTATTTTGCCTACTGTGTTTGCAGGATACCTGTACTTAATGCTTTTTCATTTCCTTTGTCTAGCACAAGATGCTGTTATTCCACAAATTTCCAGGGAGAGTGAGAGAGAGAGAGAGAGAAATGTTAATTTAGGAAGTAAATCTGCTCAGTGTTTTATCCCAACATCCTGTCCTCCTGCTGCTTTTTATATGACCTTTTGCACTGCACAGAATTCATTACTATTGTAAAAAAAAAAAAAAAAAAAAAAACATGTTTTTCTTTCTTACAAAATTGCAAGGAGCCCATGCCCTGCTTTAAAATGGACAATATTCACAAATGGCAAAAATATGCCTTCTTCCAAATCCTTTTCATTCAGCAGCAGCTCCACAAGTTTGCTAATTAGACCAACTAAACAAAAACACCCCAGCAATAACACTATGCAGAAGGAAAGGAGAAAACATCGTTATTGCAATTTTATTTACCATTTCACTGCAGGACAGCCCAGGAACCCCAACCAGGTCAAGACTTCATTGTGTCAGGTGCTGTACACAAAAAATAGCAGTTCCTGCTCCAGGAAACTTGAAATTTGTGCACATATTTATAGCCAAGTTTGTGGCCCCATGGTAACTCATTTAGTGATTACCTCCACATCGCTAGTGTAGGCACCCAGAAACATTTGTTGCAGGATACAAACATCTGTGGTTTCCCCTGGGGCTGAAGCCCAACGTACTTTCTCTGCCACAGAAGGGTAATAGGGCCTTAGAGTAAATGGAGTGGAATAAGACCCAAAACACTTTGTGTTCTTTAAATAAAAGGCACTTTATGCACACGTATGTTTACTGAAAGGCCTTTCAAAGAGGCGTAATTATGCAGGCATCTTTGTGTAATTCGCCTGGGTCAATGCTAATGTTGGAAAGTACTTATTCTGCGAGTCAGACATACTGCTGCAGTGTTCAGCTGCTGGCCTGTGTGTACGTAATAAATCACTCTGCAGAAGAACTCGACTAACCTGTATCTGTCCTAGCTTTTTTAATTGCAGACCACAAACACTGATAGAACATAAAATGTTTGCTCAGTCTAGACTGAGTGGGGAAATGGAGGCTCACACTGCATGTGCTCTTCGGGGAGTACCTTCTGCTCCTTCCAGGGAGGCAAAGTCTATGCATGACACCAGAAATACCAGACTGCATAGAAAAGCAACAAACGCTAATAGTCCCAAATGCTTCTTTAAAAATCATTTAGGTTAATACAAAGTAGTCAGGTCTGCATGTGTGCGTTTAGGCCCACAGGGGGGTTGGAAGTGCATATAATGTCTCTGAAAAGCGCTGGATTGACTGCCAGCCCACAGGGTTAGAGCAGCAGGTGAGACAGCACTGCAGCCTCCCCACTCAATTCCTAGAGGGGACATAGTCCTGCGCTCGCTGAAGTGGTCTGCAGAGCTGCAGAGGCTGCCATTAGAGACGTGTCGAGTGGTGCCCGATGGCGTGCTGGCCCTGGCGTCCCTTCCTGTGCCAGGGCAGGTGAGCAGGAAGGGCCGCCCGACCAGCCGGCTGGCGGGGGCGATTCTGCGATGTGAACCCATCGTTGAGGATCACGTCACTGCCACAAGGTCTCTTCCTGCAGACAGGCAGCTGCGGGGAGGGAGGGAGGGAGGGACGTCAGCCTGCTCCTCTGGAGGAGGTGAGGCACTTGGGCCTGGGGCCAGCAGGGCTGCTGTGGCTGCTGCCTTCCCACTGATGGCCGCTCCTTGCCCCTACCCTGGCACCAGCCATCTCCCCACCACCAGTGCCGCGAGACCCTTTGTTGTTGCGGTGTTTGCCATCTGAAAGCCCCATGGTGCCTGAAAACCCTCAGCTTTGGGTGGTGGGAAGGGGCACACCACAACATGTGTCAGCATCGCTCTGTTCAGGGAGCCCGAGGCTGCCATTTGAGAGGTATGGTCTCCGTCTTGAGCCACAGTGTTGGCCTACAGGCCATAGGCAGCGTGTGGCTCGCTCTGGTGGTTTTATTGCCTGCCCATAGCTCATCTGTTGTCACAACACATTGGCTCTTTGTTATGGAAATCACGCTTTCCACTGAAAATAAAGTCACTTCCTTGCTCTGATGAGTGCTGCAAAAAGCTTGAAAATATGACTCTGGTGCGACAAAAAAAAAAAAAAAAAAAAAAAAAAAAAAAAAAAAAAAAAAAAAAAACCTCAGGAGCCAGAAGGCAAATAAAATGCTTTTATTTTATTTATTTATTTATTTATTTATTTTGAGAACTCTCCATCCAAGGGAAGCCTGATTCATGATTTCTACAATGGTGGGGTGGGCCATGCTGTCGGCCATGCATGGGGTGCAGTGGCCTTCACCTTCCCTGAGGTGAAAGGCAGCTGCCAGCTCCCTGTGCTGAGGCAGCAAGGTGGTGAAAGGAACCACATGTGTAAAACTTGCTACCCTTACAGAACTGATGGGTGCTCAGAGAAGAGGTAACGCTCATGACTTTGCCTGGCATCCTGTTTGGAAAAGTGTTGTGGAAATGGAGACACTCCTTTAGTCGACTGTCCCTTTTTCCTGTGAGCCATAATGGGCTCCCCAAAGACCTTGCTAAGAGTCCCCAAAGCAATTGTTTAAGGGTAGTGCCAGCAACAGTGGAAAATCCTCCAGATGGCAGAGCTCCACCCAAAACAGGACTCTTCAAATGGCATCCTTGCAGCCCTGATGCTCCCGTTGGCACTGGTGCCGTCAGCCACCACAGGGCCCCTCACGCCGCAGCAGAGCTGGAAGCCAAAGGCAGGAATTCCTGACTCGGCTGACCTGAATCCAAATATCGGAGATTAAGCATGAAAATAAATAAATAAATAAATAAATAAGCAGTTAACTCTTTTCAACTGAGTTAATAATTAATGTGTTTTCCAGGCTTGTCTCTGGCTGGCTGGCTGCAGGAAGCAATGCCCCAGAATACCCTTTGAGACACTGTTTTCATGTGTTGTGTTGGCCCACAAGGGTCACAGAAACAGCACACCACCTGCGACGCTGGGGTTGCTCAGCCGGCATCAACACAAGAACTGAACACCCGTGCTCCCCTGCTTGGGGCCCAGGATTGATGGACATCAATCTGGAAAAGGCTTTAAAGGGTTACCGGGCTGTGAGAGGGAAGGGTGGGGAGCGGAAGGCAAGGGGGAACCGTGGTACTATTACAATCGTCAGATCAAGTCACAGGGTGGAGGAGGATTTTCCAGATCCTCTGACCTTAAGGTTGGGGAGTGAAAGGAAGAGGAAGCACATTTGCACAGATCCTCTGTCAGAGCTTCCTCAGGGAGGGGCTCGGGCCTTCTGGCTCTTTGCTACATGCAGGGCAATACACACACATAGGCACAGCTAAATAAACATAGGAATGAAGTTCAAAGTAGACCCCCAAGAGAAAACCTAATCTGTGAGAACCTTTCATTAACACTTATGTTCACCAACCCCTCATATCTTAAACATTAAGTGTTTAACCAGCCATAAAAGAAAGCATTTGCTGGGTACCAGGAATACCTTGCAGTTCTGCAGCACTTTCTAAGGTTTTCCAATCACCTTATGAGCCATTAAGCTTGATTATGCCTCTGGGTAGGCACTTTAGAAGACTCAGAAAAGTAGAGAAACTGAGGCATAAAAGGTGGATTAGTCTGTGGGGTCATTTGGGAACCCTGTGGTAGAGCTGGACAGCCACCAAAGACCTTGTAGTTACCCATCACTTACTTTGCACCTGATCCAAAGCCCATTGAAAACACCATTTTTTTAATTGACTTTGGCTTAACCTCTTCGGCCACAAAGACATCATCATTTGTGTTTTATAGTACATCTCTCCTGCAGAAGCAGACGCCTGAATCTTCAGCATAGGTTTTGAGACAGTAAGACATATTAGAAATAGGTAGGACAGAATATATCTCATCTCACCATTTTACTTTTTTTTCTTTTTTCTCAAAAAGTGATCATCAAAAGTAGCAATTCAAAGGTTCATTAGCAATAAAACAAATGTCTCCCATGTTTTTCTCCTTCTGCCTTGTTTCTCCTCTTGGACCTTTTTTTTTTTTCCCTCATTTTGTTTTCAAGCCACAGGAAATGTTACTATGGGCCATTTTAGATTAGACAGAGCATTCAGCTGGTGAGACCCTCCCTAACAGCAGATTTCGAAGAACAATTAGGACTTTATAACAGTGAAGAGGCACTCAGACCTGCAAAACTGCTCAGTAGTTTGTTTCCTACTCCCGAATAATTCAGCTCCTGCAAAACATTGAAAATAATCACCTAACATGCAAGAATTTCATCTCCTTATGGTACAAGAACTGCCCCTGCCAAAGTGTCAAATTCAGTTAAGTGCTCTTTTACACATTTTTTTCTGTTGACATACAGTAATGATACAGCTCTTCAAGTGACCGCATATTTTAATCTTTTGACACGAGGTAGTGTTTACACAGTGTTCTGTTTATCACAGTGCCGAAGAAACAGACCCTTTATACAATGATGTGCAAACCCTTCAATCCGAAATTTTTATATCAAGGCACCACTGAGCCAATGCAGCTGAACGTTACCATGCTCTGTCTTTTTAATGTTTCTTTGCTCCCAGTCATCAGCGTTGGTTTGGTCTACGTATTTCTTCCTCTTACTTCTGGTTACTTTACTCCCATGAAAGAGATAGTGATAATATTTATTGCCTACTACCTTCTGAAGGCCTAAATTTTATTCTAACAAGGTAACAAGGACAGCAGTAGGCCACTTCTGATTAGATTTTATCTCTACCCATTGGAAAAAAAAATAAAATTGCACAGATAAAAAGACCTAGACATAATGAGAGCACTAAATGCTGCTGCTGTTTCCATAAAGCCCTCTCCTTCAGGGACAACTAAAATCTGTTGCCTTTCTGTTTTACAATTGCTCGTGAAAGCTCTTTGCCGTCAAGAGGTCTGTCAGTAGCAAAACCAAGCCTCCAGCACATCCTGCTAGCTGCTGGATTTCTATGAGCCTGGTCGTGGTGCAGAGGCAGAACTTGTAACGCCAGTGAATGACCTCTTCCAGGTCAGCTCCAGCTCCAGCTCTGCCCTGCAGAAGGTCTCCAGGGTGCTGGGTGTAAGCCTTCCTTGAGAGGCTCTGAGGTGACGAGAAAGGACAGGAAATGGCCTTTCCCTTAGACTGAACTCAGGCGAGCATGGCAATCGCTTGCTCTTTCTGGAATATGCAGCACAAAAATTCAGCCTTATCTCCCAGTGCTTGATAATGTCTGCTCACACCAATGCCGTCTTGATAAATACTGTACATATGAACTAAATATTCATTAAGTTTTGCTCTATTTAGACTCCCAAAATCTTCTGAATAACCCAAATATTCTCATGATCGCTAAAACTCTGTCTTCACTTTGTAACTACTGAGAAAACTGCAAACCTGCAATAACCTGCAGGCTGGACTTCCAGACTCAATGTCAGAGCATCTTTAGCATCAGCAGTTCATCCAGTAGCTGCAACTTGTAGGTGCACTCGTACCCCTACACTGCCAAACAGTTCCCTTCGATACAGATTTTGCTTGCTCAGTTCTCTGCTTGCTGACCAAGGCAGCATCACTCTGATGCTCATCTCAGCACCAGTCACCAATAAATGCTAAGTCCAGCCCCAGGTCTCCAGACAGGAAAGTCCTTCCTGGACACATCACTCCTTTCTGTCTGTGATGGTACCTGCCTTTAACATTTACATCCCCTTGGAGCAATGATATTATTACCAACAGGAGGAAATCCACAGGAATGGGACTTAAACCATACCTCTTACTCACATAAGAGACAGGAACAACTGCAGCCTTCGTGGGTAGAAACCAAAGGCAAATTTCATTTCTTCGACTCAGCATTTCTTTGGGAACATACAGGGAGTCCCAAGCAATCATATCCCACTGCCTATTCCAAAGTTTAGTCACAGGAGTGAGGGGAGGAGGGGGACAGACAGACTTTCTTTTTGAGGCTGCTATTCCTCCTGCCTGATGCTGGGAAAAGAGCCATGGACACAGTGCCATGGGCTCTCCAGCTGCAGCCTCGGCAGTGCTGCTGGTGGCTGCTATCCTAGCTCTGTAGCCCCTGGAGTGGGTCAGAGCTGGAAGGGGTTCCTGCTGGAGCTGCTTGTGCTGTGGACAACCTACTAAGAAAACTGAAAACCAGTGCAAAGCTAAAAGAAGCATGGAGTTTCCTCCCTGAGGTCAGGAAGAACAGCTTCCAAATTTTCAGTCGTGTGTTTTTGCTCAGCCTTGTGTGGACAGAGTAGTCATATTTGTCTTGTTCCAAGGCTCCCAAGAGAGGCCACAACTAAGCTACAACAGATTTTTACATTTCAGCAACGATATATTGTGGTCTTTTAAGGAAAAGAAAAAAAAAAAACAGCATTGCTGTTCACAGCTTGAGCAGCCACTGGAGCAACATAATAATGTCTGTTTCATGAAAGGGCCCTGTCTTTGCTTGATAACAGGACCAGCTTGATAACAGGATCAGGCGGTTTGCACCTTGTGCTTTGTGAAGCTCACACAACTGTCCAATTTTGCTGCCTGCAACAAGCACGCCTTCCTCAGCTGTAGTTATAGTTTCTGTGGGGGGGTCCTCAACTTTCTGCCATTTTATGAGTATTTTAATGCTATGCAAGCAGAAATCTGAGGCAAAATCCCAGATCAAGCTTTGTTTGCAGCTCCAGAGTCTGCTGCCTACTGTCAGCTGAGCTTTTTGCCACAGTGAACCCTGCAAACCATAGTGGACATTGCTTGCAGGGCTTACGTTCTGCAACAACTTGCAAATATGATTATGGTGTTGAGTTAATTAATTTTTGCTATGTTTTCTGTTTTCCACCTGATTCCCATGTGACCACCCTTACAAGAGAGTTAAGAGACAATGTTTGCAAAGCACTGAGCTCAGGCAAGTGTGTGCAGTAAAGAACAATACAGTGAATTATCCTGCTGTCTGAATCCCCTAACGTGACTTTTCCCTGGCAGTAACATCGATGGGACAGAGTCAAAGAGGACCACATGGTGCGAAACAATAGGTCTAATTCACATCAGCTAGCGGTGGGACTGCACCTTGCCACAGGATGGTCAAATCTTCCAGTAGTGGGCCTCTCCACAGCGCTGGGATGGTGGTGCATAACCTATTACAGCTATCAAAGATCTGGAAATAGGAGATAAGCATAAGAAAGCCTCAAAATCTATTTGGACAAAATTTCTGAGCAGAAAAAAAAAAGAATTCACCGGGGAAATCCAGCTGTGTGAATCCTCATTCCTCCTAACCTTTCTGCTCTTCTAATAAATAAGTACTGTGGGCCAGACTGCTAGAGTTTTCATTTCCAAAGGTTTGGTCCCAGAGCAAAGCACCTCGGGAGCTAAAGGCATTTAAACATCGCCCAGCCCAGCTGCCTGGGCACACGGCAGGGTGGGCTGGCACCCAGGCAGGAGACTGCAGCAGCAGCTCTGCACTGGGAGCAAGCTGGGAGGCTGCCTTGCTCCCTAGCTGCTGGAAGGGTGCATGTGGTAGAACCAACTGTCCTGACCATTAAAACATCTGGAGCAGTGATTGTGGGGCAAAGGAGAGCCTGAGCTCCAAGTACAGGGATGGATTTATTTAGCCTGTCACAGTAATGAAGTGTACGGGTCTCTGCGACTGTTAGGATTTTAGCTAGTGATTTCATTTAGAAAGGCTCTCTGTGTCTTTGTTTGGCGTTTGTTTGTCTTTTTTTTTTTTTTTTTTTTTTTTTTTTAAACAGATAAGAACACTCTGATACTGCCACTGAAAATGAGAGTGAATTATTCCGTAGCAGGAGCCAATAATGAGTGAATCAATCAATGTTTCTTTCAGAGAGGAGGGAACAGGGGGTAGGGAGATGGGGGAAGAAGTGCTAAATGTCCAATTAACCAAATGAACTAGAAGGGTAAGCTTTGGGGAACGCTTTATATGATATATTGCTGTGCAATTAAATGGCAGTATGATATTATGGTGTTACATTAAATTCCATTTAATTTCCTGTAAGCTCTCGTGATGAAAGTGCAGGTGAAAGCTGATCCTATTGATCTCTTTTGCCCTAACTTACTGAACAGCTCTTCAGCAGGCAAGTGACTGCTTTCCTCAGGTTAGTTACGTGAGCTTCATCTGGACTTGCACTCTGTGAGGTAATGATTTGCTCCTGTAAATGGCATCACTGAGGCAACTTCACGTTTGCCTGCCACCCTCCTGGGGCATATTTGGGATGTCATCTTAGGAAAGGTATAGTGTGGATAGCTCGCAGTGTGATGCTAATTTTTTGTTGTTGTTGTTCTTTTCTTTCAGTGTTGCTAAAATCCATGATGATGACTAATATTTTTCCCAGTGCAGAAGTGAGTCACTTTTTAAAGTGGTTAAAAAACAAAGACTGATGTGGTGTGTGCATGTGTGAAATTAGTACTGCAGGCTGAAACAGCATCGTTTTGGTGCTGCATACCAGTCTTCTGTCACTAATGTTGTATTTATCTAAGGACCAGATCTTACAGACACATTTAGGAGTAACTGTTGACTTAAACAATAAATGAAGGCAATCAATGGGTATGTGCAAATGAGGGAGGTTAAACTAAAATGAATTGCAAACAAGGGCTGTAGCTGAGTATATTCTTGAAAATACACTGACATATTTTATGAAAATCTTAACTGTTGGCCAGTTACTATAGCACTGAAGTATTCTTATGTCATATTCCTGTCATTATAGGGAACTTGACTGGGTTTCAGGCTAGTCTCAAACTCCATAAAGTTTGTCATCCTACTTCAGTTCTCTCAGTTTCTGTATTTTCTATGGTGCACTGTCAGCATCAGTCTTCAAAGAAGCACAGCCTGGGGAAAGGAAGGAGTGTGGCAGGTCAGGGCTGAGCTGAACAGAAGAACAATGGCAAAGATTACCTGAGATACGCTGAAACCATGTCAGCTCCTACTTGCTGATGTTAATTTGTAATTTTCATGAGCACCAGAATCAAATAAATTTACAAAAACACAATCCAGATTGCTGGGGCAGAGAAACACTGAACACAGGGCTGCTAACATCCTGTTATTGGCCCAGAGCCACTGCCAGCTGCAACATTTTTATGCTGGAAACATGAAATTACTGCTCCTGAATGCACACAAATATTTAAACAACAGACACAATATAAAGCTAAGGATATAAGGACATCAGAAATAAAACAGCCTTTTGGCAATAAATCTTGTTGAAAGAGCAACAGCTTAATAAATCCTATCTGACTTTTAGCAGAGTCTTAGACTTAATGCTGACCTCTGCCAATGCATTTGTGTGTGTGGATTTGGTAGCAGTCCCGACAGTTCGGGGGCTTGGTTTTCCTTTCACCCATCTGTTACTGACACAGCACACGTCTGACATGACTGTTCCACTTCATCCGAGACCTGCCAAATAGAAATCCCCTTTTATTTACACAAGTAATAGCTACTAATAAATTGCATTTACAGCACATTGTACCTTCCCTCGAAAACTCAAAGCACTTCATAAATACGAGGAACTGAGCCTTTTAATACTTCTGAGACGTGGTGTATCGTTCTACCTATTCAGAACTACAGAAGCTATAGCACAGAAAGTGTCACATTCGATGCTATGGCTGAAAGAGAAAGGCAGAGCCTTGAGGAGCCTGCCAGCCCCTGGAGAGCTTTTGTCACAAAAACACCCAGCAGTAAATGAGAAAACTGCATGCACCATAAAAAGGGTAGTCACACTGCATGAAGTCAGTAGCATTACCTATGAAATACTAAGCCATTTCAGATTCAAAGGATTTTTATGAAACCTGTTCATTTGAAGTGTTCCTAGGGGGTGTTCTGAGTCAGATTCAGCCTGCTACAGAGAGGGGAAGAGTGCTAACTCACATTAAGGGAAAGGTCAAAGCTACCCTACGATTAGCAAATGTGGCAAATAACCAGGCCATCTACGGTTCAGCCCGAGGGATGCTGGTAACCAGAGACTCCAGACCTCCCACCCCGTGTGCCCCAGCAGACCCCCACGGACTTGATGCTCCTCAAGGCGGCGAGGAGCTTCTCACACACAGGCACTTTATGGCTCCCTCTTCTGTGCTGCCAGGTTGGAGGGAGCGCGGCTGATATGAGCTGGGTCTGCACCATCTCAGCGCCTTGTGACGGGAACTACAGCAATATGTTGCCTAGTAATGATCTTTCTAGGGACTTAAAAAGCTTTATACATTTTTAATGCTCCAAATTCATTTTCTGGTAGCCTTCATACAGGTTTACGATTTCAGTCTGTGAAGCGATAGCTGGTATATATTCCCAGTAATTCAGGTCATGCTACATTTTTTGTGTAATCTTCAGTACTGTCTACGTTTTGTCCAAGATCATGTTTTTAACAAGAAATGTAGCAACAGTTTTACCAGGCTCAGCTCAGTGTTCTGGGCTGGGGACAGGGCTCATGCAAGTCAGATTTAGAGCAGGTTTAACTCCCTGAGATCTCTGTGGAACTGCTCCTCCTTTACACCAGGCCAAGCACAGGTTAAGGATCAGGCTATTGGCATTCATGGCTTCTCTTCCCAAGGATTCATGCAGCAGAGCCTGCCTCTGTGATACAGGCAGTAAATATATCCATTCTGCTTGACTTCTATGCATTCATTTCCTGTAACATCACTTTTAAGGAGTCTCTGGCTGTTCAGTGGAAAGAGACTTGCTATCTGTGGTCCTCACACTGGCATCCAGCACAGTTCAGAGCCACCCGTATGGCCCCTTCTGGCTGGTGAAGGACTCAGTGCATCTCCTCTCCCATGTCCAAGAGCTGGTGCTGCCAGAGATGTCCACCCTGGTCACTGGGCCCAGCATTTTCCTGTCCTTGATGGGTGGTAGCCCAGGGGGTCAAATGTTTGAGGTTATACACTGTGCCAGAACCCCGGGTGAGAAAAGACAGAGGGGAAAAATGGTCTCAATTTCACACCAGCCAGCTGTGGCAAGCTGCAATGTGGTCAAGGAGATCACACACTTGGTGTGCATGTCCACTGCAGGGCGTGGACAAAAATTGTGTGTATGCCCTCTGCTCTCACCAACCAACAGCCCCTGATCATCATAGCACTGTTCATTCCTCAGTGAGGCACAGGTTGAATACCCTGTCATGGGTGGGGAGGGGCTTATGGAGGTGTTAGCTGCCTGGTGGGTTCTGCTGGCTGAAAGGAGATGCTGGCACATACAGGGGTTCCCTGTCGGCAGCATTCTTCTCGTACTTTGTGCCTCTTCTTTTCTCCTTAAGAAAACTTTGCAGAGGGAAATTTCCATATGTTTCAGGCAATAGCCCACTTCTACCAGTGCTTCCTGAAGAGCTCGTGATTCACAGTTGTTTATCTGATGTGTGTAAATGAGAATGTGTCACTTGGGTTGTGTTCAGATGGAGAGAACAAAATAAGTAAGGTACGATGTGTTAGGCAGCTCTTCCTCTTCAAGGTATAATTAGGCTGTTTACTGCTGGATCGTTGTTTTCCGTGAACTCTGTTGTAAAATCTCCTACTGCCACCATCAGGACATCAAAATATAAAAATTCTTTTTAATACAGAGGACAGCATCCAAGCCAAATAAGTCAGTACATCCAATAAAAACATGACTAGTGTATATATCCTTTGGATGTACACAACAATATGTGCTGAATTGGAAATTATAATAGTTTGTCTCTCCAGAGAGACATTCATAGGGAAAAGTGTGGATTTTTTTTCTATAGCTTGAGCAATAGTAATGTAGTAGATACATAGTCCAAACAAAATAACTTGCATTGCACGTATTCACAAATGTGAATTAAAGGGACATCTAATGATAATGCTGTAAAGATATTGGGCATATTTTTAACCATACTTCAGTACAAGACGTATAGCTGATTGAAGACTACCTTCTTTCCTTATAGACACCATCTGTCCTTCCAAATTCTCAGTCAGCTTTTGTGTGTAATCTGGAAAATTAAATTCTTAAAACACTTTCTGCCACTGTAGTTTGCAGATGCAGTCACAATTTTCTTAAATACTCAACTACCTGATACCAAGTATAGACAAAAAGTACCATGCCTATTATATCACTTGGCCGCCATCAGGAAGACCTGGCTGAGGCTGGACTGGGCAGGGTGTTGGTGCATGGAAATGATCTCCTTCTAATGTGATTAGCGTAGAATTTGGTCTTCTCTGTATAGCTTTATAGCAGCATTGTGTAGCTGTGGTTGTTTCACACTGCTGGGCAACTGAGCTCTACCACAACTGCTCTCTCACTCCCCCTCTTTGAGGGAAAAGGGGGAGAAAATATGATGGAAAGGGCTCAAGAGTTGAGATAAGGACAGGGAGATCACTCAACAGTTATTGTCATTAGCAAAACAGACTCAGCATAGGAAGAGTAATGTAATTTATTGCCTATCTAGCAGACTAGAGCTGAAAGAAACTAAAAGCAAACTAAAAACACTTTCCCCCCTCTCCACTTTCTTCTACGTCTTACCCCCGAACAGTGCAGGGCAATGGGGGCTGCGGTCAGTCCCTAACACTTCATCTCTGTCACTCCTTCATGGTCACTCTCTGCGCCTGCTCCATGTGGGGTCCCTCCCACGGGATGCCATCCTTCCTGAACTGATCCTGTGAGGGCTGCCCACAGGCAGCAGCTCTTCAAGCACTGCTCCCACATGGCTCCGTACCACGGGGTCCATCTGTCAGGAGCAAACTGCCCCAGCATGGGTCCCCCACGGGCGGCAGCTCTCCCCAGATCTCCTGATCCTGCATGGGCTCCTCTTCACAGGCTGCAGCGTGGAGATCTGCTCCTTGTGGGACCCACGGGCTGCAGGGGGACAGCCTGCTCCACTAGGGCCCTCTCCACAGGCTGCAGGGGAACTGCTGCTGCCTCCTGGAGCACCTCCTGCCCTCCTGCTGCACTGACCTTGGTGGCAGCAGGGCTGCTTCTCTCACATTTTCTCTCTTCTCTCTCCCAGCTGTTGTTGTGCAGCAGTTTTTTTTTTTTCCTTTCTTAAATACACTGCCAGAAATGCAATCAGCATCACTCACTGGCTCAGCTTGGGCCATTAGCAGGGCCCCTTTTTGGACATGGGGCAGCTTCTGGCCTCTTCTCACAGAAGCCACTCCTGCAGTCCCCCTGCTACCAAAACCTTGCCACCTAAACCCAATACAGTAGTCCAAATCAAGAATTACCAATACAACAATAAATAATAGACATTTCTGAGTACATTGGCATACAATATACCAGATCGCTTTTACAACCAAACATGTCAGAAAAGCATGTGTTCTACTTCCTCAGCTGCATAAAGTTATTGTTTACTTTTATTCACTAATAAATAATGTCCCATTCCTGGTGAATATAGTTTGTATGGTTTAGATTAAAATTATATCAGTCCTAAATCAAACTGTCTTCTTGAAGAAGGTAAGCTACAGTATCAGTAGTGCACTATCTACTATTGCAGTTGCTCAGACCCATGCTCAGCTGTCATTGCCATGGCTAAGGAGCCCGGAGTCCCTGTATGGGTGTGCAGGCAAAGCAAATAAACCCTTATTTTTAATGTAATTTAATAGTAAGTAGATACCACAGTCACCTACTCTTTGCATACCTGGGTCCTCATTGCTCCGTTACATTATATAAGATGTAAGGAAAGCACTTGTGACTTTTCTCTTTTCACCCCAAAATCTGTGTAACAAAGCACTGAAGAATTTGTAAAAAAAAAAAAAAAAAATAAAATAAAATAAAATAAAATAATAATAAAATAAAACACTGTCACCCTTAATCAAGAGGGTCGAATCTTTGATAGCAAGTTGTTTTGAGACATGTTTGTCCATTGCCAGTTATGTTAAAGATCTTTCCCTAATTCCCAGTAATCCACATAAAAGGAGAGGCTCATTAAAGTGGAAAACAGTGGGAGGGGGGTTACTGGAGGAGTGAACAGTCATTCTTTATGGTAATTTATGGCAACAGCTTTTGGAATTGTGGTGGTTTTACTCGGGTGGGCAGCCGAGTTCCACCACAACCGCTCTCTCACTCCCCCTCCTCAAAGAGGAGCGAGGAGAAAATACGATGAAAGGGGCTCAAGGGTTGAGATAAGGACAAGGAGATCACGCAGTAATTATCATGACGGGCAAAACAGACTCAGCATAGAGAGAAAGTGAGATTTATTGCTTATTACTAACAAGCTAGAGAAGTGAGAAACAAAGAAAAGAAACCAAAAGCACCTTCCCGCCCATCCTCCCTCTTCCACCTCCTCCCCCCGAGCGGCGCAGGGGAACAGGGGAATGGGGGTTATGGTCAGTCTACAGCACTTCTTCTCTGCCGCTCCTTCTCGGTCACTCTTGTCCTCTGTGCTGTGGGGTCCCACCCACGGGATGCAGTCCTTGCCAAACTGATCCGGCGTGGGGTGTCCACAGGCAGCAGCTCTTCAAGAACTGCTCCAGATATGGGTCCGTACCACGGGGTCCATCCCTCAGGAGCAAACTGCTCCAACCTGGGTCCCCCACGGGCAGCAGCTCCTGCCGGGTCACCTGCTCCTGCGTGGTCTCCTCTCCACGGGCTGCAGGTCCGGCCCGGAATCTGCTCCAGCAGGGGTCTTCCACAGGCCGCAGTCTCCTTCGGGGCACAGGCTCCACCGTGGTCTCCTCCACGGGCTGCAGCGTGGAACCCTGCTCCACCGTGGTACTCCATGGGCTGCAGGGGGACATCCTGCTTCACCATGGTCCTCACCACAGGCCGCAGGGGACTTCTGCTCCGGCGCCTGGAGCACCTCTCCCCCTCCTTCTTCACTGACCTTGGCGCCTGCAAGGCTGTTTCTCACTCCTCTCACCCTCCCAGCTGCTGTGTGGTGCAGCATTTTTTCCCTGTCTTAAATATGCTCTCACAGAGGCACAAAACATCACTTATTGGCTCAGCTCTGGTCAGCAGTGTGGCCCTTACCAGACATGGGGCAGCTTCTAGATCCTTCTCACAGAAGCCACCCCTATGCCCCCCCCGCTGCCGAAACCTTGCCACGTAAACCCACTACAGGAATGGGTGGGGATTTCTCCACAGCTCAGTGAAGGGAAGCATTTGGCCCTGATGGAGCTACAGTGAAGACCACATGGAAATCTGTGGAGGAAGAGGCTATGGGAAAAGAGAAGAGGTCTGGGAATAAGGGCAAGCAGCCTGTGGTTCTGTGCCACAAAGCAGACAGTGTTTTGTAGGAAGGATGGGGATTTCTTCTGGATGACATCTCTTGAAATGCTGGAGTAATGCCCTGAATCAGCAAGGAGGCTGGAAGAGGAGGAGAGTATAGAGTAGAGGAGGACTGGCAGGTTGGGGTTTGGGTCTGAGGTTGGCAGAGATCTTCCATCCTTGGGAAGGAGGCAGGAAGGCTCCCAACAGGGGAAATCCCTGTGACTGAATTTTAACTGTGCACAACAGCAGCTTCCCAGCCTGTGCAGGGCAGCCGATTCAGATGTGGAATCAAGGCATGATATCAGTTAGGTAAACGTTACCACAGACCAGTAAGGGCCATCCTATTGCTAGGAGGAGGGTGCTGCACAGCTGAGGACCTTCTGATGAAAATGACTCATGTCCTGGACACACATTTATAGACTTTCAGGAAAAATGCCTCCGATTGTCTGAGTTTCCATGGAGGTCTGTGGAGGAGATGTGGTCCTTCAGGACCAGCCTCTAAAGCATTTACCATACAGTTTTACATAGAGCTAACAGCTCAGATTACATCCAGATGGGAAAACGGTGTGGCTGTGTAATTCCTTCAGCTGACTCTCCCCACCGTGGAAACAGCCTGCCCGTGCTCTGCTAGCTGGGACAACTGCCTTAATTGCATTGCTGTATTGCCACTTGCACTTTAAATAGCTATGGCCTGTTAAGTAAGCAGAAGCAGGACGAGTAGGTTTGTGTGAGGTGGAACAAGGAAGGCCTGGTAGTACCTCATGTTTGAATTACCTGGAATCTAAGGAGGTGTGAACTCTAGCAGACGATTTTCCTCTGGTGAAGTAGAAATGCTTCATAATGGCTCTCTTCCATGACACCTAAGGATTCCGAAATCTCACAGCCTTCCCTTCAGTATAGGCACTAGTAGTTACTTATTTTGACTTACCAAGTGTCATTTCTACAGCGCACAATAGCGGGGTCAAGTGTAGCTTGTTGTTATCCCCCTATTTGTGACTAGTCTCTGGCACACTGAGAGCGATTCAGTTCTGTAGATGCCTGCTGCCCAGCCAGCCAGACCTGCCTGCCCACACCAGCATACTGATCACCTGCTAGCCCTCCAGCAAAGAGCTAGAAGAAGCTGAAGTTGGAAGAAGGCTGTATTCCTCACATAACAGAGCCGTAAGTGGGCATTTGTGACCCTCTGGAGATGCTCTTTTCAGGAAAGGTACCCCAGTAATCCAAGAGTGCAGTCTTAGCTCTGGGGTCCTACTGAGCATTGCAGAAAGACTCGTTATGGCTATTCTTTGCACCAAGAGCAATACAGGGCAATCTGAAACAAAATGTAAATGGAAACAACCACTTTTGCTCTGTGCTTTCCAGAACCAGAGGCAAATATGCCTCCTTCATGAATTAATGTACCAGATATGTTCATGGTTCCCTTTGCTCTCTTTCTGCAGTTCAGCTATGTTTGTATACTGTATTACAATTACATACAAATGGGTTTTATAGGGACAGATTCCAATCCTGAATAGTTAAATAGTCAGACTGGGTTGCTATATCTTGTACAGATGCGAGGTTCTCTTTGTTTCCATACAAAGGCATTGAAGGGGTGTGGGGGAAGGCAAAGGGGAATGTGGGAAAGGTGTGGAACGATGAGGAAAAAGCCACCTGGAAAGGGCAAAGGGAAATGGTGAGCACTACACACACAAGCCTACTTTGGCTCATGAATTTAACGTGTGTAATGTTTCTTACCAGAAGTCATGTGAGCAATTTAAACTAGCCCCTAGGCAAGCCTAATCCGAACAAGCTGCTCCGAGACAAACTACAAATTGCGGTGTTTAATAAAAAGGATAGGCCAGAATGAACAGAGCAGAGGATAATACAGGAAGGGGAGAGGACCGATATAATACCAGAACATGAAACAAAGCCTACATAAGCAGATCTTAATAATATATTATGTTGAGGTGGCAGAGGTTGAAAATGAGACATTGGATGAAAATCTTGCAGTTTGGTGTGTAAGTTGTGTAAGACATCCTGGTATTCATTTCATATCCATGAAGAGTGGCAGAGTTCTTTTAGCTCATTTGTACCTCTGTTTTGTATCCCTGTCTCGCATTGTGTCCCTGCCATTAGGTGTCACCAGTCCACAGCAGTAGATTTCTGAGGAGATAAGTCTATAAAGTCTGGTCTAATATTGCAAAGGTGCTTGCTTTTTTTTTTTTTTTTTTTTTTTTTTTTTTTTCTGAAGGGTTCCCTGGCTGCTCGTACAAAAGCATATCTTTGGGTAGCAAGCTAAGCTCCCACACCAGACAGCAATAGTACTGGGTGAGACTGGGCAGATCCCAAAAGTCCCTGCTGTTTTTGGAACAGTTTGGTCTGGGGCTCTTAATATTGAGGTTCAACTACGATGCACATTCAGCACAGCCAGCAAGGCCCTGCCCTACCCTTTTAGACACCTCACTGGCCCTGCTCCTTGGCTCATCTGACTGGATCTGAGCCTTTGCCACTGTCCCCGGGTGGGTGACCAGCTGGCACATGGTGCAGTTTGGCTTCACATTGCCCATGCTTGCCCAACAGGTCACAAGTAGTCCAGCTGCAGGTTCAAGGGGCCCAAAGCGAAGGTCGGGTAGCAGGGGTAGCACTATGTTGTGGTTTAACCCGGCCGGCAGCTCACCACCTCACAGCCGTTTGCTCACCCTCCCCACACTCAGTGGAATGGGGGAGCATCAAAAAAAAAGTGAAAGCTTGTGGGTTGAGGTAAATACAGTTTATTAGGACAGAAAATAAGGGAAAATAATAATGATATTAGTACTACTAATAATGTGTACAAAACAAATGATGCACAATGCAATTGCTCACCACCTGCTGACTGATGCCCAGCCCATCCCCTAGTCCCCCCTACCCTGGCCAGCCACCCTATATTAATTGCTCAACATAATGTCATATGGTACGGGACATCCCTTTGGCCAGTTTGGGTCAGCTGTCCTGGCTCTGTCCCCTCCCAGGTCCTGCTGCACCCCCAGCCTGCCCGTTGGCAGGGTGGTGTGAGAAGCTGAAAAGTCCTTGGCTTAGTGTAAGCACTGCTCTGCAACAATTAAACCATCAGCGTGTTATCAACATTATTCTCATCCTAAATCCCAAACTCAGCACCCTATCAGCTACTAGGAGGAAAATTACCTCTACCCTAGCTGAAACAGGACACACTGCTAGCTTCATGTCATGTGTCAAACATAGCTTGATGTTCTGCTCTCTTTTCTCTGTTTGATGTACAGCAGTGCTCTGCAGTTTTCCCAAGGGGAGACTGTACTACAGAGAATAATTAAACACTGCTGGTACAAAAACACTTCCGGGACAAGCAAAACAGATTTTGGAAACTATAGCAATATTTATTAACTGGTGTCCATCCTGGGGCTGGCCAGTAACCCCCACTGCAGCTTCCAAGGAATTATACAACGCTTAATGTGGAAGCTTTCACTAGAAACATGAAACAATGGCTGAAACGTCAACGCCACCAAGGTCAGGCCAGCTCAGCCCCGGTTTCTAATAAAGCCGGCAGCAGGCCCTGCATGCTGCTGGCTGGCAGTGCTGCCGCCTGGCCCTGCTCCCTGGGGCCGGCACAGCGGGGTGAAGGGGAACGAGCCACTGGCTGCCCAGCACATTCAAAACATGAGGGTTTGCTGGAAATCCGCAGCCGAATTTTCCTGGTAGACAGTATTTGCTTGGCAACACAAACACGCATCTGCAGGGCAGAACACGAGTCATGATGTGGAGTTAAAAATATTTATCCTCTTTGCTGATGGAGCACTCTCTGTCACGCTAACTTCTGTCACCGGGGCTCATGGTGGCCTGAGGCGGTGCCGACAGCTTCCTCTTCCTGCTGCGGGGAGAGCTGTGCTGGCCAGGCAGTGAGAGCCTCAGGTCGGCAGCCTTCTCATCCCACAGCCCACCACCTCCCACCAGCAGAGGAAGCTGGAGTGACCACTGTCCTCTCAGTGCCCTCTCGCTTCTTCAATTAATTGTATCGAAACAGGCTGCAGAAGCCCTGCAATGCGAGGCTCTGCATGCAGTCCATGCGCTCTCCCCCAAAGGCTTTGTAGTCAAAATTGGCAAGGTAGACAAAGGGAAAGGAATCTGCCGCCAGCTCGCAAAAATTTGGAAACGAGGCACAAACGAGGCTCCCTGCAGGCCCTCCAGGGAGGAGGGAGAGCATGGGCGTGAACGCCATTTTCCAAAATACCGCCAGCACCCATGACCAGCCCCGCTCTGAGCACCGCCGCTCCCTTCCAGCCACTTGTGAGCCCCAGCCAGCACACCGCCGGGCCTGCAGCTGGCCAGGGGAAAAAACAAGACATCCAGTTCAGGACTTGGCTGATGAGGGACCGCCAGAAGCGGTCCAAGCCAAGGGCCCACCTCACTCAGCATCTTCTCCCTGTGTGAGGAGAACAGCATAGAAAGATGAAGTGTGGAGTGATTTTCCTCCTAGTGTGATCTTGCAGGTTATAGAAAACTGCAGTTTATAAATTTCAGGATTAGAAGTTGCATCCAATCAAAAAAACATTTAAAGGCACTGTTAGATCTAGGCTTCATGACTGTCTAACTCTTTTGAACCTGTTTATATTCCCAGTGCCCACAGCATCCAGTGACAATGAGTTTTGTAGTGCACTTGGCTGCATTTAACTCATACACGTTTAATTGCATGAAAAAGTGCATTCTTTTTCTTGCCTGCTGGCCAAAATTTTCATTGGGTGCCTCCTCGTTCTCATTTTATGAGGAACGATAACCATTCCCAGTTCATCTTCTCCAGACCACTTGTGATTTTATAGACGTCTATATTAAAAAATGTTTAAAACTACATTCCCCAAGCTTTTATCAATGTCTTCACATAAACATACAACCTGTTTCATATTACTTGGGTAGAAGCCTGCCATGGCTATCCTCCAGATACATATTTTAGCAACCAAAGTAAATATGTCCAGCCAAGCCTTGTGCATTGTTTTGTGTACTTGCCTGGTGATACAGCTTCCTCCTTCTTACTGTTTCGTAGGAAGTATTTATTTAAAAGAAAAAATGGATGAACACTTCCCTCACTGTGATCTCTCAGGTACTCAGGGTACCCATGCATGGGAATTCAGAGCAGGGAACTGCTGGCTCCAAGGTTTGCTGCCAGCTAGGAATAGGCATGGGGTGCAATTATATATTAAATGGCAAGCTGAAGTTAATACTCGGCATAGTAGCTCACTTCTACTGAATTTTGGGAGCAAGACTGTACAGTGTGAAAGGGCATATGCAGGATTTCCTTTTGATAAGTCGTACGGTTTTGGTCCTTGAGGAAATAGGGGCTGCTCAGCACATCAGTTCCTGCTTGTTTGTCTGTTTCTAGGAGTGTTTGGTGGACTTTTAGCTTCCCTCTGGCAGCCGACACATTAGTGTAAAACTTATCCTGCTGGCTAGAGGGGAGCAGGAGGTGAAAGGTGCCAGTTTGGAAGACTGGGGTGCATGCTGCATTCCCACCACATCCAAAATCCTCCATTGCCAATTGTTTGCTCTCCTGGCTGACAGCAGATGTGGGTGAGGGAAATTTTCCCTGCTAGCCCTGACACATCCTGAGTCCTCTGGCCCTCTCAAAGCTATGGAGGGGATACAGGACCCTTGGCAACCTAGCAGGGCCTGAAACCAGATCCCTGTCACACGGATGGGCTGCCCAGGACTTCAGCCAGAGACCTGCAGAAGGCAGGCACTTACTCACGAAACAAACGTACCTAAGCGTGTCTTCTGGAGGTCTCTCAAATTTATTATTTCCCATTGGAGAGACCACCTGAGCCAAATGACTGGAGCTCCTGCCAAAGGGAGCTGTTTATGCTTTCTCTTCACTCCAGGCTGTGCGGTGTCTGCCCAGGCATCCTGGTGAGGGACCAGGATGAGAGGATCCCACTCTTTTCAGGAGTCCAACTACAAGCAGTATTTGTTAACGTGCCTTAGGGCTTGCCTGTACCTCCATGCTATTCTTTTTCAGCCAAACTTTTCAGCTCTTGGGCTTTTTGAACCTTTTTCTCTGTTGAAGACGGTCCCAGACAACCAGCAAAGACCTTTCAGGTTGTGTGTTGAGGACAATGAAAAATCATCTTAGTTATCCTTCAGCCAGTTGAACTGAACCAGCCTGAGGCAGTAAGGATGCAGCTCCAAGGCTTGACCTTGGGCTGGGGATGTGTCCCACTAATTTTTGCAGGGAAGCCAATGG
Source organism: Nettapus auritus (assembly GCA_011076525.1). Classification (NCBI taxonomy): domain Eukaryota; kingdom Metazoa; phylum Chordata; class Aves; order Anseriformes; family Anatidae; genus Nettapus; species Nettapus auritus. Next base: position 46,498,832 of record CM021765.1, read on the forward strand.
GGAGAGGTGAAAGGCCCACAGTTCATGGCCCTGAGCAGCTCTGCACAATCACTCCCAGAAGCCCTTTTCTCTGGATGTGTGGTCCTTCTCCAGGAGGTCCTGCTTCACAAGTTGGAGCTATCCCCATACTATAGGCATCCTAGTGGAGCAACGTCACTTTGCAGAGGTGGTGCATAGTGGGCCAAGAGAAGAAGCTCATCCCCTCTGCTGAGAGCACAATGGGCATGAAAACCTGGATGGATGATGTGCTCCATGGGCTTTTAGTGAAGAGAGTGACACTTGAATAGGAGACTTAATCATGTTGCATGACAGAATCACAGAATCACAGAATAGTCTAGGTTGGAAGAAACCTACAAGATCAGCGAGTCCAACCTCTGACCTAACGCTAACAAATCTTCCACTAAACCATATCCCTAAGCTCTACATCTAAACGTCTTTTAAAGACCTCCAGGGATGGGGACTCAACCACTTCCCTGGGCAGCCTATTTCAGTGCCTAACAACCCTTTCAGTAAAGAAGTTTTTCCTAATATCCAACCTAAACCTCCCCTGGCGCAACTTGAGCCCATTCCCCCTCGTCCTGTCACCAGGCACATGGGAGAACAGACCAACCCCCACCTCGCTACAGCCTCCTTTGAGGTACCTGTAGAGAGCGATAAGGTCGCCCCTGAGCCTCCTCTTCTCCAGGCTAAATAGTCCCAGCTCCCTCAGCCGCTCTTCGTAAGACTTGTTCTCCAGACCCTTCACCAGCTTCGTAGCCCTTCTCATGACATGCAATAAGCCAGGGGACATACAGGAAGGCATTTCTGCCTTATTAAATAGCCATGCCAAAATAGCTGTGAGAAAAATATGAAAGTTGCTCTTGTTGTTGTGAAAAGGTGACTATGCCTGTGGTAATCATTTCCAGATGTTTTTAGGCCTGGGGCATCCCCATTCCAGACAAAGAGGGAAGTCTGCTGGTACATCTATTTCGGGAGTGTTCCCTTCATGGCAAGAATGCTGTGCAGGCTCTGGTGGCATTCCTGAGAAGGAACAGCAGAGATGCCTAATGAAGAGCATTGAGTAGAGCAGCTTGTCACAGCAGAGTAAACTGTGGGACTTGTTAACCAACAGCCAACATGAGGATAGGTAAGGGTATACCTGGGTTTGACAAATATTGAGAACAACAAACTGAGTAAGTGGTTGCTGTAAGAAGAAACATCCTTGCAGTTCTTCACTGAGAAGTGAAGGATCACAGGATCACAGAATTGTAGGGGTTGGAAGGGACCTCAAGAGATCATGGGGTCCAACTCCCCTGCCAAAGCAGGTTCCCTACGGCAGGTTGCCCAGATAGGCATCCAGACGGGCCTTGAATATCTCCAGAGAAGGAGACTCCACAGTCTCCCTTGGCAGCCTGCTCCAGTGCTCTGTCAAATCACATTTAAGTGATTTTGGAGAAAGCATTTCTCTTTGGGTCTTTTGACTAATCCTTTGCTTTCCGTCTCTCTCTTTTTTTATTTTGTTTTGTTTTGTTTTGTTTCTCTATTATAAAGTATCTCATGATTAATCTTCTTTCATTGCTTATTTTGGAAGTACTGACATGGAATAACTTCATTTTCCCAGCCTGACCTCTAGAAGTTGAAGCCAATGTTGCTGCCAGGCAAAGCCTAACACAAGAGTCACAGAGACAAAGTCCAATTAAAACAAACAAACAAACAAACTTGCAATGCTTCTGTGCCAGATACAGTCTTTGAAATTTGGAGGAACTGGCACCACCACCTAAGCCTGTGTAGTAATATAAACACTGCTCTAAAAACAAGCCTTCAGATCACAAAGTCTACACATAAGAGGGGACAGAAGTGTAAAATCAAATGGTTTGCAAAAATTTGCACTGTTTGGTGCTGTGTTCATAGCAGAATGCTGCAGAAAATGTGAATGCAGTAAACCAGGCAGAAGAAGTAAGCAAGCCCTCTACAACCTCATGAATTGTACAGAGAGATACAGTCACACTGACCGAAAAGAGGAAAGCACATGACTACATATTCCTTCCAAAACTGTAATGGAAGCTTTTGCTGTTTAGTAAATATTTCTTCTTTGCTCCCTCTCTTGAGTAAAGACAGCTGGGGAAGAGATGTACAAGGCTTCTGCTTTTTGCTGAAGCCTTTGGGTAATATGGTACTTTCTTGCACAATTATTTAGTTTCTACTTATGTTCATGTTCTGGTTTGCATTCCTGCTTTGAAATTGGACACGAGGGACAAATGTATAGATAATTACATGCAAAAGTTCTGCAGCATCTTGTTGAGGAATCAAAAAGGCTCAAAAAAGCAAATTCAGTCTAGCTAAGGGAGATTCAACCTACTGATCTACAGATGTAGACTGCTGGTCTGACAATGAGTTGAAGAGCTTAATTACTGCATGTTACACTGACCACAGGCCATTGCCCCATCTGGAAGCAGAAGGAGATGGACATGTTTGTGTGTATTTGTCGGTGAGAGCCAGCACCATATCTAGGCACAAAAAAACAGTACTCCCACCCCTAAAACAACACCCTGAGCTTATCCAGAGGTCAGTCTGTATTGTTGTACAGGGAAGAGGTCTCTTGAAGCTGAAAGGAAAACATGAAAACAGACATGAAAGTTCCTCCTGAAAACCTCCAGATACTAAACAACAGAAACGAAACTCCCTTTTGTGATCATGCACTCTGTTCTGCCAGAAGATGAGCATCTGGGTCCTATTCAAGCAAAGTGCTTATGAACATGCTTCATGTTAAACATACATACCATCCCTTTTCTTTCAGCGGGGATGCCTGTATATTTAAGATTTAGTATGAGCTTGTTTGCTTGGTACCTCACGGAACAGAAAGGACTCAATCACCCAGAAGTAGATGTTTTTAAAATTGACAATTGAGAAGATTATGAAACTAATAATTGCTACAGATTCTTAGAACACACAGATGATTTATTCACACGCTACAATTCTGTTTGTATGTTAACTTAAGCTGTGTGTGCATTACGGTTCACAGATGGAGAAGGTTGCTGCAACCTACTGTTGGTAAGTGTGAATAATGTGACCAGAAAGAGGAATTGTTGCCGTGCAGGGGATTTCAAAAGCTTTAGCAAAGAAAATATTTGAAAAGTAAAAGACAATCAACAAAACGATGAACAGGCTAAGTGGTGTAGTAGACATTTAGATCAAATTAACAGAGAAGTTAACTGCGCATCACATGGATTTTTGTTTTTGAGGTGGGAACTATCCTTACCTGAGCCTGGCATGATGATGCCCTGAGGCTGCCAGACCTCTGCACGCAGGCAAATAACATCCTCTGGAGAAGACAACACACTGCACACCTGGAGGTGGTACAAGTGAATCGTGTGTAGAAATGCAAATACAGACAGTTCAAGTGGCAATTTTAAAGGCAGTTACTTAATAGCATATCCCCAAATTCTGGGTTAACATCTTCAAATGTGCATTGGGATTTTTGGATTCTTTAGTTTTGAAATAATATGGGTGACTCTGAACATTAGGTCTGTGTGGTATCAAACACAGAACCCAAAAGCCACAGCTCCTCATGCTGATGTTGCCAGCTCTGTGCGTGTCTAGCAACATGGAAAGTAAAAAAGGAAAAGACTGCCTGTGCAAAAGTATTTTGAAAATCTGAAAAAAAAGGAGGAACTGAAGAAAATTACAGAACAGGTTCCTTCTATATGAAAGGAAGGATGAGGGGATTTATATTTAACAGGCCGTCTGACATATAGAAATACATCCGTATGAAATGGTTATAGGCTTCTGCAGTAAAGACAAGACTGAGAAACTGCCTTTCTCAGAAACTAAATAAGTAAATTAAGAAATAAAATAAAATAGGCCTTCTAAAGCTGCTTAAAAGTAAATGAAGGATAAACTATTAATAAAACATGTCTTTCAAATATTTTCCACCCTATCTGTCCCAGGAATCTGAATTCATTACTGTCCATTTACATACAAAACTGAGCAGTTCTCAAACCATTGTGCTCAAGCATTAAGCACTCAATATGTTCAGTGCTACTGCAGAAAAAGCGGACATCTAATTTACCCGTATTATAAGCTTACATGGAAAGAGGCCAGGCTAGTCTGGCGGAGTCATAAAACTGCAGTACGCATTGGGACTGAATGCCTGATGCTGGCCTGGGTGGCTTTTAATTAGCGGGTAGGTCGGCAGTCCACCTGGCTTCAATTAGCATTGCTGGGCTGACCTGCATGGGGCTGCAGCAACTCGCACCACCTGAAGGTCCAGACCTGTGTAAAGAGACTGGAAAGTTTCAATGAAGGACTGAATCACTCGCTCCTTGGTGGCACACTATGCTCACGGACCCCACATCATGCCCTTTGGCTGTCAGCGTGCCAGGGATCTGTGGGAGCCGGTGGCTAGAGGACACCTTGCTGGTGCTGTCACCAAGAGTGGTGGTGACCACGGACCAGCTGTTGTCCTGATGCAGGTCTTTTCCCAGGAGCTGATCCAGGTCTGGCACCATCATAGTATAAACTAATGGTGACAAGCTAAAACTTCTCCAGTGAAGATGAAATTCTTCCGGGTTGCTTTTTCAATGTATATGATCAACTGGTTCACCATGTGTAAAGATAGGAAGTCTAGAGCAGCTATGGGTGTAAATCATGCCAGTACCTTCTGAGGGGGAGTCACGTTCCCCTCTCTTGTTCCCATTCTCTTGTTCCCCTCTCTTTTTGTCAGGTTTAGCACCACAATTTAGCAGCAAAATCCAGCTGAAGTAGAGGGCTTGTATCCTCCTAAACTGTCAGATAATCATGCTTATGTTGGATTTCCTGACCTACATGGAAGCTTGGAACAATTTGTTATTACAAGGATTGGTGCTGCAGGATTTCCACTAGACCACTGCTTTTGCTGTGGTCTTCCAAGCTGGTTTTACGGAACTAATGAGCAATGTGAACAATGTTGTTAAACTAGACTTTGAAAATACTGGATTTTACAGCCTCAGAGGAACCCTTTCCAGCACGTCTTGTTCTAATTCTCAGGATAGGATGGTGCGCCCTTCAGATATGCCTATTGCTCTGCAGTTTCTACAGAATAAACTCAGAAAACCTATTTAGGTTAAATACCCTCTTTTGGACATGGAAAGATGCATGGGAAAATCCCATGTATACGCTTATATTCTGCCTTTCATGGCATTTGCTTCACCCCTTCCATCCTTGTGTCTACAAACCATCTTTGGAATTAAAAGAAAGAAAAGCCAAGTAGTTTTATCAAGAACAGCAGCCATTATTTCACGAGTTACTTCTTTCTTGCTTTAAAGGTATTGACACATATGGAGAAATAAAGAGCAAGCCCAACCCCTGACCATTGCAAAATTCAGATGGCTTGAAAACAACACATAGACCTTTCCAAACTGACAACCCTACAACATGATGAAACATCACCCAATGTGGTGGAGGTCTTCCTGGTCCTGTTCCTCCTGTTAGCCCTTACTGAACATTTATAGAGACATTTTTGACTCTGCTCTACCTTGTCTCCCTATTTATTAATTAGTTTATTTCTAAGTGAGTCCACAACTAGCATACTTTCAGTAGCTGATTATATTTATGTGTCTGCTAGAACAATTGCAGGAACTTATTTTCAACTAGGCTTAAAATATGGATTTATTGCTAGAATTTTCAAGTTCAAAGAGGGGCTTTTCTCTTCTTTTCCTTGCCTTTTGAGTAACCAAGAGCATAAAACTTCTCAGTGCTCATAAGCTTGTGTTTCCTCATTACTAATGACATAAAGCAGTTTCCAATGTTTGCAAGCAATTTTTTGCTTTCCAAAAATCTTCTTGACAATGGGTAATTGTAAAGCTCGGCAGTTAAGCATATATACAACGCACAATGTTAAACACGATACAGCACACAGAGGACAGCACCCACAGAGTTACAAAGTGCTCAGGGCCTTAGCGTGTCTCAGCAAGATGCTCCAAGGAGATGCAGTTTCGATGTTCATTCAGGATGAGACTCCAGCCCAGACCTCCCCTGGGGGCTGCTGTGCCATCACACTGCACCATCAGCAAGGCTGCGAGCAGCAGTTTGCTTTCCAGCACTCTTGTCGCTATTTGGTTTGGCTGAGCTGTCTCCCGCAGCTGTGAGGCCAATACTGGCTCTTCTCCCTGCACTCTTGGTAGTGAAGTAAGACGTGATGAAATGACCAGGAACATCAAAAGGGAAATGTAGGAGAACTGCATGTGGATAATTCAACAGGATTTGGAAGAAGAAATCAGGGTAAGGTTTCTGCGAGTTCCTCAGACTTTCATTAGTGCTGGACCTAGTCCAAGCTTTCTCCCTGCGAACACCATGTGAGGATTGCTGCTGGAGCTCCCTCTCCTTGAGCCTCCTGAAGACTTTGCCCTGGGAGAAACTGGCCTGGACCACTCTGAATTCCTACCTGTGGTGCAAGGCAGTGCCTGCTGGGCTTGCTGGCATTCCCGGTGGCATTTCGGCAGGGACTGGCAGCTCCATGCTACCAGGCTGCTGCAGGGGGAAAGGAGGCCACCATGTAAAGCTGGCTGAGCAGACTGGGGGGAGCTCAGGTGGGAACAAAGTGCTTCTCAGGGGAAACGGGCCGACCTCGTAAAACCCCACTCAGTGCCCTGAGCTCCTTGTTCCTTCTGCCTTTGCCCACCCACAGAGGAGAAGGGCTCTCCAGGACTGTAGAAGCTGCACTTCCACAGCCAAACCTTGTCTCTTGTGCAGCTTGCCTGTGCCCTGTAACAGCCCAATCTCAAAACCTGAACCCTGACTAAACAGGTATGGAAGTGCTTGCAAGATTCTTTTTTATGCCTGCAGAGCTTCGTCAGCATATTTCTGTTTGGAAGGGAATTGCTTTTCTAATCCATTATTGCTTTATGACAGCTGAAATTGCCTGACTTGATGCCAACACATATGAACTGCTAAACGGTTCTTATATCGTGTTTTATGGTCCATCCTCGGTTTTGAAATAAGCGGCCTACTAAGCAAAATATATATATATATATATTTTCTGCTTGGAAAGACGTAAGCGTGGACGTTGAGAAAGGGAAGTGGGCATGGAAGGAAATTCAGAAATTGCAAAATGGACTTCAGCTTTTGTTCCTTCTGTAATACAGGCAGCAAGAGACCTGCCGAGACTGCCTTCCTCTCCCGTCTGGGTCTACCTGGCCGTGTTGGCACAGGCCTCAGCTCTGGCTGGGTAACGCAGAGCTCCCGGGTGTCTCCGGGGATGATCCTCCACGTCACGTCCCCTCTTTCTGAGCCTTTCTCCTGCTCCCCTGCCTGGGTGGCAGCCAGGTGGGGTGGCTGGGGGCTGAGGGGGGCTGGCAGGGGCCTGTGAGCGCCCCGTTGTCCTGCGTGCCCACCGTTCCTGCCTCGGGGCTGGGCTTTTCTCCAGCTCGGTGGGAGAAACAAAAGGTGAATGGTTTGGGAAGGCTCGGCTAGATGCCCTGTTCAGCTGCTTGAGTTTTTTTAATGTGAAAACGCTTTTCCCATGTGTTCTTCCAGTTACGCGGCTGAGCTTGTAAATTCCTGCAGCTGCACCACCAGCCACCCGGACTTTTCTTTCCTTTTTTTAATGGGAAAAAAAAAAAAAAAAAAAAAAAAAAAAAAAAAAGAAAAAAAAGAAAGAAAGAAAGAAAGAAAAGCTGCGGTACGATTTCAACGTTCGTCTTGCAACAGCTTCGATTTCACAAATTGGAGGCGAGGGGAAGGAAAATATTGTGTACCTCCCCGTCGGGGAATCGAACCCCGGTCTCCCGCGTGACAGGCGGGGATACTTACCACTATACTAACGAGGAACTGTACGAGAAAGGGCTCGCGCGCAGCCGCTACATCGCTCCCCAAACGCAGGCCGCCCCGCCGCGCCCTGCCCTCGCTGCAATGCACCCCGGGAAGCGCAGTCCCCCGCGCGCTGCCCTCGCAGCTTCCTATGGCGCGTAGAACTACATTTCCCAGCGGTCCCCGCGCGGCACCGCCCCCTGCTCCCCCCCTCCCCTGGGCGGAGGCGGCGCGCGGCCGGCGGTCAGCGTGCAGAGCGCGGGCGATGGCGGCAGCGGATCCCAGCTCGTTCGCGTCCCCCGCGTGCTGCCTCACGCGCCACCTCCACCTGCGCTGCCGCGTGGACTTCGGCGCGCGGGCGCTGCGGGGCGCGGCCGCCTTCACCGTGCGAGTCGAGCGCGAGGCGCTGCGTTGCCTGGTAACGGCCGGCGGGGGGGGGGAGCGGGGAGCGACCACCGCAACGGCGGGCGCGGAGCCCCCACGCTGAGGGGATGGGGACGGGGACGGGGCCGCCGCCTGCCCTCGGGCTCCCCTCGGGCTCCCCTCAGCCGTTCCCTCGGCCCCTGCCAGCCGCGGCCTGCGCCGGGGCGTTTTGGGAGGTGGGGGTTAGGGGGAGCCGGGCGTCGTGCCCCGGAGGCGGCGAGGAGCCGCTGCTGACAGGACCGGAGCAAGGCTTCGGGCGCTGCGCCTACGGCTTCTCGTCTCCTGCCCCCTCGCTCCGTCGGCCGGTCTCTCAGATACCGCACATATCGGCCTTGCTCTGTGTGAGAAGTGAGGCGTGCCTCGTGTGCCTTCGTGGTGGGGTTGCTTTGCTTCGGTTGCTTGTTCCCCCGCTACCCCCATAAAACCCTTTGGGGTTGGCACTTGTGTTGTAAGAAAGTCCACTCTGTCAGTAGGAAAGACCAGAAGTTTATTCACGTTACATACGTGAACGCTGCCTTGTTTAGTTCATCGCTTGCATGAAGGGCTTGACTCGCAGCAGCCAATTTCAGATTGGAAATCTGGGCAGGCGTTCTTGTATCCTCCTTATTCCACGGCAGCCATAGGAGCTCCGTGAAGAGGAAATCATCTCCCATCCTCCTCTCCCTCCAGTTTGTCACATTCCGTGCTGCTGCCTTAAAATTCTGATCCCCAGTACTCAATGTGGTTATTTAATTATTCCGGTTTTACATAGAAGTATTTAAATCTTTTTGCCTCAGATAGACTTGTCTTTATGATTTGAGGAGCGCTGTGTTAATGGTTATGCTGTTTAAGAAGTAGATAACATTTGCTTCGTTACAGGTCTTGGATACAAAAGACCTCCAGGTATTTAAAGTGACCGTGAATGAACAGAATGCAAAATTTGCTTTTGGAGAAAAACATAAGTTCAAGGGGACCCCCTTGGAAATCACGCTTCCTTTTGAGCTAAGAAGGTATATACACGCCTGCCTGTTCTTTCAGATGCTTTCCAAGCTGTGCTATTTGTGTAAAGATTTCAAAAGGACTTGTGAATTAAGATGTTGAATGTATTTGATGTATGATGTTGTAGACAAAATTAATACTTGGCCTTCATTAGGCAGGCAAAGCTTTGGGAGTCTGTACCTGTGTCCAGGTCTCTATATAACGTACAGAGTGGCTTGCTAAGGGAGGCAGTGACAGGATGTGGGCTGCTTCACGCTTGTTCCAGCACTTGGTATCGTTAATGTTCCTCACCTACCGGAGTTCTGTCTTGCTTGGAATTGCTCCAGTGTGGAGCATGTGGAGTTACAGACCCTGCTCTCCTTCCCTTTATGCAAGGACTGATCCTGCATTACTGTGGAAGTGCAGGTTGCCACTACGATTAGCTGGGAATATGTTTTCAAGTAATAGAAGTATTGCCTAACCCAAGTACCCTAAAAAGAGGAACTTGAGTTTTGGCAACACGATGGAGAATGATAATCTACTTCTTTTAAGTTACATGAAATAGAAAGTTGTTGCAAAAGCATGGTGCATTTTTTGACAGTTTGAGTTGAGTGCTACAACTCTGTGTCATCTCACGTGCTAAAGCTGAAAGTCCTGATTGTATAAGGAGGTTCCCTTCTTAAAATAAATTGTAAGTTGTTTCTTATCATTCCATTTAAAAAACTGGTTACTGTTCCACTATATGAAGTGGAAGAAAAAAGGCTGTCCTAAAAGATCTGTCCCTTCTGGGAGAGCGCTGCTGGTTCAACGTGAAACTGAATGAATGAATGCCATGGACAAGCAGGCAGCAGCAGAGACATAGGGAAGCGTTTCTTTTGTTTGACTTTCAGGTGTTTTTTTATCACCAGACTTTTTTCTTCTAAGAAAAACCACCTACAAGTAGTTTTGAGCCATGGTTGTAAGAATTTATAATCTTATGTTATAGTCTCCCATGTAAATCGAAATAGAACAGTGATAGGAAAGGTTAAGAGTTACAACTGAAAGTCTGACAGTTCAGTAAGCATGTGTGCCTTATGGTAATACAAATTGTTTTTTCTCTTCCTGTCAAATATGTACTTTGGAATACTGGTTATAAACAAGATACGTATACCTGGTCAGCTTATCTGCTGTCCAACTGCTTTGATTGCTGGAGCTTGTTCTGATTTATGATTGGATTGTTAATTCGAGATAAATGCATGTATACATGGAGCTTTCAGATAACAGAAGCAAGTACTTCTGCCTGCTTTTGCTGTTAGTGATGGTTTTGTTCTTAAAAAAAAAAAAGCATGAGGATGAACTTGTCATTTTTTTATCTTCTCTTGCTAGCAAGCTGATTCTGATCCAGCATAGAGCTGTTAGGTTTGACCTAACACCAGTTCTTACGCCTTAAATGAATTTAAACTTTTCTTATTAACCTTTCTGCTGTAGGGTTTTCTAGTAATTATTATTTATAGTATTATTTTCTTCTTAAGGATCACTTTTACAGAATCTAATATCAACTGCACAATTTAATTATTTTGCTTTACACAATGTGCAAATCTGTGTTGTTATGGCATGTAATATATGCTTTTTTATTTGCTTATTGAGTTTTTTATACTTATGTGTACGTCATGAGATAGTTGTGGGAAAACTGTGTGAAATTAGGTTGTCTAAATAGTTTAAAGAAAAAGTTTATATTCTCCTTGAACTATAAAAGAGAAAATTCTGGCTAGTAAAAAGAATAATGGAAGTGTCCTCGTGACATTAACATTGAAATAAGACAGCTATTTTTTATAATTGGAAAGGAGAAGCTGTAGTGGTGTGCTACTTGTTTGTATTATCAGTGCTCCTGAGACAGTGCTGCAGACCCAGCAGCTTTGTAGAGGAATGCCAGGAGTGATCACAAGTCCTGTCAAAACCGCCTGACTATGTTCTTTATTGTACAGGGGACAAGAAGCAATTATCGAAATTTCTTTTGAAAGCTCTCCAAAGTCTTCAGCTCTCCAATGGTTTACACCAGAGCAAACTTCTGGAAAGAAACACCCATTTCTCTTCAGCCAGTGCCAGGTTGAGTTGACTAATTTTTCTAAGTTGTTGTTTACATGTCACAGTTGTTGTTTGCATGTCAGTTCCCACAGTTTATAAACAGAAGAGCAAGGCTGATAGGGGAAAGTACAATAACCTGTAACTTCTAATTGTGTGTGTCAAAGGCCCTAAACAGAAACACTGAAATCAGAACATTGCTGAGATTTTATTATATGTTTGCAGTTGACTAGGTCCAGAACTGCTGTACTTTATCCAGTATTCTTGCTGAAGGTCTAGTCCTTTGTGATCAGCATATGTGATTAATGATGTCTTACTTGTTTTTTTTTGTTGTTGTTGTTATTTTTTGTTTGTTTGTTTTTTAGAAAATCTTTCATTGTAAAAACTAGTGTAAGCTATAAATGACAGGAAGTATTGGTTTGTGGATAAGGAATTCACTGCAGGAGCTGTATAGGTTCCCAATATAATATTGGTTTATTTATAATCCTTTGTGTAAGAAAGAATGCTACATTTTATGTTTGTTTGTTTGTTTGTTTTTTCCCCTCAAGGCTACCCATTGCAGAGCCATCCTTCCGTGCCAAGACACACCAGCTGTGAAGCTAACATACTATGCAGAGGTAGATGAATCTAAGTCGTGTGCTTAAATAAAGTCTAAACTACGAGTGATTTTTTTTTTTGTAGCTACTAGCATATGGCCTCAAATAAAAACAGAGAATATTGACTTCTAGCTTACTGCAAGAGCCAAAAATGTGCTTATCTTCTCTTCAGCACTTCTCTAGGCATCATCTCTTTTTTTCAGTCACACATATCTTTATTTCTAAAAGAAAAAAAAGTTCTGCAATAGGAAAAAAATATAGTGTTAAATCAGGAAAGTCTGACAGTCAAACAACAAAGTGTTGCAAAGTAAAAATACTTGAAGTTACTTCATATATACCTGAAGTATACTTTCTGGTGCAGAGTTGTCGTAAGTAGTCCAATGTTTTAAAGAAGCACAAAGACAGATGTGCGTTGTGATGATCAGTAGTTTAAAGAAAGCGAAACCTTGGACGTTTGTCAGAGGTGATCCTTTTGGTTAATTAACTATTGCCCTAAATCAGTATTTTCTATATAACATATTCTACTTGAAGGGGAAAATTTTTCAGGTAGAACAAATCTGGGCTATTCTTTTTGCTCTAGCTGCTTCTTGTATATTATATACTCCTGTATGCCAACTGAGTTCCTCACGGTTGCCCAACGTTTTTTCAGGTATCTGTTCCTAAAGAGCTGGTGGCTCTTATGAGTGCCAGTCGCGACGGAGAAATGCCTGACCCGGAGGACAGCAGTCGGAAGATATACCGTTTCAGACAGAACGTGAGTGCTACAGGCTAGTAGAGGGAGTCCTAATGTCTTCTTTCCTAAGTCTTGCAATTTACTACCTCTTCAGGTATGTTTTTGATATCACCAGTGAATTAAGTGTAGGTTTGATATCACCAGTGAATCAAGACAGTAGGTTCAACCCGGTAGGTGTTGGTGATGTTTCCTTGTCATCTGGCATTCCCAGAAAAGCCTCCTGATTTTTTGGAAATGGTTAATGTGCTGAAAGCTAGTACTGTGGAAACACCTCTGCCTGCATTGCTTCTTGGGAACTAATGGGTGGGATTTAATAGCATGGGTGTGAATTTTGAAAAACAGATCCTGCAAATTTTAAGCTTACCAAGATTTTTGCAGTGAAGCTGAGGATTGAAATCAAACTAAACTTGAAGTTGGGCACATTCTGACAACAGAAACTATTAAAAGGTGAAAACTTTGGCTTTTGTGGAAAGTGCCTCTAGCTAATTAAAAATGACTGTCGTTAGGATGAAGTTTCATTAAGTGGTGCAGCTAGTTTAATGATTCCAGTGTACCTACAGTGGCAGTATCAATTTACTCTCCTGGCTTTTTCATTCTCACAGCTTTTGGGTTACAGCTCTGGTGTGTATGGGATCTCTTAGTGAGCTAAGTTCATTTTGCTGAATAGGCAGGAAAAAATGAAAGACTTTAAGTTGGTCTGGACCACTGGAGTAAGTGCATGGAGGGATGGATGGATGGACTTGAGTGGCTGGGGAGAGGAGTGGAGCCTCAACTGCAGCAGCTGTTGGGTTGATTTGGCTGCTGTGTGAAACTTGAGAGAGGGGAGGGGAGAAGAAGAAAGAAGTGGTCACCTTCTGTGAGCTCTTCAATACAGTACCTGCTCTGTAGAGCCAAAAACCTTTGCAACTCTTGGTCTAGTTTGTAAGGTGTTATCTGTTTCCGTAAAATTTAGTAACACTGGAATTAGTATGGAGAACTAACTTTCTTTTGAGCAGTAACCAAACCAGTGGCACTGTGCTATGCTACAGCTACAGGATTTTTCTTTTCAAGCAGAAATGGTACTTAAAATTTTGTGGCCTTTACCAGAAATATCAATGAAACAAGTACTTTTAGATAAAGGAATATCATTTGGGGAAAAAAAATACCTTTATCATAACATAAGACAGAAAGCTGTGGAGAAAATGTACATACTTCTTTGTTTACATAACTTTGATTTTCTTTGAATCAGTGATATCGATAGCTCACTTTACAGTAAGTTTTTTTTTCATGTTCTCTTTTAGGTTCCTATACCTTGCTACTTGATTGCTTTAGTGGTTGGAGCTTTGGAAAGCAGGTGAGTGGATCTGTATAAAGTAAATATTAATAATTGTTAAAAAAAAATCTTCAGAGTATTTCATTTGTTCTACAGTGCTGCACCTTGCTGAGTTTATTACTGTTTTGTGAAATCTTTGAATCACACCATGTGCATCTTGATTCACTCTTGCATCATTTTTCTATTGAATATACTTTTCCTGTAAGATAAAGAAATGCTCTGAAGACTCTGGAGTTGATTGAAATCTCCTAAGAGCATTTTTAGCTCAAGGAATAGTAATATTTTTTTTTTTCCTGTGTTAACAGATAAGCCTGATTATGTGCAAAAGGCAGAAAATGAAATTTTCAGCCTCATTGCTTGTCTGCACAAGAATGTGTTAAACCCTAATACACAAGCATTATTATGGGCTAGCTTAGCCCATAATAATGCTTGTGTATTAGGGTTTACAGCATTTTACAATCTGTAAATGTGTTGCCCATGTATTTGTCCTGAGCAGTGGACATTTATGGCTTGTTTGTTTTCTAAAGCTTCTTCTAGTGTCACCTTAGCAGTGGAGAGGGAGACTCTAACGAGTTCCTTCAGCATCATGGGTTTCTCATGAGCACGTTAAACATGCGCTACGTGTTAGTTTCCCATGGAATGATTTCCTGTTCATGGTGTCTTACTGGAATTTTCACTTTCAACAGGCAGATTGGTCCAAGAACACTGGTGTGGGCTGAAAAGGAGTTAGTGGATAAATCAGCCTATGAATTTGCTGAGGTAGGTAATTAACAGAAATGTTTTGTCAACTAATTGTTTTATATGGTAATGGAAAAGGAACTGGCTGTAGCTTCTGGTTTTGTCTGGATTTGTTCATCCATAGTCCTCCTTCCTTGCACAAAAAATGCTGTGCTCTTCTAGCACAGCACAAAACTCCTACTGAACCGAAGTACTGATGCGCAACGTTGTGCTCATTTTATGTGTGAGGCATCCCAAGGTCAAAGAGAAAGAAGTGTGGGGTCAGTAGCTTGTAACTTGTTTAGTGTTTGTAGTCAGACTAACGTGAATTCTTGTTTCAGACTGAAGCTATGCTGCAAACAGCAGAAGATTTAGCAGGGCCCTATGTGTGGGGACAGTATGACTTGTTAGTCTTACCACCTTCTTTTCCTTACGGTGGCATGGAGAATCCTTGTCTTACTTTTGTGACTCCGACACTATTGGTAAGTGTAACACTGACCAAAATTCAGCTTTTCCTTTGAGCTTGCTCATCCATCAAGTGAGGGAGGTTAATATACAAACTGCTAATCTTCCCCCTCAGAGAGAACTGTAAATTTTTCTAACCCCTTTGGAGTTTAAGGATCATGTATGGAACTGCATTAAGTGGTGTGTACTGAGTTTTACTTGAACTGACAACTACCTTGTCTTTTCTTTTTTTTTTAGGCAGGTGATCGGTCTCTATCAAATGTAAGTGCACAGTAAGTTCATGTCTTCAAGCAGAGCATAGGTTGAATTTGCATCTTAGCTTTGTAATGGATATCTGAAAACTTAGTCTCTTGTTTGCTGGGGGAATTAAAAGTTAATGCAGTGATTCAAGAAGCCTTACAAAGTGAGTTTTAGTTCTAAGTAACTAAAACCCTAGAGAAACTGGAGATGTACCCATTTTTTATACATTCACTTATAAAATGAACAGATGAAAATAACATGGCTGTCTGTATACACAGGGACTGACTGAAGTCTGCTGCTCAGTTGCAGTCTTCTTGTCCTGTATGCTTAAAATCACACCAAATTGATTTCATCTGCATTGTTTGTAGGGAATTGCTTCCTCTATATATCTTTCTACATATTAGAACTCGCATTGGGTATGGTTTTTCTTTTGAAGTGGAAATCATGAGAACAATGTGAATAAATTCTTGTTTTGTCTGGGAAGTCGAGTACTCTGGATGCTGTTTTATCTCTTTAAGTCTCTCTTACCAGACTGATATATTGCTTAAAAAGTGAGTAGGATTCCCTCCATGATGTTTCTCCCAAGAAAACTGAAATATTAGACATGAGTACATTTTGCATCATTATCCTGCTTCCTTCCTGTTTGCTGTTTTAGAACATCCCAGCCCTGCATTGTTTGCTTATGTGGGAGAGTAATACTAGTTCATGGCCTGATGCGTGTCCAGTGTTCTGTAATACAACATCAAAAACGAGTGCCTGCATGGTACTATCAGAGGAATTGGTTTTGTTGATCTGTGTGGCTCTATGACTTACAAGCTAGAAATTAAAAATTCTTTCTGGAGAAGGTTCATTCAAAGACATCGTTAGTCCTTTAAATAATATTTATATGGATAAATTTACAGACCCAATATATGGAATATCAGTTGGCTTTGTGAACACAGTGCAGTAATCCTGCTAGGATTTCTCCTTTCTATAGGGATTTGATCATTCATTCATTTTCCAGAGGAGTCTAAACAGTAAGACTGTCATTGTTTTTCTGCATTTCAGGTTATTGCTCATGAAATCTCTCATAGCTGGACAGGAAACTTGGTAACAAACAAAACATGGGAGCATTTTTGGTAGGTGTGATATTCAATGCAATGTAATGCAAACCATGTATTAAAATCATCTGTAAAGAGACCGTTGAAATGGATTTTGCTATCCTACCAGTGCTGACGTTACCATTGTATTTCCAGGCTGAATGAGGGCCATACTGTGTACCTGGAACGCAGGATTGGTGGTCGGTTGTTTGGTGAGCAGTTCAGGCACTTTCAAGCCCTCGGTGGTTGGAGAGAACTGCAAAATACAGTGAGTATCTTACATGTTCTGACAACTTTGTCTTAGGTATATGCCTAAATAAAATAAAGTTGATTTTGTGTTTCCCACAAATAAGACTTACGTAGTCAGCTTTCCTAACGCCATCTTACTAGAGGTGCACAACTTTGATTACAACGTATCTGTTGTCTTCCCAATGCTTAATGTACTTAGAGCATAGATAAAGCATTTTTAAATGTTTCAAGCTGTTCTATAAGGGTGGGCATCTTCCAGGCTCTCTTGGTTGTTACTGATGTGGCTGACCTGTAGTATTATTATCTGTTAGCATACTAATTGACAGCTGAAAGCATGTCAAAATTGTAGAATCATGGAATCATTTAAGTTGGGAAAGACCTTCAAGGTCATCCAATCCAACCATCAACCCAACCTGCCAAGCTCCATCACTAAACTGTGTCCCTTAGTGCCACAAGCTTACCTGCAAGCAAAGCCGTCAGAATTGCCAGTGCCAAATGCAAATAATGGGTTTATTTTTTTCTGCCTGCTGAGTTATAAGAGTATTCTGAATCTGTTGCCGTCTAGGAGGGTTGTTTAGTTTCATAGTTAGATATCATAGTTAAACTTCAGCTTTCAGCTTTCTTGTCTGTGATAGCATAGCTCCTTCTCACTCTGTTTGGTGATGCAGTTTGCCTATTGTATCGTTTCCTTACTGTTTTTTTTTGTACCACATATTTAGAGTGAGTAATTTGTTCCGTAGTTTGTTAAGAAAGGGGTAAATATTTCACCAGGTGCTCATGACTACAACAAATGTGACAGTAATTAACTGCTTTGGGATGACAGGGACATGGTGTGATTAATCCTAACATCTTTCTGTTTGATGTGGGGTTGGTCACTGATGCAACAAAATGAGGGAAAAGAAGGTTCAGTAAACTGTGTTATGTACAGATTGAGAACTTGAGAAAAAGAAAGGTGGAGTGATTTCATATGAGGCCGTCTCTATCTTGGATTGATGATATCTGTAGAAATAGCATTAGTGGTGACTTGCAAAAATGTTAGTCTTTCTAGATTCATGTATTTTCTTTTATCTTTGTCACAGATAAAAACTCTTGGAGATACAAATCCCATAACTAACCTCGTCCCTGATCTGAGTGAAATAGATCTTGATGCTGCCTATTCTTCTGTTCCATACGAGAAAGGCTTTGCTTTGCTTTTCCACCTTGAACAGCTTCTTGGAGGACCAGGTAAGTGTTGGTCAGACTTTATCTATATTTTTTGCCATTTTAATTTCAAATATTGAAACAATTGTTTGTTCTTTTTAACTGTTAGATGTCTTCATGGGCTTCTTGAAGGCTTACATTCAGCAGTTTGCTTATAAGAGCGTAGGAACTGATGAGTGGAAGAAGTTCTTGTACTCATACTTCAAGGATAAGGTTGGATTGTATTTAAAACCTCTCAGTTATATAAAACTATGACATAACTCAGGAGTTACCTTCTTTGAGGAGGAGCAGTTCTTCTTCTTTCTCCTCTTTATCTCAATCTTACTACGATGCAGTCTGTAATCTTACAAAAATGGGTTTGCAGTATGATGCTTTTTTTTTCCTAGAGGTATTTTATTTCTATTACATTTTGTTTTGAAGTACTGTGTATAAGATTCTCCAAGTTAATTGGAGGGATGTTGGGGGTAGTGGGGGGGGTCAGATTGAAACTAGTCTTCATAGGGTATGCTTTTGTCTAAAAATAACACTTAAAATCCAGTCAGAATTTGTGTTGCTTGTAGGTAGATATTCTCGATAAAGTTGACTGGAACTCTTGGATGCACGCTCCAGGAATGCCACCAGTGAAACCTACGTAAGCATTTTTTTATAGTATGTTTTCCTTGTCCAGACTGCACGTGATTTTTCAGACAGTCATGAAGCAGTTTGTAAACAGGGTAGAAGTCTTCCCATAAGCCTTTTATTAGAAAACATCCGTGCACTATGTAAAAACAGATAAATGTTTATATAGAAGAAAGTGTTGCTGTTAATATTTTCATTTTGTATTCTGGTGAAAATTAATTTTATTTAGAAATTTGCCAGGAAAGGTATATTTCTCTGTAGTTTGCTACAATAATACTCTCTTTTCATTAACATGGTGTAATATATGTTCAAAATACTTGGAAATACCAGTCATTTTAGAGGTGTCTGAGATCAACACATAGTGTCATCTATGCACAAGATGCTTGTAACGAAAACAAAAATACGTTTCACGATAACTGAACTTTAGTAAATTATGTTTCAATATTGAGTTGGAGCCTACAATGAGCAGAAGTAGAGCCATTTGAAAATAATTTCTAAGCATTCTTGTAAAAACATTACAGGAGCTTTTTGTGTTTCCGAAGTGTGATCCTTTGTTTTTAATCTCTGACAGATATGATATGACACTAGCAAATGCCTGTGTTGCCTTGAGCCAAAGATGGATCAAAGTGAGTGGTTCAAGAATTCTGCTAATGTCTCCGTATCTTGAAAAGCTAATTTTCTCCACACAAAGCGAGCCATTCTCTTCTGGAATCTATCATTTGCTGAGAGAGAATGCATTTATTATGGTGATAGTATTGCTGCCAGGGATTTTGCATTCTGTATACTAGCCTTTCATCGCGGAGTCTGTGGATTTGCTATGACTTCTGTACATGAAGTGCAGTACTTTTTTTTTTCCAAGGCACACAGCCAGCTTTGTGTTACGTGTATGTAACACAACCAAATTGAGAATGTTCTTTTTGAAACCCTGCTATTATGTCTTGATGAGAAACATCAAGAGAGGTATCTCTATGTTACTGATTATATAGCAATACCTCTTCATTACACTAGCGCTAGGATGTATTTCTCATCAAAACTTAAAATGCGTAAGTTGTAATAAATACCTAATAACCATACAATTATCTCATAATTTTAACCATTAAGCTCATATAACTAACAAAGAATTCGGTGTACCTTCCTTTTGTTGGCTCTGTGGCTTTTCACTCTACTTGTATGTTATCTTTAACTTTGTTTTCTCAGTGTAAAATTTTATAGAAAAAGTATTTGATTTTCACGTGACTTTAATAGAAGGACAGTGGAGACAGAAAGATCAGTAGAGAAGTGAAAGTGAAGAAATAGCAAATGTCAGACAAAGACTTACCTTCTCCCCTCTCCACCATTAGAATCTTGTAGCATCTACTTGTGCAAATACAAATTGATGTGCTTTATGGGATATGGAGCAAAAGTAAATGCATATGTTGAAACAGTTACACCTGTTTGTGCTTTAAAGTACCTACTAGAAACTTAAGAAAACCATTCACTTTTAGGCAAAAGAGAGTGATTTGGGCTCGTTCAGCTCGGCAGACCTGAAGGGAATGTCATCTCATCAATTGATTGAGTTCCTGGGAGAGTTGCTGCTGGAGGTAAAAGCATGGGGTAACCTGATTCTTGTGTCATAAAAGCAGGCATAGAAGCCCAAATTTTCTTTGGAATTAAACTGTCTCTTAAGTCTTGCAAAAATAACCTGCTCTAACCATATGTAGTCTCTAAAACCAACAGTGATGCCCCCCCTCATTATATTCGGTTCTTCAGCTGATGAACAACATACAAACTGCTTTGGATTGAAAGATAAAAACAAAACTAGAAGGTGCTTGAATTTGTCTGTATATGGTGTTTGCGACCTGCAAATGAGCTATGAATGCTGTAAATGAAACAGAATTAAATTAGTTCAAGATTTGTATGTTCTGGTAGTATTGGATGTGGGAATTTGCTACCCATTACACTTATTCCTTGGCCTTTCCCAAATGTTCTGAGGAGGCGAAAGGAACAAGTTCAAATATTTATCGTGGTAAGCTTTTAAATCCTTTGTAGCATCAATCTTCTTAAATGAACCTGTTTATTTTTGGAGTATGTGGAATGAAGCGTGCCTCTGTCTTGTTTCTGACTATGCAATTTCCTTTTTTAGGCTCCTCTGCCACTGTCACATGTCAAACGAATGCAGCAAGTATATGACTTCAATGCTATAACTAATTCTGAAATACGATTCAGGTTTGTTCTAGTATGGACATTTTTTCTCACTTTAAATACTTTCATAAAGCAAATTGTCCTGCCTCGGAAATGGTCTGAGCTACGCTGTTTTATAGCTCTGATGTAGTCATTACTATTTATGTGCATGTGTAAACCTGCTTACCAGAGCAGTATTGTTACTTATGAATTGGGTAAATATAGTCTAGTAGAACAACGGGAAGGGAGCAGTGGATTAGCTGTGCTTTATTCACATCTGTCATGCTTGCAAAGGAACCTGATGACCTGAT
This sequence comes from Nettapus auritus, assembly GCA_011076525.1. Taxonomy (NCBI): domain Eukaryota; kingdom Metazoa; phylum Chordata; class Aves; order Anseriformes; family Anatidae; genus Nettapus; species Nettapus auritus. The sequence continues at coordinate 46,519,717 of CM021765.1, forward strand.
AACTTATTTTGGGGGCGGTATTGGATAATACACTAATGGTCCTCTCTTTGACTCAAAGATACTTGAAAAATCTTTCCATTTGTCAGTCAGGACTAGATTTTCTGGGTTGGCCTAATGAGTTCTGTTGATGCGCTGGTGTGTGTTTTTGTTTGCTTGTTTTGTGTTTCTTTCCCAACACAACTCAGAAAACTTTTTTTTGTCACATTTTAATACCTGCTATTACAAATCTTCTGTCTCTTCAAAATAAGTAGATATCAAGACAAGTCTCTAAACAAGTAGGAAAGGCCTTCTGCTAAATGGCTTGATTCTTACTCTGTCCTAACTTCTTCTATTTATTATATGGATTGTTAAAAAAGGTCACGTGTTTAAAAAAAAAAAAATAATAATAATTTTTTTGTTGTTCGGGAACAAAAGTAATCTTCACAAATATTTAGAAGAAATACATACTTTGCTGTTGTTACATACTTGGGTACATTTGCGGTAGTGATAGTTATTCTGCCTTATCGCTAGATTAGAGTTCCTCATTCCTTATCATTAACAAAACTAAATGTTTTTAAGCATACAGTATAGTTCTTGTAAGTCTAATTCTTGTTTCTTGAAAGATTGTTTTCTTATATTTTAAAACAAAACCTGGTGAAGTTTTGTTTGTGTTTTTCTTGAAGTTTTTTGGTAACTTGGTCAATGTGGAAAGTACTTTGTAATTCAGCTCTGAGTGATGCAACGGGGTGCTGCTCTGATATAAAAAATACACAGTCACAGAAAAAAGACAGTTTTGGAGAAACTTGGAAACTTTTTTTGTTTTATGGGAAAGTCCCCTTTGTAATGTGCCATTCAGACACTAAATATTTTATACTGCACTTATGTTAGTATTTTATGTATGCTTAAATTCTAGTCCATGAGCACACAGTGCTGTCTAGGGCATTTATGGAAGCAGAATCATAAGACAACTGCAAATTAATTTTTTTTTTCATTTTTTTTTCAGATGGCTACGCCTCTGTATCCAGTCCAAGTGGGAAGAAGCTATTCCTCTGGCTCTAAAAATGGCAACAGATCAAGGGAGGATGAAGTTTACTCGGCCCTTGTTCAGGTAAAAGTAATCTCCAAATTTTAGGAGTTCACAATGTTGGCGTTTTTAGTATAATGGTATGTATGTCTTGAGAATATATGTTTTGACATTGTATATGTATTTGTTATATTTTATAGTGATAAAACAGAATTTTCTGTATACCACCAACAAACTTACCTTCAGAGTCACTTTCCACTTGCTGACTTTTTTAATAGAGGAAATACTAGTCTCTCAGTATGTTCCTTCATGTGTGGCTGTCAAGAGAAAAGTAAAACTTTGAGAAAATCTGCATTACACTGTTTTTTCACAGATTATTTTGTAACATAGTGCTTTTTTTTTTTTTTTTTTTAACAGGGATCTTTACAATTTTGACAAGTCTCGAGATCTGACTGTCAAGACATTCCTAGAGCACAGAGCCTGTATGCACCCAGTCACATCAATGCTTGTGGGCAAAGACTTGAAACAGGATCAGTGACAAATTTATTGATTGCTTTGAAATTTTCTAGTTGCTGAAAAAAGACTGATTCTGCAAACCATTCATATGTGTGCTTGATTATGCCATAAAATTATCTGCTGCTTTGGTGCTAATATAGCTTAAAATAAACTTTCTGGATCAAGTTCTGTACTTTCTATTTTGTACCTCCCAAGTATTACTGCAAAATCAATAAATCTCTGGAACTGGGAGAAAGGTTTTCTTACAAGCAATTCATGGAACATGCAAAGAAATTGTGTAAGATGTAGTGAATCATGGAATTTAAAAACATGGAAAATTAACTGGTGGATGGCATAAATCTTTGTGCATAGCTTTCTTTTTTTCATATAGTAATATGCAATTGGAACTTCAAGTATCTGAGAACAGAAAAATAAATCTTTTTATTGCTCAGTCTACTTGTCTGTGTATTGATCTGTACAAAAAGTGTCAGTATAATAGAATTATAGAATCATTAAGGGTGGAAACGACCTACCTCTATGATCATGTACAATTGTCCAATACCATCAATACTGCCCATTAAACCATGTCCATAAGCACCACATCTACCCTTTCCTTAAGCACCCCCAGGGACAGTGATGCCACCACCTCCCTGGGCAACCCGTTCCCATGCCCGACTGCTCTTAGTGAGGAGAAATGTCTCCTCATTTACAACCTGAACCTCCCCTGGTGCAACTTGAGGCCATTCCCTCTAGTCCTATCACCAGTTACCTGCGAGAAGAGGACAACTTTACAGCTCCCTTAAAGGAAGGTGTGGGGAGCTGAGAGAGCAATATGGTCTCCCCTGAGCCTCCTCTTCTCTAGACCAAAATAGTCCCAGTTCCCTCAGCTCCTCCTCATAGGACTTGTGTTCCAGGCCCTTCACCAGCTTCGTAGCCCTTCTCTCGACATGTTTCAGGGCCTCGATGTCCTTGAGGGGCCCAAAGCTGAACACAGTGCTGGAGGTACAGCCTCACGAGGGCAGAATACAAGGGGATGATCACCTCCCTGCTCCTGCTGGCTGCACTATTCCTGGTACGAGCCAGGATGCCGTTGGCCTTCTTGGCTACCTGGGCACACTGCTGGCTCATGTTCAAATGTGTATTGACCAACACCCCCAGAGCCTTTTCTTCACAGCTTTCCAGCCACTCTGCCCCAAGCCTGTAGCGCTGCATGGGGTTGTGACCAAAGCGTAGAACCTGGAGCTTGGTTTTGTTGAACTTCATCCCATTGGCCTCAGTGATCATTCCAATTACCTTATTTACTCTTCTGTGTTGTAGGAGAATATTTTCACTGGTATGAATTACTGTGGGTCTAATAGGACTTTGAAGACCTTAATGGATTACAGCATTCTACTGAAAGCTGAGAAAAAAAAAATCTGCCTAGCCACATTAATCACAACTTTGTTACATTAGTCAGTTCTTTACATCAATCACAATACAGTGGTTTTACTTTTTCATTGCTATTGGATCCTTTGTTGTGTACTATTATTATGAGTTGTCTGAAATACGTTTGTTCTCTTTCTTTAGCAAACCTGGGATTTTTACCACATTTCATATTGAATATCTTGCCATGCTCTTAGTGACTTAAATTATTTCAACCCACTATATATTTTTAAAACTTCTAATTATTGCAGGGGACTGAAACCCAAGTCTTTACTTCACAGATCTGGATTTTTTTTTTTAATATTTCCATTTTATAAGCAGTTTCAATTACCACCACTGTACTCTGATATTGTAAGTTAGAAATAAGGTTAAAAGCATTAGGAGGGCTATTTCTTGCGTATTTCAGTCCAAGTTGACAGTGTAGGTGAAACTGTTGTGAATACTGCCATCTATAGGTTGTTTTTTGAAATGAATCTGGGAAGAACAGCTTTTCCTGAAAATGATAAATTAACATAAATTAAATCTGTTGAACTGTTATAGAACCCCATATCAAGGAGTAAAAAAAAAAAAAAAAAAAAAAAAAAAAGCTATTTTGGTGGAGGAAAAATACTATATATAAGTCATAGCAAATGTCTGGATTTAATTGTATTTAGAATAGGAGTGGATGGTCCTTCAAATATATTTCTGTTGCGTTTTGATTAGTATAAGCTTTTAAGTAGATGAAGATGTATTTTACCAGAATATTAATCTTTTCCTGTTAGCAGCTCTAATATAAATTAAGGCATGAGCATGTCTTGTTGGGATTTATTTATTCAAGGTATGTTGGGTTCTTCTATTCAGCTCTAACCTACATATGTCTAAGTAGTTTAATTAAAAGTGATGGAAAAATTAACTCTTGTGTGACTGAGGCTCAAAAATCAGTTTACACATTTAAGAATGCTGTGTAAGTCATCTTTTAATAAACTCACTAAAATACTGGATTTTTTGGAACCAAAAGTACTTAAAGCAGCAGAAAACCTCCCTAAATTGTTAAGACTTTTTTGTGTTAAGGACTTAGTGAGCCATTCAGTTCTCTTCTTGCTACCCCTCTGGGTGATAACTTCTCATGGAAAAATTCATTGAAAATATTTTTTCTCTATTTGAGTTTATGAACTTAGGCCATTCCCTTCATTCACTCCCAAAATCTAATGAGGCTTCTGTTACAGCACTGTCCGAATAAACAGAGATTCTCTCAGGCAAGGTTTTGATCAGAAAAGGGGAGATATCTGGTCCTTTCCACGAAAAGGGTGTGCTCCCTCGGTTTGGTTTCATTGGCTGAGGTCAGCTGAATACATCGATCTCACTTATTTACAAAGGAGGGGATCTTTGGGGGTGGATTTTTGCCTTTATCTGACTGGGACACTGGAATCTGGCTGGATACTGCTCTCGGGCTGTTGCATGGTAAATGTAAGGCTGCTTCGCGCTGCAGCCCTTCAGGCAAGGAACAATTCTGGAGAGAAAGCATGCCAAGATACACGGTGCATGTCCGAGGGGAATGGCTGGCAGTGCCATGCCTGAACGGTGCTAACACAGTGGGATGGCTGGGAAGGGAAGCTGTGAGACGGTACATGAAAAACAAACCCGATAACGGAGGATTTACATCGGTAGAAGAAGTAAAATTTTATGTTCGAAGGTGCAAGGGTCTTGGCCTGCTGGATCTTGATGACGCAGTGGAGGATGCCCTAGAGGACAATGAGTTTGTTGAAGTTGGTAAGCAAAACCTTAGGCAATGCATGACGAAAAGATTGTGTTGGCATCTGTGTTAGCAAGCTGTGTTTTAGTTGATCCAAAATTGCATCGGAGACGGTGTCTAAGATTTTTATGGAAAAATACCAAAACATAAATTCTAACAGAACTATTTAGGGTTTAGAAACCATAGGATGCTGTATATATCATCTCTATATGATGTCTTACATTCTCTGTGATTGTTCAGGAGATGGAGCATATGTCCAAGGGTTGGGCTCTCCTGTTCCTGTCTTTAGATTACCTTAAATAAAATACATAAACACTAATTATTTTCCTAGAGGTATATAAATTTGTTTGGTGCTGACAACTGCAAATTAGTACACTTGCTGTTGTGTATTGTAAAGAACAACAAATTAATCTATACTTAGAATTTTAATCCTGTTCATGTTTACTTTGGATATTTCTTCTAGTTATAGAAGGAGACATAATGTCTCCAGATTTCATACCATCTCAGCCAGAAGGAGTTCATTTGTATCCTTTTTTTTAGCATTCTGTAAACTTTATGTAATTCCAGATTTATAATTTTCTAGATTTCCATGTTCTTTCAGTGTTCCTTCCTTTTCAAAACACATTGCCAGTTTTAATCGAATGGACACTACTACTTGTGATGTCGTGTTTGCCATTTCTTTTCCTTTACGTAACATTCAGATACAGCAAATATCGAGAACCAGAACAGGTAGGAACCACCAATGATTTTACAACTCAGTAATGATCCTTATATTCTTCAGAGCTTGTGGAGAGTTAGCTACTGCAAAATTCAAGAGATCAGTGGCTGTTAGGTCTTCTGGGACTGGGAATCTCAATTGTGATTTGCTTATTGCAATTTTGCTACGGTGTTCCTATCTTGTGAATGAGAGCATGCATGACCTTCCTGTCATTGCTGAGCTTTGGCTGTTTTTGTTGTTGTTGTTGTTTTAATACTGTGATCATCAAGCAATTCTATGTATATATGTATCCCAAACTAAAAGGTGGCTCTTTGGTGTAGTATATTTCTTTAGATGGCAACAGCTTAACAACGGAGGACTTGGTCAGTTTGGGAAAGGGGCTCTACAAGATAAAGGTAAAGATTCTAAACAAACATGGCAAAAAAAAAAATGTTTATCTTTCTACTATTAGAATTAAATGATGTAATATATAAACTAATATTCAAAATACTCATTTTCTAGCTCACACCTGAAGCTGAAGCTAAAGTCAAAAGATCACGAGAAGTAATTGAAAGGATTGTAAAGGAACAGACAGGTAAATATTGTTATCACTATTAATTGTTTTTGTCAGCCACTTTGAAAACTCTCAGGCTCTCTCCTTAACCAGAAATGTGTGTTTCTTGCAGTTGTGTATGGAATCACCACAGGGTTTGGGAAGTTTGCCAGAACTGTCATTCCAAACAGTAAACTTATGTAAGTTATGTGTGCAGCTCTCTTCTTCCTTTCTTCTGAGGAAAGAAAGAAAATGGAGCGGCTCTGCACTGCATGCTTATGATTAGATGAGAGGAGGCTGCTTCAGTATTTCTGCTTTGTGCAAAATAAAACTTGAATTTCAAAGACTTACTTTTTTTTTTTTTTTTTTTTTTTTACGTGACTCTTTTTTGTGTCTTCATAGGGAGCTTCAAGTGAACTTGGTTCGTTCACATTCTGCAGGTAATGAGAAATCACTTGGTGCTTTCCTTTTCCTGTGCTGTTGATAGCAGGTGGGTAACTGAGTCCATTGCTGTTTCAGGTGTGGGGAAACCTTTGACCCCCGAGAGGTCTCGCATGCTGTTGGCACTGAGGATCAATGTCCTAGCAAAAGGGTACAGTGGAATTTCCCTCGAAACCCTCCAGCAAGTTATCGTAGGTTGTGTGGTTTGCTTGGTTTTGTTTTTGTTTTTACCTGTTTCTTTAAAGGATGTAGCTCAATGAGTCAAGCTATGGATGTTGTTTATTTGGCTTTGTAGTTGTGAGAGATCAGGACTTGTTCCTATACAGGCTCATGGTTAGAGACCATTCCTTTAGTGAAGAACTCGGGTGTGAGCAGAAGCAGCAGGAGAGGCTGAGATGCAACAGGCAGAAGTTTGGGAAAGGAGCCTCTGAGGGTTCAGGTGATGAGCTCAAGGCTAAGCAGGAGGCTTCTGGTAGAAACAGGAGCCAAACCTGAATGATTTAGATCGTGGTTCTAGCCTTAACTGCAAACCTGATCATATATCTTATCTTTCCTGCCATGAAAGCTGTGAGCACACAATAAAAGGAAGGGTTCCCTGCTCAAAAACAGGCTGAGGCCAGCAGCGAGTGAGAGCTGTTTCCATACTGACTGCTCATGGGAAGAGTGGCCTACAGGAAATGTTAAATACCAGTTTTCTTAGCCACTGACCTGTTCTATTCCCTGGTGTCAAACCAACTGACTTGGGTCCCTGAATCCCTGGTGAGCCATAGGCCTTCCCCTGCAGAGCAGGGTGACACTTAAAATGTCATTTAAAGTGATTAAGTGTGTCTTTTAAAATACATTTACTTGTCTTTTAAACACTGACATTAGCCAGCCTAAATGGTGATGCCTCTCTGCTGCCATGAGTAGTTGATCTGTGAAGAACATGATGCTGACTACAGGCAAGCTCTCTTGGAAAGGCTCAAGTCTAAAATTTTGTCTGGTTGGGTGCAATCTGACATGCATGCCAGTACCTTTTGGGACACTGAGACTTTTGGGTGGGGCCATCACCATGCAGAAAACTGCTCATATTGGTGTTTGCCAAGCAAATGCACCTGTTTTCATGAGTAGATCCCTGAGAGGTGCACAAGTTTTCATGAGCAGGCCTGCCAGGCAGACCCACAGAAGAGTATGGTCATTAGTTCGCATTGCCATCACAGGTGGCACAGCAGTTGAAGCAGTGTCCCTGCTGGACACCACAGCAGGGAGACCGAAGGGGTGGTTCTGCTTTTTGTTGGCGGCTCTTCATTGATGGTCCCTCTAGGGCGGCAGTGGTGACCAAAGAGGATCTCTGTTCCCTGTTCAGGACTTGTTTTGAGGATAAACAGAGGTTCCCTGGGCTCTATTTCTTCATTTCCATGCATTCAGTGCCCAGAGGGGTGGTACAAGGGAAAAGGGCTTGGAGATGATTTCTAGGAGTTACTCAGTGTTTAGTGAGGTGGGAAATGAACAGATAGTTTTGGCTGGTGGTCAGCCCATAATGGGGAGATAAGAGCGGCATTTTAGCTGCCTGGCCATGTGCTTATAGACCACTAGCTGTGGTCCCCCCTCCTTACAGAACTGAATTCAAAAGGGAATCGATCTCTTTATAAATTGCAGCCAGTCTTGGAGCATGTACAAACCCCTGCCTGAAAGACGAGTAGTCCTGTTGGTGCCATTGATCATGGATAACCATTACAAGATATTACTATGACCATCTTCATGTGCTGGCTTCTCTGTTTTCCAAGGAGCATATCAAGAGGAAGCTCTAACAGAAGTTGTATTTGTTTTTTGTTTTCTTTCTAGCATCCTGCCTACCTTACATCCCTGAGAAAGGGACAGTTGGGGCCAGCGGAGACTTGGCTCCCCTCTCTCATCTCGCTCTGGGATTGATTGGAGAAGGAAAGATGTGGTCCCCAAAGAGTGGCTGGGCTGATGCTAAATACGTAAGATTTAAAAGTCTTTAGATTTAGTGTACTGTTTGAATTGGGACAAGGCTGTGTTTAATAGCTCATCCTCTACCTTGAGGAAGGTGGATGCATGAGTATAGAACAAGTGACCCCCATGTCACAAGAACAGAAATGAATGCCCAGCATGTTATTAAATCTTAAAGAAATATCATGCCATAGTGTCATAATGCAAGGTACTGCAGCGACATCAGTTAAAGATGAACAGGATGTGATACCAGCTACAAAAGAGCCATTACTACATTATCAGCTCCATAAATATCAACACTGTTCCAACAAACCCAAGATCAATTCAAAAATGCTGAGATTAACTGGAGATTTATGGAAGGCAGGAACTTATCAGTAGCATTTATACTGCTTTTTATAATAGCTTTAAGTGGATACACAGATTTGAATGTTTAATTTTTGATAGATTAACAAGGGTCACAGAGAATCTTTATAGCATTCACCTTTACAGCAAGATGCTTTATAACAGAACTAATTTTTAATTAATTAATTGTTACCCTGTCACTAATACATCAGCAGATTGATCTAGCGTTGAACATCTCCAAGTCTGGCCTCTCCAAAGTCTTTCAAAATAGTTTGTTCTGTCAGTCCTATCAGTCTTATCCATGAATATTTATTCATAGTATTATGAATAATCCACTGGATTTATTAAGGGATTAATAATTGTACCATCATGGTAGGCTGTAGAAGTACTGAAAAGTACAGGGAGAGGATTTAGGAAGGAAGGAGGCCAGCATGTGCCAGACCTTCTGTTTTCAAATGTTGGAGGGACCTTGGCTCATTACATTATGAACCTATTTAATATTTGGAGCATCACCATCTCAGCTTTTGCCCATCTCCCTGGAAATGCAGGCAACAATTGATGGGAGGGGAAATAGAGCAGTAGACAAATTAAGAGCTTTGCTCTTCAGGTCAGTGGCTCCTGGAAGAGCTCTGTAGCAGAAATGGAATTGAAGACACACTCCCCAGGATGTATTTTCAACATTAAATCATCCAGCCTTCCCACCTTCTCTCTCTTGACCTCCCTGCTTCTGCCATTGCCCAAATAGTTCCTTGTATCATTTCCAGAGGCAAGAGGATCTGTTTTGGCTTGTGACCAGAAGTTACAATTGCACACCTCTGAAATTTTTTACCCCTTCAGTTGGAAGGGCTAAGAGGACTCTTATCAAAACCAAGGTTACACCGTTCCTCAATTTCCCGCAGTAGTGATTTTATGGAACAGACATACGTAGAATAAACTGAGTAGGATTCTTTTCTCCTAGAGATTTTCTATAGGAAGAGTTAGGGAATCATTTGTAAGGGAATAGTTTATACCAAGCCAAACCTGCTGTGTGGTAGGGGGTAGGCAGAACTATCTTCCCAAGGTGTTTCCAGTCTTCTCTCATATTACTCTTTCCCATGAGATAATACATGATAGCTGTTCATGGGCTGTGACAGTATCTCATGTTAGTGCTCCTACTGCCTTCTTTTAAGGAACTGGGAAATGAGGTGCTAGTTTAGAAGCTCCAAAATGCTGTCCTTTACTTTTCCCAGCAGAAAAATTAATCTGAAATGTTCATAATATAAAACTCCTTCCTTCATTTGGGGATTTTTTTTTTAATTTTCATTTATGGAAACAGTTATGATTTTATAGTTTTGGTGGTTGAATTACTGGGGGGGGGGGGGGGGGGGAAGCATTAATTATCTTTTCATTAAACTCTTTCACAGGTCCTGGAAGCCCATGGGCTGAGACCAATTACCTTGAAACCAAAAGAGGTAATAAAGTGTAATGATGCCAGCTGATGAAAAACAAGCTTAGTCAATTACTAGTTACTTTATACTTGCTATTTAAGCCTGAAATGAATTAACAGTCATTTTAAATTAAGCTCCAGAAGGGTATTTGAAGTCAGCCGTGGGGAGGGAAACCAGAGACCCCTGTTCTCCAGCAGGGCTTATGGCAGTGTTCCCATTGCACCTCCCATCTCCGTGGCAACTGCAGCTCTCAGAGAAGCTGTGACTGCAGGGCTTCAGGACAGCAGCAAAATAAGTTCCGTCTTTACCCACATTTCAATACCATTGACAAAATTCAGTCCTTTTGCCAGAGGTAACTGGTACAGATCTGTATTTCCAACCACTCCTGACCCTTCATTGGTAGAAGTCATCACAGTTGTGATCCCATGTGTCTCCAGGTCAGTGGAACCTGGTGTAGTATTGCATTGATGAGGACGGGCTTCTTTTTGCTCATAGCCACAGCAATGCAAACAGCACTAGTAGATCTAGCCCTTGCAGCACCGGTGCAGATCTATCTGCCAATCTGCAGTTCATTTTGCTGTCCCTAGAGGCCTGGTATTTGGATTTGCCCTCATCTGAGCCCTCTGACGGTACTTCTTGGCCCTTTGACAATAGCAAGAGCTCAGTTGACTGACTTGAACCAGATATCTGACTTCTAGGTGGTTAAAACTGGGGGAGATGAATCTCACTTAAGTATTAAAGTTTACAGGGCAATGCAGCAGATGAGAGGGCTGGTAAGGGGGCTCAGAAGCTGTAAAACAACAGCAGGGGTGAGAAGCCAAACGCAGTATCTCCTAAAGGCAAATGGCAATCTCCCATTGCTTTAGGTGATCCTGCTTGGCAAGGGGATTGGACTAGAAGATTTCAGAGGCCCCTTCCAGCCTCAACTGTTCTGTGCTCTGAGATGGGTTCTCATATTTAGAACAAACCTGTAGCTAGTTTTAGCTGAACACGACAAATCTTTGAAAGCAGTGATAATTTTAAATTCTGTTTTAACTCCCCATTTCTTTATTATCACTGTTGTTTGCACAACCCATCTTAACTTCTTAATGACTTAAGAAATAATAATAATAATAAAATTAAAATCAATAATAATAGTATTAAACATTCCACTTCCAAAGCACTTGGAAAAAGACTTTTAACATTTCAAATAACGTGAACTAAACAAACCTCTTTCTTGGAACCACTGGAGTTCCAAAGGTGTTTATAATAACTTAGTAGGGTCATGAACATTGACAATTTATGTATCAAAGATAACCAGTCAAGCTGTGCTTTTTATGATTTTCTTCAGGACGACCCAGGGAGCTTAGCAAAGGTCTTTACATGCCTTATACAAGAAAGAGAATTATCACTGAGACGGGGAATTATCACAGCATGTGGAATAGCTGCAATGAACTCGCTGAACATCTGCTCTCTCTTTGAAGGGTCTGGCTCTCATCAACGGGACACAAATGATCACCTCGCTGGGATGTGAAGCAGTTGAAAGAGCCAGTGCTATTGCTAGACAAGCAGACATAGTTGCTGCCCTTACACTTGAAGTCCTGAAGGGTACAACTAAGGCCTTTGATACCGGTGGGTACTGGACCTTTCCTGACTGTTTGCTTAAAGCCACTGGAGAGAGGCAAAACCTATCAGTCTAATTTGTCTTACTAGACATCCATGCTGTGCGCCCACACAAAGGGCAGGCTGAAGTGGCATTTCGATTCAGGTCCCTCCTGGATTCTGACCATCATCCATCAGAAATAGCAGGTGAGTAATCTCAACCTTCACCACCCTGCCAAGTTGCACGGGACAGGCTGGTCTCCCAACCACAGCACCTATGCTTTTGTGTGAGGAATATCTGCTTTTCATCCCATTGTTCCTCCTAGAGAGCCATCGATTTTGTGACCGAGTTCAGGACGCGTACACAATGCGTTGCTGTCCTCAGGTAAAAACTGAATTCATTTCCTTTCATAACAAAAGAAAAATGATGGTAAAGTGCCCACCCCAGAAATACTGTCTTCTATGCATTGTCTGACACCATTAGAGAAAGAGATTTTATTTTGCTTCTCCCTCACTTCAAAGTTAGTATTAATAGGGATGTGTAATTTGCTGATCCCATGCACACATCCCTCAGGCAGTATCTTGGAATGCTGTGTTTGGATCTGAAAAAGGTCAAATACTGGAAGCAGGGGGAAGGTGCTGGTTTCCCCACTTCCAGGCTTGAGAGGGTATTTCTTCTGCACTGAAATTAAGACCATGAATTTGGAAAAGGTGTTTCCAGAAGCAGCCAGAGAGATTAAATGTTCAAATACCTGTGGTGTCTCAGAAATACTGCATGAACTCAGTGCCATGAGCTTTAACATGAGCAAAACTATTAAATCAGTGGAATTAATGAAAGTTAACTAATTAATGAGCTCTTATTTTCTGTGGGGGAGTTTTAAAGTTACTTCCTCCTAATAACACATCCACCACTGATGAAGTATCTTTTCTTCCATTTAGGGTAAACCAATGCAAATAACTGAAGAGTTACTTATTTAGAAATACTACCATAATAACAGAAAATCTAGTCTTTCAGGTATCTAAGATGGGCAGTTTCCCACAATAGCAATCCTCCCGGTTTTCAGAGCAAATCCAAGACTGTCTTTGTTTATGGATGTAGAGACTAGGCCGATGAGAAAGAAAGCAACTCCAAGTGGATCAGCACTCCAAGGATGAACTAAGTGTAGATGCTAAGCTCAGATGCTAATGTCTTTTGTTCTAGGTCCATGGAGTTGTAAACGATACAATTGCTTTCGTGAAGGACATCATGATGACTGAAATCAACAGTGCCACAGACAATCCTGTATCTTTTTATGACTTTATTTCTTTGTAACACTTTGCTTGTCCTTCTTTATCTTTTAATTTTTATATTTTTCTAAATAATTATTTTTATATGAGGCAAAAAAGTCCTAGTCGGTTTCAGTCAATAACTACCACTGGTTGCAATGGCAGCCTCTCTTCCTTTCCCCATATCTGCATCAGCGCATGCAAGTGTGTGCTGGACCACTCATGCATTCAGTCCAGTGCATGATAAAGCTTTCCCAGATAATAATCTATATGATTCTGTTGAATATGTAGATTGGTAGGACTTGGTAACCAAATGGACTTAGATGAATAGTGACTTGTCATGTGAAATATCTGGTGGTGCAGCACAACTGAGACCTATGTTCCAGGGCAAGGTTTACATTCTGTCAGGGAAGGCAGACAAAACGTGCATGACTGGTAAGCTTCCTCATGGTTCAGCCTGGTAAACTATGGGCACACTTCTTGCGCTGGCACCAGGCGAGGCTGGATTCTCCTCAGCATTATGAAGATGCTACGTGTAACATCCCATTGATAGCTGACATGCATTACTGTTTGTTACCTGTCTAAAATTCTACATGCCTTGGAGAGAATCTACCAAGTAACTGAGAAATTGTGCTAGGATCCAAACACGTGTGTTTCTTTGCACCCCTAATTAAACACCTCTTTTCATGCAGTCCATTTGAAAAAAAATACATGTCAAAACTGTGTCTACAAGTTTGGAGAACTCAGATTGGACCTTCATTTTCTGAAAAGTATGTAGCTGTATTTGCAAATAAAAGCCTACTAATGCAAACATACCGTCAGATAAGATAATCTGATTACTCACAGATATCTTTCACATAAGCTGTATTTGATTCATATTTGTGCCTTAACTTCTCCTTAAAGATGGTGTTTGCTGAAAGAGCAGAGACCATTTCTGGAGGAAATTTTCATGGTGAATATCCTGCAAAGGTGAATAAGCATATAGAGAAAAAGCACATTATAGTTTCTTATTTTTTTACTGTCACCTAATTTAATGAGGACATCTTTTATAGGCTTTGGACTACTTGGCAATTGGTGTGCATGAACTCGCTGCAATTAGTGAAAGAAGAATTGAGAGGCTCTGCAACCCCTCACTCAGTGAACTGCCTGCATTTTTAGTCACCGAAGGAGGCCTGAACTCTGGCTTCATGATTGCACACTGCACAGCAGCTGCCCTGGGTGAGTGCTTAAGCAGTATCAATAGGGTAAGATAGAAAGACTAATTTATACTGAGGCAGTTGTAATGTGATAGTTGTTGTCAAGAGATCTCACTCCTGTTTTCCTTCTCTTCTCCACATGCTTTGAGCTGGCTGGGTGCGATGTCTGAGCATTCAGTACAGCTGCAATTACTTCAGCTTGGGGTTCTTTGTTCTGCACTGACCCATGAGCAAATTTAGTGCTCTGAGCATGCAAACCCATAGGTGGACTTCAGGAATGCTTGCATCTTGATGGGCTTGGCAGAGAGTCCTCCGTGTACAGAGCTGCCAACACACAAGCTCCAGCTGAAATCAGTGAGAGCTCCGCACACAGAAGCCTGCAACTCAGCTCAGATAAGGCTGTAAAATTCACAGCAAGCTCTGCAGCCAACACACTGTATCTGTCTGAGCCACTCTGCCAAACCTAGATCCTCTGTTTGAATAGGTATGGTCTCTAAGTAGAGGCACCTTTATTTCTCAATTCTCATACAGACAACACTTGTATCAAAGCTGGGTTGATACCCTTAGCACTCAGTGTTTCCATCTGATGTCCAGGTACCTACACAAGTAGCAAACTCCACAGGAGTCCCCAGGGGTGTGTATCAGGGGAGCACACACAAAAAAAAGCACTAGTATATTTTTCCTCTAGTACTCATGACTAAGCCAACAACAAGCATGCTGGCCTCTGGGATATTACAGTTCAGGGACACCTGAGCCCACATGAAGGTAAACATGCTGCAAGCAGAGGGTAAAATGTAAGTAAGAGATGCAAACAGTCAGGAAGAGAGGATGTTGGATAAATACGTAGATAAATACCCTCCAGAAAAACAGTCGATGAGCTAAATTGATTTAATAACATGGCCCTGCCCAGAGGCTGTTTAGGGAAGTGGGACTGGAATATGAGCTGAAGGGCTTGTCCCCATGTTTGAAGGCTGGCAACTTTTCCTTCAGGCCTGAGTTTGTGATGGCTGCAGACCTCAGCTGCTGCTGGGCTCCACGTGCCGGGGGCATCTGCTCTGCGCACAGGCCCCACACTCACAGCTCATGTCTGCCACCCAAGAGACCCCAGAGCATTCCCCAGCCTCCGACACGGCAGTGAGGACAGCCCTGCCTCCCAGCCCATCACGGTGCTGAGGCCAGGGGCTCGTGGTGCGGAGAGGGCAGACTTTCTGTCTTTGGTTGGTATTTTCATCTAAAGACCAGTATTTGGTGACTGTTTTCAGATGTGGTGGTAGTTTTCAAGGTGTTTATTACAAACTACTCAGCTAAAACATTGATGTGTTCTCCAAAGAGCAAAGAGGGGCAGCAGTTGTACTCTCCACTGCAGCCTATGGTGGTCGACGGGCTCTTTGCTTCAGGCTGGCTGTTGCTTCTGGTGTCACTGTCCTTTCTGCCCAACATTCACTGCATTGGGTTTTTGCAGTTTCGGAGAACAAAGCCTTGTGCCATCCCTCCTCTGTGGATTCTCTGTCCACCAGTGCTGCTACGGAGGACCACGTGTCCATGGGAGGATGGTCTGCAAGAAAAGCATTGAGAGTAATTGAGCACGTGGAACAAGGTAACATTAAAACGATGATTTCCAAATGAATGTTATGTGTGTAACTGGATTAAGATATTAATGCCATTCTTTTTAGATGCTTGGATGATTAGAAAAAAAGCTTAATGCATCTGAAAGAACTATTTAAAAATATTTTATTAAGTATATACTTTTAGAATCAGTTGGAACAGAGATGAGGTAAATCCAGTGCTAAGTGTTTCTTGTGAAACAAAACTACTTACTACAGGATGCTCAGCAAAACTGTCTCTTGCTTTGAAGTACAGATTGCTCTCTTGCTTTTTTTTTTTTCCTTTTATTTATTTGTTTGGCAGATGATGTGCTTCGATACAGATGTCAGCTGTTAGTAGAAGAACAGAGTAATACATAGGACACAAACACTAAACTCATTTGCCCACTTAAGTTTGTACATGTGAGTGCTCTAAAGACTTAGTTTTATGGAACCGCACTCTTCACGCGCAGACTAGTGAGTCTGAAAAACATGTTTCAACATCATGTTGAGAAACAACATTTTCTAGATCCAGCTGATTTAGCCAGTTCCTTTGGTGAGTTGGTTGGCTCACGAGACTGAGGAACTAATGCCAATAATCATCAGGTCTGAGGTTGGCAGATACAGTGCAACCTTCTCCATAGAGAATAATCTCCTTCAAAGTTTCATAAGCAGACCCTTTCTACAGTTCATTCCCCTTTGTTCATCTCAGCCCTACAAAGTTTTCTGATTTATGATGCCCACGACTTTGGGTATTCAAGATACCCTGGAAGAGATATTTATGGGTATAGGACTGTGGTAACTAGGAGGTCCTGCCATGCTGGAAAGTCTGTATGGCAGACCACCCCAAAACTGCTTTCTAAAATGCTGGATGACCCATAAAATGTACTGCTTCTGGGCTGCATCTCGGGGGTGTGTGGATCCACTGTTCTTTTTATATTACCTGAAGTAGTATCATACCAGCTATACCAAATGCCTAGGCTAGTTTCATCAAGGAAACCTCATTCTGAGCTGCACCTGCTGAACATCTCCCCTTCTGTTGTGATTTCCTAGTTCTGGCTATCGAGCTGCTTGCTGCTTGCCAGGGCATCGAATTCCTACGCCCTCTAAGGACAACAACACCATTGGAGAAGGTCTACGACCTTGTGCGCTCAGTTGTGAGGTAAGATCAGATAAACACAACAGGCAGAGGTCACGGGCCCCTTTGGAGACCTGCTGCCACTGCCGCTAGTGGTTAATGTTTGGCCAATGTTCTCACTGGGTCTCGTTGCAGGCCTTGGATGAAGGACCGCTTCATGGCTCCGGACATCGAAGCTGCTCACAGGCTGCTTGTGGAGCAGAAGGCGAGTGTTGGTGTCTGGCAGGGGCGGTGTGCTCTGCCATTAGGGGCACGCTGCAGCTCTGCTCTGGGGATGCCCCTTGCTGTGGTCACTGGCCGGAGTCAGTAACAGCGCCCATTTGCCTTGTCCTGTGTAATAAATAATTTATGTTACTAAAACTGGCAGGGAGCTGCCTGAGGGCAGGGTCCCACACCCCCACCCATCTCCAGGGGATCCCATCTCCAATGGGATCCCTCTCCGGACGTGATCCTCATTCCCCGGGTAGCACGCTCCCCAGCCGTGAGGCCCTTGGGCCCAGGGGGCCGCTGGAAGTGGTAAGGGGAGGTGCATGAGGGAACAGCAGCGGCCCTAGCAGTGCTAACCCGGGCCAAGTGTTTGTACAGCTATGGGACTGCACAAGCATCTCTCACTTGTTTGTAAAATGTAAAAAACAATCAGTGAGAGTAAGCAAATGGAAGATCCCAGTCCCTCCTCTGTAAGGCTGTTTGCCTTGCAGCAATCTGTCTTACAGCCTTCAAAGAAGAGACACAGGAGACTGTAGAACATTTTCCTCTCCTTGTCTGCCTTAAATACCAGACAATATCCCTTCCATTTTTCTTTGGCCATATCAGCTGTCATTTTGTTTCCCTGGCCCCTTCATGTCCCAGGGATTTGGTAACTAGTGACAGTGATCCTCTCCCAGCTGTCGCACACCAAGCATTCACCTGCTAACTAGACAAGATGCAATGTTTTTGTCTTGAATCATTTCATCTCATACCCCCAGAACTGTATCTTTTCCTGTCTCCTCTCAACTCCATCCACATGCTCTTCCCTAAACCTCACTCTGTCTGCTTTGCTATTTCTGCTGATCACCTACAGCTTATTTATGCAGGTCTCTAATTCTCAGCTACATCCCAGTAGCTTTCCCACAGGGTTTCCTGAACTCAAGTATTTATGTCTAACTAAGTATGAAGAATAATTCTTGTTTTCCTTCCAACTCCCGTTTCACTTTCTCATTTCACAGGTGTGGGAAGTAGCTAAACCTTACATTGAAAAGTACAGGAGAGAACACATCCCTGAGTCAAGACCTGGTTCACCAACGGCCTTCTCCCTGGGATCACTGGCAAAGAAAACACATATGGGCCACGACCACTCACATCAGAATGAACTTTAATAGTTGCTTTCCTCGGGTACAGAGCAGATCCTTTCCAGGACCTTCCCTGTGTATGGCTGTTTCACCAAAAATCAGAGTGGTTTCTTCGGATAACCTAAAAGAACCGTTTGTCTCACTCAGGAGCACATAGCAATGGAAGAAAAATGGCTCACTAGTTTCTTCGCATGTGAAAGACATCTCTGTCATAATAGTGTGGATTTGACTGAACTTCCTGAGCTTTTGAACACAAAATATTCAGACTCCTGCTGAAACCAGTGGATGTTTTATTCAGTGCCTCTCACATTTGTTTTGTCAGCTCTTTGCTTATCTTCTCTTTATGTGTGCCAAGGATACTGAGCAGCTGAGATTTGTTATTCTCACCTCGTTTTCCTTTTTCCTTTGGGTAACTGCTGCAGTACCCTTCATTCTGCCACAAGCAAAATTATATTTGACACTTAATTCTTCTCCCTCTTGCTCCTCCAGCACTGTGCAGATCTTATGTGAGGTATACAGATCCTTGTGTAACAAGAGCATCTTTAGAACAGGTGCTTCACAAATCAAAAAAGCTGTGTGCATAAGAACATGCTATGGGTATCATTGCCTCAGAACAAATACGTTGTGTTCTGATGATGGACTACATTTAATGCAGCTTTCCAAGACCTATGGGCTCACATCTGCAATAAAAGTGGAAGGGCTCCACATACGGCTGCAGCACTGTGTTTTCCTGTCATGATGGAAAAGTGAAACAAAGTCTTAGCCTAGAAATAAGCAGGACAGGTGGCAACAGGGCCTGGAAAGGGCACAAACTCTTTCTGGGGAGGAAGAGGTGGTGTGGATGTGAACCAGTGCTGGAGACCTGCATTTCCATGGCTTACTGGGCATCTGCCTAGCAGCAGAGGGCCTTGTCCCCATGGAGAAACTTGTGTCGTAACATGCTCTGTGTTACAACACCGACCTCTGGCACAGGCTATGTATTTTGCAAGGGAGGACTCAGGACTTAGCTTCACATCACAGCACAGTGACAACATGCAAAGACCAGTTAAAAACCAGCAGTCTTGGCAGTACAGGCCTGATAACCACAGCCACGTGTGGGTTCAGCATGGACTAAAAACCCTCCCAGGCCATCAGCTATGCTGCACGGGGCAGCTGAATTGCTAGTGTGGGGCCACCCATGTATGTCTCTGGGTGGGACCTGCAACGGTAAGTGTGCTCCAAGGACAGGACTCACACCCACTGGAAAGCTGGCAGGGAGACACTGAACCTGGCCAGGAGAAAACATGACTTGCAGGGTGTCCTGCCCTGCCCAGAGCCAGGTGACTTCTGACTTGTCACGCCAAGCTATAAACACGAGCGTGGTGCTGGGCCCTCAGCCCAGCACTACGTGGAGCTGGGAGTGAGGGTACCCACCCATGTGTGTGATCCCAGTTCAGCCCCCTCTGTCTCTGGCCTCTGTCTCTCCCTCCTGTACCAAGTCTGTCTCCACCCCTAGAGCTCTGGGCTCTCTGCAGCAAGCCTATCTCAACCTCCTGCTGAAGCTGTTCCACTTTGTATAAAATTGGCTACTAATTAAAATCAGCTGTGAGAATGACCCCTAGGAGATACGTGCCCAGTTGTTCATCCATTTGCCCTCAGCTTTAGGGTATGGCTACATAACAGTTTCTCCGACAGCAAAACCAGCAGGCGCAGTTCCTACCTGCTCCACTTCTACCTAAATCCTGCTCCCACGTGCTGCAGCAGTCAACGCAGTGAGTGTCATTGCTGAAGTGAGCCAAGTTAACAAAAAGCAAAAAGAAACATTCTGGATTTCACTGTACTGAGCTTTCCCTGGCAGCTGCATGGACGCAGTGGCAGCAGCACAGCAAACCGCACAATGGCAGGGCCATGCAGCCGGCCATCAGGAACCACTTAAGCCAGTTATGGCACTGAAATATAACCACATCCTCTAACTGCAAACCTCCCGCTAATTATAGCCCTGGGGCATGCTCCAAAATGGCTACTGGATTTGGCCAAGTTGATCAGGCAAGCACATGGTTTGAAATTCCCGTCAGAGTTTGTGCATGAGAACACACTTCCCTCAGGTCAGTAGTTTCAGGCCACAAATGACTATTTCTGTCCAGCAAGAGAATATTTGAGGTTTTCCTTATGCCAGCTTGGTCCACAGATGTTGTAGGCACTTTGGGGAAGACGTACTGCCTCGCGGCATGGCAGAGGATACGCACTGGGCTCTGCCACTGCACATGGCCATTACAGCCTTGGGCTCAATTTGCCTTGCCCCACTGCCATAAGCGCCCATGTGGGAAACAGAACCAAAACAGCATGAATGTAAGCACAATTTTTAATTTCTATTTCTCTTTGCCACGAGGAGTGATGTAACAGGGCCAGAGGTGTTGCTTCCCACTCACCTCTTCACAGCTGCCTGTGGCACGTGCAGCCTCCAGCCCTTCCCCTCCATCCTGCCCCAGCGCACAGCACCTCGGGCACCCAGACTTGCTGGGCACCCTGCGAGGAGCTCTGCCCCGCTGCACCGCACACCGCGGGCTGCCAGGGGCCAAGGCATGGGCAGGACATACTGTAGCACTGCAGCCTCAGATTTGCACTGTACCTAGGCTAAGTTCAGAGGCACTGCTCTGACTGTGCGCTGCTTTTCAGAAATGCCTGTGACAGCTCTCTGACAGCTTTCCCCAGCTGCCTGCATTAATGTTATTTATGAATGCTGTCTCAGGCAGAATGGACAGTGCAGCAGCATACTTCAGATGTTATTCCAAGTTCTGTAAAAGCAAAGGTCCACACTCACATCTGGTACAACATCTGCTTGCAGGAAAATGTACCGAGTGACAGGAACACCGTTAAATTATTTTTTTAAATGATTGGGTTGGCTAGCCAGGAAGAAATCAAACATGAAGAAAGATACTCTGTGGGGTGGCTTACATGTTTTAGATGTTAACAGATGACCCCAAGGCTCAGGAAGATCAGAAGGATATAAAGCTCCTACATGATTATGATGGCTTTCAAACTAGAATGAGACTGCTGTCCCTCATCAGGAATCTAGTTCACTAACAAGCACCATTCCAAACATGCATACCTAAGACCCTGGCCCTCTTAACGTTACTCTTCCCAGTTAATCTTACCTGGATCCAAACTTCTTTCTTAGAATCACAGAATCACTGAGGTTGGAAAAGACCTCCAAGACCATCTGGTCCAACCGTCCCCCTACCACCAATGTCAGCCACTAAACCATGCCCCCAGGCACCACGTCCAGCCTTTCCTTAAACACCCCCAGGGACGGTGACTCCACCACCTGCCTGGGCAACCCGACCCAACGCCTGACTGCTCTTTCTGAGCAGAAATGTCTCCTCATTTCCAACCGGAACCTACCCTGGCGCAACTTGAGGCCATTCCCTCTAGTCCTATCACTAATTACTTGTGAGAAGAGGCCAACCCCCAGCTCCCCACAACTTTCTTTCTTTATTCATAGATTGTTGTTTTTGTGTGATTATTTTTCCTTCAAATATAAAAATTTTATAGATTAAAATTATACAGAAAACTGCCTTATTTCTAACAGGTATGATTAAAATTATTTTTATGCACCAGACAAGAAGGAGATAAGGATAACTGATACGAAGATGCACCAGGCTGCTGATGTACCAGATGGGTAATGCATGGTAAAGTTTATTTGAATAAAAGGGCTGATAAGATGAACAGGCAATCAATTTACCAGTAAATACAAATCTGATTTGTCTGTCGCTTTGAAATATTCCATGCCAATTTGATTATAGCAGCTTCCTAAATTACTGTCTTCCTTCAGTAACTGCTCGTTATCCCACACCTCTCGTTTTTATACACAACTTTTCCTTTAACTATAACATAGTCAATCAATGTTTGATGTCCCCCGAACTGGTAAATCAAATGCTCCCACCTAAAAAGACAACAAGATGTTTAAGAATATCTGTATTTGCATAAAAGCAGGTCACATACCTAGTGTACCTGGCAATTACAAAATATTTGCTTAAAGCACAGGAAAGCACTATTCCCTGTTGATGTTGATTCAAAATTACATGTTGATCTCTTGTTGCATGAATACAATGAAATAGTATCGTTATACAATGAAACAAATCATTCGAGAATTCCTTCCACAAAATAAACAGGTATTATTTTTAGATGATTTATCAGTAAGCATGGGTTATTTGTAATATTAGCCTTAAAACTCTTATGCTTTATCTTCCACTGGAGTAATTAAGGAGAGTTAAAGTCGGTCTAAAATGCTAGCAGTGTCCCTTTTTACAGGTGAAAATAACTTCCAAAGCACAAAGAATTCATTAACCTCTCCACTATCCTCACGGTGAAAAATTAAGTCCCTTATGTTAAATCACATTACAAACGGTAACAGAAGAACATACCTTGATGAATTTATAATCACAAGGTCCCCCTGCTTGCCGATCTCGATGGAGCCATGAGTGTCTGATTTTCCCAGAGCATACGCTGCATTAATGGTGGCAGCTGCTAGTGCTTCATTCATTGACATCTTCATGTTCACACAGGCCAGATGCATCACCATAGGCTAGTAGGAAAATTAAGCAGAAAAAATAGGAGTTACCAATAACACAAATAAAGTTGTTTATGCCTCAAATCCCAGAGCACTCTCCACCCACATTAAGCAACAAAAGGAGTTGTTGTCCCACATGATGTAAATCTTGCCAATTCCAGAATGAGAAATGTGGAATCAGGAACTTTGCAAGCTTTTTTTCAAAGCCTCTCAGTGTATTTGAAAAACCAAACCCATTTAAGTTTCAAGAATTTCTGGCAAAAAGTACCAACCCACATAAATAAGCAGGAGCAATTGTCTAAGCTGCGCATACAGTTCTCTGTGGATACGAAGAACGTGTTATGTATGTAAGATCTATACACAAGTTGTACTAGCAGGAGATTTTGTAATTTTGTGTTGTTGTAAGTATTAGGGATTGCTTACCATTGAAAAACAGTACGCATTAGGATTAAAATCACTGCCAAGAGCAACTATAACTCCTTCATTTAACATTTTTCTAGCTTGAGGTTGCTTCAGTCTAGTGGGAAAAAGAAGCTTGTCAGTACAATTCACTTAGTTATTACATGATGAATTACAAGAGCAAAAGTCATCACTCAGTTTGGCTACATCCATGCATTCAGTTACACCAATTCCTTTGGAGATGAAAGGCCAAATCCTCCTCTTGGCTACCTATCACCCTATGGACAGCATAAATGGAAACCATGATCCACTGTTTTTGCAGTAATAACATGTGACAGCAACCACCATCAGGCATCAGGCTGCAGGCCACTGAAATGTTGGTATTAATCCAGGCCTCAGCCACTTACGGATTTACTAGGTGAAAATCTTCATTTCTGAAAAAAGCAGTTTTCTAGCCTTTATAGCTTCAAAGACAGACTTGCAAACACAAGCAGTGGCATAACCAGTGCAATAGTCTCTTCCCAGATCTGCTGGCAATTTAAAACAATAACTTGACACTGTGAATTTCATTTGGATATATTACAGGATTTCTCTCACTTAGCAGTGTTAATGCAAACAATAGCTAGCTTCACTAGCTAAAGCTAGCTGCTTCATAAAAACCTCGTGCTCCCACTGAATTCTATATAAACAACCCAGCGGGGTGCTGTAACTCCAGGGTTATACGGGAATCCAGCTTCATAGATCTGACCTTCTACCACCGATAAAATCCACTAACGTTATGAGCATGATGTCCCTGGTTTACATTACTTGGCAGTTAGGAAGTACCGCTGTAGTAACCACCAGCCGAGCTCTGATCTTATGAACAGTTGCATTTACAATCAGCTTCAGTATCTGGAATAGCCACTTCAAAACTGTTCAGCCACTTGGTAAATCTGGGTAGGTTGTTTGCAAGGACGGTCAGCAGCCTTGGGAAAGACACTCACTAAGTTTTAGCCCAAGCTGATTTAACACCAGCAGCACCAACCAGCATTTCCAGAAATAAACCAGTGTAACAATAAAAATGAAAACACAGAGCATAAGCTGCTCAAAAAGTAGTTTTAAAAGCACTGCAGTTAACAGAAAAGAACAATAAAGAAGATCTCAGAAGATCTTTTATTTGGTATAAGACAATTCTCTTGCTACAGAAGTCTCCTAGCAGATTTATGAGAAAATACCATGTTCTGAACACAACAGGACCCTCTGAGAGTTAACTGCGTTTAAAAAGATTTGTCTGAAAAGCAGTTCCCTGTCCTCACACGTCCTCTGTGCTCTACTGCCAGATTCCTACTAAGGAATACTGCAAACAACTGTTAGCAAAGGCCAAAATGAGAGCATGTTTACCATTAGGCAACCCTTCAGCTGCATTCTCTGGCCCAGTTCTGGTCATCATATGTCATCATCAACCCTGGCTGCTACAGCTTTTCTTAAAACCTGGGACTACTGCAGGGGGAGGGTCTTGTGAGGTCTGAAGTCTCACAATTAGTAGTGGAGCTGAGGGAGGCCAGTATCTCAAAGGGTGTACTGCATCAACTCACAGCAACTTTTGCTCACATTAGTGTCACTCGCACAGCTTTTGGCCCTCTAATACTCTTAACTAGTTATCTGTTGTATCTCAAAAACGGCTTCTTTTTAGAGTGTAATAGAACGAGAGGTCTGTGTTCAATAAATAGTGCACTGGACACCAGAGCAAATGAGGCCTCATTACCATTACTCACAGCTGATCATTATCTCAGTCTGAGGCTTATCCTGAGGTTATAAACCTTTCACTGCAGGGATTCTCTGGAACAACATGCGTTACAGCTCCTGCCTTTTCCACAGGTAGGTATGGTTCTGCTGTCTCCCCTTTACCTCCCTGCCCAGGGTCGACCTGCAGGACCAGAAGTTATCTCCAAGATCTGCATTCTGGCGGTGCATTTAGTTGCAGTCAGCCAGTGGGTTCAGAAGCAGTGGTGCAGGATATGGACAGCTAACCACAAACAGGAGCACAAGCACAGACACAGAAGTGAACATGACTCAGATAACAACTGCACAAGCCCTTCCAACTCCTCAGAAAGCAGGCCACTGAAAAAAACACATCAGTTTGAGGATTTTTCTCTTCACAGAATAGAAGGCATTATTGGGTTGTGGTCCTCATTATCCAGAGGGAAGAAAGTGATCCACTTATGCTTATCTGAAATCTCTGCACATGGAAAATTGCGCATTTAAGCCAAGTCTGCTCAGCATTGCCTGGGTAAAATCAGATCAAATTTTTACCACGTTACCCAGAGTCTTTCACCTCTTAAGACAACCAAAGGATTCATTTCCCAGCAAAAACTTCTCTTGAGCTGAGCAAATACAAACACTGCAGATAAAAATTGCCTGAAAAGAAGCCAATTCAGTTTTCAAAGTCTAAATGTGTTGATGAAAACCAGTCATTCTCTTCTTAAATGAATGCCTGATTAGTGTCAGCCTATCATGAGGGCTAAATTCTAGTGCTGACTAAACCACTCACAATCTACCATGAGACTTCTCAGAGGTAGGGTACTGCCTCGTTTTTGGGAACGTCCTCCAGAAATAAGACACGAGTAGGCTCGTTTAGCTCTTTGTGATTTGTCTTCACTGATCCAGCCTGCTCATTAGGAGACAAATACAAGCTTACACTTTTGCATAAGAAGACCCTAAACCACAAATATGTTTTTGTTGCTACAAAGGCTTTTCCTCCAGTCTAGTGGCCTTACCTTAGCATGTAGGCAGTAGTTGGCAAAAGGACAGCTGCACACTTAGCTCTTGCTATCGCTGCAATGCCTTCATCACTAACTTCTTCTAGGTGGCTGATAGCCTGGGCTCCTAGTTCAGCTCCAAGCTGAGAGAATTATCAAGAAAATTAATCAATTAAGGTGAGTAATTTAACAGTCAACAGTTAATTCAGTAAAACAATGTTGTTATCAAATGAGTGGAGCAGATAATTCTTAATGTCACATTTACTAAAAGGAAAATCATGAAGAATGCCTGAAAGAACAAATGAAGTACAGAGACAAAATATTTTCTACTTTACTGAATGAAAAGTTAATCAGAAAAAGGTATTAACTCGAGCAGAAGTGAACCTTCAGTGGTGTTTTTGACAGAAGAACATGCACACTATTGGCCAGCTATGGGTACAGCCATTATGAACTCCTGCTCACACAGTAAGCAGCAGAAAAGGGCTGACAAAACTGCCACTGGTTGCAGAACAAGTAGTGTGACTGCTGCTTTCTGTGGTGAAGCACCAAAAAGGCTTTTATGATCAACTAAGATTTTCTTGAAAATGTAGCAGAGAATAATCTGAGCAGAACCCATGGGAAACAAGAAGTATTTAAATAATAATAAAACATTGAAAAGGACAGACTTTCTTTAACAAAATAGTTTTGAGCCTGTTCTTGGCTAAACCAACCCTCTGGTGTGCTTTACTGCACATCTTGTTACTGCTATCAGTATGTTTGAGCAAAAAGCATTTTCCCAGTTGCATATAAACTATACTTTTGTCATCCTTGGGTTCATGGATAGCCACCTCCCCCATCCGTATCACATGTGGAAGATAAGCAAAGTCGATGTTTGACTAGGCAGTGCATGTCAGTCACGCAGGTCAGGGTTTCCTTCCATGTTCAAAACTGCACAATGGCTGAAATTTCGTATTGTCAAAGAATGATCTACTTCATAAAGTCTTTGAAAAGAAAACCTTGGATGTGAAAACTGCAATTCTTTCAAAGACTGAGGTCTAACAAAAGCAAAGCAAAACCAAAAGTGGCTTAACTGAACATTAAGAGAGAAGTACCTCAGCAGATTTCATCGGATGGAGTTCATCACCATGGAAGTTAATCTGTAACCCTATATCTTTTCCAGCTTGAAGAATTCTCCTAGTAGAATCCAGATCAAAGACTCCCTTCTCACAGAACACATCTATATTGTTAACATGCATTTCACCACTTAGTTTGAGTTCTTTCAGTTTAGGGAGATGGTTATTGATAATGTCATCTGCGGCTTCAGTAGCAGTTTTCCCTCTAATGAAAATAAAATGTTACAGAGCCATAAGAACAACAGTTTTGAAGCTTGGCAAATATTCAAATCATACATGCAATTACCAGAGCACTTAGAAAATGATGCAAATACAAATCACTCAACCTTCAGATTAAAAAATAAAAGATACTGTAATTTATGTACACTCAAACCATGAGTTACTTTCCATTAAAAATATTAGACTATATTACTATTTATTTCATAACACTGGTTTCTTTGGATGCTAACCAAGACATGGGACATTGAAAAACCAATACTTTTGCTTTCCTATTCATATATTCT
The DNA here is from genome assembly GCA_011076525.1 of Nettapus auritus. NCBI lineage: Eukaryota > Metazoa > Chordata > Aves > Anseriformes > Anatidae > Nettapus > Nettapus auritus. The sequence goes on from CM021765.1 coordinate 46,547,175, forward strand.
GACCCACTTGCATTGTATCCTAAAACACAACCATGCAAAATATGCAAATGATTATTTTAATGTCTTAAATGATATTCATGCAGTATTTTTATGCAAGTATCAAAGCTCAAAGGATATGTGCAGCACAAATCATGATTTTAAATTTACCTCTCCTTTTACGATATCATTCAGAGCAATAGCTAGATAACCATCTCTAAATCAGAGAGGCCTCCCGAGGTAAGATCTGCCAATGTCAGAACCATTTACGAACCTCCTATTACACAAAAGATAACCCAGGAGAGATAGGTAAATGGCTCTGAAAGAATGAACAATCCCAAAATACGTAATAGAGTTAGTATTTTGCAATTTTAAGATCTGAAGATAAGTGGCATACTACAGCTAAATGTCTGTGACAGCTCACTCCTCATTTCAGGCGCTGTAAAGCATGCGCAGACCAGAACTGCTCAAGTGCCGTACGGGGGTGAGTTCAGGGTTTTACAGTGGCAGTAAATTCAAGAAGCCACAGTCTGCTCTGATTTACAAATGAGGTCGTGCAGTTATAAAGCAGAGTAAAACCTGGCACACTGCCCTTCTTTTGTTCACCTTTCACAGAAACAGTTCTTGGGCTTGCTCAGGCTCTTACCATGTCAAGCCTTCTCCCTTTGCTACTTTAGGCTCAATTGTCTTTGGAGGAATTTGGACTTAAAAATTAGGACCAGAGCCAAGAAAAAACAGTCTTGATCTCATGTTTTGGGGGACACAATGCCCACTAACTGAAAGCTGACACTGTTCTAATGCAAGAGGCTTTTGCTCAGGAAATCACTTTGAAAATTCCTTCCTAAGGATGAAAAAGGGCCCCGTGAAGCCTTGCCAGTAAAAATAAAATATAATAATAATAATAATAATAAATTAGCATCAGATATCCCCAAAATCATGAATTTCATTCAAAATGATGACTGGAAGAATGGTAAATCAGTTACTTCTTTGCCCCCCCGCTTTGAGCCTGCTTTTTAGGTTCGATTCTTAAACAACCAGAAATACTCATAGTCCAGAAGTTCTAATGCTGGAAACATTTCTGCAAGGGCAGATGGACAGGAACAAACATTAAGTACCTACAGCAAAAGAAAGCATTACTTTTTAAGACCTACATAAATCAGAAAGATTTAAGTAAAAACAGTCAAATCGATCTTAACCTTATGTTGACATGATTTATGCATAACTAAAGGACAGTTTTATGGAATATAACGATGAAAGAAAACTGGCATAGGCTTATGTGACTTGGAACATGTCTGTTTAACAAATCCTAGATTCTACAAGCTCATCACTTATTTTTATCTGAATCCTTCAGCATAGCAATTTCCAGCCCCAAACCTGTGGGCAACGTGTTCCCCTTGAGATCTTCCACTGTAACTGAAGCTGCAGGAAATTAAGAATTGAAAACTTGAGCTCAACAAAGCATGATGCCACGTTCAGCATGTAACTCGCCCAGATGTTCATGAGCCAGTCAAAGGCAGGGGACCACTGCTCTGAACATTCAGGCCTTAGATCAGGAAAACTGCAAATTCTTCCTGGCCAGAATAAAAACGTGAGGCAGCATCTAAGTTTGATGGGTCAAAGAAAATGCAAGCAAAATATTCTGGACATGAGCATATGAAGAAAATAGGAGAGGATTTAAGAAGACCCAGACTGGGAAACATAGATACATTGTTTCAAATACACTTTGTTATATTTTAGGAGAGATGGACTGAATAAAATTTTTGAAAACAACCACCAAATTTCAATGCGAAGCAGTAACACTGAAAAAGAGCAAGAAAAATTAAGTCATATTACTTTGGCACAGAATGGGCTCCACAGTACGTTGATGAAATGCCAATATCCATGGATTGCTTAGCACGTTCAATCACTCTAAGCATTTTAAGTTCTGTTTCTAAATTTAAGCCGTATCCACTCTTGCACTCAACCAAAGTAGATCCTGCTCTGCGCATGCGTTCAAGTCGGTGTTTGAAAGTACTGAACAGCTCTTCTTCTGTGGCTTTCCGAGTGTGTTCCACAGTAAAATGAATACCTCCTCCAGCCTGGTGGATTTCCATGTAGGAAGCGCCTGCCAGCTTGGGAGAAAAAAGAAAACAAAATCAACACCAGACATATACAATTAGCCATTAAGCGTGTATTTTCTCTCCAAGTGATTATGGAAAGTGCCTTGAAGTCTCTTTGCAGTGAGAGAGAAAAAGAGAAAAAATATCCCCATTAATCCTTCCTCCCTCCCTCTACTCTTCTCTCCCCTTCACCTAAGCAAAGAAGTGATGTAAAAAGCTACATAAAAATAATGTCCCCTGGGCCCAAGGGGAAAACCCATCTCTAGCTTACAGATTCATTTATGTGGAAAAACAAGAAAGAAAGAAAAGACTTCAAGATTAAGATGGGAACAAAGGGTGGCACTCCTGGATTGCTTCAGTTAATGCAGAAGTACTCCAAGACTGGCTGCAAAAGCTGCACTTCCACTCCCCTTGCAGCCTATCAGTCCTCAAAAACCAGCCCCCCTCCCTCCCTTATATTTCATGACAGAAATTATATTATTTCCTACATATGAAAGACAGATGTCACTAGAAGTAGAAAGAGTTATGCATTAAAAAATAAATGAGAAAGAAAGAAAAATCCAGCTCTGTAATTTCATGCTGTTACCTTCATTGCAAACTCATGAACCCTATCACCAGCCCACACTGGATGTGTATGTGCATCTACCAGGCCTAAAGAAAACAAAGTAAATGTACACTCAAGTTATTTCACTGCGTAAGAGAAAAGCATGAACATGCAAGCAAATTAAATGAACACCAGAAGCTCCCCTACAAAGCCTCTGTTGTTTACAGAGAAAGAAAAATCCAAAATGTCTCTAGGAAAATTGCTCGGTTTCTCATGTTGATTTGATGATGTTTTATTTGTTGAAGTGATAAATTACAAACTTTGAAATTGTTTACTAGAGTTTGTTTGTGTTCTTTGAAGAAAGCAAAGTGTTTATGCTGGGCTTAGCACTCTAGCACTTACTCTAGCAATTGCCCACTTGCTCCAGTGGGAGCTTTTTCGAAGAGCTGTGAAACCAACACTACTGAATGCCAAAGTCCACTTCAAAAAAAAAAGAGAGGTCTAACAGCTCATGTGGTAATACCACCAGCAATGCTTGAACCAGGTAAAGTTTCAGAGTATGTGACAAACTCCTGTACTGCCCTTTGGCCTCCAACTATCTATAAACAGCACCAATAGAGATGAAGCTCCACAGCTGAACAGCTGATGGAAAGAGATGTGAGATTTGAAAGTCACTCAGAGAACCAGCTACATTACAGCTGTGATCTACGATACAGATGAACAGATGTAAGGCGCAACAATAGGAGACACAGCTCCACCACAAAGCCAAAAGAAATATCCCGAGTGCTGCAACCCTACCCTTCCAACAGTCCTGATGAGGATGGTGCCATACTCTATCCCCCACCACAAGATATCAAACTAGTACTGAATGCAGAGGAAAAAGGACCAAGGAACGCTTAACGTGTATTTTGTCTCTAAGCACTTGCAGCCTTTCTGCATTACATCAATATGACAAAATAAACCTACCCGGCAATATGCATTTCCCAGTGCAGTCAATTTTTCTTTCAAACGTTGCTCCTGAAAACTGATTGCGAATAACATCTGCCTGGCCCACAGCTTTTATATAACCATCTCTGTAAATAGATGATGAACAAAGGAATCTTCAATCTCTTTAAAAACCGAGCTCCAAAAGTGGTCACTGAAAGAGCCCCTGAAGCAACAACTCTCTAGCAGCAGAGCAGCAATGTTAAGAATTGTTAGTAAGACTAAAAATGCACAGAGGAGGTGGCTTGCTAATCTTATGGAGGCACAGAAAATGATGGGTTATGCTATACATTTCTAGTTCTCTGCCGCAACACTTGTCTTGTCCTCTCCTTAGACTTGTTTAGGATGATACCTTGGTACTCTAACTTCTGATAGACCTTATTATTCTCTTGTGGATCAGCAAATGGAATGCATTCCTCCAGCAAGTATCTGATGGGCATTCTTCTCCTCAAGGAAGCCAGTGACACTGCTATCCCTTGCCTCCCTGGGAGGCATGGGGATAAATCTGCTCAGGGCGGATCTTCAGTTCAACGGGCATTTTCTCTGGGCGGATCTGGAGGATCGTACAGGGGATCCTAGACTGTGCTTGGCATGCACAGGGCTCCACCTTGCCACACGAGTGGAGCCGCTGAGCTCTGTTCTTCAAGCCTCGCCTTTCTCCAGCTCTTTTCAGGGGACAGCAGCCGGGAGTCATCACGGGCAGCGCGCTGAGGGCACCTCTGTGCTAGGCAGCAGGGTTGCCAAGAGGCAGGCACGGTCACAGCCAGAGCACTTAGGCACAGGCGAGAAGCGATGGAGTCATGTGCACGTTAACTGTGATTCTGTTAATTGCACAAAGTGTTTATGTGATTGTTGCTAGTTCACGTCAGCTTGCCTAGAAGTAAGGCAGAGACAGAACAGGGTGACAGGATCAGCAGCATGCTAGAAGTTATCATTAAGAGGCTAAAGATGTGCATACAGCATTAAAAAGTCAGCAGGATACAGATTGAAATAATCGGAATTATAAGAGAACGCTTCAAGGAATCGTTTCTTTTCCACCCCGTTGCACACACCAAGCCTCACCCCAACTAGACCCCCGCCCCACACAGCCCACCGGGGGCCAGGGGACCGCGCCGCCCTGCAGCCCCCGGCGCGGCCACTCACTGTCCCACCACCAGGCTGGCGTTCTGGAGCAGGGCCAGGCTCGCCATGCCCGGCTGCAGCAGGTACTCCTCGCCGCGGCCGCACACCAGCACCAGCTGCCGGGCGTTCTCCAGCAGCAGCCGGTACTCGCCCTCCATGGCAGCGGCAAATGGCGGCCGGGGGGCGGCCGCCGCTCGGCTCAAAGTCCCCCGGGGCGGTGCGCGAAATGGCGCCTCCTGCTCCGAGGGGGTCCCCGGGGCGGCCCCACGGCAGGCAGGGCCGGGACCCGGTGCCCCGCTCCCCGAGGGGCCGGGGCAGCCCTCGGGGTGGGCGGCACGGCGCCCTCACAGCGCCCTCCGGCCGGGCTAGCGGGGGCTGCGAGTGAAGCATCCCCGCCGCCACTTGGTGCCCGCCCGGCCCGACAGAAGTTTGGGCTGGAAGTTTTGTGTTTTCTCGGGGTGCTGCTGGCTGGTCACCGGGCCCAGACCCCCGCAGAGGAACGGGGAGCTTCTGAGCTGGGTGCGTTTGCTGCCAGCCGTGGCCTCGCCAGCCTGCCAGCTGCAGCCCCCGGGGGAGCCTAACACCTCTCATCGCCTCTCATTCAGACACTCATTTATCTGGGTGGATAGTAATTGATCTGAGTCCACGATCTAAGGTTTGTTGGATTCTGCTGCCCCCTACAGAATTCGGGATGGGAGAGCTGCGGAACAAACGCTTTCAATGTGGATTTCCAATTTTCTTCTGTCTTCAGGTATTCATCACGAGTAAGGCTCCAGCAATTCCCAGCTGGCAAGCGGAGTGTATTTCTGAGTCGGTGGTCCCTCAAACACCTTTGTGATGGTGGTAGTCTTCAGACACTATTATCTTTTCGAAATGGGTTTGATTTATAATGCTTAAAACACACTTCAGTGCATACACATACTCCTGTATAGCTGAAACAGATGGATTTGTTGGCTTAAATATTGCTCCACGGCATAATCTGCGTCTTCCTTCTGAGCATTCTCTCTCACCAGGCATACAAAAGGTGAACATGAGAGGTGCTAGGTGGAGCTGTGCAGCTTCCAGGAGATCCTGCTGCTTATTTTGCCTTTCCCTGGCAGTATCACGGTTTGTATGAAAACAGAAATTAAAGAGGAACCTCTCAAGAGAGTGATAGCAAGGGCAAGACACCGCATGGGACGATGTTTCAGCAGCAGCGGTGGTGTGAGAGCCGGGCTGTGAGGAATGCAGTGCAGCGTGCTGTGGTGGATGGAGCCGGGCACTTGGCAGTTCAGCCCTGCCCATAAACGCAGCAGAGAAGGGATGCTGCTGCTCCAGCTGAAGCACACCCAGGCACGAAGCTCACCTCTTGTGTGGTGGGATGGCAGGCAAATAAAGAGGTTTGAATGGGGACTGAACAGCCTTTAGATCACAGCCTTAATTTTCCAGTAAAAGTGCTTTTTGAAGAGATTTTTAAGATATAGTATCTTAGTGTCTTTTTTTTTTTTTTTTTTTTTTTTCCTGCAAAATTCCATAGATTTTGATAAAAGCAATCAAAAGAATATAACCTTTCACAGTAACATATGGAGAGACAGTTCCTCGTGTCTTGGCCTACTGAAAAGGTGCCTGTTCTTAACTCAGCTTGAAGGATCATACCCTATGCTCATAATACTTTTGTTGTTATCTTTAGGCATTTTAAGTTTCTTGAGTTTGCAAGTTTTTGTTAGAAAATAAGTCATTTCACTAAAAGTTAAGCAAAGTAAGATAGTAGAAAGAATATAGGAAGCAAAAAAAAAAAAAAAAAAAAAAAAAAAAAAAAAAAATGGAGTATCAGGTTATTAAGAGATTTCCTCTCTTCTTGATGGTGGTCATAAATAAACATCTCAGTATTTTGATTCATTTCTCAGCAGCCCTTGCAAAAGCAGACAGAAAAGATGTGGCCTCTTTCCAGCTGATGGGTATAGGATGTCTGTTCTGGAATATCAACAGCCCATTTTTAAGTTAGGGAGTGTCTGCCGCAGTCAGAACAGCATGCACAAAATGCTCTCCCATTTATTTGGCTGCCAGAGATTTGGGGGGAAAAAAAAACAAAACAAAACAACAACAACAACAACAAAAAACTTAAAAACTTTTATACTCCTTTTAAACTGCTACAGGACCTTCCCTGTATGAAGATTTTTTCAGTGATATTTCTCAATAGTCAACAAGCATCACTGTGCTATGTTGAAGAACTCCTCCCTTCAGGAGGGCAATCAGAGGAACAGTGCTTGCTATGAATCACAGGAAGGCTTCAGCTCTCTCTGAAAGGCAAAAACATATTCCTTCTTTACCCTCAGGATGGTGACTTGGCCTGCTGGCCATACAGCACAACTCGGGACGTTTTTCCCATTCAGCTGAGGATCTACTCACATTGATTCACATGCGCAGAATTCGTTCAGCATACACTAGGGCATCCCAAAGTTATTCTGAAAAGCTGTAAAACTGTTGTTGTGATGGCACCACCTGAGTTCAGTGCTCACTTTACCCACCGCATCCCCAGCACCACTTCCTGCAGAGGAGCAGCTTTCAGCCAATGCCAGGCCGCTCCAGGCAAGGATGACAGTCCCAAGCTTCTTCCCCTCTGATACCGCTGTAATTATCGATGACAACATGGAAGCAGCACTACTCTGCATTACGTGTACGTTAAACTGGGCGTGCTGTATCATAAACAGGACATGGGTTTGCCCCTCCTTACTGCTACTTAAAATGTTCTCAAACACATTGAACACGTTTGCTCTACTTGGTTGGAGGTTTCCTAAGTCCATCACTGATCTAGAAGCACTGATTTATTCATGTACTAGTGCTTATTTTAGCTTAAATGGCTCATTTCCCTTTCCCAATGCATAAGATACTTCAGTAGAATTGTGAAGTAAGCCTTCAGGCTGCCACAAAGGAGCTGATCTGGATAATGAAAGCCCTTCACAAGTACATCCAGTGTGACTGTTCACTCCTGGCAACCTGCAGCTGTAAATATTAGAGGAGCATGTGCATAGCCACAGGGATGACTTCCATCACAAGAAACAGAGCAAAACAAAAAGCTTTTTTTTTCCTTCCCCCAGTACACACCATCAGTATTATATCCAAATCCAGCCCCAAGTATCTGCTGCTCTTTCATGCCGCTCGTCACCCAAGTACAGGGAGACCGGCACTGAGCTGTGCCCATGTTACATGGAGCTTTTTCACATACTCCAAAACGCTGAGAAGGCAGACAGCATCACTTCTGCTTCTCTGTAGAAAATAAGGTGCAGTTGCTTGCACACAATTCAGCAAGCCACACTGATGACACCAGGGTCTGGTTCTATGTGCCAGTAAGATCTACTTCCACAGTCTGACTGACTGGCAGCACAGGGAAAGCAGCAGCCCACTTTCAGTAGGGAAGGCTGACAGGTAAGGAAAAGGCTCAGTTAGCCTGTTTGCTTTAACACTCAAAAACCAGTTACTGCGTTCTGTTTTAGTATCCCCTATGTCTGGTAATACAGAGCAGCTTTCAAAACAATTTTTGAAGGTATGACAGACAGAGAATACACATCCCCATTTTGGAGTGTTGTTTTACCTCTATTAATGCCATTTAAACTCATGGACCTTTGTGGCTGCTCAGTCTTTTGTTGGTGTGGTTACTAGCTACAGAGTTTATACAAATTTGCCCTGCCTTAATAATGGTTCTACAACCACACTTTGAGCTTCATGCCTCAAAGCAGCACAATATTACTGCGGGGCACTGTGGTATAACATCAATATCCCACCTGTATTTAAGTCTTTCAGTTATTTCCAAATAGTTTAGAAACCAATGTAAAGATTAAGCACATTTAGATGGTAACTACATACACACTAAAGCATACGCACATCTGTGTTTTCCCGTGTTCCAGACGGGAAGACAGCTGGAGGTTTGTTCACAGCCTTCAGCCGTTAAGCAGAGAAAACAACGAAGAATGAGGGCCCTGCAAATACTGAAGATGACTTATTTTTTTCACATAGAGGTGAAACTTACTTTCGGCTTAAACAAAGGTACACAGCATTGTATCTGCATCTTCCTCATGGAGCTGTTTAGAAAAATCAGTCTGTGGAAGTTCTTTAACTTCCCTTATAGGCTACTCTGCACCACAGCCCGACAGCAGAGTGCTGACACTGACACTGAACTGACATGACACAAAAACAAACCACCTATTTTCCAATAGATTAGATGGTTGTGTACATCTGAAGAGTAGGCAGCTTTAGATATCTAATCCATTTGGGGAACCATTTAAATTCAAGTATCTCCCCTGAAAGAAGTGGCATTTGTTGACAACATTTGTGACTTTTTTTTGTATGTGTTGTTTTGTCTTTTTTTTTTTTTAATACTCAATTTCATTTTACAATTTTCTGTTTTATCTTGAAATCGTTGCCTATTCCACCACCACTGTTTTTTTTGGACATCAACAGAAGATTGGAGACTTTTTAAAGGGTTAACCTCCCCCATGTTAGAATACGAAAACAACAACACATCAACAACATATTACAAAGTTGTGAAAAATAAAAAAAAAAAAAGAAAAAAGTTTATTCCCAGATATACAAAACACCTATTCTCTCATTTCTCCATCTTCTTCCTCTTCTTCCACACCTCTGATGTACAAAACATTATTGCACCTGCAAGTAGAACCAAGAGTTACCTTAGCTGAAAGCATATTACTTTTCCTCATCTATATGCTGCTTTAAGCATTCTCCTACTTGACCGTGACCTGGCAACTGCCAAATCCCACCTAACAAACTGCTGCTGATGACCTTGTGCAGCTTTTCCAATAAGTTTACTATAACTAGGAAAGAAGTTTACAGAAGTAGTAAATAAAAATGTACAAGAAATGTTTGCATTTGGGTCAACAGTTATGGGCGATACCTCTAATTTCCAAGCACGCTAAATGTTTTCAGCAGCAACAGTAAAATAGGTACCCTAATACACTCTACCACTGACAAGAGATTAATAGATCTGCAGTAATCTTGAGAGGTATTTAATTACTAGAAGAAGGAATCATAAATACTTCTTTACAAATATTTTTGTCTTCCTCCCTCAGTTGGGATCTCAGCTTAAAAATTGCAGTCTTCATGCGTTTTGGTAACGCTTTTCTCTTTAGTACAGACAAGAAACGCAGCATCTACTACTACAAATTTTAACACTTGCAGTAAGAAAAAGTTTGGCAAGACATTGCCTCTGCCAGATGTACCCCATTTACCTTATCAAAACTTCGCCCAGGTGTCCCGACAGCGCCCCGTCGATGTACTCCTCTGTGTTGGCGAGCTTGGGAAGAAAAGCAGCAGCAAAGTTACCGCGAAGGGGACATGCCCGAGCGGATTTACCCCGCAGCCCTCGGTGACCGGGGGAGGGCCCCTTGGGCCCCCAAACCGCCCCCAGACCCCCCGAACCGCCCCTCACCTGCATGTTCATGTAGCCGTCGACGGAGACGAGGTACCCCTTGTACTCCATCCCCCACTTGAGCTTCACCATCACCGGCTTCCCCGTCAGCCCGTTCAGGAACGGCTTGGGGTTGAGGGGCAGGCTCTGAGGGGACACCGCCGGTCAGCACCGCCCGCAGCCCCCCCCCCCCCCCCCCCCCCGGGGGGTGAAAGCGGCCCCCCCCCCCCGCGCGCCCCCCCCCCCCTCCCGCCGCCCTCACCATGGCAACGGGCGCGCGGCGAGGCCCGAGCAGCGCGGGGCGCACGCGGGAACGGCGGGAGAATGGGAGGCGGCGCCGCGGCCGCTTCCACTTCCGCCGGGCGCCGCGCCGACCTCTCACCCCTCGCCCCGCCCCGCGGCGCCGACCGTAGGAAAAAGCGCGGCCTCCCATTGGCTCGGCCGGGCCGCACGCTCCACCCCATTGGTCGAGCCGGCCGCCCCTCGCCCCTCTCCAGCCAATAGCGGGTGCCGCGCGCCGCTCCGCTGTTGCAGTTAGCACCGTGAGCGCTGCGGGCGCCGCCATTTCGCGCAGGCGTGGGGCCGGACGCGTGTCCCCGCGCCCCGTCCTCGGTGCTGTCCCGGGGCCGCCCCCGGGCGCTGTGAGGCCGGCGGAGGCCTCGCGCCCGGCCGCCGGGTGTCGCCGCCCTCAGCGGCCCTGCCCGCTCTGCCTCCCTGCGGCTGCGGCGCCGCCAGGGGGCACCCGTTGGTGTGCAGGGCTTGTAGTGGTGTGCGCACCTGCGGGGCTCCGTGCTGCGCCCTCACGGGCTTGAGGCGTGAGGGGCTGGGAGACGGCTGCGCGCTGTCCGGCGAGCGCTTTGCCCAGCCTCGTGTGACGCTGGGGTGGAGAAGCTGCTTGAACTTTCCTTGGCTGTGGAGAGCATCAGCCCCTTCGCACGCCTCAGACCTCGGCCCTGCTGCTCTGGCGTTTGTGACTGCTAACCTTGGGCAGCCAAATAAATGATCCAGTGTTTGTGCTGTTTGCTAATTTGTCCTGTCTGTACTGATGTCTGTGTTAAGCTATGCCTAACATCCTCATAAGCCACAATATATAATTCTGCATACAGAATATGCAGGACCATAAATAAAATACACTCTATCCTTAGTATATTCAATGCTGAACAGGAAAACCACGTGCAGTCAGTAAACAACATTTCTGTAACAGATCTGTTCAATTGTTTGTGCACGTTCGCTTCCAAAGGACAGCCTAGTGCCCCAGTGTTGAAAGCAAAGCCATCATCACCTGCATAAATCTGAGTGTTTGTTTAGTGCTGTTGATTCAAAGAGTCTGTCTTCTCCAGATCCAGACTGTCTCCAGATCTATATACAGGGGCTGGGATACCTTTATGGATGGGTAGGAGTAAGAGTGGGAATTACAATTCTTTTGAGCCATCAAGTGTCAAAAGTGCACTCAGATGCTTGTTTCTTTGGTCATTTAAAACAAGTGATTTTCTTCATGTATTGGCTGGGCAACAGAATCAACATCAGAATTAAGCCAATAGTCTTTCTGACACCAGGACTCACAGTGGGCCAGCAGAAGTGGTAATTACTTGCAGGTTTTCTGCAAGGAAGCTTGAGGTGAGACTATCTAGGAAAAGTTTAAACACTGTGAGAAATGACATACGGCATTTTTTTTCATGCCTTTTGCAGTAAAGAGTAGTGGATTTCAAGTGACAACATGTACAAGGTAGCAGAGTGCAATGATTTCAGTGTGAGTCTCAGATAAAATAATGCTGTGGGAGTCATTTTTGCACTTTCCTGACAATTGTTAAACATGTATATTTGTGAATGACAGTATAACCGTTTTAGTACTTTATCCGTAAACAACACTTCTTTAGGCATTGCAGCAATTTTGAGCACAAATGTCTCCTACTTGTGTTGGAAAAACTGTCTGTGTACCAAGAAATACAGGGCCAATTACTTTCAGTTTTTCATACACTCAGTTCCTCTGATAGATGAGTAAATATTCCAGCCCTGTTGTTATTAAAATCACCAACAAATAGAAGAATTTCCCAGGGTCACAGATACCAGTATTGAAGTCCAAGTAGAGAGTGGGAGTGCTTGACTTCTAGTTTCATAATCAGTGCATGAATTCATGTGTCAGTAATCTCATCAGCTGTTGCCTGGGTGTTGCGTGGTGGTAGCTTAGAAGTACCAAAAGCACAGAACGCATGACTACCTCTGGTATAGGTGACTGGGTAACTTGGTTAGTCAGGAAACAAGACAGCTTTTTCTCCCCCTCCATGAGGAATTAGCTGTTTACTCTGTTGACTGAATCATTCTGAGTCAGAGATGGTTTGCTTACGTGGGTCTTCTCTTGACCTTCAGCACAGGAGTGAATTTCACCTTTTGTCCTCGTTGTGTTTCCCCATGTAATAGGGGAAGTAATAGTTTGCATTCTTTTCTGTCTTTGGGTCAGGGTATTTAGGATGTTGCTCAACAGGAAATGAACAGGAAAGAGTTTTTGTTGTAGATTAATACAAACCTTAGATCTTGGGTGATGGATAGGGTTCCTTGTACAGCTCAGGAGCGGGCATTTAGCACAACTGCCTACACTTTGTTCCTAAGGAAATGCGTTAAGCAGCAGGTCGTCCGACGGCAGCAGCAAGTCTGGTGGAGGAACACATTAGGCAGCGTTATCTGTGTAAGTGCAAATCTTTAACTGACATCATTAAAGCACCATGTCGCCCAAATACTGGGCAGAGGGGACTGGCTCCTGTGCTCTCACGTTGCTGAGAGAAGGCTGAGCTGTCCAGAAATATTTCCTGATTGAGCTGAGTTTACCGAGACAGGAACTCTCTGTAATAACCCCAAGCTGCCTGTCGTAAACACATTTCTTAAGGAAACTTCCAGAGCTGCCTCGCGTTCCAAATTCTGGACTGTGCATGGCGTGACCATCCCACATCTTTTCTAAGGCAATGGCAATGTAAATAAGGTTTTGCTCTGCTGCACTGTTCTCCCACATCGAGCAAGTCGCTTTTGATATCACACAGTTCGTCTTCACTGGAGTAATAGCAGTGCCAACTTTGACATCACACCGAAAACACCCTGAGATAACAGAAGGTTTGCTTTTCATACTGAAATGGGGAATCAGCTCTTTCCCACAAATTTTGTGTAGAAAGTGTCAGATTAAAAATTAGAAAATTAAAATTTTGTCTAAAAAAACCTTTTTAACTAAGAAAACCTTTTTTTTTTTTCATATACATGAAGATATGAATCGTCTCTTGGTGACTTGGGGAACTGTTGTGGTAGTATGCGTAGGTTGTCCACAACCCTTACGCGAGGTATAATCATCACCTTCTGGGGCTTTGCCACAATCATTCCTCTTGAAGCAGTTGACTTTCACAGAGCTCTCTACTAAGTACATCTTTCCTCTCTGTCCTGACAACTTGTCTTTTTTAATGGCACCGTCTGTGACCAAATCTCCATGAAAGAGGCAATAACCACCCATCACAGACCTTCACCATGGATGTGGACTGGGCTCCAGTGGGTAGTGACATCCAGAAGAGGGACCTGCAAGTGCTCTGAGATCCCCACCACTGAAAACCAAGCTAAGGTGTGAGGCGGGCATGCAGAATCTAAGGCATCACTCTGCCTTTTTTCCTGCATGCTGAAGTTGGTATGAAAGGAGGCTGGGGGGTGGTAGGTGAGTGCTAACAAGAGCCCAGGTCTCGGTGGAGTCATAAAAAGTTGTTGCTCCCCACAAGGGGGGTTTCTGGAACGGCTCTGCAATGAACTTTCCACCAGGCTAAACTGCGCTGAGGAGCAGGGGGAGCGTTCGGATGCTATGTGATGGGTATTGTACAGGATGATGAGAACATTAAAGCCTCCTTTTACGCATATTGAAAACCTTTATTTGTTCGTGCAAATAGTAGTCATGCGAATTATGCCGCTACACTAAAGGGAGGCCTTTAAGAATGTGTCTCTGAAAACACGGACTCCTTTGCCAAGAAATAATGGGACTTCCTTAATTATCAGCTGTTATCTTCTGGTTTTGGCAAACTTTTGTTGCTTTATGTGCTGTTGTTTCTTTTATGTTTTGACATTAATGAATTGGAATTGAAGTTATGTACTGAGGAAAACAAAGTGATCTGTATAAATAATAAGCTGGAATTCTTCTGCGTGTCAAAAAAGGAGGGGGAACCAAGCATTGTGCAGAAGGAATTTGGAGACTGCTTTCACACAAACTTCTTAATAGAAACTAATAGCTGGCTTCAGATCAGTGAAGTGGTTCAAGAGCTGGTGTTTTGAGAAGTCTGAGCAGAGCTCAGAAAACCTGTGTAATGTTGGAGACTCTGTTTGGTGGCAAACTATTTTAACAGAGGAGCTTGTCTGCTTCTTCTGTTGTCTTTTTACCTCCATCCCTGGCTGAAATTCCAGTGATGGGGATAAAAACCTAACAGTAGTTTCTAAACCTTAATGATCCTTTATTCACGCTGAAGCCCTCTCAGACAAACAGTCCCCCTGAAAAACAGAGGAAGCCCATTTTTAACAGTGAATCTTGGGGAGGGGGAGGAGAGGAAGCCTGGTTAGGCAACAGGGCACTCAGTTGGGTGCGTGGGTCACCAGGGGCCACTGCTGAAGAGACACTAGATGTTGTACAAGAGGTTTCCTCACCATTTTAGAGACAGCAGGAGGAAGCTAGCTGTAAAAGAGAAAGTTAGAGAGAGAAACACTCCTGGGTTAAAAGAAGGAGATAAATCCAGGATCCCTGAATTTCGTAGGAAACACTCAGAGCCCAAGCGATATTCCGGAGTGATGAGGTGAATAAATAGGGGCACAGTTCCTGAAGAAACCATTGAGTCATCAAGGCTGCCTGGCAGCTGCAGGGACAAACATGTCCTGAACTCCATCCATAGCATTGCAAGGCTCGGAATTAATTATTAATTTGGCCAGATACATGTGTTCTTGAGATAGTCTAAGGGAAGAGGGATTTGGGGTGGGAGCCTCTGCAGAGCCTGCCTGGCTGTTTGCTGACTGTGCTCTCCCAGTGGAGCCAGTGCTGGTCCTGGGGCAGCTGGGCCAGAAAGCCTCCTTTCCAGGAAGGGGCTGCAGACAAAAAAAAAAATCCCCAACCCCACGTTCTCTGAAAACGTTCCAGAGGCTATGTCTGCGTTTCGTGTTTGGCTTGAACCTGAGCCCAGGGCCCATGTCTCAGCTGGGAGGCAGCAAGCCCTGCCGTGCATCTGAGATTGGTGCTGTCCACTCCTCTGCCAAACCAGCGGTGCTTTGGTGAGGGTTCCTCTGGGGCTAGGGCGAGGCGAGGGCCTGCTGTAATGCCAGGCATGTTTGTGTTAATGGCCCCACAGAGCTGGGAGCTGGAAGAGCTTCCATACAGCCTGTTTCCAGCAGCTGGCTAGCTGAACCTCTGGGAGTCTCGTTGCTGCCCTGCAGCAGGCAGGAGTCCAAGCTTACGTAGTGGGGAAGCTTCTCCCAGACCTGCAAAACCCACAGGCTTCGTCTGCCTGAGATAGGAAGGGTTGTGGGGATGAGGAGTTGGCTGTGGGGATGGCCAGTGGATGAGGGCCGAGCACTCGAGGCAGGTGGCACAAAGGACTGTGGCGTGCTCAGTGCGAAAGTAACTGCGGTTCAGCACGCGCCATCTGATGCAGAGCCAGGAGACAGAGTATGGCCGTAGATGTTTACACTGGGTTTATGCCAATCCTCCCCAAATTACTAGTGCCCTGACTTGCATGCTGCTTGGGGCAGCGCCTGGCTATGTGCTGTGTGAAGGGTGCTACCACAGAAATGCCTTTTTTTTTTTAAACACTAAGATGCTTTGAGGGTTCAGTAACTTGAAGTTTTGGCCTCATTGCATTAATAGCAACGATTTGCACTGAAATCAGCTGTGCATGACACATTTCTAGCTGTGAGACTGTGTGCTGGTTCATCTTTACTACAAGTACTTTCTAGAATGCTTCAGATTGTTATTTCTTATGCTATTTTTTGCCTTCATTTTGGTACGTACTCTCTTAGTTCATTTACCTGGCCCTTCTGACACACTGCTCCCTCCAGGCCCTTTTCTGTCCTTCATAGTCTTTATAGCAGCTGCTGTCACCTACCTGCCCTGCGGCACCAATGGCCTCAGCAGCATCGCAAGGTCTCAGAGACATTCACCTCCATTTGGAGCCTCTCTTCCCCAGAGCTACACTTTGGGTAAGCATCCTCATGTTGCCTCTTGTTTTTGCTTCTGAGAATGAGCCGTTTTCTGCCTGTTTTCATCTTATTTCCAGGCACTGCCTTGCTGGTGATTCCCCCTATGGCAGCTGACACCTTGGCTAATGGGAAGGGCCAAGGGGGTAAGCAGGGCTCAGAGGTGGTCGGTGGGTAGGTGACCCATGCTGCTGCACAGGAGCGCGGTGGCAGATGCACTTGTGAGGGTTGGCACCGGCCAGAGGAGTGAAGAGATTAGGCTCTGACTGCACTGTTTACTGCAGTGCAGTATAGAGATACTTAAGCCAGTTTGGGTAACAAAAACAATTGGAATAAGCCCGCTTCTTTGCCAACAAACAGATTGTGCTATCTGAGCCAGCTTGCTCCCACCAGCACGTGCAGACTGATTATTTGGAGAGTTAGAGTATGTTCAGGGGTTAGTGTGTGGCCGCATTTCAGCAGATTTTCACAAGCACAGCCAAAGGTCCACCCTTAACAAAGAACATTTATTGTGACATCCAAGCCTTTGCTCCAAAGCTCACTGTAATCTTTCCAGAAGAAACGTGCTATATTTTCTTAAATAAATGAAAAGTAATCTTTTTTTTTTTTTTTTTTTTTTTTTTTTTTTTTTTTTTTTTTTTTTTTTTTTTTTTTTTTTTTTTT
>CM021765.1:46564165-46578887 GCA_011076525.1 Nettapus auritus
TTCCCCAAGTGCCATTCTTGGAAATGTCCTGCTTGGCTGAAATTTTCTTGAAATATATCAGCTCAGCACAGATATTTCCCTCTTTCCAGGAAAGCTTTTCTAGAGATCTACCTCTTGTAAATGTTTATACAGATGGCTAAAGTCTGCCAAAGTTATAAGTGGCTAAAAAAGAGGAGCTTAGAATGGAAAACAGTGAAACCTTAATAATAACATTACCAACCTCACTTAATAAACAGATGCATTTAATATGGATTATATATAATAAACAGTAACTTAGATATGAAACTATTGTACCATTTTTTTTTGCTATACAGTAAGCAAAGGTTTAGAATATCCCTGCCTAGCTTTGAATGTTTTCTGGCAAATGTTGTGTTTCTAAAATTATCTTTAAGGTTGTTTGATCAGTTGTAGGTTGCAATAGACTGATACTGTGTTCCTTTTATATGATGCATAAGGCAAGCGACTACTTGTTTTGACAGACTGTTAAAGATCTGTAATTAGAAGGGGAAAGGGGCTAGTTCATACCTGTGACACTTTATGGATTTACATGCTTCTGCGAATTGGACATAAAACACTTCAGTTCATCTGTGGTTTTGTAGGTTCTTGCTTGAAATGCTCCAAGAAGACTCTCTTATCATTTTTTTATCTCTGGAAAAAGAGATTCAGAGGATTAAATGATACAGTTTAAATGTATTTAACAATAGATATCAAATCCACAGGTGAATAATCTTGCTTCAACTTAATTTGCAGCACTGTTCAGTTGGGACCCCAAGAACGTTAATGGAAGTACGACTTTGCGCTGAGTAGCTTATAAGATGATTTGGGCTGGAGCTGAGTGGACAGCTGGTCCCGTGCCACGCTGCCTGCAGAGAAGCATGGTGGTGGCAATGGGTCGTACCATGTCCACCAGAAGACCCCAGCAGATACCTTGCCCACACAGAAGAGTAACTGGAAACCTGACTGCTGTGGTGCTCATTCACCACTGAGTAACTAGCTGGATACAGGTCTGTGTACCGTTTTTTCCACAGGCCATACTGACAATGACCTTTATAATATTATAGCTGCACTCCCTGTGGTGTTTGGGAGAGCATCTATAAATACAGAGTAATAATACAGAACTTGGATTTTTTTTCCTTCAGTAGTCAACATTAGTAAATTAAGTATAGATGAAGAATACTGCAGACTAGTGTTTCTGATGCTGAGTGAATATGTGGGTATACAATAGCTCGTACAAACAAAAAATGCACCATTTGTAATGTTGCCAGGTTGACTTCAGCCTTGGATAATGGGCTAAAAGGTGCAGGCTAAGCACATTGATCAGAGCTGTAATGTCTTTAGCAAATGAGGGAAATTGAACAACCTTTGCCTACATAACCTTTGCCTTAACTGTTTTTGCTTTATTCACATTTGGAAGTACACATCATCTCAAGTGCATTTAAATAGCAGCAGGATGGGAGTAATCACTGTGCTTTCAAGGGCAGAATGCCCCTGAGTTCCATGGGAACTGGATGTTGACTTATACTAAAAATCCATAGAGCACAGATGACTCAGACTTATATTGTACATCTGAAATGTTGTTGCAATCAGAATTATCACGTAATTATTTTTGTATTTATGGAAAAGTTAGATCTACTTTATATGATTTTAAAATGTTTCACTTTCCATGTTTTCTCTTATTTAATATTCACATGTATATTATATATATCTATGATACCACAAAACAGCGCATCCATACCGATGTATGTGTAGTCTATTATTATTTACTAACAACCATTTTATTTCAGACAGCAGAAAAATGTGGGCTTCTGCTGTGTCTGAGACCACTGATTACGTTCACAATGGTGAACAGATTAACCATTTAGTTGCAGGTATCAAGGTTGTCACTCAAACTGGCAGCACCTCAGAATAGCTAAAGCTTATCAAAAATTGTCTGGATTGGAAATGACAGCCATACATGCATGAATGCGTCTGTATGGCTGGAAGATTGTTGAAGTGTGAAGTGAAGAAGTTCACTTCAGTTTATTTTTTATCATAATTACTGTATTTCATGAGGGAACATTGACTTGCTGCATGATAAATACAAGGGGGAACAGAAAGAAACTTCATTCTCTTATCATCTTTGTCTCCAAAGGTCACCACATTTGAACAAAGCGTATTTATTTTATTCCTTATGCATTTATGTAGCCATTTACTGTACTCTGTATAAGTGAAGCAGAATAATTTTTTGCGAGACTAATTAAAAGTTGCATGGTAGAAAATGTTTTTGTGATCACACCACCGTAACGAAATTGAGCTGTCTTTACTGACGTGTGTTCCATTTACTGGATTTTTAAAACATATTTCCCACACTTCCAGCAGGACATTGCTTTTTAAGAGCAAAAACATTGTAAATTGTTTCATCCTAAGCAAAGTAATATCCTTAATGACATATTTTGATAAAAGTTGTGGGAGTTTACCTCATCTTTGTTCTATTTGTTGTGTGGCTTTATACAGCTCCCATCTCTACAGCATCTTAGAAAACCTCCATGTCAAATCAAGAACGACTAAATTGCTCCTGGGTTGATAGGGTCAATGCATAAAGTTCATTTGTCTTCATCCCAGTGGCATTTCCATTCTCCTTCAGCCCCTGCATAAAGCATTAACCAGACAATTTTACCATTTCTGATCGTATATGGAATAAACTCTCAG
Organism: Nettapus auritus; assembly: GCA_011076525.1. NCBI lineage: Eukaryota > Metazoa > Chordata > Aves > Anseriformes > Anatidae > Nettapus > Nettapus auritus. Next base: position 46,566,854 of record CM021765.1, read on the forward strand.
GGAACAGAAGAAGCCATTAATTTAATTATATTATTTCATAATACACTGTTAACTGAGTTGAGGGCTGCACTGAGAAAGCCTGGAGGTTTGAGCAAGACAGATGGACAAAACCAATCTTTTATATATATATTTAAAAAAAAAAAAAAAAAAAAAAGACGAAAAATAAAAATCCCCCAATTTGGCTCACACCGGTGTTAAATCTTCTGAAAGAATGCCATACGTGGAGAGAGGACTTAGTTCTGTGGCTGGTGTTTTTGAGGACAAAATGGTTTACTGAAGAACATTTATGCTGTGCCCCTAAAGATGACAGCACGTGGCAGTTTGACGCACCCTACCATTGTAGGTGTAGGGTCGGGGACTGGCCACTGGTCTAGCAAGTGGCCTTCAGCAAGCTGTGAGATTTCTGTGTTGTCATTTGTGAAGCAGGAACATTTCTGATTATTACTGTGACCATCATTGCATATTGTTACCGCAGTGATAGCACCTAGAAGACATGCAAGACTGAGGATTTCTATCTGCCCCTGTGTGGGACACCTGACAAACACGAAGAGTGTGCCAGGCTGTCCCCTGCAGAGATATCAAATGATGGGTGGGGAAAATGAAGTGTTTTTTTTAGCTGCCATTTTGGAATTGAAAGAGGCATTGCCAGGCGATACTGGTTTTTGTTGCAAAGCTCTGTGACTGTCTAAAGCACAAAAGGATACCCGTATTTTTCCCTCCTCACTGGCTGACCACATGTGGAAAGATGAAATGCCCCCTCCATTTCCAGAGGCGTGTAAATGGCTCTGAGATATGGACAGATATGCGATTGTCAACTCCAATTAGTTGGTGAAATGACCTACTGTACTTCTGTTCTATAGGTATCACAAAGGCCGTTCCGCCCATGAATTAGGCGTCGGTGAGAAGCTGAATTTAAGCCCACTATTGTATGGGAATGTCCACTCTGCTTTGCCACACTAAAGACATTCAGGCAGGCAGAACACCCTCCGCTGGCTCATTAGGGCATACATTAGAGGCAAGCTCGCTGAGCTCGCCATGAACCCACTTGAATGGTCGTCCTTGGTGGACGCTTGCAGGGCAGGCCAGTTCCCACAGCACCCTGCTGATCCCCTGTGAACAGATTCGCAGCTCCCCGCTGACTGCAGAACGGACGGCTTGCCCCATCCTCACCCGCCACTGACAGCCCTCATAATAATAACCTGCCCAGGAGGCGAGGGACGGAGCCGAATTTCTGACAACTCATTAGCCTGAGATACAGTCGGTTCCTGCCGGGGATTGCCACCACTGCTGCAACAGGAGCGAAACAATACTGGGCAGCACTGGTCGGCACAGGGCCCTCCGCTCCTGCAGGAGTGACGTTTTTCCTCACAAAGGAGGGTGGCTCTGTGAAGAATCCTGAGGCAAAAAAACAGAAAAATTGGCAGCATAAGAAGAGCTCAGGAGAAAAATGAGGCCAGCAGGGGGTCGTATGATACTATAATGAAACCACAGCTGCTGAGGAGGATGCAGGCTACCATCAGCAGAGGCACACATGCTCGCATTGTCCACCCTTACAGTAGCAACCCAGTTTTGAGGTTCTGGGTCTAATTTTCACAGTGCTTTCTTGCTTTCTTTTTTGGCTTGACCAGAACATCATGATCAGCGTATCAGTTTGGGAAAAGAAATTAAGAACTGGGAAGACTCTACTAAATACGGTGTTGGGATAGGCATCTCACTGATCTCTGTAGCTTGTCTTTTAAAATCAGATGCGTTGAACTATGCTGTGATTTTCTGGCCCAGTCAAGAACTACAGATGAGATCTTGCCCATTCCTCCATGTCACTGGATGTTGGGGCATTTCTGAGGTCCTAGCATAGACTCTGCTCCTCACCTTGCTCTTGGGACACACCTGGCCTACAAAAACCCCCAACCAGAATTTCTCCAGGCTGGTTCAGCAGCAGGGGATGTGGAGTGTCCTTCATGAAGAGCCATTTTTCTGGCTGTTGTTGGGTGTTAATACCATACTCACAGCTTGGAGAGTAATGCTCACAAAGGAAAAGTCTTCATCCAAAACATTCAACAAGGGCAATACGGAGTAGATTTGTCATTACAGGCAAGAGATACTTTCGATTCTAGTGGGATGGGAGCAAGACATGAGAAATCTTTGAAAAAAAATCATATATTTTGCCTTTGCTACATATATCTTGTGATGTGAGAGGCAATTTTCTATGTAAACTGAAAGTCTGGAGTGCATTTCCTCTGACATTTTCAAGTAGAATCATTAGGACCAGAAAGAGAAAAACAGTTGATTTATAAGGTCTTTGTCTGGCTTATACTGGTAGACAATGAACATTTAATGAGTTTTCTACAAATTTCAGTGCAGAAACAAGAAACAGCTTCACTAAGGGAAGTAATTTTTGGCACTACTAGTGAGAAATACCATCTGGCAGGAATGGAGTCACTGTAAAGAAAATGCCATCAAGACCCAATTTGATTGGAAAAAAAAAAAAAAAAAAGTAAAAAACAAACAAACAAAACTATTCAGGCCAGAAATAAGTAAATAAATAAGAAGAATCATTACAGTGTGAGCTGTTTCCTTTGCTCAGCTCCTTTGGAAATAAGAATGAAGACTTTCTGAGCCACACGTCTCAAAGTACGTGAACATTGTGGCCAGGGAAGACCCGTGAACATTGCTAAAATTTTGAGGGGATGTACAGTTGCAAAGAAACAACTTCTGAAAGAAGGGAGGAAAATGAGAATGGAGCTTGCAGCTGACTAAAACTGTGTTCTTATATTGTTTCAGTCTTGTAAGCAGTCTAACTTGTGGGCAGGACCTTAAACTATGGAGATACAGAGATATTCCAGGCACACTGGAGACGTTCCAGACCCACTAACAGTCCCCCTTAGTCATGGAAGCAGCAACACACAGTAAATCACGTTGAAGGCCCATGCAAGGTTTTTAACAACTTTATTAATGAAATGGAAAGGGAGGAGCATGTCAATGACATTAGTAGGAAATGTTAAATGCGGGTGTGTACTGGGTCTGGCTGGGATGTTAACTTTCCCTGCAGCAGCCCATACAGTGCCACGCTCTGCACTTGTAGCTAGAACAGCAGTGTTACCACACTAGTGTTGTGTCTGCTGCTGAGAAGTGCTGGCACAGTATCAGGACTTTCTCTAACCCTCCTGGGGGGGTGGGCAAAAAAAAGTGAGAAAGAAACATCACCAGGGCAGCTGACCTAACCCAACCAGAGGGATATTCCATCCCACATGATGTCACACTCAGCAATGAAAGGTGGAAGGAGGAAGAGGGGAGGGGTGGGCTCTCGTTGCGAAAACGTCTGTCCTCCTCGTGAACACCGGCTACGTGCGTTGAGGCCCTGCTTCAAGGACGTGGTCAGGCATCGCTCATTTGTGGGAAGTAGAGAGTCATTTCTTTCCTCTGCACTTCCACATAGCCTTTACTTGGTTTGTTTTGCTGTTCCCTTTCCCCCTCCCTTTCCCCTTTCCCTTTTTCCCTTTAGTTGAATTGTTAATTAATAATATTTCCTTATTATATATTTCCCTTTAATTAAATTATCCTTATCTCAACCCGTGAATTGTTCTTTCCTTTACTTCTTCCCCTCCTCATCTGAGGAGGGGCAGTGAGAGAGCAGTTGTGGTGTTCAGCTGCCCAGCACAGTAAAACCACCACAGGGTGTGTTGCAGGCAGAAAAAATGCTCAAAGACAAATGTGGAGATTAAAATGATCAGGCAAAATTAATATAAACTCATTCAGTTTTAGGAACTATAACTGTTGAAAAGAATACCAAATATTTTGCTCCTCACAACACATGCAGTCGGTCCAGAAAGTCAGGGGAACTGACCTCCTGTAAAAAGAGGCCCAGCAGACAAACATCAAGGTGAAATTGCTTGTTAACAAGGGACAGCTGGTACTATGCCAGTGACCTGAAACCTAGCTATTAATGGAAAATGGTGCAAAGAGAGAGGGAAAACAAAACAAAACAAAAAAACTAAATCCAAATGAAAAGACTGGCTGACATGGTTTAAGGCAGTGGTCAGATACAGCTAAGGAAACAAGGCACATGTTGTTCACCAATTTTGTCCAGCTTGGGAAAGACATGAAAAAGCCCCTGGATGTAGTCTTTCATGGAAGGCTCAAACTGGAGAGCAAAGAAATGGCTGTAAACATGAATGTGTGTTTTGTCAAAGGCAGAGAAAGTCAGTCTGCTGCTGGGATAAACCACCAGAGTGCCTTGTCCCTCCCACCAAGAAGGGCTAGTTGCTAGAAGGAGAAATTCTAACTTCATGAAGGAGGAATTAAGATCAACGATGCAGTCAGGAGTGCAGCTGGGGTTTCGTACACAGTAAAACAGTCTTGGAAAGGAGGCAGTCACGTACAGCTGAGATGCTTTCCCCCAGAGACCTTCCTTCAGGAGATTCACCAACAACTCCAGTGTCCAGTTTTTTGGAGCAGGTTCATATTCATGGATTGCCTTTAAGTACTCAGTACAGAGCAGAGAACAAGCTTTTATTTCTAGCTTGGCAAACTGATATCAAGGGAGCTTAACTTCAAGTATTAAAACCTGCTTATTTAGTAAATAATAATAATAATGATGATGCATAACTGAATAGACACAACCTGTTGTATTTATTTTTCTTTAAGTATTTTCTAAATAACAATCTCCTTGGGTGTGAAAATTTCTTCTAGAGCAGAAAATACTGATCTTCCTGAAGATGACAGCACATTTCTGAGTTGCCTTCAGTTTTGAAAGTTGTTGCAGTGCTGCTAAAGGTTGTTGTTTGAAGTGGTTGGACTCTAGCTGATGTTGCCACGTCTTCCAATGGTATAGCTGTAACTAGAAAAAAAGATGCTTTGTTTCCAAGTTCATTTGAAGCACTGAATTTGAAATGGATTCAAAAAGACTATGAAAATTGAACTACAAAACTTGGCTGATCCAAAAGCAACATAGAGACATAGCCCAAACAAGCAAAGATTTCAGCATTGCATCTCTGAACTGCTAACAGAACTGCGCTGGTTGCAACCCCCATGATACATGCATCTTAAAACCTCAAATATCTGCATCAATACTCTCCATGCTATGACTGAGACCACAAATTTGCAAGTAAGGCAAGTAAGACAAATGTATCTGGTAAAATGCACCAGTCTGGAGGGAAACAAGTCATCAGGAACCCACAGAGGAGAAGAATCCCTTAGAGGAGACTAATGCTAAGGGCCAGCACCTTTGTGAACTCAACAACCAGCAACTCATCTGATATTCACTGGGACAAACAGAGGAACTGATATTACTTTTCCTAGTGTGTGAACAGCTTCACTTTCTGGATGTGTGCTCAGATGGAAGTATATAAGACCAGGAAAAAAAACATTTCAGGAGGACAGTCTTCTCACTTTATGATATGGAGACTCTATATAAAAGGTCTTTTAATAATTTTGGAGCCTTCACAGAAAGCCATTTCAAAGCCATTTCCTCTAAAACTACTTTTCAATGGAAAAGTAAGCATGTAAAGAGAAAAAGGGATGTTTTTCAAACTGTCAGGAATTGTTTTTGGCATTTTTACACATCTTTCCAAGGCCATTAAAAACTCTTTCCCAAAGCTAAAGCACTTCTTTCACTGTAGCAGTCTGAAAGAGTCCTAAAACGCCCCAAGTTCTCAGTGCCATTTCTATAATATTTTAGATACCTCAGATATTTCTCTGTCAAGCTCTCTGAAGGCAAGAACTGTAAAATCACATCTGTAAAGTATGGAGAATTCTTTACATGTGTAAAATTCCTTCTCATTATATAGAGAAATAGTTTACAGACTGCTCTAAGTACAAGACAAATAACTCACCAGATAAATGGGAATAGTGTATATACAAGCCTCTTAGCCTCAGTGATCTTCTTTGGCACCAACTCTCTGGATGGCTTGAGTGGATTACATGAAAGTAACTACACTAAATATTGTCTTTTGTTCATCATCTGGGAGATTTCTTCCAAGCACTCTACTCCAGTCCTGAAACATCAGATAAATGAAGAGAAGAAAAGAAGACAAAATAGCACGTAAAGTGGATTTAGCTCTCGCCTAAGTAGTAGAATTGCAAATTAAAGGATTCTGGCTAGCTTGGAACATCCCTTCTCAGGGAGATTGATGCTGGAGACTAGACAGGAACAATATGAATATGTATTTCTAAGATCATCTATGTCACCCAGAACTGCAAAACTGGGAGGCATCCGTGATTATATTCAGAAGACAAGAGATATCATCATTTAGTGCCAAGAGATCAGATCAGAACCTGAATTCCCAGGTGCTAGACTGAATTTACACCTATGAAGATGCTCTCCTTACAACGTCACTCTCTAGCTGCACCTTCCCAGGCTGCTCCACTACACGAGGTGCCAGACCTTCCCATGGCACTGCAGCAAGGCAGCCTTGTGGCTTACTGTCAGGGAGGCTGGAGCTTTGGGAAGATTTGCAGCCACTGCACCTGAGAATGCCATACCACAGGCACCGACTTTGGAAGGGGACAGTCACACAGGTGCTCAGCGGTTTCTCAGGCAGGCTGCCTTCGCACTGCAGCTGGGTGCCACTGCCCTCCCACACCTCCCACCTGCACATGCTTACACCCATCACGGGACCCCAGGCATGCCATGTCCTTACATGCTCAGAGATAGATGTTGAAAGGTGTGTTTTCTAAGTTGCTAGCCATTTTTTGCATGAAGCATCTGCTACACCGTGTGTTTTCTCGCTGTCTCTTATTCCCTCAGACAAAGAAGAAGCCAAGGTTTTGCAAGCCAAGTCTAATCCCATTTATATGATGCTTTTAACTCCTGTATTACTAGTTCAAAGTGTGTGTCCAAATTTAGAAACAAGACTAATACAACCCCAGGCTTCGCACTCATCAGATCTCACTAATTAAGCATGTTCAGGCCTGGACATTACTTGGATGGAAAGTTGTCAAAAATTATCTGTCTTAGCTAGGAGTGGTCTCAGAGGCTGCAGGTGATGCAATTCTCTCAGAGCTCAGCAGATCTGAACATCTGGAGCAGTGCCCAATTTAACTGTGTCCGTAGCTCTTCATGCTTATTTTCCATGTAAAGGGGGAAGCCCAAGCTGTTTTTGAAGACTAGCTCAGGTCTATATGGCATTTAAATCTTCAAATTCCCTATTTGGAGTACAGAGAAAGACTTTGATGCTATGAGCGTGTGTGCTGGTCATCTGCACCACACTTACTGCTAGTGTCATCCCCTGAATGCCTAAGGAAAATGCTGAGTGTTCAGGCTGGGATGCTACAGATGCACTTCAAATCAGGTGAGAAAAAGAAATTCTGTTGAGTTAGCATCATTAAAAGACTGAAATACATTTTGCTAGGGAAAAGGTGTTGATTAAAATGTCAAACTCCAAAGAGCAGAAAAATACTTTTCTTCCCTGTATCTTTGTCCTGGTTATCTTCCTGATCCCTGCACTCATCTGGCCATGCTACTATTACACTTTTCTTCCATGTGCTTGACAGTCAGCCTCTGTAAATGGCTGGCATGAGACCCATGAACTACCTGAACAAGATTTCAATAGGAACCGCATTTGTCACTGCATACCTGACAGCTGAGTTCAGCCCTAAATAAGGGTTTATGAACAGCTTTGTTTGGGGATGGTCATTACAATTCAGAGGACTGTAATAAACCCCTTCACATAGAAGACAATGTTTTGCCAATAACAAACACTGTACAATTTGAGAACGGTTAGTAGATACACATGCAAATCTTAGCAGCAAGTTTTCTGATATAAGGTTTTAACAACTCCATAACTCCCTAGCCATGTTGCAAACACAAAGCTCAGCCCATCTGGTGATGGAAGTGTCCACAAGGTTCATCAGGAAAGGATGTCTGGTCCAAGGCAAGCCATGGTCAATGTCTTGAAATCATGGCTACCTCCTTATTTCAGCTGAATTTCACTCAAACTTGTGACAAAGTCAAAAAGAGAGAAGACAGAAGACAAAGGGGCAATATTGAGAGCATTGACCAATTTGTCTTTTCAATAACCAGTAAACAACAAAAGTCATTTTTAAAAAAAAAGCCAAGTGAAAATTAACTTTTCAGCATACAATTTCTAGTTCTGTTTGATATTGGATTTAGAACTATCAATATTTGCTAATACTAGATAGGCAGAAACTATCAATATGTTTTCCTTTGAATATAAAAAAGCTCTCACTTGTTAGCAATGTACATAATTAGCACATCTTTGCTGATGTTTTCCATTGTTTACTATGGCTTCTAGGATATCTGACTGAACAAGACAGTGCTAGCATAGTAATGGTAAATTGTAATGAAAGAGATCTGCCTGCTAGGCACTATTTTAATATTTTTCTATTATTTCCATTTCTATTTCTCCCCAGTAATAAACTACTCTTCCTAAATCTGAGTGCCTTTGGCAACTGTCAATGACCAATTAACAATTAACACTTTAAATGTCCAAACTTTCTCAGTGATCATAGCTCTGAGAGCGAAGGGACCTTTCAGGGTCTAAGGTGAGTAATTCTATATGCTTGGGAAAGGAAGGAAAGGAAGAACAAGGTCTCAGCGACATTAGGAGTCTGTCACAGCAGTCACAGACTAGCTTTGCTATTTCCCTGGAATACCAGGATTTCAGCAATAACCCCATGCAAAGCACATATGGGAAAGTCTGGCTGCTGCAAGGGAAAAAAGCCTTGGCTGGGGCAGGCACCAAAACAAACAGAAGCATCATCCCGTTTCTGATAAGGTATAAAAGCTCCAGCCTTGAGGGCTCCTGCACCATCCCCTGGCCCACAGGTGGGATCCCCGGCCTCCATCTCCCTTTGTGGAGCCGTCAGTCAGGATCACGTCCTCAGCCAGGCATCCTGCAGCCACTTGTCAGCTGGGAACAATGCCTGTGCCACAGCATGCCATTGTGCTCCCAGCGGATTACACAGGCAGGGCTGTCTGCCTGGCATGATATTATTATGTCAGTAGGATTTCTCTTTCTCCTGGAAGACGTAAGCGCTGTCGTCTTTTAACAAAGAAACCCAGTGCCAACCTGCTGCCAGCCTGCGCTTTTAGCAGAACACTGCTGCTTTTCTTGGAAAGTGTTAATGGGCTCCTTCATCACAAGAGCACCAGGGGCTCCTGAGAGAAACGTGGTGAGCCCAGAGGAAAAGGGCTCTCAGCTGCTCTCCTGACCCCATCCCAGAGCCCTTACTTGCAGGTGGGATGCCCCAGCTAAGGGCTGCCTGCCTGGGAGAAGACCCATAGGCTGTGGGGTTCACATGGGGCACCGCTCACATCTCTGGGTTCTTGCGTGTGGCAGGAGGTTGTACCAGCAGAAAAATGGCACTCACCAAGATATATCTTTTGTTATGTGGGGCCTGTGCTCCCCTCCAGCTCCACAGCCCTGAGTGGCCTGAAAGGAGGGGCTGGTGCTGGGCGAGGAGCAGGGCTGTGCATATCACCAGTTGCAGTTAGCAGCAGGCCAGGCCTGCGTGTCCCACCATGGCCACCCTGGGAGCAGCAGCTGACATGGCTGAAATTTTCTCACAACAGCCTGGGCTTTCCCCCTCTGAGCTTTGTTTCTGGGTGGATTTCCTGAAATATTTTCTTTTTTTCTGCTCTCATTACAGGTGCCTCACGCTGCTCTGTTAGTGTGTGGGAAGACCCCTCACTGGTCACTCTGCGCGTGCAAGTAGCATGTGCAGCCATGCTCAGAGACCTCCTCGTTTCTCCTGAGTCCTGCAGAGACCTTCATTGCTGGCCGGTGGGGTCCAGCAGCCCCCACAAGTCTCCCCCATTTCATCTTTTCCCTCCCAGCCCTTGGGTTGGTCACACTGAACCACTTCTCCAAGCATTTTTCCCCCTGCAACAGTGTTACACCACCATTGCCTTGCACTTGCTGCTATCACTGACTCTGTTGGGGTTATTTATTTCTCTTGACATAATTTCAATCAAGTTTCAGAGTGCTTGGTTCCTGTAAAGCAGCATTAAAGGGCTGTCACTGCTGTGCCTGCTGATGGCGGATTAAAACAAACATGACTCCATCTGGCTACATCAGTCTTTCATGTTTGCCCATCTGTGGTTTGTCCTGCCAGTTAAATTCATTTATCATTAGAATAGATCCCTTCTGGAAATGGAAGAGGGAAAATGAGGCCATTTGATGGGCTGAGTTTAGGTGAATTTGAGATGGCTGCATGAATTGACTCCCAAAAAATTATGAGCTGCATTCCTGGCCCATCCTGGGAAACATGCCTATCTTCACAGATATTAAATGTATATGCTTCCACAGAAGTACAGGAAGACAAGCCAAATATGTACCGATCTATTGCAGGAAGGCTGTCTGAGGGATGTCCTGGTCATATTTGTTTTTGTGCATATCAAGAGAAACCCCACAGAAACCAGGGTATGGAGATGATTCTAGCACATGCCTCAGCAGGAGGCAGTGTGTTCAGAAATGCTTAGGTGAACCGAGGTCCTGTTTTCAAAGGTGACCTAGTAGAAGAGGCCAAGATTTATCAATGCCTGTCAGCAATTGCATATGTACATTTGCAATATATAAACTATGCTCTTTAACATAGATTTTTCCTTCTCTTCTCTGTTGTTTATCTAGGGCTTGTATTTCCAGAGAATAATCCTCTTCCCAGCAACTAGGAAGGGGTGTGAAGCCCTTACACATCCCCAGATCCCAAGAGCTTTCAGATGGAGCATGCTCACGATGCAATAGAGCACCAGTCCTCCCGGGAGGTCCTTGTCTTACAGTGGAGCTTAATATTCCCAGGCACCCACCATCATCCAAATATGAAGAGGTGACCCAGAACAGGGCCAGAGATGCTGGATATACACTGGAATAAACTGCTGAGCCTCCAAGCACAAACAAGCCAGTCAGCTGTACTTCATTACCACCTTAGTCATTACTTTGCAAATACTTGGTTTTCTGCCAGAATTCATCAACATATTTCTGGATTCCAGGAGTGTCAAGAATTCATACCAGCTGTTCATTAGTCACTGCTCACCAGTCAACTTGCTCATGCTAGGAAACGTCAGTGACTGCTTGGAACAGAAATCACACGGGCTTACCTGCCAGGCACCCCACTCCCCAAGATCTACCAGTGGAACATGGTAGCTAACATTTTGAAGGACATCTGTACCTGGAAAATTATTTGCCCAGACAGTCAGGTAATGTTTAAACAAAGAGCAACAGCAAAAAAAAACTGCTGCAGACTTGTTTCCCAAAACAACACACTCTGTACTGCATGACTGTCTTGAGTGGCTCTGACCAGGGGATCTCTAAGGGGCTGGCACTAGGCTCTTAATTGCTGCTCAAGGCCTTTTTGCGTGGCAACGTGGCATTTCAGGGGTACTTCAGGCCCTAAACACCATAGTCAGCTAGGCTCTGGAGCAGAGCCCTGGCATCATCTCCTGCTTCATTTCATTGCTTCATGTGTCTCTGTCTCATGCAGTGATACGACAGTGTCACCCGGGCTTGCTTGTCCCTCTTGGAAGGTGAGGTTCATACACTGAAGTGGCTCTGAGCAGGAGCCAACTGCTTCTCATCAAGGACTCCCTTTTGATCATCTGAACAGTCTCAGAGCTTCCTGTTACCCAGTGACAGGGCCAGCAACTCTTTGAAGGGGTAGGAAGAAAAGGTGAATCAACTTGATCAAACCAGAGGGTTCGATCTGCTGCAGAAGTACATCAAAGCCCCCAGTACAGGACTCAACACGCAAGCGTTGCACAGTCATGTTCCGCCAAGATGTGTACACTCTGGCAAGACTTTTCTTAAACCGAAGAGGCTGCAGCAGCTGTTCCTTTCATGCTTTGATCCAAAACAAGTAAATGCCCATATCCCAATGACTCTGCTGCATGTAGCTTAGCCAAAATTGCTGCCTGCCTTGAGTCACCAGAGTGGTAACGTCAGCGTGATACGGCCTCTCCCATCAGCTGGTCCTGGGTGGGTTCTTCCTCAAAGACAGCTGTCTGTCCACTGGCTTTAGCTAGTGCCAGCATCTCCTTTTTTTTTTTTTTTTTTTTTTTTTTTTTTTTTTTTTTTTTTTT
>CM021765.1:46578987-46590401 GCA_011076525.1 Nettapus auritus
TTTTTTTTTTTTTTTTTTTTTTTTTTTTTTTTTTTTTTTTTCCCCTGTTTCACGTAGTCTTTCAGTGTTAGGGGCTGAACTGTGCAGCTCTAGCTTATGGCTGAGTGCTCCCAGGCACTCACTACCCAGGGGAATGAAATTCTGCAAATGGGCACATGGCCCAGTTCAGCTTCTTCCTCTTTGCTCCATCCATCCTTGTGCTAGTGGGATGGCACCTGTTGCCCTGGGCCTCCCAAGGATGTACAAGAAGGAGGGCAACCTCTAGGAAATCTCTTTATGTTAGGAGAATCTGCCCCAACACACAGCATTACCCAGTTCTGGTATTTTGTTTTGGATGACTGTGATGTTAGTCATTCACAAGAGCTGGCTTTGGCTTTGGCCTGAATGTCCCCAGGGTCTATCAGTCTTTTCCATAAGCTTACCCATGCCCATCTTTGCTAAAAGAACTCGAGTGAGAAACTACTGAGAAGCTAAAAGGCAAATGTGGAGTCCAGTGTATTAAATGTTCATTCAGATGAAAGGAAATTGCCTCTATTACAGGGAGATATAGAAGATACAAACAGATTTTAACTAAACGGTTGGTATTCTCCAGTCATTCAAAAGGAAGGCTTTAATTTCTCTAGAAAGGACAAATGAAAGAAAAAAGCACAGCCCAAGGGAAGGGAGGAGAAAAAGGCATTAAAAACATAAGACAGTATTTCCCATTATGAAAGGGGTTTGGGGAGACATAATGCTCAGAACTACATTATTACAAGATTTCTTGTGATTTATGATAAATCTTAGAGCTGACAGAAAATGCTTGACATAATTCAGTTAATATTACAAAAGCTCTTTGGAACAAGCTAGCACAAGCTTTATACCTTTAACTTAAGATTAATTAAAATTTCTTACACCAAGAGCCTATGACATTGTAGAGACACTGCATATCCCTGCAACATCATGAATGTTGTGGTTGTAAAATGGACATACGCAAGACTGATGATGAGTTTTGGGGATAGTTCTTTCTGGCATTAGTGTTGGGGGTTTTTTTGTTTGTTTGTTTTTTGTTTATTTTTTGGTGGTAGTGGTGGTGGTTTGGTTTTTGTTTGGTTTTTGAATAATCTTGAAAGCTAGCTAGAAAGAAAGAAACCCAAATTGTGTTTGCTATACATTCTTACTTTCAAAAATACAAGCATTCGTTGCTTCTCACTGAACATTGAAATCTGCTGTCAGTTCAGCGTCATTCCCGATGGACATCACTTTTCACTAAATGCAGAGCTGCTGTGCGTAGGAGGCTTCAGTCAAGCCCACACAATGCCAAGAATTATACACTGAAAAAAAAATAATAAACATTGTCCAAAGAAAATGTAAATCACCACACTGAAGGTGAAGACTAGGACCAACCCTTCACAAAGGCAATCTGACGAGCCGCTGTTAGCTTTCCTCCCACCTCTGTTTTGAACCTGTGCGCTTCATTCTGCCTCTGCCTTCTTGCGTAGGCTGGGATAATTTGATTATTTTCTTTGTCTCTGCATTCCTGTTCATGAAACAGAGAAATAATGTGTTCCACATCTTGCCTTTCAAAGAACAGTGAAGCTTGCTCAGATTTAGTGACATACAGCTGCAGCAACTGAGAACATGCTACACGTTTATTAAAACAGTAGGTCAAAATGAGTAGTATTTTCTGTTGAAACACTTCAGAAAAGCTTTTTAGTGAAATGGTTCAAAGTGAAAAATATGGTTTTGGACAACTATAAACCCTTTTTAAAATTTTATTTATTTTTTTATTTTTAATTTCAGCCCTTACAGAAAAAACTGACTTTCATTTTTGCTTCTTCCTTTTCTCTGACCTTTTTACACTAGAAGAAAGGAATAAAGACTACATGGTAATGGAGATACCTCAGGTTAAATCACCAAACGTGAAGGCAATGCTGCTCTATAAATTGGAGGGTGGGAGGAGAAAGAAAAATGACCTCTTCTAGTCCCTTAAAACTGTGTCAAACCCCCAAACTTCTTCTGCTTCCACCCAACCTAGAGAGGCAATTCATGGCCTGAAATGTGTTGAGACACATATTTTCATTTGGAATTATTTTTTTATTAAAATGATAATAACTTTCAAACACATCAACATGTTTGTATCAACCAAAAAATCACGTTACATCGGACCTCATTAGAGAGTAGTGCTGATGTGGCAGTCCTCTACTAGATACATGCACTGAGCTGATGGCTTCATGCTTTTTTTTTTTTTTCCATTCTCCCTTTCATCTCCTTCTTCTCCTCTTTGTTCTTTGTCGGGTTTCTGAACGGCAGCATGTTTTTCTTGGCTGATTCTCAGAAGCGTCAATTGACATTGTTGGATCACTGGATCTCATCTGCTTTGATTTCAAACCTATTTTAAACCCATTAAAAATCCAAACCACTTGTCCTGTTCTGTTTCCACTCCTGCCTGGTTTCCAGAAGCTCAGACATATTTAGTCAAGGGCAATAAGGAGCCAAAACACCTCCTAGTTTGTGTCCAAGGCTTGTCCTGGCTGTCTCCTGGCTGTGCAGGGCTGCAAGTGCTGTGGTTACATGGGCCTGCTGGAGCCCATGGCTGGGGTCCAGCACAAATAGGGGACCTGGGAGCACCCCGTGTCCCTGACAGGGTTGTTAGAAACCCCAAAGCAATGGGTTTTGGGGGGGGATATGAGGAGTCAGGTTGCATGGCTGTTGTTGCAGTCCATGGACTCCTGTGTCTGGTACCCTTGGCTCATGTTTTCAAACACTGAGCTGGGAGAAACAGAGAAATAGGGCTAATTAAATCTGTTCCATGTTAGGATACCACTGGCCTACAGGAGCTACAACAGCTAGTTCCCACCACCCAGATCTGCAGTGACACAGGGAGAGCCTCGTTACCTCCTTGCACTACCTCATGCTTGGGAAAACCTCCCCTTACGGACAGCCCAGTGGGGCTTTCACGGTAAAGCCCTGCTGTCCCATCTGGCTGCAAGAGCCTTTCCGTGCTGAGCTTCTGACAGCTTACATCCATGGCTCTGTCCAAGTCTCACAGTCACTCCAGCTGTTAGAAATTTCTAAATTTGTCTTTTATGAAATGCGAATAAGTGGTGTCTTATCAGCTCATATCTCTGCAGATGTTTGGGGATCTCATCTCTCAGGAATGTATTTAGAATTTTGCCCTGTGCCAAAATTATAAAGCTATAAAAAGTATTCCCAGCCTTACTAACTCCGGATCGTTCTGAATTTTCCTCTTAAGCATTGCTTATCTCTCTTTATGCTTTTCCAGCGCTTTCTGTTTTTAAACTGAAGAAGAACATTATCTCAGTCCTAATCCAGCCATTTGGTGTCCCATCTCTGAGAATGGCTGAGACCTGGGAAAGAGCCAAGCGAGCCTGGAATGGAAAACGATGAAATTATTTGACCATAGTTAGAGATATTCCCCAGAGTTTAGTGTCTGGTCTGTGTCTTTAAAAAGTTTTTTACCCTGTCTACGGCTATGAACTGTTCATTCATATGCAACTATGTATGTGTTTATTTGCTTCTCAAAAATATTAGCTTTGTAGGTCGGTACATTCTGTCTTATGGTCCGCAAAGACATAGAAACTGGAAATGGGAAAACAGTCATCTGTCTCTTACTGTTTTGATATCCCTTTAAAATATTTTAATGGAGTTAGAAATCACCTAAACTTCCTTGTTTTTAATTTAATTTCTTTTATTTCTTCTTACATTTATTTATTTATGTATTTTTTTTGGTATTCAGTCCTGATTTTCTTTTGCTCACCTGCATTGTGCACTACACTGTCTCGAGCAACCATACCATGTATGTATGTACCATCAGTTATGTGGAGGGTTTCTCATCAGTTGCTCTTTATCCAGGTCAGATTTAGTTCTCTGTCCATCTTGCAGAGGCCTGTCTTCCCACTTTCATTCTTCCCGTTCCTGCATGGATTCTCTTCAGCATTCCCTTTCCAACAACAGGTTCCCAAGGCTATGAACAGCCCTCTAGGAACTGTCTAAGGAGTTTTTCCTTTGTAGAAAAGATCTAGTGAATAAGGAACATTAATTCATTGCCTGTGTTGTCAGTGGGCAATAAGCCCAATCCCCTTGGCATCATAAAACTCAGACTAAAGGACCGGGGTTGGAAGGCTCAGTTGGTTCTTCAGTGAGTAGGAATGTAATTTCCACTGGGACTGGGGCCACAAATAGACACAAGCGTTGCAAATATGAGTGTCCTGACATCTGCTTTTCAGGCATCATGCCATCTTCTGGTCCATATTGACCTGAGTTGTCCTTGCTCCCTGCGACAGGGTTGGAGATCATTAGGTGTATGGGAATGGGACCATAGGGGGAGGAACTCTAGAGGGTCATGACATTAGCAGGTAATTCATAGTGCTAGGCTGATCATTAGATCAGAGCAGCATCTACCTTAAGCATGTCCAAGGGTTTTCCTTTGTACTCTAACGTCCCTATCATGCACACGGCTGGCTGAAAGCTGCCCAAATGACTGGTCACTCGTACGAATCCACTTGTGCGCCTGGGTATGGGAAGAGCTGGGACCTACCTTGGGCATTGGGAAATTTACACTGTCACTGCAATAATATTCTTGTGCTGTGAAGGAAAGGTTTCAAGGCTATCAATAGGATGTTTTCCAAGAAGTCTAGACTCACTTTATAAAGACAGAAAGAACAAAGACTGATTGTCTCACAGTTTTGAGTTCCACAAATCATTTAGCTTCTGGACTCATGCTTCATAGCACAGAGTAAAGAATGTTACAATGACCCAGAAAAATACGCTTTAACATTTCCTTTATTATTTGATTGTCTGATATTCTTCAGGGGTAGTTTCTTACAAAAAATATTATATCAACTTGGTATAAAAAATACCAGCAGAAAGGTAATGAGGGAAGAGAAAGACACGGGGATGCGTAGGATGGATGTGGATGAAAGGTCAGGGGCCGAGAACACAGTTAGAAATCAGGTGTAGGTTACAGGAGTAGGAACAGTTTTGTGAACAGGAGGGAATTAAAGACCATGATGACAAGAAGCGAAGGCAAAGGGTGGATTTAGGCTGCAACATGGAAAAGCAGAGAAGTTTTTTGAGACTCAAGAGCTATTACTGAGAAATAAAACATGAAGAAGTAATCAAGAAAAGACACAATAGAAATGAAATATTTTTTTATTATTTTATTTATTTATTTATTTATTTATTTTCCAGCCCAAACAGACAAAATGCATTCTCCTTAATGCTGGTCATATTTACTTCAGCTGATCAGTTCAGGGCAGGGGAATAAAATCCTTACCAAAGCTTTCATTCACTGAAAGATGCAGTTTGGAGTAGCTGAATGTATTTGTACATCAAGCACACAGATTTGACTGCAACAAGAAATAATGATTTGGAAAAGCTGCAATAAATCTTCTCATAATATCCACAGCAGCTTTTACGACTCATTTGTGATAAAGGCAGAAGACTAAATGGAAGCAGTAGAAGTATTGGTACTACTGCTACTGGTGCCACCCCAGTGGAAATAGCAGCACATCCAGGATGTGGAAGACCTTAGTTCAAGCCCTTTATCTGCCTGCAGGCATTTGTACCCGTATCTTCTACCACACTGCTGTGGAATTTGGTGAGTGTTTTGGGATAGACCACTTTTGCTTGTTTCTGCTGACACAGTGCCACTTGGCATACACATTTACTTTGCATTTGTACATACATTATTGTAGAGATGGGATGTTCTGCCTAGTTCTACCCAAGGTACCAGGTGATACTACTATTTTCTTATGTGCAATCTCTCTGCTACAGCAGCAATGAAATTCGCTAAATAAATCTGAAAGAGCAAGGGAAGAACACAGAGAACTATTCAGCTTACAGTAGCTGGTTGGTTAGGATCCTTTTCTAAGAATGAAGTTTAATTCTGCTTAAGACTCAAAACAATACCTTGCTGTTACAGGTGAGGACATCTTTCACACCCCTCAGTTCCTTTGAGAATTTGGCATTTCGGTAAACTGAAAATGGCGAACAGCAAAACTCTCAGGGACCCTAGTCAGTGACAACATCTAATAGTATGCAGAAAGGTGCTCCAAAAATAATAATAATTAAAAGAGCTGGTCAGGCTTTCATTTCAAGAGTAAGAAACTGGTAAAATTAGTATTGTACCTGTTCTTTAATGTGAGATGGTCCAAGAAGAAAACACATTTCTGATCATATGATGAACAGAAGAAACCAAACCAAACCAAACAAACAAGAAAACAGCTACTCATTCAGTCTTATATATGTGGGTTTGACTTTCTTGAAAATGATAGTCCCACAGCCAGGAAGTGCCACAGAAGCACCCTGACCCTTAGCGATTTCAGGGACCCGCTGTTGGGACAGCATGGAAATCCATGAGGAGAAACTATGTAAGGTCTTCCATGGACCTTCAGCAGTCCCAGTAGATGAACAAGCTGAATCTTTCCAACATAAACATAAAAAGCAATCAAACCTTAAAGGACCCCAAGCATAGACCCTACCTAAGGCTAAACAGAAAACCTGGCAGGGAACCAGGTCAAAAACAAAGGCAAAAAAAGACTAATCCTCCCCCCCGCCCCCAACCACCATTCTTGGCCTGTCCCAGGCTAAGCATACAGCAGCTTGAACTCCTTCAAAAATATTGTAAAAACATCCCAGTTATATGCTGAATTCACATACCCTTATGAGCAAGAGTTGCAAGGCTGTTTATAAAATGGTCTCCTTCTTCAAACAAATTAGCATATGGCTGGTATCTCTCCCTTTTTGTGCGCTCTTTCATCCCCTTCCAACCACAGTCACATCAAGTAAGGAGGTGCCCAGAAGCTGGGTCAAGCTGTTTTTCTCCTCTGAGAGATTCTAGAAACCAAATTGTAAACCCTCTTGGGTAAAGGCCAGTGAGACCTCTGGCAACAATCTGTCACTTTACTGGTATCTGCTGCAAATTGTCTCCAGATCCCTAGGTTCCTGCTGGATGTTGTGAATCAGAGGCAAACACATTAGGGCCTGAAAGTCAGAGTTTTTTTTGAGGAGGATAGAAATCACCCCTGGAGAACTCCCTCAGAGGAGTTCATGCTTTTTGCTGCCTGTGCTGCTGGTATTTCATGTCTTCACTGTTGCCTGCAGCATGGTTTTGAGATACCAAAACTAGCTGTAAGTAGGAGCTTAATACAGGCTTAGCTTAATTCCTCAATTTTCAACCAGAGCAGAAATCATGAGGCCACTGGTATCTTTAATATCTGCAAGAACAAGGCATCTGAGAATAACATGGTTCCCTGGCTGCCTTCCCAGTCCATACGTGTCCTATATCCACAGACACACCGAAGAACCAGGGTTGTCATATTTAACCACCTAGAAGAAAATGATATGTAAAAGCTCCCTAGTGATCCAAGCTTGAAAGCAGCCAAATGGTGACTTGACTGAATGCAGACTCGTAGGCACAAGCCATTTGAATCCATTGCTCTGCTACATTACGCTGCCACAACAGTACAGACAGCACATTCCACATTTATGAAGCCCTTCTGGTTTAAAGAGCTCAGTGGTCTTCCATTTCCACTTACAAGAAGGTAATTCATTTGACTATGTGACATGCTGTAGATGCATGTTAGACATTTAGAAGAAGAAATTCCACCTTTAAAGTGTATTTTCTGCTATAAATTATGCCTGCCCTCTGTGATAGTCACACTCGGTAACCTGTACCATGAAGCCTGACTGTAATTAGTGCACTTAGTCCAGCACGAGCTCTTTCTGGCACTGAGTCCTTATACTGCATCACAATGTGATGACTCTTACTGTACACGTTCTCCTGTACATCTGCCTCATATGGGTCAAGGAATCTTAAATATGAAATGGCTTTGTCCTCCGCTTAGCCAAAGAGAGGAAATTGTTGTCAGAGACCAGAAATAGCCATGATGTCACCCTGCGTGCACAACCAGCAGAAAGCAAAACCATGCCTAAATCAGCATGGAAGGGCTGACAAGAACCCAAAATAAAAGCAGCATCTGAGCTCAGATTTTGATACTATGGAGTGGGATGTTGAGATAGACAGACCTCTCTAACATGCTGGAGCTCAGTATTTTACACTCAGCCCATGCTCCACAGGTCCATGCATCCCCAGAGCATCCCACCATGAAACAGCCACTGCGAAGATGGTGGGCAGGACGCAAAGTCACAGTGCTTATGGCTACTTAGAAGTCAGACTTCTGTGCCAGCATAGGCACAATCATTGCAAGAGATGGCCTGTGAGAGAGAGGGCTGGTATCTTCAGGGCTTGCGGGCTCTGGTCCCCTTTGGAGGCTGCACCATGAGCCTGGGAGGGAGCCTGCCATATCTACCACTGCTGAAGCTCAGCTGCACCCAGGGCTTGAGCCAGGACCCGGGGCTGAAACAAAAGCCCGAGCCC
This sequence comes from Nettapus auritus, assembly GCA_011076525.1. NCBI lineage: Eukaryota > Metazoa > Chordata > Aves > Anseriformes > Anatidae > Nettapus > Nettapus auritus. The sequence continues at coordinate 46,587,368 of CM021765.1, forward strand.
GAGCCTGCTCACCCCGGCTGCTGGCAGCTTTCTGCCCGGGAGTTGCCGAGGCTGGCAGCACGTGGGAAACGGCCAGCAGGTTAATCCCCGTCATCGTTTGTAGCGTGCGGGACGGAGCAGAGAGCTGACACGGAAAGCGTCGGTGTTGTGGGTTTCTATGGCATTTAAATTTTGTCGTTGTCTTGCTATCTGCATATCAATTACCAAGAAAAGTAGGGAACAAGGAGGGGCAGAGGTTACGTGGGAGCTAAGAAAACAGCAGTGGCAATAATCCAGCAAGTGCAGGTCCATTGCAGAAATTACGCTGACTGCCTACCAACAGTTTTCTTTCTTCAGCCAGTCCTTCCCACCTCTTTCTCTCTTGTGCTTTGCTTTTTTTTTTTTTTTGATTTTTTCTTTTTTTTTTTTCTTTTTTTTTTCTCCTGAATCCCCTGTAAAAGGAACATGTGCAGATTAGCTGGTTCCCCTTCATTCCTGCTTGTTCAAGAGAGGTAAGAAGAGAGGGAGAGAGAGGGGAGAAAAAAACTCAGAATGCCTGGAGCCATAGCTTGTGGATAAAAAACAGCTGCACGTGAGAAATAATTGATGTGGTTTTCAAACTACTGCAGATTGGAGAATAAAATGCCAACTCAACCCTTGCTTCCAGAAGGATGACAGAACCTAACAGACACCTTCCTAAAGCAAAGCCCTGTCAGAGGCATTTTCGTGCTGTTAGTCAGAGAGCTGTAGCAGCTACTGGACCTTTAGGACACCAGAACAAGCCCGGGCCCTCTCTTCCTTCCCATGAACCTGAAGAGAGGACAGCGAGGGGAAGTGATGCTTGATTTTCTGACCGGGTGAGGAAACCTTGCTGGAGCACAGGACTTGCATAGTGGGACCCTTCTCTGCACTGAAGGACCGATTCTATAAACAGAGGGAAAAGGGTTCAAATCTTCAGCAGACCACACAGCAAGTGGATTTGTGTGTGCTCAAAAAAGGGAGTTACTGAGACAAGCAACATGCAGAAGTCTACCCAAGTGGCTGTGGTTGTCTGAGCCTTGTTCCCATGTAGGCTGGGCTGCAGTGAGTACCTCCAGGACATCTTCTTCCTCCCTTTTCCAGGTTCCCTACTGATCCTTTGAATTCTTCCCTCTGGTGGGCAGAAATGGGGTGCTTTCCATCCTTATTACAGGCTTCTGAAGAACAGTGCTATCACTGCCATGATGCTTCTGTGACTTGACTTCCAATTACACTAAATCCTGTGCAAGTGCTCTCATTCCTGCATGCACACTGGTGCAGCATGCAAAACACTTGGCTCAAAGAAGTCAGTCCCTCGGTACAGTGAAAAGTAATGGCACTTTGGTTCTCTCATCTTCTTCATTCCCCTGTAAAGTGCTGCCCTACAGCAGAACTCAGCTTTAACAGTAACTTAAGCAAGGGAATATCAAGCTTTAATCAGTAATTATCACTCCAGATTATCCTTTGGTTTATTTTCATGCAGAAAACTTAGTAATCAGGCTGCTTCAAAATATGATGGGACAGTGAAATGTCTTCATTACTCACTTAGAAAAAAAAAAAAAAAAATGAAGGAAATGTTCAAGACTTATTAGCGGGTTTTAATAGGGGTTTTTTAATAGCAGGTTTTTTAATATTAGCAGGTTTTTAAATTAATGATGTGGTACAAAAACAGATGAGAGGAAGGTGGCTTCAGCCCCCATCCAAAATCCCCTGATCAGATATCAACTTATATTAACTTCAGTGAGCTTTGAATTAAGACCATATTTTTTTCTTGAAACAAATCAGTTTTGATTCCTTACAACAAAGCTCTTTTGACATGTTTAAATCATGTATGTGGTACAGGAACACCTCTTCTGGAAGGGAGGAGTGGATCATGTCCTGCAAACAAGAGCCACCAGATCTGGAGGAGCCACATTTTCTCTGAAGTCAAAAGGACACTTTGTGCTGATCCAGAGGGCCACTGGCCGAGACAGACCATCATGATCTCACATATGGTAGAGCAAAGGGACAGAAATGTATCACCTCCACCACCCTGATACCTAACATTGGACACCAGGAACACTGGTAAAAGACAAAACAGATCAGCAAAAAGGATATGGAGCAAGCTGTAGCTGCCGTGGAGAAGGACCCTGTACAGGTCTGTGGTGGCTGCCTGGCACAGCACAACACACTTCACACCGGTGTGAGTGGGGATCCAGAGCTCTTTGACCACATTTCTTGGACCCAGTCCCTCATCTTCCTCACCACAGGGTGATGTTCCGCGGGATAACCCCTCTGCTCCTGGCACACAGTGAAGGGGCCATGCTGGGCCCTCGGGGGAGCCGTGCGTGCACAGGCAGACACATCTGGCACATGTGACACCACTTAAAATAGCCAGACATACCCGAAGGGCTGCATCTGCCCCGAGGACCTCCTGTTAAACTATAACAGGAGTCCTGCATACTTACACAGGTGCCAGTATACAAAATGGTGATCTTTGAACAAGCCTCTAGTTAAAAGTAAATCTGATCTTTTGAATTTTTGACGTTTTTATGACAAAAGCATAGGCCAGCCTGGTCTGGCCAGGCAGGGGGTGAGGTATTCCATCCATGTTTTGCTTCTAAAATTAGCTTTGCATCTTCATTTTAAAATGCCAGTCACAGCTCATCCCTACCATTGGGGGGGGGGGGGGGGCGGGGGGGGGGGGGTCTTGGGGGAAGAAATTTGCGGAGGCCCCTCTCACACCACCTGATTCAGGGCCCAGGATTTCACCCTGACGGAAAGGGCTGAAGGGCTTCCTTTAGAGGTGGGACCCTGAAGGACCTCTGAGGGAACCACTGCGAGCTCTCCCCTTCTTCCTGTGACATGTACATTCAAGGAAAATCATTGCTCTTTAAACAGTTGGTTAGTGCAGTCAGGAGACACAAACACCAAAGACAGCCAATCTTCATATTTGTTTGTTTGTTTGTTCATTTGTTTGTTTTGTCTACCTACAATCACCTTGCAGATGAATGACAGCTGGAAAAATCTCATTTTTACTGAACCAGCAGAATAGGAT
>CM021765.1:46590801-46658776 GCA_011076525.1 Nettapus auritus
GCGGCGGGGCGGGAGGCGCCGGGGGCTCGGACATGGGGCGAGGGACGCGGCCGCCGCCGCTGCTGCTGCTGCTGCTGCTGCTGGTGCCGGTGCCGGTCCTGCTGGCGGTGCTGGTGCCCGGCGGCGCTGCTGCAGGTGGGTCGCGACCCCCCGGGAAAGCCCCATCGGAAAGGAGGGGGAGAAGGGGGAGGGGAGAGGGACCCCGGGGAGATGGGTCCCCGCCTTTAAGGATCCCCTGCTGCTCGGACGGGGTGGTTGGGTGCAGGTTTGTGCTGCGATCCCTGGGGTGTCGGCAAGCCGAGCACCAGTTCTACATAGCAAGGAGAAATCCAGCCGGGAAGCGGGCGCTTGGTCGGGCACGGGGCGCAAGTGGAACATCACAAGGCAAGTGTTGCTAAAATGCTTAAGCAGGAAGCATATGATTTTCCGTGGATGTTTTACAGGTGAGTCATGGTATTCGCTGTGTGCTCTTGCTCATTACGGAAGGTCCCAGTCCCGCAGCTCGCGCAGGACAGAGAACGGGGTGTTTAGCTGGGCAGATGCTTTTAGAGCAAGTAAGGAAAAGCACCGCGCTGGGGCTGTGGCAGGGCAGTCATGAGCTCGTGGCTCACGACGTGGAAACCTTGATGCTCTCATCTGTCTTCCTGCCGAATTCCTCTTGCATGCAGCACTAAACTGGAAAGCTGTCACTTTCCATAGCATGCGGTGCTCTGCGTCTGTCACGCGACTCTAATTCAAGTGAAAACAAACACCCTTTAGAGGGGGTTCCCTTTCCTCCCTTCCTGCCCTGTTGATGAGCAGCAGGGTCTGCGTGCCAGCAGCGATTCCCAAATCCTGCTGAAGCCAAGGTCCCTGGCCCCAAATCTGGCCACAGGTGAGGAAGGGACTCTCCCTCCATGCATGGCCCGAAGGCAGCTGCAGTCAGTGACCAGGGCCGGAGGGTACCAGGAGCTGAATGTTGCTGGGGGCAGCCGAGTACCTTCAGCTCCCAGCGTCTTGCCTGGGAATTTGGTAGCCAGCCCCCCTGGCACAGCCTTGCCCCTGCCCCGGGGACAGCCACCCCTGGGACAGCCACCCCGAGCCCTGGCACCACCGGGGGCCCCAGGGACCCTCCCACCAGCCAGGTCCTCCCCGCTGCCTCCTTGGGACAGCAATTGCTGCTCTTCGAACGCAAGCAATAAGCTGGACCTGGCTCAGGGTGCTGGCAGAGCCCTGCTGTGCTTGCCTCTTCCCGAGCCCCTGTGTTTAGTGGCTAGCTGCGCTGTGTTACGTGTAGCCAAAGAATCTAGGAAAGCAGCCAAACACATAAATTAGGCCAACTTGCGGCAAGCCTGATAACATGATAACAGCACACACTTGCCTATCCCTCCAGAGAGCTCTGTAGGTTAGTTAGTGTTTACATAAGGCTTTGAAAAGTGTCTTCGGGAGATGTAAGGGACATTGTGTGAATTTTACAGTTAGGTTTGAGTACTTTTCTAGAGTAGATGTGTGCTGCACAGATAATACAGATCATCTCAGATACACTTTTACACAGTGCTTCTGTCTCTGTAGGAAGCTAACTTCACTGAGCCTCTTCTGCTCACTAAAAACTTCCCGAGACTTTTTACTTGGTGAAGTCCAGAGACTGGAATCAGGACTTCTTTGTGATGGGTGCATTAAAAGCAGTGGTCCACATCTGTTCTGAATAATCGGCACAGAAAACCTGTATAGATTGATGGTGGTAAAAATGTGTTGTTTCCAGGGTGTTTCTTCTTAAGGAGCAGAAGGAGTGGGGAAATCTGTCAGGCTCTGAAGGCTTAGTCTCTGCTAGTGCATAATATAGCTTAATTGCAACTATGACACTGTAGACAAAGGCTGAATAAAGCCCAAATAAAGGATTTATTGGATGCTAAACTGAAACGACCTTTGGACATAACAAAAATGCCAAGAAGAAGCCATAGTAATTGGTGCACAAAGCTGATTATGTATGATTGGCCCAGTGATAAAGAAGACATTATGCACTTCGGATGTTTTGGCCTGCCTGCATCCAAGTCATCAGAGCTTCTTCTTTTTTATTATTATATTAAACAGTTGTGGTTCGTAAAATACAGCCTTGGCCTCCTGCTACATTTATTAATGAAGAGGTGGAGAGCCCCTCATCAAGCGTTCCTGAACCAGGAGGGTTGCTTTTTCACTCTGAACCCCACAGTGATTTTGTTTTCCTTCAACACTCTGACTGTGATCTTTAAACCGACAAGGCTTCCAGAGAAACCTGAACACAGCCCACAGAGACTCAGCTGCGAGGCAGCTTGCCAGCATCATTTCAACCAAGGATTTATTCCTCGCCCCCCGCCCTGCTTTACACACACTGGTGACAGGCTTCCCAAACTTCGGCAGCGTGTGGATTCAACCTGTGCAGCAGACTGGGACTGTGGGGAGACCTGGGGTTGGAAAGGAGGGGAGGGAGTTGGAGGGGAGGATTTGGGGTCACCATTTAAAGGAGATGCTCACAGCAGCTCCCGTGCCCCCACACCCGATGTGCCATGGTGAGATGGAGCACAACACATGTAGCAGAAGCACGCCACCTTTCTTCTTCCTTGCTCCCCATCCCCAGCACTGCCTGTGTCCCGTCCAGGGCCTTGGGGATGGGTGGCTGCTGTCCCCCAGGCCCCCTCCCTGCCCCAGCCCAGCTGCCTGAGATAGGAGGGCGAGGTGCAGGCGTCCCTCCTCCCGCTCTCTCTCCCTTCTCATCCTTTTACAATTCTTGCTAGGGATTTTCCCAAGCACAGGGAAGCCCTGAGGGTGGGGTTGCATTTCTGTTTTGTTTTGTTTTCCTGTTTTACATGTGCTAAGCTGCAAGGAGAGTGCTATGTGGCGGTGCATCTCCTGTGGGGTTGATGGGCACCAGGGACATAGCTGTGCCCAGGCGGCGGGTGGTTGAGTGCGTCACAGCCTCGAGGTGGGTGGCAGGGCCCCAAAAGACATCCCACGGTCACTTCATTTTCCTTCCAGGCCTGGGCAGTGCAGCTGGGGCAGGCAGCCCGTGCGAGAAGGCCTGCAACCCCCGGATGGGCAACCTGGCCCACGGGCGGGCGCTGCGAACAGAGACAGCCTGCGGGCGCCATGCCACCGAGTCCTTCTGCACCTACAACGAAGACGCCGCGCGCCGCTGCAAGCCCCCCGCCTGCGGTCGCTGCAGCGGGGCCCATGCGGGGCTGGCGCACCCCCCCGCCGCCATGGCCGACTCCCCCTTCCGCCTGCCCCGCACATGGTGGCAGGCGGCCGGGGACGCCCCGCAGGAGACCATCCGGCTGGACCTGGAGGCCGCCTTCTACTTCACGCACTTGATCCTGGTCTTCAAGTCGCCCCGGCCAGCGGCCATGGTGCTGGAGCGCTCGCAGGACTTTGGCGAGACCTGGAAGCCCTACAAGTACTTTGCTGCCAACTGCTCCGCAGCCTTCGGGCTGGAGGACGACGTGGTGAGGAAGGGAGCCCTGTGCACCTCCAGATACTCCAGCCCCTTCCCCTGCACCGGAGGAGAGGTGAGTCTTCTGGGACAGCCCCCTGCCCTGCTTCGGGCTTGCGTTGCTCGTTTTGCTGCACCGGGCTCCCCCATAACCCCATGTATTTCACAACATGTGTTCCAGGTAATGTAAGCATCCTCCTGCCCCTCGCCTCTCTGGGCTCCTAGTCCTGTTGTTTTTTCCCAAAAAGCTGCTTGTCCCACACCTGGTGAATGAGCATGCACATGGTGGGGGCCTGGGGACTGAGAAGGTCCGAAGACGTGGGTGATGCGGCTTCACGCTTACTCCCGTGTGGAAATAATGTGAAAAAAATACATTTGCTAAAAGGAAAAATACTCACAAAAAACAAGATACTTTCAGTAGCAGAGACGTCAGGTAATAAATAGCATACCTGGAGGTGCTACAAGCAGAACCCTTCCCAATCCTGCTGGGAATTACTGGTAGTGTCACGCTGGGCTGGGCACCCAGCCTGACGGCTGCTCCGTGGGGTCCCCACCTGGGCAGGGGTCCCCCGGGACCAGCGCTGGACGCCAGGGCTGCTCCCTCTAGTGGCCTCATCCCACGGACTGGGCTGAACGGCGAGGGAAAACCTCGCTCTGATGCTGTGCAGAGAGCGGGGAAACCTGATTCGTGGATTAGGGTGTCGGTTTTCTGCTGATAGATGCTGTTATTGCGTTTCCCGCTAATAACGTGTTTTGAGGTGAAGGTCCTGTCCTTGGAGACCAGCATCCACATCTGAGAAGAATCTCCCGTTCACGGCTTCCCACCCTACCCCCATCTTTTAGGGTCACCTTCGCCATGCTGGGAGCATCTCTCTGCAGAAACACAGGGAGCTGCTCACCAAATTGCAGCTCTCAGGCATCTCAAGATGCAGCCGACATCCTGCTCTAGGAGAAGCTGAGTCGTGCCCTTGTCAGCTCAGAAACAAGGATCTCCAGTCATGCCAGACTGGCCCACTGTTGTGCCATTCAACTAGCAAAGGGTTTAACTCACATAGTGTGCCGGAGAATCATAGAATCATAGAATATCCTTAGTTTGAAGGGACCTACAAGAGAAAGTGATATCTTCTCCTTCTCCCACCATCTTCTCCTGTCCCCAAAAAGCAGGCTAAATAGAAAAATGTGTCAGCACCCAGAATGAGGGCTGTGTCTGGCAACAACCTGTGCAAATCCTGGCCTTGCAAATCCCTCTGCAGGTTGGTGCAATGTGAGGGCACAGCAGGACTGAGGCTCTTGTATGTTGAAACCAGTGCCTATTTCAAGAAGGACAGAAATCTGGTATTGTTTGATGCGTCTGCGGTGGCCTGCTGCAAAACAGGCTATGTACCGAGCTTGCTTCTGCAGGATCTCTTCTTTTGGCATTGCCTTAGTTTGTGTTATTGCAGAAAAGCTGTAAAAGTCAAGATCATTTAACTGTTCCAGGGTTTAAACAAACATTGAGTCCAAGAGGCTGGAGCTTATAAGATTTTATTTACATGGCACACTTCAGTTCCCTGCATTTAAAAACCACTTCTATTTACCTGCAAAGTAATAACAGCAACTTTCTGGTGACCAGATGGCAAGCGTGCATGCTTAGCAAATATCGCATTTAATTTATTACAGTGTGCTACATTCCAGCAATTACTCCTAACTGCCAATAGCAACATGTATCTCACCTAAAGAAACATCGGAGTTTTGTGTTCTGTTCGGAGTTATGCAGTGCTTTACTCCCACTTCTGGCTGCACCTAATTCCAGACATATGGAAACAGTAATTTCACTTGAAACAGTGGTTTTAAATATGCAGTCATCTGAAATGTCCAAGGGTATTATTTAATTGCAGCTCAGTTTCCACAGTTTTCTTTAAAGCACAAACATAAATTCCCTAAGTGCTACTGGATTTCTTTTTAAACTTTCAATAGCTTTTTCGTGCAATGTAACAACTACAACCCATGATCCAGGCTGTGTATCACAACATCTATATACCACTTTCTCCCACTTCAAACATATCAACACCACATGTGCATTTCCAGGCACGGAGTCAGGGCCTGCAGGACCTGGCAGCATTTTGTGGGACGGGGGGGTTTCTGCTTGCTGCTGGCAGCTCAGTCGCTGCTGCCCGTCCCTTGGGATGAGTAATTTGCAAAGCTCGGGGCGGCCTCAGGAGGTGGCTGCTCACCCCAAAAGATCATCAGAGCTCAGCAGACCGGGGCTGGTGGTCCCCACTTGTCACTGTCTGCAAGGTACAGGCAGCCCAGGGAGGTGGTGGCATCATTGTCCCTGGGGGAGTCCAAGGAAAGGTTGGACGTGGTGCTTACGGACATGGTTTAGTGGGTGTCATTGTAGGGTGATGGTTGGACCAGATGATCTTGGAGGTCTCTTCCAACCTTTATGATTCTATGATCCAAATTTCTGGTGCCTACAAGGCCCATTTCAGGGCAGCAGAGGCATAAGCTCATTGTACTCAGGGTGTTGTGGGCTCTTTATAGCAAGTCCTATGTGTTAATTTGGAGCAAAGGTGTGTCTGCTTCATTTTTTACTGCATGCTTCTTTAAGAAAAGAAAAATCAGACCTTTTGCATTTCTTCTGCCCTCCAAGGACTTGGCAGTTCCTTTCAGGAACCCGAAGCCCTGGTTTTGGGTCTTACAGGTTTTGTCAGTGGAATTAAGTGTATGCTCACAGGTAAGTGTGTACTCGGAGCTCCTGCGGTTCCATACGTACAACCAGGCTGTCCCCTTCCCACATGGGCAGGAGGGAGGAGGAAACCCCATCACAGTCAGCGCAAGTTTCCAGCAAGCCTCAGACACCTGCCAGGCGGAGGGGTCAGGCTTGCACCACTGTGAAAGGCAAAACAAACTCCTTCCATGTCATGGAATAATTTTGGATCAGCTGCATGCAGAGAGGTCACTGAAGACTCTCCCCGTGCTCAATTTAGTGAATTGTTTCACAGCAGTGGTTCGTTTAACCTAGGCAGGAACCTCTAAATGACAGCCTTACATTATCGGTGTTTTAAGAGAAAGGCTAGGGCCAGGTTTTAGCCTGGATCTTACAAATGCGCCACAAACCCAGGGTATTTTTGTGGTTTTCCAGGGTGTAACCCTTCAGCCACATTACTGCAAGGGAAATCAGAACTGATTCACCAGCCAAATATAATCTGATCTAAGTAAACAAGATGCAGAAATAAACTTTCCGTGTTGTGCACAAACAGGAATGCCATTTAATTAGCACATGTAGAAGGCCATCTTCCCTCCCATATTTTGGATCGTATTAATATTTCTTCCTTCACAGGCTAATCTTAAAACTCTCCTGGACTAGGGACCAGTGTTAAAGGCTCATCTAGAAGGGGCCCTTAGCAGATGTTGGTTCTTTAACTGTGAGTGAGGGTGACTGTCCACTCTGCAATGCAATTATCTCATTCACTTTAAATTCCCATCTGTGGTCAATTCAGATTAGCTCGCCTGAGTGTCCCCATTTAGACAAGCTCCGGCATAAAAGGACCTACTGAAGCAGAGTCTCCTTGACAAGATTTTAGTAAATTAGTAACTTATTTGAGTGTTCATCTATTCAGAATACTGCTAATAAATCACTTTGAGACTTGAGCCATTGTTGCTATTTGCTATTAATAGGAGAGGCGTATTTGCAGCTTGACTGTTTTCCAGCAGCAAACTCTAACACGCTGCTGACATCTGAAACATCTCATACCGCTCCTTTACTGTGGGGTGTGCGTGTGTGTGTCTTTCTGAGCATTTTATTGATCTCATGTGCTTTCTGTAGCAGAAAAACCTTCCAGTGCCCTGCCTTGCACTGTTACTGCATGCAGCCTGCCTCCATTCCCTAATGCTTTGCACACCAGCCCTACTGGTTCTACCTGAAATCAGCTCTGTAGAGCAAAACTTAAGGTTTGTCCTGCTCCTCACAAGTTTGACCCTGACAGACAGCAAGCAATTTTAACACTCGGTGACACAAACAGGAGTTAAAGGTGCTCAGCGGCTTTTATTTTGGTACCCTAATTTTGGGTTGTAGGAACAATCTGCTGCAGTCTAGGAGCTTTTGCCCATTTTTTGCCTTTCAGGCCTAAATAAACTTGGTTTTAAACTTATCATTGGCATCATTAACTGAAGGTAAATCTACAGTGCTCTGAGATCCTCCAGAGTAGAATCTCTGCGGAATATTTGAGTTCAGCCACTTGGGACTCCACAAAGAAACTGGGCAAATACGAAAGAATAGCCTCAAAACAGACTTGGACATCAGTCCCTCAGAAGGTTGCTGTTTTCTTAATGGTCCTGTGCCACTGATCTCTGCACAGAGAAAAAATAGAGGCCCAGGCTGGCCAGAAGGGAAGTGATGTCCTGGCTGGTCCTGTTCAGCAGTGCACAGGACAGGTGAGAGCACAGCTGCAAAAGTACATTTTCATACCTTGTCCCATCTCTACAATTTGTAGAAGTATATTTTGTAGGAAACAAACAAACAAACAAAAAAACTCTTTAACAGCATCTTCTGGATCATTTTGTCCTTGGTAAAATGCTCCTTACTGGGCTCTGTACAAGAGTGCTGCATGTGAAAGAGAGCCTGTTTACCTGGGGAGTGATATGGGTGATGGCCAGACACAGCACAGCTCCTTGCATTGTGTCCATGAATTTTGTGAAATACAGGGGGCCTTACTTCATAAGCACAAAAATGAGGATTTCTAGGGAAAATATTAATGACACAAAGTAAATTAAGTGAGGGCAGAGTCAATGATATGATACAGGAACTTAAAAATCCCAGGTTTTGGTGGCTGATAGTTCAGTGTGGGGAGGATTCAAGTAAAAATGGGAAACCTGAGCTTAGTTTTCACTTGTGCCCAGACAAGGACTGCTCCAAGCACATGCAGAGATGAACCTTTGGTACACAGAGACTTTTACCCTGAAAGTCACCTGCCATCCAGAGCTTGGGCACCAGCAGGGGTGAGCGACAGAACAGTTTTCTGGGCACTGACACCTGCTTGTAAAGTTTTCCACATGTGGAGGACCAGGGATGATCCTGCCGGGTCTCTGGGCCAGGCTGGGACTACTATGGACTGCAGCTGTCCCGGAGCAGAGATGTGTCCCTTTGCTGGGCCTCCTGGGGAGCTCAGCACTGCTGGTGGACCAGGGACCAGGGCAAGAAGCTTGTCCCACCTGCCCAGCGATCCTCCGCTCGATTCCCCCTTTGTAGCCAGCCTGCAGGAAGGCCTCATCGTCTCCTTTTCTCCCTGGCTGTCCCAGGGTTTTTGGCACTTGGAGTTTGGCCCTTGGCTTGGCCAGCTATTGAAATGCAGCCACCTCTGGGATGGAGCATAGCCAGTGTTTAACAGTGCGTGTCGGCAGTCCCCTGTTTAAAACAGCAAGTTTGTAACTACTGCAGATCAGGGCTTCAAGATCGGACTCCAATTATGGCTAAAACAAATTATTCCTAGGAGGGAGCTTGACCAGTCTGTGAAAGGGGATATATTGTATATTGTTGGCTGCCAGCAAGAGGAGGAATGGGCTCCAGAGCTCCAGGAGACCCTTTCCAAACTTAGGTTCTCATGTAGGAAGTAAAGAGCACCATACCCACGTGAAACAAGAGGAATTTGGGTAGGGAGAATTTAATTCTCTAAATTGGCATCTGGCCTTGTTAGCAGGGTTATTGCTTCCCCTGAGAAAAGGGCCGCAGGATTTTAGCGGTGAAGCTGGAGCCTCTCTTGCAGTACTGCACCCCACTGCTTCGCTTCACTGCTCCTTGCTGGCATGAAGGGAAGACTGGATCACTTGTTCAGCTCCCAGCTAGCTGGCTGCAAAGTGGGGCTGTTATATTTCTATTTGGGCTTCCTGAACGCAAATGGCCACATGACAGTGTGTAACCTAAAGCAGTGAATTGCCACATCTCACAAGTCTTGGATCAAAAGCTGATGGGGACTTAATCTGAGATGAATCGACATGCACAACAGGTACTGGCATGAGGTTTCCAGTCTACCGGCATTCAACATCCCACACAAATGTCAAAGACCTCAAATCCTGCCTGGATAACATTTCCAGGAGGAAAATAAGTTCCCATCCAAAGCAAACTTACCAGAGACACAAGCCATGGCTCTCCTCTCCATAACCAGCCTCTGTGCTGCATTCCCCGTGCCCCATTGCCATTGTCAAAATCTATGGTGTAGGTTGAAAGGGGGATGATGTTTCTCACGGCCTTTTTGACTGCACATATTTGCATACAATTCAGACAGATGTTCTTCTTCCCCAAATTAACTATAGCTCCCGGGCACTGAATGGCTTCTACTGCAATAATAAGCAGCCAGCTCTGCAGACACAACCCCTTTTCTTTATAGACAAAAGGAGCTGAAAAATGTTAATGAAATTGAGTTACACTTAGGCTGGAAGCGATCTTCTGGATCCCTATCACTGTTGCAGACATTTATGCTGCCAGTCTAACCTGCTGCCTTGCAGGCTTTTGCAGCGGCGCAGCATGCTCAGAAGCTGTGAGGGCTGTCCTGCAGCCCTGGGGAGCCAGCCAGCTGGACGAGCACATCCAGTTCTTTCTCTGGCTCTTTGGATGTAGCTCCAGGTTTTCTTGGTCTTCCATACCCAAACATTACTTCTGTGATCATCACCTGAATGAAGATAGGCATGACCTCACAGGGTTTCCTTTTCATCTGATAAAACTGTGCAGCAGGATCTTGAATGGAAGCTGAGAAGAAGGCCCTTGCCTGACTGATGGTTGCCAGAGATGTAAAGCATGCTGGAGGGATACTGGGGCTCTTGCCCAGATCTCCCTGTGCCTTTTTCAGTCCATTACTAGATGGATGCCATGTAGGGGTAGAGGCTTTTCCTGCACAGCTTCTCACTTTTGAGAATGGCAGAGCAATGCCTTGAGTTTCCCAAAACACAAAAATTGCACTGGTATAAGTTAACTTGTCAAGGCTCCCACAGGGGTCGGTTATTTAAAATATGTGGATTTTCTTTTGTAAGTCTTTGTAAGATTGTGTAATTCTTGGATGGTGAGGCAAGGGGTTATTTACCTCATTTTATGTGCTGCAAAGGATTGCAGAAGGGCTGTAAGTACAGACCTAACGTGTATGAAATGTGCATACCTGCAGGAGTGCCATTTCTCCAGCATCTCTAGGAGCTCAGTGGCCTGCTGTTGGTGGTGCACAGCAGGTTTTTGCAGCCATCGCTTGTGAATATGGATAGACCGCTTCACACTGTGGTCCAAAAGGCTAGTCCCACTGCTCAGTGCCAACTTAGTTTCTCTGACAGTCCCCTCTCTGCTGTGGCAAGACAGGTCCCCCAATTTCTCTGACTGTTTTGTCTCACTCAGGTGATGCTGAAGTGCCCACCGTGAATGTGCTTGTGCAGGGGGTGGCCAGACCTTTCCCCAAGAAACAGAGAAGCTCTTTCTCCCTGCAGTCCACGTGGTCCCACAGGCAGAAAAGCAAAGCTGTATGCTGGAGGAGCTAGTGGGTGCCACCTGCCTGGTTTAGGCTGATGAACTTCCCACATCATGTGAATTATTTACAGCACCTGCAAAGAGTCTTTTTTTTTAGCCTCAGGCCATTGCAATGAGCACAGCACATCACAGATATATGTGGGTTTCTCTCCTACTAGCTCTTTTGCTTGTCTTGGGGGTAATATGTTGAATAATTGAGGGCACTGGCACTGGGGTCCTAATGGCCTTCCCAGGGAAAGGAGTCCCCCAGGTTTGATTCTGCGAAGGACCAAGACTGTTTCTGTAAAACTTTTAAGAACTTAATGCTTTTAAGATACCTGTCAAATATGATTGAAGTTAGCTAGTAGTTTCAACATTTTTTAGAGTGGACTGACAAGCAGCTGCATAGATACACACACAGAGTAATGGCATAAAGCCTATTTCAGTAGGAAGCTAACCTAAAAGATACAGGAAGGCTTCTACTGCTCTGCAGGCACAGCTCTCCCTTCTGGGTACAGCCAAGGAAGGAACGTGGCAGATGTCTAAGGTTGTGGCAGGGGAGGTTTAGATTGGACATTAAGGCAAATTTCTTCACCCCTGAAGAAAAATGTTGGAAAGAAACCACAGACCACTTCATGTGGTGTCACTGCCTTGGCTTTCACAACCATATGAAAGCGTGGTGATGTTTTTAATATTTGTTCATTGCTTTTATTTATACTGTTTTACGTGTTTGTTGGCTTGCTTCCATGCTCGTTGACTCCCCCATTCATCCACCCATTCTGTGTTATTTACTGCTGCTGTTTATTGCAGTTTGCAAACCATCTCCTGATGCCTTCCAGGCTCAGGGTGACGAGTTTGGGTCAAGGCCTTTGGGAAGTGCAGGGGGCAGGGACAGGGCATGCATGCAGAGCTGTGGGTCCCTGCACCCTGCCTCTGCAGGCGCCTCTTTCTCCTATAGGTATCTCTCAAACCTCGGGCATTTGCAACCCGAAGAGCCCCCTTTATCATTGCAGCCACGTGCATCTCAACAAAGGCTTGTGGCGGGTGGAGGCTCTGGTGGCCTGGGTTGTGCCCATGACTCATGTGGATGGCTTTGCTGGCGGCCAACTTTGCATTGGTTTTGTTGACTTCCTTGGGTCTCTGTGACTTCAGAGCCTATTTTGTTGTTCTCAGCATCATTCATTAGCATTTTCCTTCCCACTGTGGATATATATATAAAGATGCCCTTTCATTGCCTTTCAAGTGTAAACATAGTAGGGTACTTCTTGCAAAGGGACTTTTATGTATTTATAAATCAAGGTCATTGTGGTGCAAGTGGTTACTTGAGTGCAGCATGCTCATAGCCACCGTTTTATTTATATTCAGGGCTACATTTTTGCATCTGGGGAATGGAAAGTAGCTAAAGCTTCTTGCGCCACTCGAGCAAAAAATGTGAAATAATCAACAGATCAAGAGCTGCTCATGACAGAGCTTCACTGTGAGGAAATTGAAATGCTGTGAAAATTAATTAGGGGGTGTCAGTGTTTCTGTATGCCCAAACCGCAGGCAGCCTGGCTGAAGAGCAGCATGTTTCCATCCCACAGCCTGCATGGGGTGCTCCCAGCCACCCCATACAGCCCTGGCCATCCTGCTGGGAGCCGGGCACCGCTGTGGGGCAGGCTGGGATGCGGCTCCAGCATGTGGGGAGAGGGGCAGCGCCTGTCTGGGGCTGGCAGCAGGCTCTGGGCACTACGCTGAGGTGGCTGGCACTGGGACACATCACAGGGTCATGGCCTAATGTGGGCACTTTTCCATTTTTTATTGAAAGCATTGCCTTTTCCTTGGATGTTTTTCATGGGGATGAGGATTCTCCAGCATCCCCTATCTGGCTGTGCACAGACACTTCTCCCCCCACACAGATATCCTTGTGCAAGTCTTAAAGCACACCTCTGTTGAAATTGCTTCATGCGAACATCGCATTTATGGAACATTACCCCGAAAATCACTTGGTATTCTGTTTTGAAGACAGCATTCTTTTTGTTTGCCTCCTAGTTAGTGACATTTGCTCTTTAGATACCAGCTATTGCTAGATACTTATTTTTAAATGGAAGCTGAGACAAAGATTTGGTTCCTGGGAATGTGCTTAAGAAGAATCCCAAACATCAGAAGGTTTATTGTGATCTCGCAGCACTGGGAATGAAAATACCTTTCTGATAGGATGTATTATGGCATGTGCAGCATAGAAGTGCTGTGAGTTTTCAATTTATCACTTCCTACTTGTTCTACAAAATAGAAATTTGTAGTAATGCACACACTGAACAGCTGCTAATGTAGAGATCCAATCCTCCCACCTTTTACTATCATGTGCGGTGCTGACTGTCATGTGGGAGAAATCACACCATCTACCTAACATCATAATACTAATTTTTGGCACATGGTCAATAAAGCACTTACATGGAGGCCAGCAAGCCAGAGCTCTGCTCACCATGGGGTGCTTCCTGGTGAGGGTCATTGCATGCAGAAAGCTAGATTTTGGTGCCACTGCTCCCTTTGCTGGAGTAGGTGCATTTCCCTGTGCACGGTGGAGCACCCTCCATCCCTCCAAGGCAGTGGCCTTGCTCTGTGAAAACAGAAATGGCATCATTTATCAGGATGCTGTCCTGTACCTTGCTGAGCTATGCATCTTTGTGTAATCAAGACATGGCTCTCTTTGGCAGGAGCCTCAGGCACGACTTCTGCCAGTGTTTTTGTGATACAAAGAGTAGCAGGCATGATGGCTTTGAAAGCAGAGACACCCCGGCCAGGCAGCAGGAAGGAGGTGGCACCAGAGGAGCAAAGGGCTTGCAGCACCCCACGGCCAGATGTACATGCATGTAGGCAATGCACTCACCTCAAATCCTGCCTAAATGCTTCCTTTGTGCCATTAAAACTATTTTGTTTCAGGAGGCCCGTGGCTTCTGGCAGAGCTGTAGGTGTGAAAACCTGGTCAGGTGTGCTGTGCAAGCCATGGTTCATTCATACACCGGATGCTGCAGCCCAGGGCCTGTCTTTTTGGGGGGAGAGTTGGTCAGAAAAGGCCTAGGAGAGGTGAGAGCAGGAAGCCAGGTGTACAGGTGTACGTGGGGTTGGGGTGCTGGGCAGCACAGGGGTGCGGACCCACTGCAGCTGCATGAAGACAGTGTGACCCCAGTGATGTGCTGGGATTACTCCAGAGACGGGCTGGGATGAATCGGCAGGGTTAACAGCTGAACAGGGAAATCCTGCTGGGAAACACGTCCTTGATCTTATTGTGCAGCCTCTAGGGGCTCCAACTCAATCTGATGGGACAGAGCAGAGAATTGCTATTTGTGTTGCGACTTACATGTTATAATGACCGTTTTGTATTTTATTAAAACAGACCCACTAGCATCGGAGGGTGGGGTGGGGGTGTTTACTGTGGTGGCAGAGCTGAGACCAGGCTCCCCTGTTGTTTTGTGCTGCTCGTGGCTCTGCCAAGCCCGGCTGGAGCGGTATGGGGCAGCCGGGGCAGCAGCTGAGAGACCGCTCTCTGCAGCCCCTGGGGATTGCACATAGGGCTCATGTTTAGCATCACTGTTTTCAAGCAGCCATAAAAAGACATGTTTCTAACAATTTAGGGCCTGAGCTGAAATACTGGCTTCATGGAGATCAGTGGTGTAACTCCCCCTGAATTCCTCACCAGCATGATTTAACTTCCTCAGCGCGAAGACGCTCAGGATTATTGATTTCCCCTCCACATTGCCTTTACTAGGGTTACAATCAGTTGCGTGCATTAAAATGGGACTGATAAACAAGAAAAACTGAAAATAATCAGAAGAAAATCTGTAGCTGCATCTAGCATAAATTGTTCCTGTGTTTGTATTTCCTTCACCACTCCCATCTGAATCAGGACAAAGAGTTCTCTGAGATGCAATTTATGCTAGGAACCCAAAATGCTAGATTTTACAGAAAATTCTCAGCCAGGCATTTTCCATCATCTCCACTAAAAAGGAATCAATGTCTGCAATGTGGACATTTTCCAGGGAATTTTCTTTCCATGCCTGAAAACATCTTGTGTTCACAAAGCCACTAGTGAGTATATGTGATCAGAAAGACACTGATGTACATTTGGGTAAATAACACGCCCTGGGGAGAGGCACAGAGCCTGATCTCTTGGTTCATTGGGGTTTCTGTTCATACTGGCTCAATATGTGTTTTAGGAAAGCAGGAAAAATGCCTATGCTCCTGAAAGAGAGGAAAAAGACAGATTTTGAAATGCATTGCTATTTGGGAATGCCCCTTATCAGACTCATTGCTGCCGCACAAGGGGCACCACTATCCAGCCTTTCAGGTGGTTTTAAGCTGCTGCTGGAAGCAGTGCCTCAGCCCATGAGGCTGTGTCCCACCCAAACTACTGCCAAGAGACTCATTTAACTGGTGCTTGCAAATATTGCAATTCATCACACCTTCAGGAGCTACACAGTGGAGGGGTATTTAACTATTTAAAAAGCACAAACCATGAATTAAAAGTTCTGGTGACTAATACGTGTGTCATAAATGTGTCATTTCGTGTGAATGGCTGCTGTATGGATCACATGCTGGTTCTGTGTCTGCAGGCAGCTGGCCCAACAAGTTTAAAATAAACCTCTTCATGAAAATTAGTTATTTTTATCTAGTGCTCTTGATTTTCAGTTTGAGACAATATTTACCTATTCAATCAGACTGAAGTTAAACTAAAGACTGACTGATAAGTATTTGTTTAAGCCTCTGGGGCTCCCAACTTCTCATTCTTTCTTATCTCGGTTTCCTCAACTATCAGCTCGCTGTCACTAATTGCCACACCGAATCACTTCTCCACTAGGAAGCGGCCTGGGACTGACAGGAGCCGAATATTTGGAAATCAGAGCTTTATTTGTTAAAAAATAAGCGGGGAGGGAAGGAGAGATGTTGGTGAGGACTCCCCAGCCTGATGACCACCCATAGGGCTGCCGGATAGCTGCGGTTTGTTAATGGCCAAATTTAAGTTGGTGACACCTCAGGGACCAGACTCGGTGCACCCAGGGACACGAGGGGGACAGGGACATGTGTCCCAGGGATGGTCCCTCACCACTGACACCTCCTTTCTGCACAGGTGATATACCGAGCCCTCTCACCGCCCCTCGCCGCCCAGGACCCCTACAGCGCGGAAGCCCAGGCGCAGCTGAAGGTGACCAACCTGCGCGTGCGGCTGCTGGAGCGGCAGAGCTGCCCCTGCCTCCTGCCGGCCCCGCAGGCCCCGCCAGCCCCGCACTACGCCGTCTACGACTTCATCGTGAAGGGAAGCTGCTTCTGCAACGGCCACGCCGACCGCTGCATCCCCGTCAGCGGGTTCCGGCCCGTCAAGACAGCCGGTGTTTTCCAAGTGGTACGTACACACGCTCGGCAGTGGCTCCTTAAAATATTAACTTCTCTGGCTCCCTTCTCAGCCCAGATGCTAACTAGCTATAGCACAATGCCTGACAGGTACTAAATGAAGGGCATTTTGATGACTGAGGGGGAGCAAAGCTTCCCTGATGGCAGCAGAGACCTTGCACTCGCCATTGCTTCTGGAGCATCCTCAGAGACGGGGTTGGGTCCTGAGCTGAGGGGCGGGAGGGGTGGCTCGCACTCCCAGGCTTTCCATTGCTCTTTGCAATACCTTCTCTGGGTAAAAACCCTGTTTTCTGGTTTCCAGGGGGCTCCCATCACGAGAGCTCAGAGCTGAAATCCCTTGGGACCGACCAAGACACAAAGCCCAGACATGGCAGGCCAATGCCAGTGCCTCCTCGAGCAGCGGCATGCCTGCGCCCTGCCAGCCCGGGGACACCCCAATGCGCCGTGTCCTTTCTTCTCTTCTTGGCTGGCCCTAAAAGGACTGGCTGTGCTGGCAGAGGAGCTGTAGGGAAAGCCAGGGCCGTTAAACATATTGCACTGAACAATGTGAAAAAGGGGAAGATCATAAAAATGTAAGCCAATTACTTGAGGTAAGGAGGTCTGGCATCTCTCCAGCTCTTCGGGGAACTCTCATTTGAGTTAAATTATGGTCTCAAACATGAAGCAGACATCATGTTTCCCTTCTAATAGAGCTAGTCTTGCAACATCTTGAAAATATACAAATTTGAAAACGTGCAGTGCTATGATTGATAAGCCTGTTTCAAGTAGCGCTGCTCTGGTTTTCCCAGATGTTCCCTGAGTGAAAGCCTTTGAAAGGAGCTGTTTACTTGGGAGTATTTCAGTGTGATACAATTGCATGGGAGTGTGCCCCTGAGCACCGCTGAGAGTTACGGCAGAGACTGCAGCCAAATACGCTTCCAGTACAGCTATAGCCTATGGAAATCACAGCGCACAGGTAGCAGGCGGTGTTGTGGGAAGGAGCCGCTGCCAGAATCGCGCTGAAAAACAAAGCAAGAAATAGCAGCAAGCCCTTGCACCAGCCCCAGGGGACTGGGAAAGTAAACTCCAGTTATAAATGTGGCAAGAGTCCCAACAGTGACGTGTGTGCAGTCAGGCTGACTCATTTTGCTGTGCCTCAGAGCTTACTCTGCATGGCCCACGAGGCACGGGGCAGCCTAAGGGTGACCGAGCCCCACGCTTTGCAGCAGGACCTGCTGGAGGGTCGGGGTGTGCTGAGGTGTCTCCTCAAGCGACAAAGTGTTTCCTCTCCCATTGCCCCTTTTTATACTGTAAGACCAGGATGCCTGGGGCTGAGCCCCAGCCGTGCCAGGGGCTGACCAGCACATTGCTCCGAGGTGGGAGCAGGGGGTTGTGTCGTGTCCATGATAACAACATGATATGTGCATGCATGTGTGTGAGCAGAAAGATTGCAGGATCTGCAGCTGCTTAGCTAGAAGAAGTCAAATTTCTGAGAAGAGAATAAGATTTCAGAGAGGGAGCATTTTTGTGCATTTCACCTGAAAAAGCCAGTTACATAAGTGACAGTTCTGAAGAATTATGGTCATTCAAGCATGAGATGTCATCTGTATGTAATTGTATCTACGTGGGGTTTTAGCAGAACCTTCACTGTAAAACCAGGGACAGCAAAAGCTGGGAAACACATTACCATTTCCCAATGGGAGTACAAAATCTGGCTCGGTTCTTGTGCGTTTTGACCAGAGCACTCCTGAAGGACATCCCCTAAATTAGACAGTTAGCATTGGATTTCATGAGAGTTTATGATTCTTCTTCATCTCCAAAAAAAAAACCACCACCAACAACAACAACAAACTTTTCCCCAAAAAAAGTATGTGCAAGTTTTCTCAGCCACCCAGTTGTTCTTAGCCTAGAGGCAAAATCCTAGCTGCAGGCTTATTTTGAGAGCCTGCTTGGCCAGCAGAAGAACCGGACGTGGTGTATTTGTGTTTCTGCTGGGCTGTAAGCCGGCGCATCCTGGTAGCACTAGGCATAGCTGCCAGGTCTCCTGAACCCTGAAGCATTTTGGCCACCTGCCCCAGCAGTGAGGATGATAGAGTCTGACAAAGCCATGCGGGGATGTGGGGATGCTGCTGGCTGCTGCCCGGGTGAATTTAGGGCCAGGGTGCCCCGCTCAGCTCGAGACCTTGTCCCGGCCCACTGCTGCAGCATTCCTCCCATCGTATGAATTTTTCCTCGGTGGCTGGGCCATCGTGTGCTGGGAATCTGACAGTTCTGAGGAAAAAATGTTCTGAACGGCTGACAGGAGGCTAAAAGTCTGGCTTGGCCATGAGATAATACTGACCTAGGACATCCTTGGGTGCGGGGGTGGATGCGAACAGGGTGGCTCTGTGGATGAAGAACAGCTCGTTTCACCCCAGCAGAAGCAGGTCCAGCTCTGTCCACTGGGGTGGGATAGGCTCCTCTGGGATACCTCTGAGTCAGGTCAGAGAAAAGGTGGGCATTACAGGCTCCAAACATTTGCTGTAAGAAAAAAATATTTCATGTTAGCCCCAACAGCAAAAAACAACTAAGACCTGGCAAAATAAGAGGTTTGTTTCTGTGCCCTGAACTCTGTCCAGCTGCAAACCCCCCTGTGATCCTCCTCTCTGTGTGGGCACCATGGAGCACAGCTTGACAGCAACTCCCCCATCTGTCCCTCCCAGCCCAACTCTTCTCACAGCAAAGGGGATTGTGGCAGGCCTTATCCTGAATTCTTCTGCTTCTGTGTGGAAGCGGATGGTGGCACCAGGGGAGGCCTACGGCTCTCCTTGAGATGTGCAGTTCCACCTGCTGGTGTGGGGGGAGAGGCTCAGGCAGACAGGCATACATAGGGGTGCTTGTAGGTCTGCTGGATCTAAGGATTTGTACAGGAAAGCCCTTGTGTGCAAATAACAGCTCTCAGGGTGATAGAGTTAGTCTGCCTTCTCTTCCCCGCTCCTCCCATATCGTTTGTTCAAAGGGTCACTACCCAAATCTTGCTAACATCAGCCCAATGCAAGCCAAGAAAAACATATGTGTGGACAAACAAACCTCACACCGTACCATTCAATGTAGTTGGATTAGTGTGTGAGCAGGATTGCATGGTGAAACAACAGTGCGAGTAAAGGATTCACAGACACAGGAGACCCCCCCCCCCGAGGTTCGGGGGCCAATAAAAGACTGGGTTTAGGGGCTGATCCCTAGTGCAAGAGCTGTGCACTGAGGTATTTCAGTGCCTACTTTACCAGCTAAAGCACCCCAACGGCCTGCTTGCAACTACAGCAGCGTAAAAGATCTCTTTTACGCCTGGAGACAGGCAGGATCTTGCAAGGTAGGATTCTGAAGTGGGGAGAGCAAGCACAGAAGTCCCTCACCTGGGCTCTGCAGTTCAGTCTCAAGGTGAGGACAGGGGTTTGTCTGCCTCAGAGACTCCCTGGCCCTCCCTGACTGCCAAGTCCTGCAGCACCCAGGTGTTTTGCATGGTTGGCTTAAGTTGTTGGTCTCAGAGGGCTGTGTCCTCGCTGGGGCCACCTGCTTTTACCCCTTTTACCTGCTTTTACACAATACTGTATGCATCTTTGATCTGAAGAAAGGAAATGAGAAACTACAACCTAGGGAATAAGAAGCTTCAACGTGCTTATGGAGTGCCCGAAGCAGTTTGGTGTGGTGCTGCTACCGTACCAAACTGGTACTGTTGCAAATACACTTAGACACTTCTTTAGTAGTCCAAAGCTGCTGTGCAAGAGCCCTTCTGCATAGCTGGGCAGCGGGAATATCCCTCTCCCTTCCCACATGGCCAGCCCAGTGGCTGCTGTAAATTGTTGTCGTGTTACTGACATCAAAAGATGCTGAAGGTCTTCCCCAGAGCCACTGACAGAAGCCTATTGTACAAGGAATAATAATAAAAAATAAAAAAGACAGCCTCCACACCCTGAACAACAAACTTTGTATTCTTTCACAAGAGCGAGATGGGATATGAGAATTTTCTCATGCATAAATTTCGTTGTCTGGTGCTTTGGGAAACAATTCCTTCCCGCGGGCAGGCAACAGCCAGTAGGCAGAGTTTCTAAAATTGGCACCGTGGTTTGAGTGCAACACGGTTTAAAAGCCATTGTTAGAGGCTCGGCATGAATGGCATGGTTTTCCTCTAGGCTAACATCGTGCCCATTCTCCAAGAAAGTAAAAAATAATAATAATAATACATTTTTAACGGTTCCAAGAAAGCAAGTCTATTAAAAACTGTTGCCCCTCCCAGCTATTTAGCCTATTTAGGCTATCAGGTCTTTGGGACATTGATTTGCCTTTAGTGTGTGTCTGTTGGGCTCTCTGTGCAAGGCATGAGTCCTTGTAATATACATGAATTAATAACAGGTGACTTGGTGCGTTTTTTCCTCAGCGCAGCATCTCTTTTGCCCTGTGCAACATTTTGGAAGGTGATAAATGGGGGGGAAGGCGTTTTATAAGATTCGACCAAAAAGCCCGTGTATTTGCAGTGTGAAAGGAAGCGCTGGAAGGTAATAATTCAGCAACAAAAGACTATGGAAGGAAGCATGCCCTAGCAACTGTCTTTGTATATAGAAATCAGCTGCTCGTTTATCTTTCAGAAGTCAACTTTTGTAACACTGTTTGCATTGTGCCCTCTAATGAGTGACGTTGCGACTGGGCTGTCAGGCTAAGAAGGGAAGCAGTGTGAAAGCAGGCGGGGATGTAAAGACCCCATGACAAAATGAAAAATGGTATGAAAAGGATTTTCTGCTTAAATGAGTCAAGAGCCGTGTGAATGCTTAAAGCGGGGAGACACACTGGGAATTGTGTTTGTGTACTTAGCAATGCTCCGTAATGACCCCAAATGGTTACGCCTTACAGTTAAATGGAAATCGAGGTGAATGAAAAGGGAGAAAAATGTGCTCTTTCCACCGTCAGCCCGTGTGGGTCACATCCTGCCTTCTGAAAGATGCTGAGATGCCAGAGAAGTGCCCGGGGCCAGCACCGCTTTGTCAGGCTGCTTTCTCAGCCCTGGCTCACGGATGCTCAGGGATGCTCAGGGCACCTCACCTGGCATCAGGCACTCACACACCTCTTACCAGCATGAATTTTCACCTACTGTAAACAGCCTCTTGGCTGTTTTTCACCTGCTGCCATTTCTCTTTGCCTTCTGCTGCCTCTTCTCCTCCTTTCTTCTGTCCTTAGCTGTCACAGTATTTCTTGAAAACTCAAAAAAATACCTGTCTGCCCATGGGTTACAAGAAAAGGCTTGCTAATATGCAGCTCTTTTGTTGTTTCCGATGCGTAAAAACCTTTTCTGTCATGCTGGAATTATGTAGAAGAAAATATATATATATATATTTTTTTCAATGGGATAAAGCTAGGATGGAGAGGGTTTTAAAGCAGAGCTGTTTTGGGAGGTAATCATTATAATGCTATTGAAAGAGAATAAATACATCAGCCTGAGGCAAGGTTTTTGAAGTTCTTAGGTCTGACTTTCATTACATTTCTGGAAAAAAAGGAATAGGGGAAAAAGGTATTAACTAAACAGTGTCAGGTTCTTAGAGAGCCCACTTCCCTACCCTCCACACCCCAGAGCCCATAAACTGCCTTTGCAGTGGCAGGATGAAGCACACCACCACAGATTGTTGGTCTTTTTATTTTTTTAATTATTATTTTGTACATTTGCACATCCTCTCCCATGCCTCTCTTGCTTAGGCCTCACGCTCACCAGAGCACCGAGGGACCACCTGATTTTGATGGCAGCAACCTCTGGCAGCCTCAGGGTGCCTTCCCCTCCTGATCACGCATGTCCTGGCTCCAGTGGCTGCCTCTGCCCAAGCAGCAGGGCATGCTGGTGAGGAGCACGCTGCAGGATTTGTCTGGCCTCAGATGTGCTTCAGGCTACCATGGCCGGGTTAGCACTAGCCACAGGCAATATTGGTTTAGCAGATTTCTGTTTCCGTGCAGCTAGATGCTTTTGAAGTGTGTGTGAAGTAGCTTGTAATGTTGGTTTGGGCTTTACCTGAAGCAGATATAAAAGTGAGAAGTTTTGTGGAGGGGTGTAAATTCAGGGCAGTGAGAGTTTGAAGAAGGATGTTTAGAAGTGGTAGCAAAAATGAAAATGTGAAAACACGAGACACACTTGGAGAATTAAATATTCCATTGGCAAACACGTTTTATTTCCTTTCTATATTTGCTTCTCATTCTTTTCACACGTTATCACACATTTAAGCATATAGGTGACCTCACTTGGATAAGCCAGACAGACCAATGAATATCTGCAGTGAGGCCAAAATAGCACAGAAAGCAGTGTTATCTTAGCATTTGCCACTTTAGCTCAGACACTTTTGCATTCTGTCAAATTCTGTCTGTATCTGTGCGTTGCTTACGCTGTCTAGTCGCTGTGCTGTGTTTTACTTGTCCCTGCTTCAGTGACCCAGATACTTTAGTAAGGCAGGAAAGGGCCACTTGAAAGGTTTTCAGGAGGTTTCACTATTTGCGTTGCTGCTGAAAAGTCTTTCAGGGACTTTCAAGGCCAGTTTTGGAGTGTTATCTGTACTGGTTATTTCTGACCCCCGTGCAACGGGAGCTGAAATCTGTTCACAAAAAGAAAACAGCCACAAAGTCATCATTAGCCAAGAGCACGTGTGGCGTGCATGCATGTGCACCTACGCAGCGAATAGGGGCTGTTTACTGGCTGCTCCAAGTCCTCTTCTCTGCCGTTTGCTGTCAGGGTTTCTCACAGGAGTGTGTTTTGGGGTTGGTCTCAGCAGCAGCCTGTAGGTTTAGGAACAGCACAGAGCGGTCGGACAGCATGGCAGGCAGCGTTTTGCAGCAGCGGGAGAAGCGGAGCCCCTTTGCTGCATCCCCTTGGCTGTGGCGTTCCCCGCAGCTGGTGAAGGAAGGGGAGGCGGCGTGGCGAGGCAACGGGTGGGAGAGGGGCTCCAAGAGATACTGCACTGAGAAGCCAACCTCTTCTGGGGGGAGGTCAGGGCTCAGCAGGCTGGGAGTGCTGACCGCCCCGAGCTCTGTGCCGTCACGTCTGGGGGCTGCCGGCCGCCCTTGCCCTCTGGCTGCATCCTGTTTGCTTTGCACTTGCCAGCAGTGTGGTGAATGCCAGCGGCTGACCGGGCAGCTGGCACCCAGCTTGCTACGCTGGCTTTTCATCTCTAATTACCCCTCGCACTGCGCTCTCTGGCTGGTCAGTTCCCTGTCAGGTATCTGAGTGTAAGCCCTCACGGTCTCTGTGCTGTCTCCAGTTCAGTTCTTCCAGGACATGGAAGAGTAGGTATCTGTGTTCCTGGGGTTTTCTTGTGCTTGTTGGTGTTGGCAATTGGTGTTGAGATGGTGAGCAGTGCTGCTGCAGCGCTGCACAGGTGTCTCACTGTCTGGGAGGGAGAAAAAGAGAAAGGTTTGACAGTGTTTCCCAAGGATGCTTCGGACCTTGGCTTCTTATAATAAATCCTGGATATTCATACTGCAGCGGGAAACTCTGCTGGTGATCCTTTTAGATCTAAAAAAAAAAAAAAAAAAGGATTACATGGTAGTATGACAGGCAAATCCACAAGTACCAATCTAACTGAACGTATAACTGCAGAACTGCCTCTGGCTGAACGGGACACCAGGACAGGCTCTGTCCTCGCCCCATCCCTATGACACAGCTCCCCCCATGCCCAGGCGCTGCCGGTGCCCAGGGACATACTGGGCACCGCTGCGGGTGACCTTGCTCTGTTTCCCCCCCAGGTCCACGGGAAATGCATGTGCAAGCACAACACGGCGGGGCCGCACTGCCAGCACTGTGCCCCGCTCTACAACGACCGCCCTTGGCAGGCTGCTGACGGCAAAACCGGAGCCCCCAGGGAGTGCCAGTGTAAGTGGCCGGCCAGGAGCAGCATCCCTGAGCTTCTGCGGGAGTGAAACGCTTCCTCCTGTACTTCCTCCTGTGTTTCCTGGAGAGCAGATGCTCGGGTGGTGAAGGGGCAGGGGGAGAGCCCATGCCATCGTGTGTTTGTGGGGTGGGGCGGCCCTGTTTGCTGGGACGTCCTCACGTGACAGTGTTGCACATTTGCTTGACCTCAAGCACAGCTCCTCGAGATGCGGTCTTCTGTCGCAGGCAGACTGCCCCTCACCCGGGTGCCTGGTGCCCATGGGGAGCCAGCGTTGCGGCAGGCACGTTTTGGGGACATATGGCCTGGTGCTGGGCTGCAGTTGCACCTCGCTGCGGTTCCCCAGGGCAGTGTCAGAGCAGCCCTTACTTCCAGAGCAGCGTTTGGTGCAGGGGGGTGCAGTATGTCCCACTTGGCCTCTGACTTCAGGCGTGTGGGCATCCGAACATCCATCACCGCCAGCTGAGGGAACAGGGGTGCTCCCCCTCTTGCTCCTCATTTTTCTTGCATGTCATTTCTAGGGGGTGGATGAGAATGCGAAGATACCTCTTGCATGTGAACAAATAACAGGTTCATAGGCCAGAGCTGCCATTCCAAAATGTGGTTCAGGTTTTTGTGTCTCTCTTCTATGAACCAACATTCCTCACTGCCTTAACAAGTCTTTCTGTTCCTCTGGCTTCGTCCCAGCGTGCAAGTGTAACGGGCATGCCAACACCTGTCATTTTGACATGGATGCGTGGCTGGCATCGGGCAACCGCAGCGGCGGCGTCTGCGACAGCTGTCAGCACAACACAGAAGGGCAGCACTGCCAGCGCTGCAAGCCGGGCTTCTACCGAGACCTGCGAAAGCCCTTCTCCGCCCCCGATGCCTGCAAACGTAAGTCAGCAACCTTTTGGTAGTGAATTGCTTCTGCTGAGTAGGGGGTCAAAGGAAAGGCGAGATACTCCTGCTCCCACTTAGAGCAATCCTCTTGCTTCAGTGAGGGATGGAGAGCTCTCAGGATTTGAATTCCTTTTTGATGATGTCCACAAAAAGCAATGGAGAAGTTTGCAGGACAAAAGCCTGCAGATGCTGTTGACAGATCTCTTCCGAGGATCCCTGTAGCTTGGGGGTGGAGGGAAGAAAGATGATTCATTGGCTCTCCTGCTATTTTTGAAGAGCAAGAGCTGCGTCATGTTTGCATGCCTCCTTGTTCGGTGGTGCCACGAACCCAGAAGCAGGGTGCAGCTGACGAGTAGCATCGCCCACGCAGCAGCAGGTGGGTATAGGGGAGACATGGAAACACAAGCGAAGAGGCATTGCAGAAGGAATCACATCAGTCTTCATTACTTGTGTAAATAATTATTTCACTGCTGTATTATGTACACAAATTGTTTCTCAGACAGTGAACGTCATTACTTTTTAAAGTCTCTTTACCTACTTGTGTACACTGAAGTCCTGCATCTCCTTATCTGAAACATGACATACTTAAAGCAATTTTTGTCAGAACTTAGGCAAATAATTTTTATTTTGGATTCTCATTAGTAAAAAACACATTTAAATCCTACACTTACACCCAAAGGAGGAGTTCAAGGGATGTTTTCAAGTACATCTACTTTGTTCCTTTGTTCCTGTTTCTTTTTTCAGTATTTACAAATTACAGAGCATAAAGTACTCAAGCATTTCAGGGAGGCAACTTTCCCCAGCATAAACTACTTCTGTGAAGATGCACGGAATATCTGCATGCTGTCCCTTCAAAGACCACATTGCTACAAACACACAGATCGTTTCTCTCTGGGCTTCTGAACCCCTCACAGATGTTCTCCTCCCTAAGACCTTTTGCAGTTTCCCTCCTGGGCTCCCGCTGGCTAATTCAGGGCTGCCAGGAGGGTCGTGTTGCAGCCACCTCGTGCCACAAGCCCTCTCACCCCTCAGGCCGCCCTGGCCAGGCTGCAGGGCAGGGGTGTTTTTTTCTCCCACTGCGACGTTTTCCAAACCCTGCAGCAGGTTAGGGCTATTTACCGTAGCTCCAACTGAACAGCGAATGACTAATGACTGTTAAATTAAATTATATGACTGATTACAGCCCTCAGCTGGAACATTTCCAAGGACCGTGCCGTGGTTTGCAACAACAAGGGACAAGGGGGATGCCCAGTTATTCTTTCAGGGAAGGCCACAGCATTGCTTGCTTGCTTCTGGCTCAAACCCCTGTTATTGCTCAACCATGGGGTAGCGATGAAAATTTTAAAATACCAAGGTCAAAGTAAATAAAGGAGTTGTTAAGCCATAATCTCTAAGGATACTTTAAAGATTCTTGTAGGCGAAGAGTGTATATAATATTTGCTCAGGAGTAGGTGTGTACCAGATAGAACAAGACGTTCTGCTGTTTAAAAGAGCAATCTGATGACTCTTTCCCCCCGCCATACCTATCGGTCCTTTTCTTTATGTCCCCCATGAATTTTTAAGCCTCAGCTACAGTATGATTACAGACAATAAATCAGCTTTTATAGCTGCCGAGTTTATTTTTGCTTTTAAACTGTAGGTTTTTGAGGGTAAATATTTGTCATTTCCAAAGGCAAGCTGACAGCTCAAGAAACCACACCAGTATCAGCAGTCGGGGGGCGAAAACCACCCCTGCAGGAATCCCTCTCACCGCCTCTCAGTCCCCATCGGGGAGCAGGGACAGGCAGTTTTCTGTTCACATGGGCACAGAGGTCTCGTGCCACATGCGACCATGTATTGCAGCAGGGAGAAGTGCCATTTTAATGCTGCTGCTGCTTAGGAATGGAAAGGAAAGCTACCAGATGGAGCTTGTGGCAGGTTTTCCCTAGTCCCAGCCCAGCAGTGCCCACCTCGGAGGGGTGCTAGCGGTGTGCATGTGGGCGCTGTCCCCAAACCTCATGCTGGCACTTGTGATCTGTGCCTGTGCATCCTCTCAGTGTCATCAGGACCAAAAAGCGGTAGCTCCCGGCAGCCCACAGACAGCAGGTGTGTTTTCCGTAAGGACTGCATTTCTCATAAGGACTTTTGTAAATTTGCTGTTCTTTCCTCGCTATGGTGTTGTCATTGCCATTAAATTTTCCACTAGGGAAAAAAAAGTGTATGAAAAAGCACTGACTGAAACATAAAAAGCACCAACACCAGTAGGGCTGGGAGTGAAACTCAGCTGAAAATCAACCGAGACAGGACTGGGCTCCCTCTCTCCAAGCACTGGCTGCATGGGGACAGGAGAGCGTCAAGGCTCAGCATTTCCCCCGGAGGGGCTGAGAAATGCCATAAATACCCACTGCATCTAGGAGGAAAATAGAGCATTTGGATACATGTGTCAGGTGTAAAAAACTTCACAGACTTCGGGAGAAAGGTATGCGACTCTCACTGAGCACTGTTGAAAACTATGCTATTAAAGGTACAAGAGTTCACTGCCTGCAGCTAGTTATGCAGTTTGTAGAGAGGCTTTCTAATCTTTTAATTTTATATAATTATATTTGTTTGGGAATGGAAAGGGTGGGGAAAATTTGGGGATTACTTTGGCAAAGATTTTGGAATCGCAGTCTCCTCTAAGTTGACTGCCAATATTAACTCATCCTTTAATATTTTGAAACTGCACTCCAGATATGTCAAAGCCCTGAAACCACAGACATGTCATCAGATCAAAACTAGATAAATGTGCACAGCAGTAAGTGTTTTAAAAGAAAGAGGGGTTGTGTCACACACAGTGGCCTTTCTGTTTTATTGCAGTTGCAAAATAAGAATATTTTTAGAATTTGGTGAAAAATTTCTCTCCAAATGAAATTTCCTCAGGAAATCAATTTTTTTTATATAAAGAGAGATTTAGACAAAAGTATTCTAGTATTCCAGGGGGGATTTTTATTTTTATTTTATCTTTTGTATCACCAAAATTTAATGATTTGTGAACACACAGCAATGCTGAGGTTTCATGGAGCTGTGCCTTGTGTGCTCTGAGTGGCTGCTCCCCTGCCCAGAGAGGGTTTTCCAGCTGGGCTCATTGCCGTCACACATGGGGCTGACCATTGGGTGCCATGGTCAGAGACCTGGCCCAGGAGCAGGATGATGCCACGAGCCTCCCCGCGTTGGGCTTGTACTTTTGATAACCATATTTCTGATTTTTAAAAAGATTAATATCTTAGAGGGGAAAACAGTTCTAGTTTTGCAATGGATATAAATTATACTTCTGCTGAAAAAAAAAAAAAAAAATCAGGCAAGGAAAGTTTCAAACCACCTATTTTAGGGTATCATATCTGACTGGTGAGTGTGGTCATTTCTTCCAGCACATCCCAGTGCGTTCCCAGTTCATCCCTCTGCGGTCAGGGCCACGGGAGAGGACAGGAGAGCAGTGGGCAGTTCTGGAGGAGAAGCTGGTCACACATGCTCTGCAGACCCGTGCCTCATATTTTGAAATGATGGCTTTTAAATAAAATCAGACTTCAATTAAAATGACTGTTGGGCATGGGTTTCTTAACCTCCTGGCAGCCAGAGAGCCCCTGGTACTCGATGACTGACTCCCCCCGCGGTGTCCCTGCAGCCTGCTCCTGTCACCCCCTGGGATCGGCCGCACTGCCCCTGGGTCCCCGCACCTTCTGCGACCCCAGCACCGGCGACTGCCCCTGCAAACCTGGCGTGGCAGGGCCCCGCTGCGACCGCTGCCTGCCCGGCTACTGGGGCTTTGGCGCCGACGGCTGCCGGCCCTGCGACTGCGCCCGCAGCTGCCACCCTCGCACCGGCGACTGCCGCAGCAGCAGGTGAGTGGGGAGTCCTGGCTGCCCCCCAGCACAGGGCAGGCACCGCTGCTGCCTGGTTCTCACATGCCATCTGAGAAATACCTGCTGTGTGAAGTAACCACATCTGGTGCTGTCTGGGGTTGGGGGTGCAGGGGGCATTGATGCTGTGGTTCTTCTGGGTGGTGGGCACTGCTGCGGTGGTGTTGGTGGCGCTTAGTGCTGGTGTGAATGTAGTGGGTGCTTTCTGTACCCTTCATAATTTCTTCCTCTTCATGAGCTTCAGGGAGACTGAGCACATGGAGACTAAAAGATCAATATTGTTGCTGTTGCAACACAGCTTGCATCGAGTGCCTTGGGCAGTCGAGCTCAGATTTCTTGAAGGCAACACGTTTGAATGACAGCCTGCTGTTTGGATCTCATAGGATGCTTTTCTACTGGTGATATTTATATCACAGAAATCCCTGTAGCAGATTTTAAAACAAAACTGGATTAATGGCTCACGTTGACAACCCTTAGTCACCCCTTTCACCAGTGTGCGTTCATCACCACCAAGACGTGTGGCAGAGCAGCACAGGCTGCTGGTTACGCTGCTTTCTGCCGGCGGCAGGAGGACGGCTGGCTGACCCCCTCTCTCCCTTTCCCCCAGCAGTACAGACACCAGCTGGCACCAGGAAGCACTTCCCTTCCCACCGGCTTTCAACGAGAGTGAGCCCGCCTGGGGCTGGGAGGACGAGCAGGGCTTCTCAGCGCTGCGGCACTCCGGTAGGACCAGGACCCCACCTGCCTCCGCCACATCCCTCTGCCAGCAGCTGGCTTGTGCCCAGCACCCTGCTAGGCCCTGCTTTGTCACGGGTTGTGCTGAGGGTGCGAGTTGCCATTGCCCGGTATTCCAGCTGCAGATCCAGCTGGGAAGGCTCCTGCCCCATGCCCTGCTGGGCTGAACGAGGTGGTGCCATAGCCTGGTGGCCATTGACAGCCTCGACCTCCCACAAAACAACCACGGCGTGCAAGCAGGCAGGTGTAATTTCCTGCATTTGCAGAGAGTTGCGTGATAAAATCTTGTAGATACAATAATTGAATTAATTGAGGAGAGAGCTCCATCATTTGTCTGGGCAACTTAATTTGGAGCATAAATAAGTATATCATGTTATTCTTTGTTCTAAGAGCACGGAAGTCATTAATCTGCCTTAACCTCTGCGACGTTTCCTTCTAAAATCATGTCTGGTACATCACAGTGTGGAAAATACCACAGGGAAAGACATGCATGCTATTTGCATCCTGAGGCCACATAATAAGGCCTTTGTTTCCCTTCTCTTCAAAATGTAAACAAGGAGTGATTGCCCTTGGACTAAGGCTGTGTGTTCAGCCTGGATCTGAAAACAGGGCTTTTGGCAGGGGGTTGTGGACCGCATGAAAACCCCTGGCAAGTCCTGGTGATGTGGCCAAGCCCGTTCTGTAGCACGGGGGCTGGGACCATGATCCTGCCCATCACAGCGGCCACTTCCAACACCTCCTTTTCTCCCCAGCCAGGCCCACGTAACTCGCCACTGGTGGTGGCAGAGGTCTCCTACCTGCTCCTGACCCCTGCAAAGCTCCCTGCTGGGAGGCATGATTCACAGCCGTTCGCTTTGTTTTCTTCCCACAGGTAAATGCGAATGTAAAGAGCAAGTTTTGGGCAATCCCAAGGTCTTCTGTGGGATGAAGTACACCTACGGTGAGTTGCAGTGAGGTGGTAGGGGCCTACAGGGAGGTCCTACAGAAGTATGGTATGGACCAAACCTCTCTCTGCAGCTGGTCAGAGGGGAACAGCATCCCCTGAGAGCAAACTCCAGCATGCAGACACAGTCTGACGTTCAGTCACTGTACGGGGGATAATAGAAGCAGTGTCCCAAGCCCCTGTGTCCCCTAACACCTCTGCATGCACTCAGCAATGCAGCATGTCAGCCCTGCAGTCCCATGGGGACAGATCTTTGCCCTTCCCAAAGAATATAGATCCCATGGTGCCTAGTCAAGCTGGGTGAAACACTTTACTCTGTTTTTCCTCTTGCTACCAAAGTACCCTTGTGCCAAAATCATGGGAAGGCAAGAGCTGTAAGGGCCCTGAACACTGTTACCAAAAATGAGTCAATGAAAATCTCTCTATAGACCAGGTGCCTTACGTGTGGTCTAGAACCACCAAATCTGAATTACATTGAGTGGAAGGAGAGACAGGGATCACCACAGAAGACAACACACAGAGAAAACAGCTCTGGCAGCCACTGGGAGCTTCACCGTGTTGGCAGAGCTGATGCAGTGGGGTGATGTAGGCATTGCACATTGGATCTGAATGAGTGAGAGGAGGCACTTTATTCCCCAAGACCTCTCTGGTCTGTGCCAGTGAACCACCTCCCTCATACTGCTGCAGAGAGAGGAATGTTTTGTGCAGCACTCCCTCCCGTCAAAGCCTTCCAGAGGTTTCTTGCACCTGTTTCATCTTGCACTAAAGTTGAAAATGTGCAGGGAGGTAATCCACACCTCTGCAGGCTGCGGAGCAGCCCACAAAGGGAAGTTCAAGGGGCCGCGAGTTGTTGAAATATAGCTCTGGCTTAGTGATATTAGAAAAAATCTGATTTTGCTTTGCTTTGCTTCCTGGCTGCGATAGTGACTGTGTTTAATCTTGCAAAAGATAAGAAATAAAAAAAAAAGGCACAAAAAACCCAAGTTCATAAATCTTATCTAAAGTGCACTCAGGCTTCCCACCCTTTCATCACTCAACATGCAAAGGTGTCAGCTCAGCTGGAGAGACAGATGAATTATGGGGCTCATCACGAGTTTCAGGAGGCCATACCATAGGAGGAAAGGTTTCCCCGTGCTTCATAACGTGCAGTGCTGAATAAAGCACCACTGGAGGCATCAGTGTGGTCCAGGGGTGGCTGATGTGTGGGATCTGGGCCCTGAGCCTCCACCACATGGGGACTGCTGGCAGTTACAGGGTGTCCTGCTTCTAACCCCATCCCACAGGGGATACCAGATGATTGGGGTGTGCCTGTGGGTATTTGTGAGCAAAAAATGCTCCATGATTTGCCTCAGTCCCCACCAACATCTCAGTCTCAGCGTTTGGATGTGTTGGTTCTTCAAAGCAGGAGGACCAAGGCAGGATGAGGATAGCCCTTCACATCCCTGTCTGCTGCCTCGTCTGCCTGGCCAGAGCCCTGCAAGGCCTCAAGGCCCATCCCTAAAACCAAGGCTTCCTCAGGGGGAAAACTTGGCCCTCACAAGTTTTGCAGATGAGGTCATGGGACCTCTCCCACTGCCTGCATGGCAAGACCAGGGGCTGTGGCCAGACCATCAGGCGGTGTCCCTGCCCACAGGTGTGGGGACATGGGCATTCCCCCTGCAGCTCTGCTCCCCAGCAAGGAGCATCCGGCTAACACCAGTGTAACAAAGTCATTTGTCTCACCGTTTCACCCAGACCTGCACTAGACACTAAAAAGAACACAGTAAATTATTTATATATTGCTGTTTTTAATTCCTATCTTCTCAGTGATAAAGACAAAGATCTTGTCAGCGCATGACAAGGGCTCCCATGCAGAAGTCAATGTGAAGATCAAGAAAGTCTTGAAATCTACAAAGCTGAAGATCCTGCGGGGCAAGAGGACACTCTATCCTGAATCCTGGACTAACAGAGGCTGCACTTGTCCAATCCTCAATCCCGGTAGGTTTGAATCCCTAGGAAGTACATCCCCACCATATTCACACAGATTTCATCCTCAACCCTAACTGGAACCCAGTGCTCATTGAAGTATTGGCTTCTAAATCATTTGGATTCCAACAGAAATCTCTGTCAAATTTGAATTTCGTATAGAAAACCTTGGTTCATTCTGCAGACTTTTGCAAGTACAATTGCTCTTCTTGAAACGTAGTAACAGCATTACAGCTATACCCATCTCAGTGTGTTCCCACAGAGAGGTAGATGGATATTGCACCATGACTATATGACTTATCTTTCCAAAACTAATGCTAATTTGAATCCAAAAAAAAATTATTTAAATCTAATTTGTGTCGTTATATTGTACTGAAGATAGAGTCTAATCTCAAGGGAAGATGTCTCTTTCAAACTAACATTAATTAGCATCTGCAAGGTTCAGAAGAGCCTCTCTTAGGCAGTGCAAGGGGAGCTTTGGCTTCACAGCTTTTTCTCATCTTTCACTGAAATGAAGTATAATCAGTTCTGGTTAAACAGTGCATGCAGTCTAGGAGGGGAAATGCATAGTCAGGGTTTTCTTCAACAGAGCAAAACTAAGATCCAGTTGACACAGCTCTCTTTACAGCTCCAAGACAAACCAAGAGTTACAAACTCAAATAAAGGATTTTCTTTCTTTAAGATGCATGCATTGCTTGGCAATCACTGATCAAAGCATTGACTTCAGTACTGAGATTTCTTCTACATGTGCAGCATTAGGAGCTTCCTTCAGGGGGAAGGTGCTGTCTGCAAGGCTGAATCACACAGAAAGGTTACTCATTGATGAGGCATTTGCAGTCTTCTTTCATGTCCACCGGAGTATTTGGCTTTGAAGGCAGCCTGCCCTGATAGCACGGCTGCAGTTGGTCAGGTGCAAGGGTCAGATGGATCAGCAGCAATAGGCAGGACTTCACTGTTTAAGCACACCAAGACTTTGCATAGTGGTGAAACATCATAAATCTGTAATGAAATAGATACAGATGTTTATACAGATGTTTTAATTTTCTGTATGCAATGCAAACACAAGTGAAAAACCCCCAGTGTGACTGCCTTAATACAAACCTGGAGGAAAGCAACATAAGCTTTCAGACACTGCCTGCACAGGGCAGCCCCACACCTGACACACAGCTTTGTGAGGCTGTGAGCTTCAGGGAGCTTCCCTGATTTCCCCCAGCAGAGGAGAAGAGAGCAGCGAACACAGAGTCCATTAAGATTGCTGCTGCTTAGACATCAGCAGAGGAGTGGGGCTGCGACTGTCTTTAGGTGTCTGAGACATCGGGAGTTATCCCCTTCCTGGCCACTCACAGCATCGCTGCCACACCACACAACCATCACCTCGATGATATTTTAGGCTTCTGCAAAGTGTCTGCTGAGCTCTCTCCACTGCGGGCCGTTGCATTTTAGTGGCCCAGCCTCTCCCCATGGTGCTGCAGAGGAGCCTGTTTCTCTCTGCCAGCTGTAGAAGGAGTCGCAGCAGCTGGTTCAGGGCAGCAGTGCACGCTGCTCAGGTCCTGTCCCAAACAGGGAGCTCATTTCTGTATTTGCGATGCTGCCAGCTCTCACAACTTACATCACAAAGCTTGATGTATTCTTGAAATGCAGCTGCTGGAGTTTGGAATCTCTCTTGTTCCTGGTGGGAAACTTGAAAACATCAGCTGAGTGCACCTTAAAGAATCAATCAATCACTCACTTTAAAAGGAAAAAAAAAAGGATCCCAAATATTTTTTACAATCTCATGATTTCCTTTAGCTACCACATTCATTTCTGGATGCTTGGCAATACCATATTAGCAGATTTAACCCTCTCTCAGAGTAGAGCTTGTGACCTCCAGATGAGTAAAACACCACCAGCAGGATAAAAAGCCAAGCTGACATAAAGCAGCTTCCTGACATATAGCTGTAATGAAGATCACATCGCCTAAAAAGAGAGGAGATTAAAAAATATATAAAAGCAGAAAAAAGAAAAACAAATTTTTGTTCTGTTTCACAGCACTGAAGTGATACCAAATGGGTGGTAGGCTCTTAAAGGTTCTGACAAGAAATGAAACCTCCCTGCATTTATCAGAACTCCACGGGCTGTTTCCAGATGACAAATGCGCTGAGGTTCCTGTGAGGGTGTTCACCACACTGGCACACCTTCCCTCACACACAGGCTCACCAGGGCAGACTGGGTTTTTGGGAGGACAGAGAAAGATGCCAGCATCTCGGCTGTCTGCGGGAAGCAGGAACCCATCCGAATCTCAGCTCTGCCACACACACACACATATGAGCAGAGTGCTCCCTGTTAGCAACACAGACAAAACTCACAGCCTCTAGTGCTGGCTTGTGGCATGTCAGTAGTTCATTTTGTTTTGGTTTTACACTTCTGTAAAGTCAAATTGACAATCTAGGAGGCTGAATCTTCCTACAGAAAGAGAATCAGCATCCAAAGCAATATTAGCTTTCTCTCTGAGAGTGTGTGCCACATTTTTCTCTCAAGGGAGTAGATTTAGGAGCCCTTGAAAAGCCATGTTTACAACAGCAGGACTGACATGGCCAAAATGAAGGTCTCACAAAGGCTATTCCTGCCATGCACATATCCTGTGTTTACTTGGCAGAAGAGAGGATGTGTGTGCCCAGAAGCTCAGATGGAGTAGATAACAAATTGTATTGAATTAAAGAAAACATGCTTGACCTTTAACTAGAGGACACTGTCCTCCCTCCACAGCCTTCCCTTATGAGCAGCAAAACAAAAACCCAAGAAAACACAAGCAGACTGCCTGCTGCGGCCGGGCTGGAGCTGGGTGACTGGAAGGGCCCTGGGCCCCCACCTGCCCCAGGGCGGCCTCACCCCGTCCTCCCCAGGCAACCTCTGCAGAGTACAGGGAGCGTGCTCGTGTGCCACTCGTATATACACAGGCACACGAATGCTCCAAACAACCACTATGCAAATCACTGGGAATGTCATTTCTGAGAAAATACAATGTACTTTTACAAGAAGGTTGAAAGGAAAGTTTTTCTCCTCTCAATTTTTTATTTACTCCGTAGCATCAGGAAGATTTTGAGCGGTACACAAGCATGGGGCCATCCTGCACGGTCACTGCTGGAATGAGCTCAACTGACCTATTTCCAGGTATTAAGGGAGGCCTGAGGCAGGTGGCTGACAAATGAGTGCAACATCAGTTTGTAAACAAGGTATGGAAACTTGTCCTGCCAGCCCCAAGACCTCAACTTAAATTCACATTTAGAAGCTGACAAAATCAAAGCTTGCATATAGCATCTCTGTGACTGCTGCGCCTCTGGGATCATTTTTTGTATAGATACAGATGGAGGTGTAGATATGCAGATATAGTTGAAAGTCATAAGTGCCAATATTTCTCCGTATAAGTGCTTTTTTACTCAGGACCAGATGGTTCAGGCTGTTTACCACATTAGTAGCCCTCCCGAACACTGCGCTGTGCAGTCTCTGACCATTTTGCTGGTTTGCAGGCTTGGAGTACCTGGTGGCAGGACACGAGGATGTGCGGACGGGCAGGCTCATCGTCAACATGAAAAGCTTTGTCCACCAGTGGAAGTCAGCTCTTGGAAGAAAGGTCCTGGAGATTTTAAAAAGAGACTGCAACTAGATGTGCGCGACCCCTAGGGCATTTCTTCATGCACAAAATGCAAAAGCCTTCACAGAGGGAAGATCTCTAGGATGAAAACTGGAACGTAAGAAAATAGTGCCAAAACGCGTAGCGAGGCATTATGATTTGTAGGCGCTGTCTAATTTAACCCTTCCTGGTCAATGCCCATTCACTCGCCTGTAGCTTCCTTGCGAGATGCTCCCTGAGCCCAGCTCTTATTTGCGTTGAGGGGAACAGAAGGAAGGGGGGCCTCTGGTCTGGCTCCAGGGCAGCGCCAGAGCAACACCCACAAAGCCACACATCACCCCGACCTACATTGCTGCCTCCCAGGGGGAAAGCCTGCCCGTGATCTGCAGCTGGGAAGTGAAGTACCACTGCCAGTACCACCAGCATGGATCTGGAGTCACTCCCAGAGGCATCTGCAGGGCGGGCTGGGCTGGCAGTGGGTGCCCATGGCAGAGGGTTGGGTGCTGCCTGCTCCTCACCTCACCATCCTGCTGGAGGTTGTAGGGGCTCAACCCCCTGCTCATGCTCATGCAGGCAGACCTGCCAGGTGGGGTGAATTCCTCTGCCCTCGTGCACGTGTGGTGTGGGGTGGGTGCTGGCTCTCTGCCTTCACTGTGGAGAAGAGCCAGCTCCGCGGGGCACGGCATCTCTGAGCTCTTGTCCTTGAAGTGTTAAAATATGAACCCAGCCCCTTGTAAATATTTCATTGTATAAAGCACTTTACTACCTGCCACTTCATGGTGTGGAAGGCCGGATTGTGTTGGGGAACGAAGAGGCTGAAGGTGGCACTTGAGAAAACCTTCTTGAAACAGAAGCACTCCTGAAGACGCCCCAGCTGGACAGCGTTGACGGCATAAAGGGAACAGCCAGCCTGGCACTGGCCGCTCAGAGCATCCCAGGGTGCAGTCTGAAAGATAGTAAGCATTTGCACTGAAGTCCCAGCTTCAGACCAGCGCTTGGACTCCATGGGCAGGACTCCAGCAAGACTTGGCAAGCAGTACAAAAAGAAGAGACTTTGGAATAAAAATGCAATTGCCAGAGGAGGAAACTCTGCCTGCAGGAGAAGGAGTGGATCCCAAGAATGGAAAGGACTCCCATTCACATATCCCTATCCAGTGATTCACGATGGGCCTGGAGTTTATTTTATTTTTATGTTAGTATTTAAAACTGAATGTTTGATTTGTTTTCTTCTGTGTTATTGTTTGCAATATATATGGCCATTATACTTCCTCATTAACACCAGTATGGAATATAGCACAGTTTACTGCAGTTTTCAGCACTAAAGTATATGTATTTTCTGTAAAGCATCTTTAAACCACCTTGCATAGAGTGTATTTTGTTCAGGAGTATGAGAGGAAAGAAAAGGCAGACTTAAAACATCATAAAAACTACAAGTCTACCAATCTGCTTTACATATGTATTTTTCTTTCAAGGTCCTGTGGACTCACAAAAAATGATACTATTTTGGTCATTTGTTTTTATATCTCATCTATGTAATAAATATATTATGATTTCAACTTCTTCGTCTCCTGCTCCTGCTCATGCCACTTGCATTGTGGTCTTCATGCTACTGAAGAGCACAGCTAAGTGTGAAGAGAAGCTGCTGTGGGGCATATTTTCCTCTCTGGGGGGGTAACATTTGCCATATGGTAAAAAGTCAAGTCACATGGATGGCTCCCAGAAAGCTAACTTCAGGTCTCTTTTGGGAGGCTTAGTCACAGACTCTTCTCAGAAGAGGGGGAATTGCTACCTAAATATTTTCAGTGCTGGTTGGATCCTTCCATCCATACAAGCCTGGTAGCTGATCTGCTGATCTGCAGAGCAGTAACGGATAAACACCAAGTCAAGGGCAGCTGAAATCAGGCTCGCTGCCTGCATTTGAAGTATTTGAAACTGTAAAGGGGAAAGAAAAAAAAAAAAAAAAAAAAAAAAAAAAAGGCTGTAGGAAGCAAACACTATTGCAAAATGTGTCCAAGAGCACTGCAGAGTGAAATCAGGTAGCAGAAATGAGCAGCGAGGAGGGAGAGGCTCATGGTGGGCCTCTTCGAGACCTTGACTTCTGGATGTAGACTCTGAAGCTGACTGAGCTGGGTGCAGTCTCAGCTCCCATGCCCTGTGGTGTGAAGTTTGTCATGCAGTCTGAAATCACACCTTCATTGATCCTGCCTTCGGTGTAACCAGCACTGATGTCAAGGCAGGCCAAAAGTTTTCCAAGCCCCTGCTGGATGAATTAAAAAGCAGTAAGCTAAGTGTGGTGCATCACAACAGGGCTAAGCCAGGGACTTGGCTCACTACTGCAGAAAGACTGACTGTAGCTGCAGTGAAGCACAAAGTTAAGCCATTAGCAAAGCAGGAAAGCAACCATCATTAGTTGCCTCCATCAGTAGTTGCCTCCATTCATGTGAGATCACCTCACAGTAGCAAGGCGGCCTTCCCAACCAGAAAAGCATATTTGGACACAAATCTTCGCAACTGAGTTTATCATAGAATAAATAGATTTATGGAGAATCATAGAATGGCTTGGGTTGGAAAGAACCTTAAAGACCATCTGGTTCTAACCCCCCTACCATGGGCAGGACACCTCCCACCAGACCAGGTTGCCAAATCCAGCCCACCCAGTGTGTCCAGATATGATCCAAACCTATATTCTCCCAAGATACACACAGGAGACCTCTTTGCTCTTT
This sequence comes from Nettapus auritus, assembly GCA_011076525.1. Lineage (NCBI taxonomy): Eukaryota > Metazoa > Chordata > Aves > Anseriformes > Anatidae > Nettapus > Nettapus auritus. The sequence continues at coordinate 46,629,701 of CM021765.1, forward strand.
CTGGTGTGTTCACCCATAAGCTCTTCAGAGAAGGGGGACACCCAGCCCTGCCAGCACATGTTTACAGGATTTCAGTCCCTCCTTCCACCGTGCATCTCCAAGCCCAAATCCCATGACATGAGGGTTGTCAGGACAATGTACTAAACTAAATAATCTGCTGAGCTGTTGTCTGCCATCACTGCTACCTGTGGAAAAAAAGCAGGACAAGCCACACAGATTTGCCCATTAGTTTTCACTAACGTGATGCTTGGTGCTTGGAGAATGCCATACCCACATGTCCCTGAGGCACCCCACACCCTCCCTCAGGGACATGATGTTACACACCCACTTGCTTGATAAGTAAAAACCTGCAGGCAGGGTGAGCTTTCCCCCAGCTCGGCAAGACTTCCCGCGATGGGTGCTTCTGCAGGAAGCACGAGGCGGTGGGGCAGAAACATTTCACCTAACCACCTCTGATGTTATACCATGAGCCTGCACCTTTCTGTCAGGACCACACCACCAGACACCACCATGCCTACAGGCTGTGAGCACAAGGAGGAACGGGGGACAAGCCGCCTCTTGCCATGGCCACATCCTGCCCTGCCGCAGCAGCTGCCTGAGGGGGACCTGCACAAGGCATCCCCCACCTCCCAGGCACTGCTGCCAGGGCCTCCCACGTCCTTGTCACCTCCCAGCCCAAGCAGCGGTGAGCTGCAGAGCCACTGTCCCCTCCTGCCACCACCAGAGCCATGAGGGGCTCAGGGCTGGGCTGGTGGCACATGCGCAGGGCCCGTCCTGGCCAGGTGCTGCTCGCCGCAGAGGAAGGCGCTCCTCCAGCCATGGTGGAAAGTTACAGGCGTGTTTAATGTAGATGTGCTGGGGGCGAAACCTTCTGGGATGCGACCGTGTTGCTGAACGTGACTGAACATCTGGTACTACCAGACCGCCCAAATGGAGAGCAGGGCCAGTACGGGTAAACATAACAACTTGGGAACAAATAGCTGCAGTGTTGTTGTGTTGTTGGGTTTGCTTTTTTGTTTTTGTTTTGGTTTATTTTTTTTTTTATCTCTATTTTTAGTTATTGCATTGACTTTCAGAATCAACAGTGGATAGAATAAACATCTCAAAAATGTCCAGTGGCTGTCGCCCCAGCATCCAGAGGAGCACTGGCTCTGGTACGGCAGGAGAAGGTCGGCTGCCTGTGGCCCTCCTGGACAGATGTGTTGATTTTTCGATGACGGTGTTTCCAAAGCATGCTTTTACCCAGGGGTCACCGCATCTTGCTGCTCTTTTCCCACAGTTCAGCACGGAAACATTATGAATGCTTTTTATTGATGCAAGGGAGGGCAGTGAGGCCTCAGCAAGATTCACAAGCTGGGAAATATACTATATATGGAAAACTTGTTGGCTTATTGCAAATGTTAGTGTGGTCAAGAGGGTAACGTGCAGCACTGGGCACTGGGGAGCTGCTCTGCATGCCCAGCCCAGCTCCAGGCCATGCCCAGCCCCTTACTTCTCTGTCACTCCAGTGGCTTGTTTAGAGCAGGAACAAGCTGTGTGCTCACAGATGTGATGTGTGCACAGACATGTTGTACTTATGGATGTGATGTGCTCAGAGATAAACTATGCTCACAGGTGTGCTGTACTCATGGAGGTGATGTGCCCACAGAGGTGATGTGCTCACAGATATGTTGAAGCCCCACTGATGCACACAGGCAAGAGAAGATGTTGGCATGCCCAAGTGTTGTTCCCTGAAATGTGGTTCAAAGCATCTCCAAGCTCTATGAACCTGCAATTCAAGGCATCTCCACGCTCTATGAGGACACTTTCTGAGCAGTAGGAGAGGCGTACAAGAAGGCTGCTGGGAGGGGGTGGAGGTGTGTGTATATGTGGGTGCCCACAGGATCTTTGCTGCTGCATTTCCCATATATCTTTTCTCTGCTCACATTTCTGAGCTCGCTGGCCTGGGCAGGCTGCTCACACTGCCAACATTTCTTCCTTTGGTCTGTTCTCTCAGTGTTATGCATAGACTTCATGTGCACTCATTGAACACAGGACCTACATTCTAAGTCATCTGGAAAACAGGGCTGGCAAAAGGCCCTTGGATCTGTATGAAAATTAATGAGAAGAATAAAATTGCTTCCTAAAACATTAGTGACGTTTCCCTGAACGGATTTGCTGTGGATGTGCACCCCTTTCAGCAGGTGCAAAATCCAGTCCAGCTTCAGGCATGGGACACATGCTGAGGTACTGAAACAAAGGAAAAAGAGATTAAAATCAGGCATCCATCCATAAGGCTGGCATTAACCTCTAAGGACAGGAGTAAGGATCTTTCATCACTGTATTTCCCATGCCTGTATTTCCCATGCCGGATTTACACGTCTTTTCTACATGGTTCAGTAGGAGATATCTTTAACATCATAACCATAAAATGTATAGCTGTAGAAATGCAGTTGCTCTGTTTCTGCTCTGCATAAGAGCTTGTTCTCCCTCTCCTTCATCAGGTGTAACTTGTGTTTGGACCTTGAGTGTTTGTATGGCCTCCATGTGGTCACGTCTGCTGCATAACCTTTATGTGGGCTTTCCTAACACTTGCAGAAGAAAAGCAAACTTCATTCCACATACAAAGACAGAGACCAGAGCTTTGCCCCCCTGACATGAGGTGGTAGTGGCAGGTGTCAGTCATGCAAGAGTCCCCTGCACCCACTGGAGCTGTAGAGAGACTGAGGAGCATGCCAAGAGGAGCATTATGACTACTCAGTTCCCCCTGCAGGGGTAGGTCTGCAGGCCAGAAGACAGAAATGTGCTTTGGTAGCTCAAAAAGTGCCACCAAGGGCACTCAGAAAGCAGAGCAGGGGGCTGAATCCACCCTCACATGGGCAGGGATGATAAACAGAGCTGAAGCACAAGCAGGGACATCAGCAGCTGCCCGCACTGCTGCAGGCAGACGCAGGGATGTGGGACCCCAGCCACGGCCGCCCTCGCCCCTTGTGCTCCCAGGGCTGAGAGCTGCAGGAGGGCTTCCTGGCCAGCGAAGCAGGAAGGCCACAAGCTGCTGGCACATGGCAGGCGGCCAGCCACAGGCTCTGAGCAGGCTCGGCCGGTTGGCATCCAGCAGCCCCCCTGCACTGCCAACAGCCCTCGGCCTCTGGAGCAAGCTGGCTGTGCATTTTGGGAACAACCCAGCGGTGGCTGTGCTGACCATTGCATGGTATGGTGGATCACGTGCCAGCCACCGGAAAATTTCCTGAAAGCCATGCAGCTGATCCACGTGTCCGTGCCTCCAGACAAGCAGCACATCCTGCCCCACGCCTTGGCTCTGGCTGTGGCTAATAGCTCCACAGGCAGGAGGAAAAAAACAACAACAACAAGAAAACAGAAGCCAAGTTATGCGGCCAAGGGGACAAAAATATTTTCCTGGTCACGGCGGGTGACCGGCAGAAACCCTGAAACGTGGTGTAAATACCATTCAACGTGACGCGGAGGCGGCTGCCTGCAGCAGGCCGGTCTCAACGCTGGTTTCCCACTTTTTGGGGGGCCTGAGGCTGTCCCAGCCAGTGCATGGGGTCCGGACCCCTCACCCTGCCAGCAAGGTGGGGTGGCCAGCACCACCAGTCCTTCTCGGGGACATAAACAGGACGCCCCACCCCGGCTGATACCGATCAGATGGACATTGCAGAGCGGGGAAAAGGTTGGGCCCTGCCGCCGCCACGCCGGGTTTTGTCGGCCCAGGTCTGTTCCCTTGCCCTCGCTCTGTGCTGGTGACTATTTAACTTTGACACATTAAAAGCAATAACTACCGAATGCTTCTGAGCAAAAAGCACTTATAATTGGATAATGGCCACAGAGCATCAGTTGCTCGGTTGCCTAACGCCTGAAGGAAAGCACGAGAATTTTTTTCCACCCACAACCCTATTATGAAGCTGACAAGGTCCTGCTCCCTGCAATTCCCATTAATTTTACTGCTGGGCTTAGAGATTTATGACAGCTTTGTCTGACATTCGTGAGCCAGACAGGTATTGTTACATGCCGATATAACCCTGGCAGCAGCCAGGAGTTCTCCACAAATGACTGCGTCCCAGGCAGGCTGCAGCAGCGCTGGAAAACTCCCGGCTTTTGTACAGGGAAATGCTAAATAAATGAGAGCCGCCCTGAACTGCAGTCTCCTTTTCCACCCCCAGGGAAGCCCTACGCATGCCAGAGAACAGGAATCGCTGCTCATCCTGTCTTCAAACAGTAAGCAAGCTTAAATCCTTAGAAATCCTTGAATAGCTGGCAGATGATGACATGCACCAAGGACATACCATACGTGTCATTTAAACCTGCTGTGATTTGAAAAAAGGCAAGCACGCACCAGTTATACTGCCCAGGAACAGAGGAGGAACAACCAGCTGGCACTCAGCCTTCTCCTTCCAGCACTCAGTTCTCTATAGATTCAAGGATTTTTTTAATATATATATAATGTCCAAAATAGAGAGAAAATAAACAGAACTAATATAGCAGCAGTACAAGAGAAAATACCATTGGGGTTCCTGTTCACAAGGTTATCCTGGCATTTATCTGAAGCTGTTGACATATTTAAGAGCTACCCAGGCCCTGCCAGCTGGATGCCAGCATCAAGCTCGAATACACAACCGAGACAACTTGGTGCTTCATGCTGCAGTTTGTGTGTGAGGTAGCAGCAGAGCATATTCTGGGGCACAGCTCTTCCAACCAGCAGCACTCTCATGGTGAGGGCACCACCGCGCTTGCTTGCTGGCAGCTTGACACAGGCTTTGTAGGATGCTTGAAAGTCAGCCGGGGTCACCTTTGGAAAACCAAGGGTGCTGTGTGGTCTTACTTGTTGTGGCCAAGTGATTTTGTCCTAATGACTGGTGTGCTGCTGAGCATGACCTCCAGTCCCATTCTGTCCTTTCTGCTACGTGAATAAACACAATCTTAATAATAATGAGCCATAAAGGTTACTGGCTCATCCTTAACTTTTTAGGTGAAGGACATGAATTAGTCAATCACCTTAAGTATTGCATAACAAAACAAAAGAAAACAAAAGATTCCTCTCAAGGGATCTACTGCATCACCCATTATAGGCCGAGAAACAAAGCTGAGGTATTAGTTCCCAGATTTTTTTAATGTGAGGGGTACACACTAAAATCCATTTTGACTCCCTATCATTTTATGTGACAACAGAAGAGAGAACAAACACAGATAGTTGCCCTTACAATGCAAACAGCCACAAAATAACACACTTTGTACAATTTCCCCTCAACTTTGCCTCCCTCACATTCTCAGCCTTGGAGCCCTCTGGTATCTTTACCCGCTGATACGGTGGCAGCTCTGCACCCTGGGGAGGTGCCTCCTGGCACCAGCTGCTGGCGCATCCTTCATGCAGGACCACCAGCAGAGGTCCTTGGAGCCATCTGGGACATTTGCACAGCAGCTGTGGTGCTGGGGACACCCTGGCAGGCACCTGGGCCTTCATCATCCTGCTGCTGAGCAGGGGGACACACTGCTCTCGCTGGGCATCAGGGTGCTGCAATGGGGACACGAAGGTGGCCTGAACTCCTCCTGCTGCTGGGGCTCTTCTCCAGCCTGGGACTACCAAAAATGACAGGGCAGGAGAAATAAACCAAATACAGGGGGGGAGGAAATAAAGGAAGCACACAAAACAGACAACCACTTGAAAAAACAGCTGTCATCATCTCACAGGAGCTGTACCTATGGGCTTGGGCACCTGAACGAGCTGAACACCCCACACAGGGCCAGGGGCTGGCTGGCTCAGGCTGGCTGTGCTGCGGGCAGCCGAGGGCAGTGCAGGGCTCGCGGTGCTGGGTGCCAGCCGGGGGCCCGCAGGGCAAGCAGCAGGCACTGCCCACGCTCCCTGGGGGGTAGGGGATGTGCGGCCATCGGCCCACAATTTGCATTTAAAGAATTCATAAAAATTCCAGCTTCTGCGGAGTTTATAACCTTGACATTTTTTTATCACCCCCTGGCTTGTTTCTTTTTCCCTTTGTGACCAAACAAACCCGTACAAATTAGTATTCAAAAGTATGCAATTAGCAAGCTGCTCCTGCAGCTATGTGGCTCTCCTGCCACCCGGTTTCCCAACGGTGGAAATCAACAATAAAGAACAAAGAAAAGAATTTGCTGCCTCATATTAATGACTGCTTTTGAGGGCAGCATTTGTATTTTAAATGAATAGGTTGCAGAGGACAAAAAGGTCAGAACTGCAGTTTGCAGTTTGCAGTGGCGATAGAGGAGCAGGAGGGCAGAAGAAAGGCAAAAGCTGCAAGCAGACAGGCAGAACAACAAGCTTTGCTTGCTGGAGAGGCTGAGACCATCAGCCAGCCACTCTGAGGCCATATGTTTAGGGATCAAAATATGGGCACGGTCCCATGAAGTGCTGGGGAGGGTGGTAGGAGTGGAGCACGCTCACCTCCCAGTAAAAGGAATGAGCCCTGTGGCACACGGCATGGTTTGGAAACACTCAGCACAAAGGGTGCTGCTCAGATCCCCTCAAAATCCCTTCTCTCTACAAAGCCACACAGATCCATTTACCTACGTATAGAATTTTTTCATCAGTGCTCAGCTCCGATGCCCTGAACACACTCTGTCCCCTGAGACATTGTCTGTGGACATGCCTTAAAGACCCTGCCAAGATCCAGCAAGAAAGTCAGTGCCTACATGCTGAGTACAGCTACCTGGGAATGTGTCCTTTACTACCTTAACTTCTTAGTATTGTCTAAGGGTAAGGTGAATTGAGAAACACAAATGAAACGTGATTCTGGTTCAAGTTATACCATCAAACTCCAGGCCTCATCTGTGGGCATCCATCAGGAGATGATCTCAACCTGCTGGCTCTTGAAATGTGCAAGCTGAAGATGATCCAGCATGGGAACACTTTGACCTATAATATGCAATGAGAATGCAATAGCCACAATGCACATGGTGGCAAAGCCATCTGGAGAGGAAAGCTGAAGTCTCTGAGCAGGCCCTGGGACGCCCTGAGGTGGACACCAGCTGGGGTGCTGCCTGAGCAGGCCGGGTAGGCACAGGCTGTGCAGCCAAGGCCAGCTGATCGCCAGCTTCTGCAAAGGCACAGAGAGGACCATGTGGCTTCTCCAAATGCAAGGGGTTGTGCCACTCATCTTTCCACAGCTCTCCAGCATAAAGCAGGCCCATGACTCCCCAGGCTATAGGGACTGGCTGGATATCTGCATCAGGGCATTAAAGCTCTAGCGAGGGCTGAACCATCAGCAAAAGCACCCTGGTGCACTGCTGGGGAGAGGACAAAATCCAGTGCCATGTCCCTACCATCCCTTTCTATTTCCAGAGGTTTTATTCCTGGAACTCTCCATTGCTATCACCTCCTTCTCACTGCAAATCTCCTCACTGCCTTGTGGGTTGACAACAGTGTCCAGGGGGTGCTGGAACATCTGCACCCATCTTGGGCCACCCTTGGAGGACAGAGGTCCCTTTTGTCCCAGGCTCACTCCTGCACTGACTCCAGGGCAAAGCTTTTCAGGAAAAATAAGGATATGCTAAAGCTGAATGACTGCTGAGCTTTCTTATTTACTATAATAAGAAGTAGAATAACATTTAATTAAGTGCATGTTTCTGCCAATGCAACAAGCCCCTACCTGTGATTGTGTGTGAAGCACAGATGGCCTAAAGGCATAGTACCTGAAGGAGAAATTCCAGTCCCTTGAATAACTTATTAACATTTTTAGCATACATTCAAAGCATTTAATGCAGTAGGAGAAACATATGTTCTGGTCTCAGTGTCCTTGATAAGAGACAAGAAGGCTGTAGCTTTCAACCAGAGGATTCTTGGTACACATCCCTTTTTGAAATGTTAGAGCCAAGAGAGAAAGCAGAAAATCAGCTGGAAAATAAGGTTGACCGAGCAAAGAAATGCACCTTTCAAACCAGACCAGTTCTGAACCTACTCCTGGAAAGAGTGATTGCAAAACTATGAGCCAGATTAAACCAGTCCTCTGCCACCCTGACCCTCACCCCAGTGCTGCTGCTGCAGCTGAATCACCCAGTGGCTCAGAGCTTCTGGCACCATGCTTGAGAGTCTCACATGGCCTCTTTCTAGGCATTTTGGCACTATGTGAGAAAATCTTTGGCTAGGAAAAGGAATAGCTAAAAAAGTATCTCTTTAAATAGGTTCCCAACATACAGGTTAGTCCTTGTCTTGAGCAGAGCTGGCAAACAATCCTGCATGGAGAGGAGGGAAGAGAAAAATTATTTCAGGAACCATCTGGTAGGACTGGCCATTTGTACTGTAGGTGTGATGGAGCTGGAAAGAAAAGGGTGCTTGGAATTGGACAGGGTGCAGGAGCACAGAAGGTGGCAGTCCCCTACCACTTTGTTCTCTCGCAGTGGTGTCCAACATGCTGAGCAGAGTCCTGGCCAGAATGCACCCACCTGAGCAGCCAAACAGCTCTCACAGCATCAGCAGCATTTGCTGGGTGTCGCCAGGTGTGTGGGGGACCACGGACAGGCAGGCATGTCCTGAAGGCAGGTTCCTCCTCTCTCTTCTGGGTGCTGGAGCCCCTTGAGAACAGGCAGTATCCTCTCACACAGCACTTCTTTCCTCCCTCTGCCCTGCTACAGGCTTCAGGAAACAAAATATTCCTGTTTGGATCCTGCTTTTTAAATTCACGCAACCTTAAAATCACGACTCATTTCGGGCATGCATAAATCAGTAGGACCAAGGTGCATTGTTACAGCTAAACCACCTGAAGAGTGCAACTTGAGAGATGACTTACAGTTTTTGTCTTTTTTTCTGTGCTTGTACCAAGGTTTTGCCAAGCTACAGCCCAGATGCCTGACTGTAACACCCCTAAATACTCTGCATAAACTGTGTTCAAGTTCAGCAAAACAAATTTGCCTGGCACAAAGAGGAGAAGGGAGGCAGGAATTCTTGAAAAGGCTAATAATGTCTCAGACTTGAACTATTTTTGCCCTTCTAGCTGGGAAATCATTCTGCTTTAAAAAGTACAGGCAGAGAGATGATTAAGATTTTTTTTATTATTATTTTATTTTATTTTTTTTTAATCAGACTAGGAAACAGGGGATGTGCATAAATTTTGTTCTGCTTCAGTAGCTTAGAAAACCCATTTAGCCCTTTTGTGTGTGTGTACGTAGGTGAGCTTTACACTTTGCAGATTGGAAAATAAAAAGGTTGCTGGCCTCTGCTTGCACCGTGAGACTCAGTAGTGTTATGGAGATGGAGACACCTGGCCTGTGCCCATTTTACTCCATGTTGCAGTAGTGTGAACGATACACATTTGCAGAGTATAAATAGTGGACTTAGCGCTCCCACTCTGCTTGCATGAGTAAGTCTTTTAAACTCCCCTGCCCTTTCTGCCCCACAGCTGCACAGAAAAGGCCCGATTATATTAGTGGTGGCTAAAATTAGAGGTCCGTGCTAAACCTGGTAAACTAAGCCTTCACGCTTGTTTCCTATCACTTTCAGCTCCTTAAATCCTTCAGCTGAGGCTATGCAACCTAATGGGAGAAGACTGTTGGGGGAGTGTCAAACAGCAGCAGGGCATTTGCCAGATGTGATGCCAAAAGCCATCCGAGCCTCCCCTCTCCTGCCTCGGTTGGAGGTGCCCCCTCCAACCTCATCCACCCACCCCAGAGCTCCCACCTCTCCTCCTCAGCTCATCCTTATTCCCCCTCCCTGGGTGTTTTGGGGAACGTGTCCCTTGTCCCCTCCCTCCCTTGCTTTGTCCCCAGCAGGGAATGCAAAGCCTGGGCACAGCCTGACACTGTGAAAGACACGTTCAGAGGGGTACCGGCAGCCACGTTCAGGAAGGCCACGCAGGCCAGCCCCATGCTGAGGAAGGCGTGCGGCCTCCCTCAACTGTGGCCAGGAGCAACAGCTGAAATACAGAAAAAAAAATGCAGTCAGCAAACTTGAGTACTTTAATGCCGGCTGTCTTCAATGGAGAATGTGGCCTTCATTGTATATTTCATGACCAGCTTCCAACTGTTAATAAATTATTGCCCATGACTATGTAGGTGGGTGAAACTTCTGCACACCAGGGACTGGCACCCTCTGACGTTGGGGGAGATCTTGGCCTGAAAAAGGCTCAGCTACACAGGTTTTCCTCAGAGCCTCTCCTTGCTGCCAAGACACACTCCTAGGTCTTTCCAAAAAGCACAGTCCTGGAGCCGGCCTGAGGGAGTGGGTCCATGGGGCAGCGTCCGACTCAGAGCTGCACCTTACCTACAGACACCCCATCTGCAAGGCTGATGCCTTTGGGTTTCACAGCAAAGATTGAAGCTTGCTGGGACCTGTGGTCCCAGAGCTGTGAAACCCTAGCTTATGGCAATGTGTGTCTTTCAGGCAGCTCTGCAGCACTGTGGTCACTACTAGGTGGAGCCTGAGCTTCCAGAGAAGACAGAGCTGGAGCTGAGACATCCAAAGTCACATATTGCTAACACCTGCCTATGTAATATTTTGCCTCTCACTTGTCCTGTCCTCCCTGTCACCACCTGGACTCTTTTGTGCTGTACGCATCCTCTCCCCAGGACATTGCTTTGATTTCTGTTGTGGAGTGCGAGAAACAGCAGGGGATATAGCTTTAGACCTATAGCTTGGTGCCCTCAGTCACCCATAAAGTCAAAATAGGCAAAATAAGAGCCAAAGTTACCCATGAGAGTCAAAATTAGGGGCTGAAGGGCACAGCAGGGAAGGTGCTGGAAGGGAGTGGGATGGACACCCTCAGCATGCCTCTGAAATTCTCAGAAACACACAGCTTCCACACCCTGCTTCAAACACCAGCGTTAAGAGATTTAGACACCTAATGGCTAATTGAGCTCTTTGCAGCTTTGACAGGTGACCAGTGCTGCCATCTGCATCTTTCCTCCACAACTCCTCCAAATACTTCTCAGTTTAGTGCCTGATTCCAGCGTATCCATCTGCCTCATAAACCTTTCCTTTTGCAAACTCACAGGAGTCAGAAGTTTCCGTAGACACCTGGTCAGTAGCCCACTCCTGGCCACAAGCCTTAGCATGACTCTGAGGTGCTCATCTCCCTGTCAGAGGAGCACAAAATAAGTTCAGCCCAATTTTTATGTTATTCCATTAATTCCTTGGGAGATGAGACCATCTCAGTGGGCGGGCAAAGACCCATCACTAACACAATGCGGCTTCATCTTTCTGTGTATGCTTACTGTCATTACAGCAGAAATTTTCCTGCTTTGCTAAAGGGATTAAAAATATCAGTATATAGGCTCTAAGAGTTAAGAAAATATGGGTTAAAAATGCCATGCAGTTGGGTTTTCTTTTGAAATGTCTGTACAAACATACGAATGATTAGCACATAGAGATCAAAACTTCAACAGTAGTAAATAAGAAAATGGACTTGGCACTTCTTCTTAAACTAAAATGTTATGAATGTAGTGATGTTTATTTTTAGGAAAATACATTATCATTAAAAACATAAACTCTTAAACCATTCCATATCTGGAATCATAATTTTGTCTTTCCTCATTAACAAACATCAGCAAATGTGTGATTTAGCCATCAATATTAGGAAGTGTCGGGTACAGTGGCTTCTTTGTGAATGAGTGTGCTTTCTCTGAGAACTGGACCACTGGTAATTAATTATCTCAGTGTCTTTGATCTATTTACTCCACACATATTTCATCTGTTTTGGTTTGTTACTTGCATTTCAATGATCTCACATTAAGGACCAATTCCTACAGTTGGGAAAATTGCTTTTCCCTTTCCCATGGGAGCGTGCCAGTGAACTAGCTGCTCCTCTGAGATGACAGATCCATTTTTTACTTCTGTGAGCATGACTGCAATGATTTAAGGAATCTGCCCGTATACAGCTGAGGAATGTTCTTTGCTCTTAGGAAGCCTCTGCGTGCACTTATAGCAAACTGCAGACTCCCATTTGACTGTGAAGCTATTGGCTCACTCGATTTTAAAGGTAAAATGGCACACAGAGATGACAAAGAACCACTGTCATTAAAGACTGTCTTTTGCTCATCAAAAGCAAGATCACCCCTATTTCTAACTATTGGCTAAACATTAGTTGTATTTAAGATGAATAATAATTATAGTAAGACTCAGTATATATTTGACTGACTTCAGATTTTCACAAGAACAATTTTATTAAATATTCCATGTTGTGTCTTTGAGCTCAAAATAAAAGAACTGCACTTTTTTTTTTTTTTTTTTTTTTTTTTTTTTTTTTTTTTTTTTTTTTTCTTGCTATGGTAGACCAAAAAAAGGGCTGATGGTGTGGGGATCAAATATAATTTTCCTTGTATCTCCTACCCTCCCAAAAATCTTGAAATCCATGTAGAGTATTTTTCAGAGTATTAGTGTCAGAAGAGGCTGTGACATTTTTTATTTCTTCCTCCCACAGGCAGTTATGTCTGAGTATCTGGTGTTTTATCTTTAATTATTTATGTTATTACACTATATGAGATAGTAAAAGTAGACTTAAAGAGATAATATTGATTTTTTGTTTGTTTCTGTTCTTGAAAAAAAAAAAAAAAAACAAATCAAAGAAAAAACAACAAAAAAAAAAAAAAAAAAAGAACTTTAACTGGAACTACCAAAACCAAATCATAGCTATTTTTGTGTCAGAAAACTATGGCACAGCCCAGCTCTATCTGTCTATAACCCTACCTATTTCTGTACTAAACTTCTGCCTCATCTCAGACAAAATTAGCTCCAGGTTGAACTAGAGTTGAGAGACTGAGTCCAAGACAAGGAAAAACTAAGGGCATATTAACAGAAGAGCGGTTTCTCATCATGTCACTGCAAGAGAGGGACTGCTGGATTCTGCAGACGATGCTGATGTACAGGGTGAGTGAGCACAGGGAGCAGAGCACTCACCAGGCAGGCATACCCTGTACAGGAAACACCATCAGGCTTCACATACTTCCATGCCTGAGCAGCTGGGGGGGACAAACAGCTCAGAGGTTTGTCACCAAATATTAGTAAGACAGGACAAACCCAGAATCAGCAACTTCAGCTGGAACTGGGCATGACTCAAAGCTCCTTTCTGCTTTTTATGATGTGCGAAACCAGATTTCACTGCCCTGGCTAAAGGAAATCATTAATTTATGCACTGGCACTCATCTATCAAATACACACCTAAGGTTGCAGTGATTGTGTCAGATTCACCAGTGCTTTATTTTCTTAAAACACAAATTACACCCTAAGTGGTTCTGCAGTATTTTAGGTGCACGTATATTGTTCTCCAACATCAGGGGTTAAACCCTCCCAGTGCATGCTCAAACTTCCTTGCTCAGTAGGTTCAATATCAACACAAGAAGCTATTGCAGCTGTCCTAGTCTGATGGTCTGTTTTAGCACAGCCCAGAGGGCACAGCATTTTTGATTTCTATGAGATCAATTCATATCCTGGAGCTGGAGGCCAAAGCTTTGTCTCCTGCCCTTGGGTGCTACTGTGATCTGAACATTGAACCTGCTTCTGTGCTCCAGCATCAGAGTCACCAGCTGGCTCTAGAGTTGTCTCCCTTAGTTGTTCTTCTTTCAGAAGAGGCTGAGGATTATTTTTACCCTCCAGGGTGATACTGGGACACAAACAACATTTGCTCTCTCTTCATTTTTTATTGAATGAACAGCTGCCCTTAAGCTGTGCTATGAAGCAAATGTATTTGTTTGAGCTAACAAAAGCATGAAACGTACCCTGTATTTGATAAAGAGCATAGAGAAAGGATGTTTTTGCCTCTGAAGGTTTTGGGTTTTGTCTGAGCCATCATGATGCTCAAGCAAAAGAGAGAGGAAGATGTGATATCACACCGGGACTCACAGCTCTGGAGATGAAGCTCAGGGTTGCTGAAGGGCTGTGCTCTCTTCCGTCCCTCAGCAACACCTAGGGAGGCAGCAGCCTCCACAGCTCTAATCTTTTCCCTTGGACTTACTTACATTTTGTGCCAGGGAATTGGGCAAGAATGGCAACCAAGGGCTGAATTGTATTATGTATCTGACTGAAAGAGCGGCATCATCAATTTAAGGCACTCTGCAAGAGGTAGCCAGTGAACAACGCTGTGGGAAGTATCCAGCATCCATTTATCAGGGGCTTATGCTTAGGGGGGGCAAGTGCCTTGCCCAGCTCCACAGGAAAACAAGTCTGGACTTAAAGAGGATGAGATTTTCTCTTCCAGACCCCAGCAATCAGACTAGCAGCAGGCAGCCTTTCAAAGCCTTGCACCAGGCTGAGTTTTTCTTTTCTGACATCAGAGATTATGTGCACTGGGAAAAACTCAGCAGGAACTAGCAGGCTAGTGGTTGCCAGTCTGCTTTTGGCAGGACTCAGCCTCCTTGCCAGGGAGTAAGACCTGAGAGACCCTTACAAACGTTTCTCTGAAGATGCCACAGTAGACCACAGAGTTTTTCCTGTGAAGAGACAATTCCAGCCCCATGTTCCTAGTATGAGAATACAGCTGTGCAAAGTTGAGCCTCATCCCTCTGACTCCTGAGTTCAAAACTCAGGCATCACTTTATTTCTCTTCCAGGAAAGCAGAAATTCATTGTATTTACTGTAAATGCTCCCCTTTCACAATCATTCTATGCAATCGATTACAAAAATTCCCTCTAAAGTTAAAGATAAGGCTTTGTTTTGAGACAAATCTTTTCATTATTATTATTATTATTTTTTTTTTTTTTTTTAATAAGAAAAAAAAATTCTGCTCAAGATAACTTACTGCGTGGTTATCTCAGGCTGCCCTCTTATGGCAGAATGTTAAATTGTAGGCTTTCTTATTTTTTTCAAAGTTTTTGCAAGTTTGGTTGTTGAAAACTCGTCTTAAAAATTACTGAACAACTACTGAACGTTGGAGAAGGCCTGACCACAAAAGTGCATCTCTCATTTAGGAGGAAGGTGAATGATGGTTTCCAAACTCTGCAGGACTTTCTCAAAGCCCAGAGACAACTGCTTATGAACCTTTGCTGAAGCTGTGGGCAAGCTCTCCCCCACTGCAGCAAACCCCAGCAAACAAGAGCAGCAACATTGCTGGCCACTGAGATGATCCTAGAGGCTGTCTCAACTGGCTGCAGATAAGCCTGTGGCTGTGAGAGAGCTCAGCACGTGTTAGCAACCCCAGGACAGCCTGCAGCCTCTTCCCAGCCCCACAAGCTCTCAGCCCACTTGGGTCCTGGCTTCTCCTCCCCAGGCACTCATTGCATCCCCACATGTGGGGCTGGGATGGGGCTGTGGAGGGTGATAATACAAAGCAGTTTTTCACCATTTTAGTGCAGGGGGAAGGAACTGGTCAAATCTGTGGCTGCTTGATGTCCTTTCAAAGTGCAAACACTTTAAAAAATAGAAATAAAAAAGTGATCCCTTAGTTGAAACACTTTCTGAACCATAAATGGTAGAGAGAAGACTGCAGACTGTGCTTTTGCCATCACCTAAGCCCTCACCGTCCATGCTGTGGTGTTTGCCTGGACACACAAAGCCTTGCAATGGTGGCACTCCTCACACCTCACGTTCCTCAGCTCTGAGTGCTGTTACCCTTGACTTTGAAGCATTCCCATCAGAGATGAAGTCTTGCAGCATCTCCTGGCTTTTCTGAACTCACCCACTAGAGGACAGCAGGATATCAACGCAGCCAGCTGTTTGTCAGAGCCAGGCATCTCTAGCTAGTGCACTCATGTGCATATAAATACATCAAAAAGAGAAGTGGCCTGCGTGTGAGACTGCAAGTAACTGGTGGCTTAAGTGACACTTTGGCAGTAAGGCCTGGCTTAGGGCTGCCCCAGGAAAATGCAGTTCTTTTGCTGGTTTGGGGCTTACTTTGTAAAGAAGCCAAAATCAAAACTCTACCTGAAGTGGTGCTAGCTCAAGACACCACTTGCTTCTTTTAGGACAGTGCCCTAGGTCTTCTGTAGGTGTGTGACTATGAAAAGGGCCAAGGACTTTGCCTGTGGCATACAGACCCATGCAAAATGCTCAAACACCCAGGACTGTAGGGGCAGCATTACTTGTGATACCAGTGACCTGGAGGAAAACCCTGTCTTTCATTTCCAACACATCAGAGACAGAGATTATTTAATGCACAGATTTATTTACATCCTCCCAAAGACCAACAGAAGCTGACGTAGAGCAACAACTTCTGCACTGATGAAGGGACATCTACTGACTGCATGGCAGTACAACCTCTGGAAAGAGTTATTCCCTCTCACAGATGATTTATAGATAGCAATAGGTGGAGCAGGTGAACACGTATTTTAGTCATTGACATATTTTGCAGTCCCATTTGGCTCCTGGCTCTAAGTGTACATTGCCTTGCCTGAGTTATGAAGTCTTGACATGACCGCTTACATTTAATTAGCCAATCTGGAAAAGCAATACCTTAGGCTTTTGATTTCTAAACCAGGAGTAGCATCTGGTTTATGCATTTCAGTCCTGCAAAGAGCGAGGAAGGAGAGCATTTATACGACCAAACAATTTTAAACTTTTCTAAGGATTTGGCATGAGAAACAGTTATATTGTATAAATGTCAGAAGAACATCTTCCTTTGAAATTAAAAGAGTATAAACAAGAAACCACTGCATTTCCAGGAGGCCAAAATTCCAAGTATTAAACCACTAAGGAAGCAAAATAAATAAAGGTCTGGTTCCTTTTTAATGAGGAGGTGCCCTGCTGTGAGAGCTGTCTCCACCAGCAGATACCTGCCCTCCTGCTCATTCCTCAGCTGGGGAAATGGGTGGATGCCCTGCCACTGTGCAACCCGCAGGGACCTGCAGTTGGTCATTTCTCTTCCCCAGCCGTCTGTTTTCCTGTGCACAAGGTGGAGATGATAATCATTACTTTTACTGCCTTTATCCATCTTGGATGATGGATTGAATGAGCCTGGGGGCTTTTATGGGCTCTGCTCTGCTTGTGCATGGAATATAACATTTCAGCCTCTGCTCTCCAGGCCACCAGCTTCAGGATGTGCGGTCCAGGCTCCAGCCCCACCATGCACCCCAGAACCAGGTTTGAACAGGACACTGTCCCTGGGAGCCTTTCAAAAGCTCAGATGCCACCCTGGGGCTCCTGCAGGCACAGTGGCAGAGGTGCAGGCTCTGTGTCGTGACTTTTCCCAGCTGCTTTCCTCCCCTGTGGCAGCATGATGTGATGTCTCTCTCTTTCCCCTTGACAGAGTGGCTGGCAGCCCTTGGTGGTGCCCAGGCAAAGCCCCACACCTGCCTGCTTCTCCAGGGAAGGGGCCCCACATAAAGATAATCAAACAAGGCTTTTAAATCACTGAAAATGTGAAATACGTGACATTGTTCCTTGGTTTCCATTCTCTTCCTGGTATCAGTGACCCACATCTCACACTTTTGACACTAACATCCCAGGCTGGAAAGACACATGAAGCCAGTGAAGCAGCACGCAAGCACACTTCTCAGAAACCGTTTCCAAGTGGAGCCTTTCCAAACCTATCCCAAAGCACAGAGAGAGCATGGGGCAGGCAACAAAGCCCCACACATAACCCCTAAATTCAAGGCAGGCCAACTCAGTGCAGTGCAATTGCTGCTTGCAGCTTGCCCTTGTTCCAGGCTAACCTCTCCTCTGGTACGGGCCTGGTCCAGACCCAGCCTCACCACTGATGCTCAGGGATGTGCAGCCTTCTCATTCACACCAACTTTTACATTAGCCAACATTAACCAGAAATAGATAGTGTTGTTTCTCCATGAAATTAAAAGATTAAAAACCCTGCTCGACCTGCAGACCTTGCCTGGTGACACGCACCAAGGAGCAGGAGCGGTAGCTGCAGCTGAGGGCCCATAGGGGTCAGTTCATACCAGAAAAAAAGGGCAAAGTCAGGATTTCATAAAGAACGCTGGCTAGTGTTTAACAAAATTGCATGGGGAAAAAATATATATATACATAATCACAAGTATTTTTAAATTTAAAAATAGTGCTGTTAACTGAGGACACAGTCTAAAAAAAAAAGTGGATGTATTTGCAGCCACATTGACTCCTTTGTTTCCTGTACAACAGCCTGGATGTCTTTGCAAATGCCCACAGACTCCTGCTGTTTTACCTTTCACTTTAAATGACTTCATTTTAAAGCTCTTTACCACTGTGGTTGCCTTCCTCCCACCACCAAAAACAAACAAACAAACAAAAAAAACCCTGCAGTGCTCACCCCTGGAAAGCCCCAGCACTTATCAGCAGTTACCACACCATTTAAGGCCCCCCATACACTGCAATTCACTGTGTGGGAGCAGATCAGCAAGTCTGTGTGATGTCGTGTCCCCCCACACCCCGGATCATGCCCAAGATACCGCAGCATCTATAATTGGAGCAGGAAATGCCTGTGGCATTGCCCTGGTGATCACCACAAACAATTTCCTTTCTAATGCTGCTTGCAGAAGCTGCTGCTGACATACCGAAGAATTTAGGTTTTCTGTTTGGGCCTAGTTGGGTTGCAAGAGTGGTGCTTTTTTCTCCATCTTTTTCCCTACTTTGCTCCCTGAACTGTTTTTTTTTGTTTGTTTGTTTTCATTTAGTTTGAATGTCTCAGTGGTGGGACCATCCTTTTGTCCTACAGGTGCAGTACCTATGGCTGTGGGGCACCAGTCCCTGGTGGACACAAAGGCAAGATAACTGCCCTGGGTTAGCAGTGTCCATCCTGTCCATGAAGCTGAAGAGCAAGCACTGACCACTCAACACAGCACTGCAAAACAGCTCACCATCAGGCTGGCTCTGCAAGTCACAAAGGTTAAAGCTGACTTGTGAGGAGGCCTTCAGTGCACATCAATGAGCCCTGAGCAGATAGCGATTGTGTGGAAGCCATAGGTTATACAGGAGAACAATCTTGTATTGTAGGAGTTATCCCTCTTTTTCCTAGCTCTAGGAAAAGAGGTTTGTTTGTTTGTTTGTTTTTTAATATCCCCAAAGATGTCCTTTTCATAAAAATTAAGCCCCTGCAATGTAAGATAAAAGTAACACTGCCTTGTTCTTGCCCCAGATCGCACCACCAAGTTCACATTGGCTTTCATGAGCCAGACTGCAGAGAAGACCATGCAATCACAGGCCCCTGTGACCACTTTGGGGAGCAGTCAAGCCACAAGCAGAGGTGTGAGCAGAATCCCAGCTCCTGATTCCCAGGGTCCCAAGAGAGAAATGGAGAACAGCAGGACTAGATCAGCCCCCAGGAAACCCTGAAAAGAGGCAGGAGTAAACCACTACTAGATCTGCTCTGATACAAATTAATCTTTTATATATTTATTTATTTATTTATTTCAGTGCCAGCAAGTCCATAACAAGTCACTACACTGCACCTCCTCAGCTAGCACTGGTTTGGCCAGCTTGGAGGGAGACACAAGTCTCCTCTGTCTCTGCCCCATGAGAAGAGCTTCAGGGACCAGGGATGGTGCTCATGAGGGTTGAGGAGAGGGAGGCAGGCTGCTTGCAGCCTGATGGGAGAACAAGAGGCAATGGGCAGAAGGTTGAAATGCAAGAGTTTCACATGTAGGATATAAGAAATGTATTTTTCCCTGTGAGGACATGCAAACAGGGCTGCCCAGAATGGCCGTCTAGTCCCTGTCTGATATTGATATTGGTGAAAAGCCTGGCAAGTCAGAAAGATACAATCATTTTGAAATCTAGTCAATTGAAAATAAAAAATCAAAGTGATTTCAAAGGTCTTGCGTGTCAGATGCCCTTTGCCACCATAAGTGGTTTCACAATCCCATTTTATTGCATTACTTTCTCATTTTATTGCACGGAAGTCTCACCCGTTTGGTGGAGCACCAAAAAAAAAACCTGAACAATTAGAGAAAGGAGACAACAGTGAACTTCCCTAAACCCAGCGTGTCATTGAGGGTTTAGAGTAAACAAATGGGAAAGATGTTTCCTTGAATTGCTCAAGTTATAGCTCACCAAGGAGGTGGCTTTTGCCGTATTAGGTGAAAAATTTTCAGAACAGTGTTTCCAACTGGTATTTCTTAAAGTGACATCTCAAGTCTCTCCCTGCTGCTGCCTCCAAACAGCACAGCAGCCTGCAATGAGCTCTGGTTCCTGAGCCGCTTGGCAGCAGAACCACGACAATCGCAGCACCACCCCCTGCACGTAAACCACAGCGTAAACCAAACCGTCATCTGTTTTGTAATTGCAGCTTTTGTGAAACCTTGCAGCAACAGGACTGAGCGCCTCCACAGTAAACTGTGCAAAATGTCACTGTTGTATAACCAGGAATGGTCAGAATCCTGGGTTAGGCTGAAAAGTCAAAACTTTAGTTTTTACATGAGCAATAAAGAGTGGAGGAAAGAGAAGTCTCCAAAAAGTTTCAAAATGTGAAACAAATGAAAAATATTCCAATGCTAACACATTTTGAAATATTCTTAAAATAGCATCAGGCATGTAATTAAAGCACAGAGACAGTTGTTATATGTAGGAAGGTGTGCGTTCGCACATGTATATGACAGCAGGGGCAGGTGTTATGCTCCCCTACTCTGTGGACTGCCTCCTCCACTCGATCTGGCCAGGAAGGTGTAACAGACACGTGCACACACACACACACGTGGTCCCCGAGTCCTGACAAAGCTAAATCCTGAAGGCCACAGAAAAGAGTTGGCAGAGCAGCGAGGGTGGAGAGCTGCATTTCTTTGCCCCAGACAGGAAGGTCCCACAGCAATGCCTGAGGTGATCCTCACGGCACTGCCTGCCCAGGGCCATCACAGCACTGCCAGTGCCACCCTCTGTGTTTCCAGGACTGGCAAGCCAACTATGACACTGTTCTCACCTCTTCCCATCTTGACGGCAGCCAAGGCTGGGTTGAGCAAGGGGAGGGACCCCCCTGCCAAGGAACCCAGCTTTGCCCCAACCCAGCCTGGCGGGCAGGCCCCCAAGGAAGTAAGTGTCCATGGTGGGGGACACCAAGCTCCTCTTGTGATGTGACTTGCCCCTTCCAACCTTACCTCCAGCACTGTCCGGGGAGGGAAATTCCGCCATATGGAGAAAACATAATTAGCTTTGCATCGTGTTTCCAGATGTTCATTATTTTTCTCTTTTCTTTACATGAGGGCTTTCAGAGAGATACTTCAAGTTTTGGAAAGTCAGCTGTCACCCAGAACTTGCTTGCACTTAGCCCCATGCAGGTGAAGCAGCCCAAGAGGCATGACAACTATCAAAAATGAATGTCTCACATTTCCTCTCCTGTCCCCTGTGCCTATGTAGTCAATTTAAAATGCAGGCTCCTCACTGTAGGAACTTCCTCTTGCTATGCATTTGTACCGTGTCTAAGGGAGCAGGATGCTGCTGGCATCCTGTCACATCTTGTGAGATATGGACTTATGTGACTGCTTCCTCACACATGGAGCAGCATCTTCTGCTTCCGCAGGGCTGTGCTGCAGCTCCCCACCTGCCCCCATATCCCCACCTGCCCCGCTATCCCGACACAGCAGTGATATACCAGCATTTTGGATCCAAATGGAGGGAGGTAGCATCCACAACACCTGGGTATGCACCTCCTTGATGAGAGGCACAAGCAGATGGAGACCTGGCACGCATCTTCCAGGATCTACTGTCAGCTGCACACTGCTGATATCTGGCTGGTGCACATATTCAGATGTCAGCTCATACAGAAAATCCACTGACAGCATCTGAGGCTCTTTAGCCCTGTTCTGATAAAAGTGAAAACTCATCTTGCATGAGACACCATCACCCTTCATGGGTGTGTGAGCATGCACCCATTCAAATACACAAATACAATGAAAAAATATATATATGAAGCATAAACCATCTTTCAAGACCATTTCTGTGCTTCTTGCAAATCCTCAAACTCCCACCGGATTCAGCTGGAATTCAGCAAGCACAAAAAGTACACATTGTGTAGGAGACGTTTCTGTGTTTTTATTACTGCATGATGGTCTCATGTGAGGCAGCTGTTGGCTCTCTACTGTCAGTGTTTAGGCAGTAACAGAAAGGAAGCAAAACAAAATGTGGCCTAAAACCCTGGAAACACACAAGCAGATATTAACAGCTGGGATGGAAGAGAACCATTTTTTTCTAAGCCCACGCCTAGATTCTAAGGTCTTTGCCTCTTCCACAGAGGGACTGCTGGGTGAAAGGCACTGCAGCCACCAGAGGATATATTTGAACTATTTGGAAGTCATGAGAAGTTGGTATGAAAAACTGCTTATCTAATTGCTGCAAGTTGGAGAGCTAAAACTTTCCAAAGGTGTTTTTTGTTGTTGTTTTTTTCCATCTAATGCAGACTCTTCCTGACTCAAAATACTCATTTAGACATGCATGAAGAGCATGAGAGTCAAGTGAACACACTGCAAGCACAGCACCAAGTCTCCAGTGGTTCATTCTCAAGGACAACATCTATGCCCACAGCAGATCTCACTGTATAATGTGGACTTTCTGCCTGACCCTGTTCTGGTGGTGAGGGGCAAGGGGAGCTGGAGGCCCCCATCACACTGCGATCCACGTGACAAACTCACTGTTGCGTTGCCTCCCTTTTCTGTACCATTCTCTTACATGCCTATCTTACATTCCAAAACTGGGCATCACGAACACCAACCATGCAAACCACTGTTCTGCAGTCAGGGAAATTGCAGAAAAGTTCACTTTTACAGTTGTTTTTCAGAAATAAACTGCTTTTACAACACCACTGCTATTATTTTATGTGCTGCTTTCACATTCTGTTTTTTGTTTCCTTTCTCTGTAATTTACTCAGCAGGAGAGAAGCATATAAATTTCCTGTGCATGGTCTGAGCATTTTTGCCCTCGAGAGATCAGATCAGCACGCAGTGAGTGGGGGCTCTGCAGAATTGACACAGGAGCGGCAAAATCAGCACTGCAATCTGTAGGAAGCAAGGAAGCAATGAAATTGCATTAACTTGTTACGGGTGTAATTTAGGAAATCTCTCGTTGTCACATACCTTGGAAAATAACAACCACAAGACCCACAATAAGTAAGAGTGATAGCAGCAGTATATAATGGCATGTTTACAATTCAAGTTCAAAAAAAAAAAAAAAAAAAAAAAAAAAGCCTTTTATTGTTTCCCGGGGCCGATTTCTTGCAACTTGAAATAAAGTACTGGAGCAATGTAGTGTTCTCTTGGGGTTAATGTTACATTAATCAGAACTGACAAGCATGAAAATCATTCTTTGTTGTCTTTAAATTGCTAATTTAAGATTGAAATCTAAAACGCTTGAGCACTGATCGTTAACACAGACAATCTTCTCCCCAATGGGCCGCTACACAATTGTTTTACAGTTGGTTGAGAAAACAAATGCAAAGTCTGTAACTAAATCCTAATGTATCATTTAAGTGTTTCCATTCAAAGACATTCTTTGACTAAACTTCACCGAATTGTACTACAGTTTAATTTAGAAGCAGCATTTGCACAGGCATTTACATCTGAAGGCAGAAATACTGTCATTGTGTCACGCAGCGTGGTGGCAGCAATAATTTCCCCAATCCAGATTTTTTTGTTTCCATTTACAGATATGTTTTATTGAGCTCATTCTCTGCTGACTTACCAAGCAAAGGCTGAGATACTCAGTAACAAACAAAACATTTTAAATGCTTACTTAAATTAAAATAATAAAATAAAATAATAAAAAATACTATTAAATGCTACAGACCAAATTCAGTGCAATGTGTACAGGCACAAAATACAATACAGGAGAATAAAACGCTACCAAATGGGATACCTTGTTAATGGAATTACAGATTGTGTTGGGGGCCAGATCAAGCCCAGTTTGAAACACGTGAATCTTTACAGGTTCAGCTCTACTCTCAGCCCCCACAAAGGCCGTAGATGTCTGCACTCACAGAGATAAGCTGAAGTTCAATCTCCAGCTTGGCTGAAGCTCAAACAAACTCTGTGACCTAAAACTATTTCCTTCACCCCAAACCCATCAGCAGATTTCATTTGGGCCCCACGCAATAAGGAAGGAGGGGGAACACCATCTTGGCAGAGCCCTGCTCCCTGTGACTGGGCAGGGGCTGCCCTGGGGCTGGCAGGAGTAGGCCGGAGGGAAGGCTCGGGCGAAGAAGGCTGGGGATAAGAAGGCTGTGGGGAAGAAGGCATGCTGTGCCCTCATTACTGCCACCGAGGAGCAGGGGCTGTGGCACCCAGCTGCCATTTATCACCGCTGAGCGCCCTGCCTTTCTCAGCAATTGCAGTGGAGCGGGGTTGAAGCGCGCTTACTGCATCCATTGAGCTCGATGGGAGATCCGCAGCAAATCCCGGGGCAGGACTTGCCTCACAAAAGATGCGTTGAGACACAAGCACTGTCATGCAGAACATGCTCTTAGAGCAGAAGAAAAGGGCTCAGCATTTGGGCAAGGAGTGGGGTCACGCACCAGGAGTGCTTTGTACTCGGGGGAGGACGGGCGATGGCTCCCCAGGCTCACACCCAGCAGAGGCCATGGAGCACAGGGTTCAAAGGACAGGAAAATTCAGAGATTGTGCGCAAGGACGTGTTGGGTACCCAGCTACCCAGTACAAAGGTGCTCCTGGGCAGTGTCTGCACCAAGGGGCACTTCTCTTTCCTTCTTATTGACAGAGCAGGAGCACAAAACTGCCCTTGGATTTAGAGGGAATCTGAGTAGCATTCCTTTCTTCATTCACTCCAAAATCATTAGGAGAACTGTGCATGGCTAGCCTGAAGGCAAGTCCAACACAAGCATAACAAAATGTCCATCATGTCTCGTGCTCCTTCACAGCCCACTGTGTATAGTACTAGGGCAGACCCCAGAAGTGCAGATCAAGAAAACTTTGACAATTGTGTTGTCACTGGAAGGATACACTGGATTCAGAGTTGTAGGGGACTACTCCTGAGTTTGAAAACAAAAACAAAACAAACAAACAACAAAAAAAAAAATCACCACACAAATGTCCTGAAAAGGAGCAGTAGCAAGATTCGATTGGCACATTTTTGTCCCATTAAATCCTGTCTCTCAAGATTTCCTACATGTGTTTATTTGCTTTGTATGGAAGAGCAACAGGAAGAGGGTTTGAGCATCTTTAGTAACAGTATTTGCAGTGCAGCTGAGACTCAGAAGCTGACTACCTGCACAGAGACAGAAAACCAAATGTGTAATAATGAAAAGGAACCTCAGTCTCAGAGTCAAAAACTAGAGCACCCGCCTTAACAACTGCTTGTTAAAATTCTTTTATTCAAAGCTATTTAAAAATGATAAATTATAGGGGGACAAATAAAAAAGGCAGTTAAACTTCTATTAAGCATTTTGGTGAGTTTAACATTGTCAATAGGCCTCAAGACCCCCGTGCCCAAATAATTCCTTAATATTAAACCATTTTAGGCACAGAGATGAATATGTCTTCATTCACCTGGACAAACCAACGTGAAGAAGCAAAGGGAAGCCACAAGTGATAAAGAGAAGAATCAGCATATCATCAACCTTGACAATAATAGATGTACCTTAAATTAGTTTTAGAATAAGTATTTTCTGTTTTCTTAATTATTATGCAGAAAACTGTAGAAATTATGGGGAAAATATCATAATGCCACATTTACACATTTAATGACTGACTAGCAGAATTTTTGGTTTTGCTTTTAAACCTGGAGATCATTTAGAGATTCAGAAATCCTCCCAGACATTCATCTTGTTTTAAAAAAATATATATGTATTTGCAAAATTCACCTTCTACTTTTAGACCTAACCCAGGTTCAATGAGGTGAGTAGAGGTGGAATCCAGTGCACAAGACAGACACCCAAATTTGAGTACCCCCACACAGCCTATGGGCAGGACTCGGTTGCCTAAGCATAAGGCACCCATTATTACTGAGGAAGCTGGGCTGGAGAGACTGATTTGTTTAAGTAACTATCGGCTGCCTGCTTAGAGTTTGCCTAAAGAGATCTCCAGTTCATCTGTTCTGTCAGCCAGTGCCATCTGAGAGGGTATCAGCCATCCCATCTTATCCCCAGCTGCTGTCCAGAGGGGCACCACAGTCCTGTGGTCCATGTGCCAAACTGGCCAGCCCTGTCTGAACGCCTCAAACATCAGAAGTACCTCAGATGTAGCCGATTCAAGCCTGCTGACTCTGATGGAAATTAAAACACCCAGCTTGTATGTACGTGTGTATCTTCATCTCAAACTGAACTGCAGTGCAAGTTTCACAGATGCTGGAAAAAATCCTGTGTTATCCTCAGGGTCTCACGCACACAGAATTCCTCTCCGAGCCCTGAATCTGTTTATACACAACTTAAAGCATTTTGTTTGTATTGCGGAATATTGCAGCACTACAAACGCCCAGTGCAGATGTTGCATGAAGGTAAGTATGCAAATACTCCTAAACTGTGTAAATATTGGTACATATATGTATCAAGCTTTTAGATGAGCTCAGCAAGGCTCCCCTTTTTATGTACAGTTTTAAAATGCTCCCACTGTTTTAGAAAAAAAAAAAAAAAAAAAAAAAAAAAAAAAGTTTCTGTTTACCATCTAGAGCTGAACTGGAAACCATCAAGCTGCTCATATCAGTCTATGTAATTTTGTGATTTATTATCCCTCCCTTCATCCCATCTATTTTCTGTGCCTCAGATGTGCAATTAACTCCATACCATCAGTCCCATCTGCTTATGTCTGCACGGGACATATCTGTACCATCATAAAAGTGAAAGAACAAATTTCCTGATGACCAATATTCCTTAACTATTGCCTCACACTTCACGGGAAATGACAGGCTCTCCAGAAGCAGAAATGTCACAGATGAGTTTCTCAAACTCAGAACAGTCCTAGGGCAAGTAATGCTGGTCCAGTGGCCTCCCTGAATGCCATTACAATGCAATCTAGTATTGGTGTTCATATCAGCAAGAACAAAAGGTTGCTCCATATTTGTTTAAAGCTCACTTTTCATTTCACTTTAAATTTCAGGTATTTATAGAAATTCAGATCTTCATTCAGAATAGCATCTTAGGATGTCTTCATCTGTCAAGTGGACTAAGTAAATATTTTTCAGTAAGTGTGCACGTGTACAAGTGTGTATATATATGTATATATAAGCATAATGCTAAGGGTTGTTTAAAAATATATTAAAAATCTTTGCTGTATTAGAAAGGTTTTAACATTTTGCCAGAAGTGCTGTTCTCTCCTCCGGAGAATGTTTTTACATGTAATAGGAAGACATGAAGTTACGTAACTTTTGAGGATTTATTACATTTGCTTGCTTCTTGACAATATCACATGTATCTGGCATCCATTTTCATAAATACCCAATGAATTTTAAATTAAATTACTTTTAGGAAATCAATTTCTGGCTTTCTCAATAAATCACAAGCATTCTAGCTATAATGTCTGAATGGTGAAAAGTCTTGTATATGTCCCTAAGTATCAGGCATTCTGTTATCAGCTCTGAATGTTTTTAGAGTGGTCGTTACCTAGCAGAATAAATGCATGACTGTGAGAAAGGCTAAAGGAAGGTAAAAAAAATTAAGTGGGATGTCTCTAAAGGCATACATGAAGCAGGACAGATCTGGTAAGAGCAGCAGAGAGCAATTCAGTGATTTACCTGCTTGGCTGGAGCCAAATCTTAATCCCAAATCAACAATTTGCAGTGGATTAGCCAACATGCAGGAAGAGAGATTGAATGCCGTCCTGCCCCAATAAGGGTACGAACTGTGCTTAGTGAGAATCAGCTCAAGTGTCCAATTAACATGGAGAACTGATGGGGAGAAAAAAATAAAAATAGAAGAGAGAGGGAAAAAAAAAAAAAAAAAAAAAAAAAAAAAAAAAAAAGGAGGTACTTTATTTTCTTTTAATCTGTTCTATGTAAAATCAGATTCTGCAGATAACAGGGGCATGGCAAATCTCTGTTATCAGTAGAATGGGGTTTTGGAAGATAGGCACTGTCTGGTGGAGGGGAAAGGGGTAACACTGGGGACAGTGATAGGTTGCCAGGATATAAAAAACAGCCTAAATGAAAATGGATTTCTGAGGGATTCTTTGAGGGACTTTGGGAATGGCCTGCAAAAGGGGCCATTCAGGGCATAAAGGAGGTTGGTGGCCAGGCCTCAGGCTGTGTCTGACTGAGTTAACCATCGGCTCTGCGGTGGGGTTAACATCCACGTTGTGGAGCCACCGTGTTCTGCTCTCACTGCTGGCCTTCCGCGAGCATTTCAGGATCAAAGCCCCCATCAGGCACCCAGGGAAGATGGGGCTTGGGATGTCCCAAAGTGCTCTGAGCCTCACCTTGAGCTCACCGCATGAGCAGAGGGCAGCACTGCAGCGGTGCACTGGGGCATGGGGCTGAGGGGCTTGGATGGAAGCAGCTCCGGGGTCACATCGAGTCCATACCAAGACCACTTAGCTGACAGACAGACATGCAGCTGGGGCTGGACAGAGATACTGAGTAAGAGAGGCAAAGAGGAATGCATCACGGTGGTAGAGCCAGTTTCCCAGCAAGGACTGAAGGAAAAAACTACTGATAAAAGATGTGGGTAGTAACTTGACAAAAATACATATGGTAGCTATTTGGAAATAGTGAAAGTTGCCTTAAAAAACACCCAAGGATGTGCAAATACATCTACTGTACACGAGCAGTTGATTTTCATGTTTTGAGTAGGCAACATCATTCCTCACATTAGAGGCTAGAAACGCATTGAATTCAAGAGTGAGAAGCTTGGTGAGTTTACTTTTTCATACCCTGTGGGCTTCTGAGAGCACCACAACAAAGTGACCCCGAAGGAAAACCGAGCTGCATCGCCCGGCTGCATGCTGCTGCCTGCGCCCCACAGCCGCCCTGCAAGCAGCGAGGGCTGAGCCCTACAACTGGAGGGGAGCGGAGACAGCCGGGGCCGAGACATTTCCCCACACGTTTTACACCAAAGCGCATTTTCCATGACGACACGAGCAGAAGCGCAGAGGCAGATGCGTGAAGTCTTGCCGCTGTAGGGAAAGATCCTGGTGGACACGGGGGGCTCAGGAGAGGGCCTTCGGTGCTCGTGGCCATGCCCCGTTTGTCTTGGGGGCTCGTGGGACGCCACGCTCACCCTGAGCCTGCTCCAAAGCCCACTGCACCATCCTTTGGGGCACATTCACGCAAAACACGAGCAAACCCGCTTAAGCACGTACGCAACGCGTGCATGGGTATATACACACAGCCCAGCCCAG
>CM021765.1:46659176-46722091 GCA_011076525.1 Nettapus auritus
CCGCGGCCGTACCTCGGGTTACGGGGAGCGGGCAGGCGGAGCGGCCGGGTCGGAGCTGTCAGCGGGGAGCGGCGCGGGCAGCGCCGGGGAGGGACGCGGTGCCGGCCCCGGTGCCCGCTGCCCCCGCGGCTCGGCTCGGGGAGCGAGGCGCTGTTCGCCGGGCTGCCACGGAGCGCCCCGCCGCCGGGCTTGTTTTCGGAGCGCTCTGAGAGCTTCTGGTCTCGCCGTGCGGGGCTGCGGCAGTGTTGGGTTGGGTTGGCTGGAAAAAGGTCCGTGCTGAGGAGGCAGGACGGCTGGCTTCGCGTCAGTGGCGTGCTCCGTGCCTGGAACTTTCGGTTCTCGAGGTGCCCGCGTTTGCTCTTGGCGCAGGTGTTTGTTACGCAGGTACCGAGCCCGGCGAAAATCGGTTGGTAAACTGCCACCGGGCTGAAGACCAGAACATCGGTCACACACACGGGCATCCACCCCTGAGTGTGAATACATTGGTAAAACTACAAACCAGAGTCTGACGCTTGAGATACTGTTTGATTTTTTTCCTGATGAGCCAAGCAACTAATTACAAAAGTAGTGATTTAAAAGATAACCTTTTGTTTCTATCTGAGTGATAATTTTCAATTTAACAGCTGTGAAAATGAATCTCTTGTTTACGTGTTACTCAGCTGGAAGAAAAACATCCACGTTCTTGGCTTCCGATTTCTTTTTTAGCCTCGAGTACTTTTTCAGCTAATAAGTTACCCCGAAGTTCAGTTTGTCAGCCGTCATTCAGTAAAACTAGCTGAAGAAATAACCGTGTCTCAGCCTTATCGGCGTGCTTCAGTGAAAATAAATACCATATCCCTGTGTATTCTGTGCTAGTGAGACTTTGGCGCAAGGAGACTTTTGTGTATCCGTATTTTCCCAGGCAGCTCGGTCCTTTCAGCCGCGCTATTCTGTGTGCTGGCGCTTGTTATCTTACTGCTCCTGCTCGGGTCTGTGCTAAGAGCACGGGGGGGCTTGATCTCTGGAGTGCTGGTCAATTAATTCACAATTTCTTTGTGTGTGTGCAGAGAACTGAGCCTCGGGAGAGAAGAATGCACAAGCTGGTGCTGAATAACTTTCTTTAGAGAATTTTAATAGTGTAGCATTTGCTTGAACTGTTTTTCCCCAGCTGTGGTTTTCTACTAGGTGTAGCAATCAAGATCCAGTATTTTTTACGATGTTTCCACCATTACCAGTTACTTCAGTCCTGTTTTTTTTCCCCAACCTATTCTGATTTGCAAAATATTTGTTCTAAGTTAATAAATTTTCCCGCTTGATTTAGTGTTTTAGTGCTCCACGTCTTAAAACATCCCTGCCGTCAGTGTGCTGCCCGACGTTGAGCTGAAGTTTTCCCGGTCTCGTTTTGGCACCATTAGCTTTTTTGCGGTCTTTTCAGATATTTGTGCCTCCGTCCAAACTGTGCATTTTGCTTTCTTTACGTGTTCTTCAAAGAAACTGCCTTCTCCCGTGCCAGGCTGGTTCCTCCCCCTCCCAGCCCGGCTCCTTTCTCCGTGCATCGGCGGAGGTGGGAAGATGTCGTGCTGGCTTGGCTGCTGGCGGGGGGCGAGGGCTTTTAGGCTTTTCTCTTCAAGGCGCCGGTCTTGCGCTTTCGTAGAATCCTGTTGCTTTCGCATTAAGAGCTTGGTTGCACAACCCCGGTTTACGCAGCGCTCATCCTGAAATCGGCAGGCTGCTTCTGTCCCCCGTCCAATACGTGCTGAAGTTCAGCCATGTAAGTCGTATCGCTCTCGATGCTTTTTTTTTTCCAAACAGAGAAAAAAATGCAATATAATAATATGAAAAAAAAAAGGAAAATAAGGTACGGAGTTGCTTTAAAAGTAAGGAAATCAGCAAGGGCTATCTGTCAGACCCGCTGACTGACGGTATTGCTGTATCCAACAGCCCTGTGGGAGTTTAGTTCGGTTGCCTTCTGGGAAGGACTGCTACTAATATGTTTTGCAGGAGGGTCTGCCTTGGTTAGCCTGAAAACATATGGATGAGACTTGTCTCCTCGAGTTCTGTCAACCATTTTTAATCATCGCAGCAGACTTTATGTAAGAATTTCTCTAGTATTCCAGGAGGATTTAAGATACATGACAACTCTGAGATTTACGTACGTTCCTCATATTACAGGTATCAGAGTTAAAGAAGCTCAGCTTTGTTGGGGGAGAGCTGTGGGAGAAGACATGGGGTAAAATTAGTGGTCTTATTTACAAAAACAGGATTAAATAGAAAAGTAGTGTGGGCATTTGTAAAAGAATCTCATTAGCAGCCTGTGAATAGACTGCCTTTTAGAAGGAATGAATGTTGTGGACGCTAGCAAGCTGAAAACCTTCAGCAGCTATTATTTTTGTGATCTGTTGACCGTGGCACTCGAGATCTTGACCTCCCGCAGTACGCCCGGGTTGGTGCTTAGCCTGGGAAGTACCGGCTGGGTACCCAGAGGCCACGGCGCCTGAAATTCTTCCCTGCGGTTAGTACGGACTGGCAGCAGCTCTCAAATAAATTGAAGGGGAATGAGGAACGTGTAAAACGGTGTGCACTTCACTAGTTTCGCTAGAGCTGGCTCGATGTTTTCTGTATGACAGCAGTGACACAAGGCATGCAGGGCTGGGTGCTGGCTTTGTGCTCAGAGCTGTTGCAGCTCTTCGGTAACTGCATCAGAACATCTTAAAAGACGTTGGCCACAGGACAATTAACCAATCAAAGTTGTTTTTTGTTAAATCCTTTAACTACAGGTTTCATCCAGTTACCAGATGAAAAATGAAGCTACTGTCCTGTCCAGCTGCTGCTTCTCCACCTGCTTGCCTTCCTTAGTAGTCATGTCGTCAGATGCTCGGATTCCCCCAGTGTAGTGCCTGTTCTGTCATGGACGTTTTCCTAACTCGATTAACCAATTCTTGTGCATTTCAGGACTATAACAGTGGAGAAATACTAGCATATTGAAGGATGATAGCTGGAAATAGAGACCTTGGGATTCTGTCCAGAGCTGGCTAAATCACTTAATATTTTTGTAGCTTGGCTTACACATCTGTGAAGCCTCGAGTCCTGGACGTTGTACAGCCTAGGCAAGGTCCACAGTCTGTATTTGTAATGGCAAAACCTAGGTCTTGCTTGGTGTAACCTGCGTGTTTCACAAGCGCTTGGTCCTCAGGTGAAGCAACTGTTTCATCTGGCAAGTACCGTGCGTGCTGTGCTTGGTGCTGTGTGCTATTTAGCCTTCCTCGTCAGTGACATCGTGGGCACCCACGCTCCAGATCAAACATAATCGCTTCCTGACACATCATCTGTCTCCAGATGATATCTCTCAAACCAGATTGTGAGGTCTAAAGAAAGACGGCAAAAACAAAGACTGAATCACTGTCTCTTTAAGTCTGTTAGTCAGAGCCTGCCTGTTTGGTTTGGGTAAATGCACCTTACAGGAGAGCGCTAATACGGCAGCTCTCAACAAAGAAATGCTGCCACATAAACATATAAAAGGATGTAAGCCAGTGGTAGCCAAATTTTGTAAGGGACTTTTTTTTGAAGATGTGGATTAGAAAAAATGTTCAAACTGCAATTTTTTAAATAAAGTTTTCAGCAAATTGGGCTAGATATGTAATAGTACTTCTCTCTTGTGAAGAAATCAAAGTCTGCTTTTCCCTTCACCCTTCTTTTTTTCCCTTTTTTTTCCCCCAGTGCTGCTAGGATAACGTGTTAAAATATACGTATCTGAACATATGTTATTGTAGAAAGCACTGGTACAATGGGCTTGCCTGAGCACAAAGGTGCAGTGATTTAATTAAGGGTGTGACTTAATTAAGGGCTTGAGTTATACGAAGTCTCATTTGTCTAAACTGGTCATACTGTGTAAACATAATAAATTTAAGTGAACCTTGCACTCCTGCACCTGTGTGCTTAGGGATATAATTAATAGGAACAGTTTAAATGGTGTTTCTGTCCAAGTTCTAGAACAGTGTATTTTCGCTTGATCAGTGCTTCTTTGGGGAAAAAAAACAAAGAAACAAAAACCTAAAGAGGCCAGCGTGCCTCAGTCCTGGGCCAGAAAGTACTGGAAATATGAACTAGGTAGTCTGAACTTCAGGCTGCTGATGGTAGTGCTGGTTGTGACTCCAGGTAACTGCCTGCAGGTATGCGTTCGGTGGGACGTGGTGGGATGGAGATCCTGGTCCTGGCCTCAAGTAGTAGCGTGGAGTATTGACAGCCATTGAAGTGATACAGCTGGGTATTTGTGCACTGTTACTTAAAAACTTTTTTATTTTTTTTAGTTGCAGATTGAAGCATCATGGACAGAAGGTAGCTTGGACGATGTGTTTTGCCAGTGTCCCTCTGCAGTTTCAGTTGTAACGATGGATAAGTGTAAGCACATAGGACGTCTGCGACTGGCCCAGGATCACTCCATTCTGAACCCCCAGAAATGGCACTGCGCGGACTGCAATACCACCGAATCCGTGTGGGCCTGCCTCAGCTGCTCACACGTGGCCTGCGGAAGATACATCGAAGAACACGCACTAAAGCACTTTCAGGAGCACGGTCACCCAGTGGCGTTGGAAGTAAACGAGCTGTACGTTTTCTGTTATCTCTGTGACGATTATGTTCTTAATGATAACGCAACGGGAGATTTGAAGCTGTTGCGGAGTACATTGAGTGCAATCAAGAGTCAGAACTATGAGTGCACTACTCGCAGCGGGAGGACTCTGCGTTCGATGGCGGCCAGTGATGACTCCTACCTTGCGCATGACGGCGCCCAGGCCTTGCTTCGGAACCAGGACCGCATGTTCACAGCGCTGTGGCACAGGAGGCGCGCGTTCATGGGCAAGGTGTTCAGGTCCTGGTTTCAGTTGACGCCTAGTGGGAAAAAGATTCTGGAGGAAGAAAAGCGTTGGGAGGAGGAGGAGGAAAGAAGGGACAAAGCTAGGAAGAGAAGACAAGAACGAAAGCGCCAGTTGAAAGAAGAGATGGAAAAGATGCCCCCAAGAAAGAGTTCTCGTTTACAAAACCAGCTTAGAATGTCCTCAAAAACAGCACCCTGCATGCAAAAAGCATCACAGAATGTGGAATCTGTGGCAGAGTTGAAAGAAACGTATACCTCAGATGAAGTAAGATTGAAAAAAATAAGCGACTCCCCAATTAAACGAAGGCCCACAGTGACTCCAGGAGTAACAGGACTGAGAAACCTGGGAAATACGTGCTATATGAACTCTATCCTGCAGGTATTAAGTCACTTACTTATTTTTCGAGAATGCTTTTTAAAGCTTGATCTCAACCAAACTCAGGAACTGCTGGCAACAGCAGCCAGTGGTAAAACCAGATCTTCATCTAAACACCCTTCAGTAACTGCCTCAACATTGCAAGTGAATGAGAACCACGAGAAAGGAAAGGGATCATCTTCTGTGAGGCGGTCTAGTTTATCCTCTGGATTAAGTGGAGGAGCATCAAAAAGTAGAAATATGGAACTTATTCAGCCCAGGGAGCCCAGTTCAAAGCATATTTCTCTTTGTCACGAGCTGCATACTCTGTTCCAAGTGATGTGGTCTGGCAAATGGGCGCTTGTGTCTCCATTTGCTATGCTTCATTCTGTGTGGAGACTAATTCCAGCCTTCAGAGGGTATGCCCAACAAGATGCTCAGGAATTCCTATGTGAACTTTTGGATAAAGTGCAGCAGGAACTGGAGACCACGGGGACCAGATACCCAGCTCTCATCCCTGCTTCTCAAAGAAAACTTATAAAACAGGTTTTGAATGTGGTTAACAACATTTTTCATGGACAGCTATTAAGCCAGGTATGTTTTTATGATGGTTTTAAGATGTGTAATGATTTGTAGTTATGAATTTATACTGTTCGACAATCAGCACACTTCAAAGGTTAATAAATTTGTAATTACCAAGGAAGGATGGGGAGGATACAGCATGTACAATTTTAGAAGAAAGGTCATTTGAGTACTCCTAAAAATTTCAGTAGAAGAGTCACCTGATTGACATAAAAGTTATGAATTTGGTATTATGAAGCACATTCCTGAAGCTGCTAATAAACATCTGACTGCCATTACACATCAACTGATAAGCAGTAACTAAAGGATTTACGATTTCAATTATCTTGTTGGCTATGGTGATACTAGAGAAAAGCTGTTAGTCTCGTCTAAACGACAACTGTGTTTTGTAATGGATGCCTTGCAAGGAATCATTTGCATTATTTCAGAAAATAGGTTGAATTTGAGATTCATTACTACAGAGTAATTGTCTGCTGCGGTGCTATGTACAATGATACTAATCCTTTCCGTTACAACACAGAGATATAGAAGGCTCTGTCAACACAGGAATCTAATTTATAGGGTGGAGGCAATGGTTGTTTTCCTCTTTTTATGCCTGCTCTTTTTTTTATTATTGTTTTTGTTTTCTTCTTCATGGCTTCCCACTAAGTACTTCAGTGTGTCCACACGCTCTTAGGCACATCCCAACTGTGTGTGCATGTGTGTGTACAAAGATCTGAGAACTGCCTGAACCAACAAATGCTGATTTCTGTTGAATGCATCAAAAAACCTAACCACATTGCAACAGGACCAGAGTGTAGAACGGGTGGATCATCCTCTACTGTGTGTTTGGCCCAGTGTAAGAGCACTTCTGTTGGCATATTTAGTTTTCTCAGGGCAGTTAGCATCTCTGGGGTAAGGATTGTGCTGGTAGAAGAGCCTTTTATATCCTATCATTTAAGTTTTGGGTTTTTTTTTTTTGAAAATCACAATCCTCTCCAAAATAGTAACTTCGATAGGAAAAGGAAGTAATTGCCTAAGTATACTGTCACAGTTTGGTCTGCATTCCAAGCCTTCATATAGGAGCGATTTTCTGGAAGAATTGTGAAGGCTCTGAAGACACATTTTGCTAGTACCGCTCCTTTCACTTGTTTTTAGCTTTATGTGAAGAGGCTTGTGGCTAGAAACCCTCCCACCTTCCTGAAACTAGGGAGGGGAACAGTGAGAATTCACTCAAGTGTCATCAAGTGAGCCTGAAAAAGAACTGAACGCATTGAGGCTGTGCTGTGACTACAGCTCAGTGCTTTTACCCCAGCCGGGCAGTATCTATATGCAAAATACATCCCCAGTGAACTTCACAACGCCTAGAGTGAGCACAACGGGAGGAAATGCATGAGGCTGCTACCTGCTGTGATGTCTCCCCGGCTCCTGAGGCAGGTTCCATGGATGGTGTCCAGTACTTCAGTTCCTAAGGTTCCCTTTGTGGTTCCGCTCCTTCGTTCCAATCCAGTCTTCACTAGTGCTTTGAACAGAAGGGATTTTTGAACAGGAGTGGTACTATCGCCCCATCTTTGACGATACTCGCACTTCAAGGGATGTACTGTTTGTCCTTAAGTGCTTAACTCTATCTACCTGCAAGCTGCAACAGTATTACAGTTTCTCTGTAGAAGATAGCTGGAACTGTAGCCCGTTGCCTTTATTCAAAAAATAGGGTGGGACTTGAGAATATTTTGAAATTACATCTTCATTCAGTGAGTAAGGGGAGTTGAGAAGCTGGTTTCTGTGCAGCAGTTGCCTTCCGTTTTAGGATCACAGAGAAGTTGTTATACTTACTGTCCATTAGTACCACGAATATTAGTTAAAGATATTTGATTCTCAAGTGCACTGAAGTCAGTCTACTTGACCTTTAAACCTCGGGAACTGCTCCTGATACAGTACACAGAGGATCGCTTACAATGCAGATAAGCTGTCTGTTTACGTAGGTGTTGCGTTACTTTCATGTGTGCAATAAAACACAGTCCTTGTGGGTGCTCTGCCTCAACCTGAAGGGAATCCGTAATCTGGAGGTTGCCATCAGCCTGTTGCCACAGGAACGGCTGCCTGCTTCAGCGCTGAAACTCCATGCAGAATGCAGGGTTAAGAAAGGAGGAAATGGGATGTGTGAGAATCTTGCTCAGATTTCTGATAACCAGAAAAAGCTTTAGGTGATGTCAAAATTACACCTTTTAGATGAGTTTCTTTTTGTTTCATTTTTAAAGTTCTGAGCTGATCCAAAGTAAATCTTCCCCACCTACGACTTCTCTTACTTTTTACAAAACTAGGTAATGAGTAACTCCCAGAATAGCACGTATGTAGACAATTGGATTGCCTCTTGGCTTTTTTTATCAACTTCATTGACTCCAATATCCTATGTGGGATTAGAGATTTTTGCTTTGCAGTACTGATTGTGAAACTTTACTTCCTGTAGATACTGAGGCTGTATTTAAGATACAGCTACAAAACCTTTTATCTCTCTTCTTTCCTTTTTTTTGCATGCTAGTCTTTCCCCAGTGGTTGCCTGGAGAAAATTGCACTGTGGTGCTTCTTGGGCAAAAGGAGCCTTCATCTCGTAAACCCATGCTTTCAGGTGCAGATCTGTTGAACCAGTGGCCCATTCCTCAGCCCCCCTAGGGCTGCAAGGAGATGCCAGTATGTCTATTAAAATACCAATTATTTTCCACCCCTCCATGCTTTTACTCTTGGGGAAGAAAGGATACCCACTCCCTCCTGTCCTTGAGTGAAAAAGGAGGAGAAGAGCTCACTGTGAAGATATGTGCCGGGGTAAATTGACCTCATGAACTGATCCACAGCTCCTTGATGTACACTTCAAGAACTGAAGTAGCTTAGCTACCATCTCTTTGGTTTTTTTTGGATTAGTTTTTTGTAATGGTCCCAACTAATTAGCACAGTATGCAACAGTTTTTAAAGTATGCTTATTTCATTTTTCCCAACATTAAGCAAGGAAGGGTTTTCACACTACAGGGTGAAAGCCTTGCTGTAGTCCAAACAAACAACATCACCTGTTCTCCACTATCCGCTGTGTCCTGGACTAGCTCTCTGACTGCAGAAAGCTGTCAGGTTGGTCAGGCGTGATTTTCCTGTCATAAATCCATGCTGGCAGTTCCCAATCATCTTATCCCTTAGTACATTGGGAAGTGTTTTCCAAGAATACTTGCTCCCTCGGCCTTCCCACAGATGAAGGTGTCAGTGAGTGGCCTGCAGTTCCTCGGGCCCTCCTCCCTGAGGACAGGAGTGACACTTGCTTTCTTCACATCCTCGGGGACCTCCCCCAGGACCTTGCCAGGACCTTCCCAAGGCGGGGAACAGCCTCACAGGGCCATCAGCCAGCTCCCTCTGTTCTTCCAGTGTCACCGGGGGGGATAACTCCAAATACGAGACGAGCAGAAGCAGAATAGCAACCGATATCCCCTGTGGCTCAAAAAGACCCAGGAAGGGAGGGAGGAAATAGATTTGTGTGAGAGCTGCTTGGGTACCCGATTCAGTGAAGAAAATTGATGTTGAATTGTGGTTGCGGTGTTTCACTGAGCTGGCGCATGTTGCAAAGCAGCCAACAGTTGTTGATTTCCCTATATTATGCTGTTGGATAACCCCACATTTAATGCAAATGACGAAAAATAGCTAGCCAGTGTGATTTTAAGATCTTTATTTTTTGATGAGGAGCCCTTTGGAAACCATGTTGTTGGGGGATGGGTTTTGGAAGTCTTGTGAGGATTGCATTGCCTTCGGGTCTGGTGCCTCACGTAAAGCCTGGGTTTCTGTCACAGCAGCAGCAAACGCAGCAGTGAAAGTGAAGAGCGATGGCTTTGCACCTGTAGGTGTGAGTTTCCTCCCCAGTAAAGCCCTGAGCACTTGCCGCGTCTTCTCAGGACAAACCAGTCTTTGGTAACGAGTCTCTTTCCGCAGTAATTACCCTTTAAATATCGCAACACCTCGCTGGAGCTGGGTCTCGCTATCTTCAGACAGCCTTAAAAACAAACAGGAACCGTTCGGTGACTGCCTGGTTGTGTTTCAGAGGGAAAACTCTCCTGCTAAGCGCTGGGGAAGAGTTTGCAGGGCCCAGGGAAATGAATATGCGGGGCCCAGGGAGCGAGGTCGGTGCTAACAAATGGAAATTGCGTTCGGGGTTTCAAAAGGCACTGCCTCTCTGTGCAGGTCTTGCTCCATTTACTTGCTCAACTGGTGTACTTCAGGACGAATTGGCTGAGAAAAGGGGAAATGAGCAGTCTTCGGGTCGTTTGAAGCCCTGGGGTTTTGGGTTGTGCTGTGAATTAAGGCCGGGGGGAGAGCCCGAGGGTGCCCGTCAGGCAGCGCTGGGAATGGAGTCTCACACTGAGTAATCGCTAAAGGCTCTGAGGACTTCCCGTCGATAATAGCAGCATTTGCACTTAAACCCATCCATGACCTGTGGGCTGGTTTTTGTATTCTGGTCTCTGGAACATGCTGACTTCGGTATTTCCATATATATAGTCTGCTTCTCAATATAGTCTGCTGCCTAAATCAGAAGGGGATCGTCAGTCGCTTTCCAGCTAGATCAAGGTGACTTTTTAAGTTAATCTAAGGAGCCACTGAATCACAGGCCGTGGTTTGCTGTAGTTTGGCTTGTGTTATTCAGTTAAACACAGATTGTTTCGATGATGGTGTAATCAGCACTACAGGGTTGGGTTATCTTAGTAATGGAGGAAATACCGAGTGACTGTGGTGTTGGAGGTCGTATTATAGCAATCAACCCCCCCTTGGTTACTTTGCTGTGAAAAATTGCGTTGCTTTTTGTGTGGATGTTTCCTATCTAGGGAAAACCTAGTAGTCGTAGTGGAAGCCCAGAAATGGGGCTGTCCATCCTCATGCTCTTAGAGCAGGGATGGCAACAGTTGCCTTTGTTTCATGCCAGTGTTGTAGGGACCATAAGCAAAGCTGGGTTGGCTCCTGCTGCAGCAATATGTTAACTATTTTCTTTGGTTGCATTTAGGCTGAATGCCATCCGGGGCAGTGGCTGTCCGTCAAATTATTGCGGGCTCAGTGATGCTTGTCTGAGTGGCCTCCATGCTTAGCTTGAATCAAGCAATCTGATCCAGCTCTTTTCAGTCTGGCCTTTGGCCCATGATTGAATGCCGAGCTTTGACCAAACAATTGTATGTAGTGCCCGCATTACAAGGCAGGAGAGGAGGATGGTTGGAGCAGAGCATAAAGTGGGGATTTCAGCCGGCTAAAAACAGTAGTTTACTTTCTTTACTTTCTGAATGTAGGCTTCTCATGTAATTTTGTTATAATGACAACATTAAGACTTCCTAAAATAGTGATTACTGAATATAACAGAGAGGTAAAAGTAAACTCGGAATTCGTAAAATATAGTAATGAAAAGTAAGCAAATTCACTTACCTTTTACTCTCACGAATACTCACACCAAGAAAAGATGTTGGACAGATGCAGAAAGATTTTGCCGGCTCTTTGAGTTCATAATTGTCTTTGTTTCTTTTTTATTTTTTTAACTCTCATCTGGTTCAACCTACTTTCCTGCAGTTTATACAGTTTTAATGCTTTAAATGAAAAAAGAAAATGTGGGTTGTGCTCTGTGAATGCTGGTGGAGTGTGAGATGAAGGGGTCCCGCTGCAGCAGGAGCAGAAGTGATGGGAGCATCGCTAGAGGACTGGTGCAGGTGGCTTCCACAGGAGGGAAGGATCCTCCTCCTTGTTGCGCCAGGCCTGCCTAAGAAAAATAGTTTCGATCTTTGTTCCAGCCTCTATTTACATCTCATTTACCACTGAGTGTGTGTGTGTACAGCAGCAGTTATTGCACAATGGCTGGCAGGGTTGGGTGTATGATTATTTGAACACTTCGGGGTACTTGGCTGTTTGCGAATTTGCAAATCCCAGATAACTCCCAACAGTCCAGCTCTGCAGCGCTGAGGCGGGGAGGAGTGTCGGGGAGGAGTGTCTTGCATTTGAGGAAATGAGTGCAGCTCTGCATCAGTGTAGAAGTCAGCCAACACAAATCAGCTTTGCTCACAGTTGCACAAGGGGATGAGAAGCAACACTGTTGCATCAGCTTCTCTTTTCTGAGGAGCAAAATTTGGAAGCTGAACCAACTACATGTCTTTTTTACTTTGGGATAGCATTTATTAACTAGCTCAGAAAGAGGATCTTAAAATAACCTAGGTTATTAACGTGGCATGCTAAATTTAAAACCTCAGAGCTTGTTAAAATGATCCATTCTTTGTTCATGTGTGTACTTCATCCTAAGCCCATTAATCTTCAGTGTGCATTCCAGTTCAACAAAATCTTGCTTGAGTAACTTGTCAATCACACAAACTTTTGGCTCAACAAAATCACCCATTTGTACAGCAGAAATCTATTAGTCATTCTGTGTTTATGCTGGAGTTAGTTTGAACTGTGGCCAAACATATCATTTTGTCTCCAAGTCTAGATTCCAGCTCTGAATTACTAATAGTTTGTGGCTTTGAAACGTTGCCAGATGTTAGCGCTTACAAAAGAAGCTCCTGTCAGTGTAAATTAAAACGGAAGATTCTCCTCTTTTCTGCCATGTAAGTTCAAAGTTTTGTATTCTAAGAACAAGACAGAGACGTTTTCTTCTTAGAAGTTCAAGCAACTAACAGCTTTCCTAACTGGTGCTGAACACGTGTGCCTGTACACAAACGTCCATGCGTGTTAGATAGCTAACGCACGGATCGGATCTATGCATTCTATGGCTGTTGTGACTCATAAAAGTATTGAATAAAGAATTGCTCACAAGAATAGCTAGAAGGAAGGTACCATAAGGTGACAGATTTGCCTTTATGTAAATGGTCATGAAATAGCAAAGCGGGTGAATAATTATGTAACAGCTAATCTGGGAAATAAAGGAGCTCTCAGCCCCAACAGTGCATCTTCACATTGGTGTAAGCTTCCTAACCCGACTGAAGAGAACGACCCTGAACTTACCTCAGGCAGCAGCCCTGAGGCATGCCTGCGGAGCGATGATACTTGAATCCCTCATGGATCTCCATTCCTTTATTACTACGTCTTTGCATTAGTTGTTCCAAGCAGCTTGTGGTGTTTCCTTAAATAGGAAGCATGCTTACAGAGATGGTATTTGGCAATTGTTTGCCCTTGTGGTTGCAAACTTGCATATTCCATTGATATTCCACTTAGTATAGAACAGGAGTGGTGGTGTTTCATCGCACCCAGCTGTTATTCTGAGCTGATAAATAACAG
Source organism: Nettapus auritus (assembly GCA_011076525.1). Classification (NCBI taxonomy): domain Eukaryota; kingdom Metazoa; phylum Chordata; class Aves; order Anseriformes; family Anatidae; genus Nettapus; species Nettapus auritus. Next base: position 46,672,214 of record CM021765.1, read on the forward strand.
CTATCTTGACAGTAGGTCTGCTATGAAAATTTTGAGTTCCTGTAGTCCTCCACGGGGAAGTTCAGTTGTTGGGAAGAGCTGGGAGTGTGTTGGATGCTTATGGAAGTTTTGTCAAATCTGTCTGAGCTCAATGAAAACCCAGCTTGACACGGAGTTTTTCAGAAGGCATATTTTCTGCAGCAGTGAGGTTAGAGCTGCTTGAGCTAGTGGTCAAGAGCAGCTCTCAAGCCAATTAATACATTCCTAACAGTAGAAAACTTCTGTAATTACTCATTAGGATTGTATTGTACTTGGACTATTGCGTTCAACAAACGAAGGGGAATTTTTGGTCTCTCACACACATAAGATTTACTGATGTTTCTTTATAATCTTTATGAACTGTGTTTTTTATCATCTATACCGAGTTTCACTACCACATAGTAGTAGCTTCAACTACTGATAGAAATTATTGATTCACATGGATCACAGAAAGGTGGAGGACTGTTGGAGGAAGAATAAAATAATGTGATGCTCTTCCATTAGCAGCTCAAGCTGGCTTTTAGAAGATAGTATTGCAAATCAGATCCTAGTATGTTGCCATTCTAGCTTAGAAGAGCTACTGCTTTTAACTTACTTTGCTAAATATTAAATATTTTCATAGATTAATTGTCCCCATCTGTATTATCTGCATTTTGAGGTTGACTCACTTCACTTCTTGATATTTTATTTATGTTGTCTTACTGCTTGTCCTTTCCCTAGTGTGACGATGGATCCACTTACTGAAAGAAGAAATAATTTATTTTTACCTGTTAATTTTTCTTTGAAGAGGTGTGCTTCCTAATCCAGGCTTCCCTGGAAGACTTACAAAGTAAGAAGGATATGACTTTAAAATCCCCAGCTGTTTTTTTTTTTTTTTTTTTTAATTAACCTAAATGATAGTTTCTTTCTTTCATATAATTTTTTGTTCTGGAGTATTTCTTTTTAGAGAAAAGACTCGTGTGCTTCTGCCAGCTGATTTCTCTTGGACAGTGCCAGACAGACCGTTTTGACACTTCTTTTGTTTCTCAGTAAAACATAGGAACAGGTAGCCATTTGTGGTAACGCTATTGGACATGCTGCTTCCGAGAAAAGAAATTAGGTGCATCATTTGTTTTGTTAGATGACTCTGTCCTTTGTTTGCCTCTATTATTGCTAGGAAAAGAATGTGTGTGTGTATATATATGTATACTTAAGAGTTTCATTGTTATGGTACATTTTTAGCAGAGTAAGCTTCTGAGTGTAAGCAATTTGTGAAATACTGTTTTACAGGTTACGTGTCTTGCCTGTGACAATAAATCAAATACCATAGAACCTTTCTGGGACCTGTCACTGGAGTTTCCTGAGAGGTATCACTGCAACGGCAAGGAGATGGCGTCTCAGTATCCCTGTCTGCTGACAGAAATGCTGGCCAAGTTTACAGAAACTGAAGCTTTGGAAGGGAAGATATATGCATGTGATCAGTGCAACAGTGAGTAAAGGCAGTATGTACTCATACGTATGTTCTCTGTGTAAAATATGACGTAAATTGACAGTAAAAGCATAGAAGTAAAATACTATGAGTCTTAAAAGTATGTTGCATTAAAAGGAAAGTCTTTCCAAGTCCTGCTGTGGTCACTGTGGCAGCTATTACTGTCTAGAAGGGGAATTGTTCAAAGCATGGTTTCTTGTGTGATGCTTCTCTTAATTTTAGTCTGATCACACACTCCTGGGGATCCTGCCACTCCCAGCTGAAGAACCCATCCTTTTTTTTGTTTTGTATTTTAGGAGAATAACTAACCTGAGTGACCCCAAGTATTTCACACTAAAATCACAAAATAAGCCTTGCAGAATGGATCTCTGAGTGTATTCTTTTTAAGGAGATGCATTCGGTAGCTATTGAGGTTCACACAAATATGGTGGCTAAATATTAGAATGAAACACGGGGCTGTTAATTAGCAAGATTTGTGTTATGTAACTGTGTGTTTGGCCTCAGCAAAACGCAGGAAGTTTTCTTCTAAACCAGTTATACTCACAGAAGCTCAGAAGCAGCTTATGGTGTGTCGACTACCTCAGGTTCTCCGATTACACCTGAAACGCTTTAGGTAAGTACTACCACAACAAACAGTGTTGCAAATTGACCCATTTTTAGTCCTGCTCTTCTGTTGTTTGGGATCAATCTTCAACAGCAGATTAATTTTCATTTACTACTATGATGAGAAATAGAAACTTATCTTCCTTATTTAATTTAAAAATCAATAAGATACAGTGTAAGTAGAGAATTGACCTTTTGGATTCCAACTGCTTACTACTTTACTATTAAAATTATTTCATCCTTCTTTTCAATCAGAACTTAATAATCCTGCTGTGGACTCTGTTGGTAAAAATAGTGTTATCTTCAACAAGAGTGAACACTCATATTCACTAATGTACAAAATGAGACCGTATTCAGTCAGACGCCTCACGTTGCCATCATATAACCAAATGCCTTAAATTTAATGTGTTAGCCTGAGAGTAAGGAAGTGAAGATTGCACCTCTGTGAACTCTTAGTCCAGGCATCGGCACAGAATCTGTCCTGAGTAGGAAGAAAATTGAAAATGTCCTGGAGTATGTGGGAAACACCAATGGGAGATAACGTGTGGGAAATACTTCCCACTTGCCATTACAGTCAGATTTTAAGATGTATCTTTCAGAAGATGAGAATGGTAGGTATCATAGACATGTCCAAAAGGTCTCGAAATAAAGGAGAAGTGAAAAAGGAAGCCTGGGGAAAAAATATGCAAATTCACATCTATTTTGTGCACAAAGACAATAGCAAAGATAACTCTTAAGAACACAGCATTATGAATTGTTTTTTTTTGAAAAAAAAAAAAAAAAAAGTTTCCCTGTGATTTAATTTTCCAGGTGGTCAGGACGCAACCATCGTGAAAAGATTGGTGTGCATGTGAATTTTGATCAAATGCTGAACATGGAGCCTTACTGCTGCAGAGAATCCCTCAAGTCTCTCCTACCTGACTGCTTTATCTACGACTTATCTGCTGTAGTAATGCATCACGGGAAAGGATTTGGCTCAGGGCACTACACTGCCTACTGCTACAATTCAGAAGGAGGTAGGAACCCAGTTGTGAATTAAGAAGTGGGGAAGAGGGGTGTTGGTAATTCTAATCTGGTATGTTTACTGTCTTTTCTTGAAACCAAAAGGGGAGTTGCTTGTAGCTGAACCACCTGGGATGAGAATTTCAGTTTTGTAGACCAACACAGTCCAATTTTTGTTTGGCTAGTTCAACTTGTTCTGGCTATAAACTCCCTTGTAAATACGATGAAGGTGGGTGGGCTTTTAATACTTAGAGACAGATATACTAGATCAACAGAAACTGTATACTGTTTCAAAGCAACTCTTGTTAAAAGGGACTAAGCGCTAATTAAGTACAATGCAGTTGCCTCCAATCAGTGTCCTGATGTTTTTTTGTTTGTTTGTTTTTTTCTGTGGTGTTTTCCTTCATTGTAGGATTTTGGGTACACTGCAATGATTCGAAACTCAACATGTGCACTATGGAAGAAGTATGCAAGGCTCAAGCCTACATCTTGTTTTACAGCCAACGACTTACTCAGGCAAACGGACATGGTAAAGTATGTCCTAGCACAGCTGAAAGTCAGCAGCACACAGAATTAGCTGACTGCTCTGCGGACAACAGTAGCAGCTAATCCAAAGTCAATTAACTGTGTGTATGGTAAAGTTTGAATTGTCATAACTATATATTTTTAAATGCAAGTACAGTGTTGTACTTTCTGACTTTGTGTACAATGTTTATATACTTTTGTATTAGGTAAAATACTCTTTACAATGGTTAGTAAAAGTTTTTATTGACAGTAAGTAACTTTCTAAGTAACTAGAATTTCAATACAGCTATTTTTTTAAGAAAAAGATTGCCATTTGCATTTAACTCTTACCTCAGGCTGGTTTTTTAAGCTGTTTTTGTATTTTGATAATCTTTTTGAATTGGTTTAGAAAAATGACTTTCAATGGACAACGGATGTTTCTCTGGTTAATTTTCTATATATGCTTGTGTACATTTTATAGTGTAGTTTAAATGGTATCAAGACTCTTACTGTCTGCAGGAATTGTTACTAGGTCTTAGAATATTAACATTCACCTGCAAAGAATGTTCTACATGTCAAATAGAAACTGAACTTTTTGTAAGAAACTTTTTGTATGTTCTTCATGTCTAAAATGAAATTTATTTGCAGGCTTCTCCCCAGGCTTTCAAGGGAGCTACACTAAAGCTACACTGATAGTTTCTTAAAATCTGAAATTAAGGAAATAAGCACATACTTATTTTCATATAAGTATTTAAGGAGGAGTGTTCAATAGCACAAGAATTCATGTTTACTAAGACTTGCATGTTTTAGCCTTAATGAGTCTGATGATTTAAAATTCAAGTGCCAAATCCAAAGTACTGATTTTGACAACCAGGGCCTTTTTATTCCAGTAATTTAAGAAAGCTTATTAAGAAAAACAACTCCACCCTACCTAGTCACTGTGACAAGAATGTTAGCGTCTCCTTTCTTAAATTGGACAAGCCTATTTAAAATTGTAGCATTTTCTGTTTTACAAGCCATTGAAAAGAAGCTGTAAGAGTTGCAGCTGATGAAACCAGTCAGGTGCAAAATGCTTTCATAAACTGCTGTACCTTTTCCATGGTCCTACCACTAGCATTAACAGAAATGTGCATCGAGGAGAATCTTAACAGGCAAGAATCATCAGTCTTTCTCCACATGCAGTAGTTAATGCCAAGTAAATTTTAATTTTGAAGTTATTTTGCATAAGTCCTATGCACATTGTTACCTCATCTTCTGCAAAGTTTATACCTCAATAAAATGCCTTGATGTGGACAGAAAGCCAGCTGTGTACTGAAATTATTGTCATTTAAGAATTTTGTCTAAGGGGGTTGAGGCATTAACTACAAGACTGCTTTTGATATGTCAGTGATTTAACACTAGTGCCAGTGTTATTTATGTTACTGAACAGTGCTATATTTTAGCAAGCACATAATCACTTTATATCACAAACTTTCTCTGCCTTCTGCTTATCCTAATTAAGTGCACAACAGCAGCTTGGTTCTTTTCTTTAAGCCAAGGCCTACCTTTACCTAGAGTAAAGCTTAAGCACGATCTAAATCTGCCTGCTTATGTTCTGCCTTCCTTCATTCAAGCATTTTATGGAGAGCTCTGATGAGTCAAAGTCAAGTTCACTTTGCTTTTGCAAACTGCAATCAAAAGCATCCGCCTCACCACGCTCCTTTCGCCCGGGCAGAGAGGACAGGCTTCAACAGTGTCAAAAGCTGGTAAAGGCTGCCCCAGGCTGGCAGCGCCTGCTGCCCACACCGAGCACGTTGCAGTGCTGTTAAGGCAGCTGAACGCAAGGCAAAGCAGCTTGGTTGTTGTAGAGTCAGAAAACTAGCACAAGACTGCATAAAGGTAACAGGAGACTTGGCTGAAAGTATTTAGATGATCAAAAAGCAGGAAGGAAAAAACCAACCAGCCAAGCCCCCTAAGAAGAGATGCATGTGTGTTGAGTCTAAAATCAATCTCCTGTTTGGAATAATCTTGGGCCGTGCCTTCATCAAAACACAACAGACCACATGAGGTTAAACTACATTCCCTAATGACATATCTGTCTCACAGGACCTGCATGAAAAGCAATGAACCCGCTGCTTTGACACTTGGAATCAATGTGCTCTGCACACAAACCGTTACCATTTCTGGTGCTGCACGGACTCGAAATGCTTTGTGATGCCAATCTTCTGGATACTTCAGGAAGCCAGACTTCAGCGTGACTCGAAAGTCTTTGATAAACTTCTGGTTTCATCAAGTGACAAAGACAGTAGTGTCCAGTTATCAGACAGCAGGGCCAGGACTTTGTGATTACTTCCAGCAATAGGAAAAGGCAGCCTGAGGATCATGAAAGCATGGAGGAATAGTTTTTGTATGTGATGCAAGGAGACAAAAATAGAGCTTGCTTTCACCCCTGGCATGTACATGCAGAATGGGGAGCAGCACAGGAAACGTGCATCCAGACCAACTCAATTAAAGTTAATGGAAACAAATAATCCTTATGTATTCTTCTGAGGCAGGGTGCAACAGATGCAAGCCATTTCCGCTAGGATTCGTTACACATGATATTTACTTCCATGTGTGGATTAGCAAACAGTAAGTACATCAAAAAGTTACAAGGCTAGCCCCATCATTCCAAGTAACTCTGCTAGTCTGGATCTTCCTGTTATGTTCTGGGAACAGAAGAGACAAAGGGAGGAAAACACATCTCTGAGCTGCAGTACCAAGTGTTCTTCATGAAAATTAAAAAAGCTTTAAACTGTAGGAACAAATGTCAATGAGCTGCTAACAGACTAGGGAGAAGTCTGGAAGTATTGGCTGAGAACTAAGGTAGGTTTGGCTTCCTTGTTTTTAGCAGTATCTGCAGTATCCACGCTTATTACAAAAACAGGGTGAGCGAGCTGGAAACTGAATTCTAGCAGAAGCTGTTTGTATTGAGTCAAAAAGCACATCGGCAGTACGGCCCTGTTAGCATAAATAAAAATAGCATCAGCCACCGTATCCAGCAACCCTGCTCTTCACAGATCCTTTCTAATGCCAGTTTTTACTCTGCAATGTACGAGCACAGGCACTTGGTGGTGTGTGCCGGGAAGTTGAGAGATGTGCCCACACAGCTGCTCAGATTACTTTAAACTCATTGCTGAGATGCCAGTACTCCCACATGGCAACAACAAATACAAGTTTCAGTATCCTATTACATCAATTTCTACAAGAACTATCGTTTAAACAATATACAGATAAAAACCGACCACTTCTATCTACTATGTCTGAACAGTAGACAGTACATGACACTGAACTTCAGCTCCTGTACTGTGACCTTAAAAGATCAATGCAGCTTTTAACAAAATGCAAAGAAATAAATGCTATAAATAATATGAAGGTTGTAAATAGAGGCTGTCACTACAAAGGAGCAGATGAAGTCTCCCTGTTTCCTAAGCAGTTAAGCTTAAGGTGCTACTACTGACCTATTAAAGCAGCCCTCATTTTTGTTACCAGTAACTATGTAAAAATTTAATGTGCAAGCCCTAAGGTGAACATACAGCACTGGAAGACATACTGCGATCTAGGCCTGAAGGGCCATGCGATTTAATTCAGGTCTGCAAGTGAGATTCACCAGCAGACAGATAACAACCTCTCATGTCAAGGAAACACTGGATATTCTGATCAGTTTGCTGTAGGAAATATCTTCCAACAGTCAGGGGGAAAAAAAAAAAAAAAAAAAAAAAAAAAAAAGGAACATCTTCATTTTCCCCACAACTCATCCAATCTAATGTGTACTTTAAGGAGACAGGGAACCACAACAAAGCCAATTTCACTCCACGCAAAAGGGCACACCAGTGACAAAGGATGTAACGGGATAGAAACTAATACTCACAAGTAGACCTCAGCAAGAAGTTGCACATTGTTGGTAACAGCAATAGAGACCACAGAATGCAGGCACCTTCCAACACAGAAAGTCAAAACTGGAGACTGGCACACTCAAAACCCAATTGTATCACACATCTCTACTTCAGCTGTCACATTCTGTCCTGGAACGAGGTGATAACTTACTGCCCTGAATCCCAGCACAGACAACACTACTCAAACAATCGTGCTGGGTCAACCTTGGGCAGCCACCAGCTATCGACCAAGCCACTCTCCATTTCCTCGGCCAGGCAGAGGAAGAAAACACCATGAAACAACTCGTAGGTTGAGGTGAAGACAGGGAGCTCGCTCTCTAGTTACACTCATGAGCAAAACAGATTTGTCTTAGGGAAGATTAAATTAATTTATTGCCCAGTAACAGAGTAGGAAAATAAAAACTACAAGCAAACTAAAAGATACCTCATCCCCAGGCTCAACTTCAATCCCAATTCTTTTGCCTCCTCCCTCCCTGAGCAGCAGAGGGATGAAGAATTGATGTTGCAGTCAGCTCATAACACCTCATCTCTGCTGTTCCTTCTCCTCCCGCGCTCCATGTGGGGACCTCCTGGGGGATGCAGTCCTTCACAAACTGCTGCAGCGTGGGCTTCACAGGCTGTAGTTCTTCACAGCTGCTCCAGCTCGGGTCCCCTCCAGGGCCTTAGTTCCTGCCATGAAACCCACTCCCATGTGGGCTTTCTATGGGCTGCAGTTCCTGCAGGAGCCTGCACCTGTGTGGGTTCTCCACAGGCCAGATGCACCTGCTCCAGTGGTCCTCCATGGGCTGCAGCGTGGTTATCTGATCACTGTGATCCTCCGCGCGTTGCTCGGGGACAGCCTGCAGCAGCACCTGGAGCACCTCCTCTCCTTCTTCACTGACCTTGGTGTCTGCAGGCTTGTCTTGTGTTCCTTCTCTTCTCTCCCAGCTGCTGCAGGGTGGTACAGCAGTGGTTTTTTTTTTGTTTTTTTTTTTTTTTTTTAAAGCTTTTCTTAAACATCACAGAGGCACAAGCAGCATCACCCATTAGCTCATCTTTGGCCACTGGGGGGTCCCCTTTCCACACAGGTTGGAACCAGCTCTAGTCACAATGGGGCAACTCTTGAACTCTTCTGGAAAAGGCCACCCCTACAGCCCCCCGCTACCAAAACCTTGCCACAAACTGAATACAACATTAAAATGCAAAACTTTAAGGGTAAGAGTTTCAGTTTCAAGACAAGAGCTCCAGTTTTGAGACAAGAAATGGCAAATCAAGTTTGTAAAATATTTAATAGAGCGGTTTCCCAGCAGACTCCTGACCAGAATCATAACCAGACTTCTAAAAAGTATATATATTTTTAGATCTGAAAATTTGTCTTTATTTTTTATTTTTTTTTTTTACAAAATGGATTCCAGGAAGTTTAAAAGGCAATATCAGAGGACTTAGGCGCAGAAATCAGGTGTAGTCATTCAAAGCATTCAAGTAGGAATATGGTAATATAAATATTTGAAAAGCATCTTTTATCATAAATGTTCAAAACAAAATGTATAACTCATTCCAAACTAAAAATTGAGCTTTATAGCACATATTTCCCTGAACAGAAAAAATAAGTAACTTTTGAAATATTTCTAAAGGCCTGAAAGCTTTTTCCTTGGTTAGTTACATTAGAAGACTTGCCTTTAATTAAATTACTTCCTTTCCAAATACGGAAAGTATTACATCAGTCCACTGTTAAAACAGACAATATGTTGCAAATTAATTCTGGTATAATATGTTCCAACAAAGCCTAGTGTATAAAGGTGCTGAGGTGGCTTTGAGTTTAGTAGTCATCTCCTCGGCTGACAACCTCTTTGCACGTTGGGCGCAACAGTATGGTGTGCTCAAACTGTGCTGTGTACGAGCCTTTGATGTCGCACAGGGGAGGATATGGATCCACTATACCCAAGTCGCACAGGTTCTTCAGTGCCATTAGGTATTTGCTCTCTCCCAGGCGATCTAGCCATCTGCGGCAGAAGGCAAGAGTACCAAAGTTTTCATTGATAACATTTAGCAAGTGTTTCGCTCTTGGAAGCCTAGGGGAAAACAAAGAAGAACATGTTTGAGAAGAAAGGGGCATCACCAACAAGCATTCACCACAGAAATAAAAAGCACAGATTAAAAAATAGTTCAGGTTCTGAAACATGTTAGGACTGCGCAGTCCTGGGATGTTTTTCTACACCAATCAGATATTCTATTCACAAAAGAAAGTGCATTTTCCTACTGAGAAAAGACATCCTTCAAAACAAGCCTGAATGCTGCCAAGCACACTGGCCAACCATACCAAACAGAGGAAGTTTCATTGTGAACTTATCGCCATCTAACTACCCAGGCAAGATGAAAAGCAATGACAGGAATTAGTCTCTTTAATATTAAAGGATGTCTTTGTCGTTTTGTTTTTTAAAGAGAAAAGCAGAACTCCTCCCCATCCAAGGTGGTTAATATTCTGAACTGATTTGGTAGTAAGCTCCATGGTTTAAAATTCCCAAGTTTTCTTTTTCAAGTCAAATACTTGGTAAGTTTTTCATTCGTATTTCTTACAATATATGAATGGCAACATTAGACATTTATAGATAGACTAAGAAATAAACTCATGTCCAAACATCAGCGGTTCCTTTTCCAACCACTATGTTAAGTATATTCCCACCCCCTCTTTTTTCGTATTACTGGATTGTTCTATGGAGACAGAAGTATCTGGCATAGCATATATAGAAACATAGCCCACTATGTTTCTAACCATAACAGTCTTCAGAAGAAGTCATGGTCCTACAAATGCTAAAACATATTTTCAGTGAAAACTGGAAATGTGCCATGTCGTTTTATAGCAATACACCAAGGCTGAAATTAAAAACCACAAGATACCTACACAAACAAAACAAGTGACCTGAATAGCTCAGTATATTCTGGGAACAACACTAAGACAAAAACCACAGCACAAAACCATAATAAAGATTTTTTTTGTCTATACATTTTCTATAGACCGATACACCAAGGTCTATATATTATTATAATGACCAAAATTCCTGACGATCATGAGTATTCTCCATTTTCAGGTATGTTAAAATAGTTCTGTGCTGTTCCAGATTTACAATCTGAGCTCAGGAGCTCATTTCAGAACACATTTCATAGCAAGAACATTGCCAACAATACCCTTTGAATCCTTTGAAAGCATTATTAATTAGTGAAGAAACTGTATCTTATCAAATCTGAACCCAAAGAGGGTGGCAGCTGTAGCGCGATAAACTGAACAAAGACCCCAACCTTATTGGCACGTGCCCAACATCAAAGTTCTTCATATAATGAGAACACTCCATGTCATCGTGAACAACACCTTTTCCTGTGCTACCAAAGGTTTCTATAGCATATACTTCGCCTTCCTAAGAAAGAAGGAAAAAAAGGAACGTGTTATAACAGGCAAATAAGCGACACTAGGCCATTCTGGTAGAACTATAACAACCTATGAATACAAGTCATTAAATGCAAATAGACTCAATCACCAAACCGATTTAGAGGAAAAAAGTCAATATGGACATTTCACATGGTAAATTTGCAGACACCTCCAGATAATCAGCTATTTTTATTAATACCTTCTTATTTGTTTGAAGCCATAGATGTCGGCATGTTTCTGGTCACAGTTTGTCACGTCACTGCATCTAGAATGTTACTGAAGCACATACCATAGCTGTGAAACTACACTCTGCTGCAAAATATTTGCCGAGTGGGAGCAATTCTCCTTTGCCATTCAGATAGCAGTCCTAAGAAACGTATAGTTCAGACATAGCAAGTAGAAGCTGATTACAAAGACTTACTGCACTGAGGAACTTTCTGCCCAATTTCTGCAAGAATTTTCTGGCAGCAGCTGCTAGTATAAACCCTTAACCTGCTCACTTCCATTCCAGAAGATGCATTTCTTCAACAAAGGAAGGTGATCTACATCTGCAAGGGCACTATCAAAATCCTAGCCAAGAACATGCTGAAATGCCATTACGTAAACTCCTTTCTGCCAAGTGCATTCACATACCCTTATTTGCAGGACTGCGAAAGGCACACAAGCAGGACAGGGCATTGAACAACTAGAACTTTATTTTTCCAATTTATTAGACTACTTTGAAAATAAGAAGCCATATGAAAGAATAACGCGGGCTTCAAATTAAACACAAACTCTTAAAGATGTCACTGAATACTCAACTGATCTAATAAAAACAAAGCCTACTCAAAGTGTCACCAAAAAAATTCACACCCACTTTTTCAGAATAAAGACTGTCAGAGGCTGTATTCCTCTCTGTCACTAAAAAACCTCACTGGGTTGCAGTTGATACTATAGTTAGCACAGTACAGTAAGAGCCTGGCAATGCTCCACATTCTTCACTGGCAAAACTCACTGTCTTTGTGGTGTCAGACTGTGTCCTAAGTAACCTCCAGAAGCTGAAGAAATTAAAAAAAGTCTTCTCCCCAGCGTCTGGATATGCAATTAAAACAGCCTTAAAGCTCTGAAATCTTTAAGTAAGATTTTCTTAAAGAACACAAGTTTTATACTACTGATACACTGATAATGGACGATGATATGCAAGGCCTAGCCATTCATAAAGCTAAAACAAGGAGGGCATGACACAAACAAGGGCTTTTTCCTCCTTGCCTTCCCAGTACTCTTTACACTTTCTGCACGCTCCTAGAAATGACAGCTAAAGATACATTTTTCTGCTCACATTAAAAAAATGATATAACTTTTGGGTAATGAGAGCAAGCCTATCTCAAAAACCAATGCTGTCCAGCCCATACCTGCTCCTATTTGGCTCTTACAAGTCTTGTTTACTGATAGGCTTACTAGTGATCACTGCTTATCAGCGGTCAGGCTTAGAATTAAATTAAAAGCTTCTTACTGCATTACCAATCTTTTAAATCAGCTTTCTCATCTTGTTAGAACACAAGCTTACATCAAAACAGTGGATAAGTTTGAAATTATGCATCTTACTACTGTCTTTTTAATTGGTATAGCTTGCTGCGTCGTGTACAACAATCCCTCTTCCTCGATCCGAAACACTATTCAAACAGCACCTTTCACCTAACCTCTCACGTTAACCAACATATGCTCAACTATTTCACATCTGCAAAGAAAAATACACTGGAAGCTCTTCAAGACAGATGTCATATCTAGATCTATTTCAAAAATCATCCATAGCTATGACTTTGCAGAAATATTTCCCAAGAATTACTTAGCAAGTGAAAATAGTTCTTTTGTCTTTTTTACAGAGCAGACAAGGGAAAAGTGAGTGACCAGCAAGCCCAAATAGCTTCCGTGCAGCCTCTGGTCCCTCAGGTTCACCCCAGTCCGAGTTCCTGTCCTTATCCCTGCTCCTAAGTGCAACATCCCAGCTAACACATACACACAGAAATAAACATGCACAAGTTTCCATAAGCATCAGTAAGGCTGTTCACATTGCTTCTCAGTGTCTACTAAAAAATTAAAAACACAGTCACAAAATCTATCACTCCGTTACAGGAACACTGCAAATTTGGAGTTTTCCTCTAGTTATCAACCACCAGGATCACAAATGTGACACATAAGGACCACGCAGGAAATACTTGTTCTTGAAATGACAGTTGGGAAACTTCACAAAAAAGTTTACGAACTCTACTTACCTCCATTCTTGTGGCTTCTCCCCCTTTCACAATGGGCACGGTTTTTCCAGCGTGTATCCTGTATGGCCCAATTGAGTGTCCGTTCAAATTACGAATTGGTTTCACTTTTGAAGGAAAACATGAGTATTACAGGCAGCTTCCTAACAAATGCTAGACCCTTCAATGCAATTTCATTTATTAGTCAGTATTAAAACTACAGCAGTGCCCCACCATATTGCGTAGGAACTAAACACAGATCTATCCATGCATCTTGCACAAATTCTTTTCACTATGATACAAACAAATCAGTATTTATACAAACACATACATATAGTAAAGAAAAGAACCTGCCTTGGTACGTTTTGCCATCAATTTCAACTTCGTAGGACTCCATAACTTCTTGTATGGCCTCCCCCACATCACAGAGACGTACGTCTATTCCCGCACACTGAAAATGAAGTGCAAATATAAATGGAAAAATGTCTGCAAAGCTTACTGTAAAAGACTCGGCAGACAATTTGCGTAACGATCATACCTTTATTCCAGTATTAGTGGCATCCTTTACAGCTTGTAATAGTCTGTCATATTTTGGATTGAACGTGACTGTAAAAGCACAGTCAATAATACGACCTGAAATCAGGAGAAGTTAATTAGCCTCACAGCTTCTGCACTGAAAAATGTTTTCAAAAGTGTAATTCAAATGCAAAACTAACCACTAATATGTGTCCCAAAATCTATTTTGCAAATATCATCGTACTGCAGCACTGTTGGATCTCCAGCGTTGGGAGTGTAGTGGGCAGCACAATTGTTCAGAGAGCACCCAGTAGGAAATGCAAGGCCTGCATTTAAGCCATTTTCCTTTATCAGCTTACGCGAGCAGTCTTCAAGTTTTTCACTAAAGGGCAGAGGAGAAGGAGAAGAAAAAAAAGATAACAGGTTTCATTATTTCTCATGACGACTTCAAATAAATTAAAGCAAGAACAAAACCTCAGACAGTCTTCATTTGAAATCTTTAAGTACTTCTATGCTAATTAGAAAGAAACCTTAGACTGGAAAACAAGCGCAGTCATTATCTTCAGTTCTGTGTTGTTTTTTTCTGCTCTTTTGTGGGCAACATCAAGCACTTCACTACTGCTTTTAATTTTAATTGAAAAGATGCATCTTTTATAAGTTACATTTACCCTGTTCTTCCAGAGTAACAGTTATAAAGTTTGCCCAAACTGAATGCCCTACATTTTTTTCCTTAAAGTTATATCCTGGAAACTGTTAAAGCAGCAATAATACAGTCTTCTCATTCATTAAAAAAATCCAATTAAAGGACTGTATATTAATTTAAATTAAGGAATAACTGCAATAAAAATAAAACCTTACAAGACTAGCACTTGTCCTTGGTTTTTGCCTACTCTCAAGTTTTTGGCCGCTGGAAGGCTACAGATGGCTGTCCATCAGTGCACACCCCTACAGGCCCCGTGAATGATGCAAACTGCAACTCGCATCAGTGCGGCATACTCTGATTTCATTTAAGAAAGCTATTCACTCAGAGCAGTCTGGAAAAAGAGAAGAGCTTATTTAAATAGGCGAGTCCCCACAGCCTTCAGTATTCTAGGAAGAAAAGTCATGTTTTGAGAAAATTATTGCTTATAACTAAAAGAGTCGAACTACGTACTCAACGTGACAGATTTGTTTCAGCCCCAGTACTGATTACTAAGGCAGCTGACTGTCTTCTGCTTTCCCTGATAGCGTATTATTTCCTTCCACTACCCCTCACAGAGTTATCTTGAGGCTCAGCTCTGATAAGCTTTCTTACTATCTTTCTTGTCAGCACAGTCCTCTGCTGTATCAGGCTGAAAGCACCTGTATTTGGAAGCTAAACCGTCCTGGATTTGTGCAGTACTCAGACAGCAGACATTCACTCCAGATAAACTGGATGATAGAGAAAGGAACATTTGGAAGAGTCAAGACAATCTGTCCAGGCATTATTATTTCTTTAAACTCTACCTTAACCAAACTCATGTTTATTTTAACCAATTTGTTCAGTTATTTCTTACCAACTGAGGATAACACAAGTCTTGCCCTGGACTGCATGAGTACCTGTGTAGTTTCTTCCCCAGCTCCCAGCCAGACTGCACCTGCAATGCTTGTCCACTGAACATTTCACTTACAATTCTGACAAAGTGAGAAAAGCTACCGCTATCACTGCATCTCTACACCGCTGCAGAACTTGCAAGCACAAGTAGCAAGGGCAGAGAACAGTAAAATCAAGCTCAAAGTAACTGAGCATAAATGAAAGCTGTTTAGCATTCGGTATGATCTCAGGCCCTGTAAAGCTGCATAAGCTACGGATCTGCTATAAGAGGAAACTTGAAATAACTGGGGATGCCGTTGGCATACTTCAAACTCAAATCTCCACAACACTCATGACACAGTCAATTAAGCACATAAAATTGAAACTAAATCCCTCCCCATGCTGGGGAAAGAAGAAAAAAAAAATCAATAGCAGAAGTCTTAGAGAAGATCTATGTCCTCACCAGATTTCTATCATCGTCATTCCAGGTTTTATCCAGCTCATAACGTATTTCCTCACTTGTCTGTGTGCCTCTGCAGCCTCCCGAAAATCATTCCAGATTTCTTCACTGGCTTGGTCTAGTGCTTTCTTTTCTTCACTGGTTATTCTCCAAGCTGCAGTTCGCCTTCAAAACGAAGCATGTCATGAGAAGTTATTGCAACTATAACCACAGTAGAAGTTACAATTTCTGTCTAAACTGCAAAGTGGTTATTAACCAGTCAGGCCTGCATTCTAGCTCAGCGGAAGACATCACCATTTATACAATTTTCAGAATAAAGGAAGCCTATAAAAATTAATCAGCACCACATACTGGCACCTGTGGAAGGTGTTAACCCTGCAGCAAAAAAAATTAATTATGCACACATATAAATTTAATTAATTTATACTGCGAACCAAATTACTCCCTTTTCACTTTTGAAAGCCTTACCTTCCAACCTTCTCCAAATCCCAAAGCAGTATTTTTGAGCGATGCATGCTGCTCTTCAAAGAGACAGAACAGGCATATAAAACTCATACCAACACGCTCGATTGTACGTGCAGTGTAGCAGTACAACTCGCTGCAACACGCTCTGCTCAGGCAAGAGGTTTCCTACTTGGAGGATTTTACTTTCATTCTAGCAGTGCTCAGAGAAGAGTCTTGGCACAGAAGCTACTTGCCCAGGAACTGTCACGGACGCAGAGAATAAGCTCCTTCAAAATTTAAAAGCCTGCAGTTTCAGCAATGTTTTTGCCCAACCTCAGAATACTTACGTAACGGCACTTCATGCAGTGCACAGTAACTATGGCACCTGCAGGAAGCTACTTTCTGATTTTGCTGGACTGTGAATTAACATTTGTTACAGGAAAATACTATTGTCTGAGAACTTTGTCTCTTTGATAGGTTCGCAGAACAAATACAAGAATAATTTTGAATACAACACTAAATATAAGTTTCGTTTTGAGTATTTTTTATTCTGCAAGAGACCATACAACTACAGTTCCAAGAGGAAAAAATAATTTAAGCGCTCTGTCAACTGTCAGAACCTAATTAAAGGACTACTTCTCTGGCTATGAAGTAGAGATGACCTTCAAATAGCGAAGCTGAAGCCCCGTAATGACAGAGAAAACCCTAACAACGACTCAAAGAGCTTTGTACACCTTGTGCGAGAAGAATACTACTAAAAACAATAAGCATCTGCACATCCTCGTGGGTAGGTCATAAAGGAAAAGCGATGGAGGACAAGATAGGCCAAAGATGCTGAACTACGCTAAAGCTTCTGAAATGCAAAATCAACTTTTACCTTAATATAAAGTGGGCTGACTCCAAGCAACTGAACACGCAGAGTTAAAGGATTCCTTTTTGAAACCCTGAAGTGTAGCAACTTATCTGTTCCATAGATATTTAATTCAGCTCCACTATCAGAGTTTTCTTCATACCAAAGAACAGAGACTCAGAGTTGTAGTAAATGGGGTTGTATCAGCCTGACAGCCAGTCACTAGCGGGGTTCCTCCACCGAGCTCCATTTCAGGGCCAGCTCTCTTCTGTGCTCTCATCAATGCCTTACATGCAAGACTAAGCTTGTAGATGACACTAAATTGGGAGGAGCTGCTGACTCCTTTCAGGGCAGAGGCCTCAGAGAGATCTCAACAAATTCGAGGGCTGGGTGATGACCAACATGAAGTTTAACTAGAGCAAGTGCTGGATTCTGCACCTGGGAAGGGGCAACCCTGGTCATACGTACACGAGGGGGGATGAGAGGCTGGAGAGCAGCCCCACAGAAACAGGTCTGGGGGCTTTGGTGGATAAGAAGGGGACTCTAAAGCAAGAGCAGTGCAAGGGGAGAAATTCCATGCTCACTGTTCTGAGCAGTCTTCTTTCTCAAACGAGCACTGTGCGTACTGCCCTTAACTCACAGAACTTGCCTTAAAACTGATACATTCCACCAAAACAAGCAACGGGCTGCAACACCTGAGTCTGCTAGCGGCACTTCGAAACTGGACTACAGCCAGCACACTGGTCATGTCACACGAGATAGAAACGGCACACTGCAGAAAAATGATAGGGAGGTGGACCCAAGGGTCCCTTCCAACTGGCCCGGATTCCCGCAGGGAACACCCTCCGGTGGCAAGAGCTGCTGCCAGCCTGCGCAGCTGCTCTGCCAACAATCGTGGCCTCCAGCGCAAACTCCAGCACACTGGCAGGACACTGTTCTCACTATCATACTCCATTTCAGTGGTCAGTCACTTTGTGTGAGACAACTAGGGGACAAAGTAACCTTTGCAGTTAGAAGTATTTTATCAGACCCAAAGTATTTTGCTGCCAAACTAAGCACCGGGGAGCTTAGGAAAGGAGGCTGCTCGAAATCCTGCTCAGGCCAAAGCACTTCAGGACACATGAAGGCGAGAGGAAAAAATAAAACAAATAAAGATCAGTTGAACGGACAGAAGTCCACAACAAGTATCCCAACAGCTAACAGGTACAGGAGTAGATAACAAGCTTTTCTGAGAAGTTTCTTAATGTGCTGGCTACCACATGAATCAGATTAAGAAGTTCACCTCCTGCTCAGAGCTGTTCCTACCTTTCACTCCAGTTCACAACCTGCAATTATCACTAGTACAGCTTTTTATAGGATTGTGCTGTAAAGCAGATTTTAGTGATCAAAGATGTGAATCCTATAAAAGGATTTCCCCAAATTATTTAAACTCAGATAATAGCATAGAGACAGAAACAAACAAGTAGGGACAAGAATTTCTTATACCAGCTTTACCAAGTCATGAAAAATTGCTGACAGCTTTCCTGCCCCTCATGCAGTCATTTCAGTTTAGGCATCTTTAACAAAAACGCAAGCCTTCAAATAGAACTCAATATCTGAGATATAAAAACATCAGAGCTCTTAGTCTGTTGCCTATATAAAAATTGATTCTTTGCTATTGTTTCCCCTGAAAATTGAACGATACCCATTTTTAGTTCAACTTCCCGCACAAAATCCAGAATTCTAGGCTGAGGAGAGGTAACTTGAGAAAGTATGTGACATGAAGAGTTAAGAGTAGAAGGACAGACCTTTTTTGAAATCAAAGACAAAACCTGGCTGACCTCAGCATGAATAGCAGAAGCGGCACAAAGATGCCACACCAATATAAAATAAATATTATTCAGAGTAGGAAATATTTTACTGTTTATGTCAGCCACTAATCTAAGTAACTGCTTATGCTAGGAAGTGCTGAAGTAGCACCCTTAAGATTTTGATATTTAAATTAGGAATGAAACTAAGCTAATTTAACAAATTATATAAAGAACCTAACTCAGGTTCCTTAGAAGAATATATTCTTTCACTCTCAGAAAAAGAACATTTTCAGCACAGAAAAGATGCTCCACTTATATCCTACTAGAAAAGCTTCTTTCAAGTGAATAGTAGCAAACCCAGAGCTAAACATTTAATCTTCAATAGCTGGCCAAGTAACTCAGGTGTAAAAATCGTACGTCATTTGTTAAAAAGCTATGAACATACCTGCAATGTTTATAATCTAATTTCCTGAAGTACTTACACGATGCCCTTCTGAATGTGACATGTGCATACACAGACAAACGCTCGACTCGCAGGCATCAAAGAGTCATTCCTGGATCAGCCCTTCAGCACTACCCCGTGAAAGCCCTATCATTAGCATGCGAATACCGCGCATACAAAGAAGGCAGTCATTTAGAAATAAATATGAACATACCTTGTGATCAAATTGGAGTCATTAGAGAGAAGAAAAGGCTTCCTCAAAAAGATGCTGTAATTTCTTGAAAGTGAAACTGTACAATCTGTGCGTACCTGAACACGATTTATAGGATGTACTGGACTCTGAACTACATTGCACACTCTCTATAAAATGGGCAATGGCTTTAAGCAACTAGTAAGCGTTTCAAATTACTTTTTGAAAAAACACTCACCGAAAAATAACATTTTTATATTTGGAAAGCATTGTTTAACTACTGCCCTTCCATTTGTACTTGCATTTCCAGAGTTTTGATCCCAAATTTCCTGGGAAGTTTGTGAAATCTCCTTTGGTCTTTTCGTTCAGACTTTCATGCATTTCAAGCAGATTGCCTTCCCCCACCCTCCACACAACTAAAAAATGACCTTCCACAACACTTTCCATAGGAAAAGTCAGGAAGCTTGCTCAAGCTGGTTGGTATATTCTATTTCCTTACAAAGCATAAGGCCACGGTAGCACCCTGTTAAAATTTAAGGATGCAGATCTGTTCTAGTACACCACTAGAAGGTATTGCTTGTTTAGCGAAACTGCACGTTATTCCCATGCCACTATGAAATGTAAAAGACAGAGCAGGCTATAATACCTACATATTCATATAAGACAAGCAAAGTGCAGAATATGCCATTCAGGCTTTTACACTCAACTCTCACTAAACTCTCTCCTACTCCATGACTGACGTCCCTACAAAGAAAAAAAACAAACAGCAGACAAACTTACTAGGCTACCTTTTCCTCTTTACTTTAACCACAGATCCAGTTTGGGACTACAATTATTAGTTTCCATTATCTCAATCAAACAGCCAGAAGTTTTCAAACTTAGGACAAACTATTTGTTATAAAGAAATCGTCTTCTTTGCTCATTCCAATAGTTTCAGGGAAAAATATTGTTACATTTTAAGAACATTTTTCCACCTCCCCTTTTTGGAAATAAAGTGTAAGAGGCCTATACATGGAGGAAACAAGTATAAGGAATAAATTATATTAATGACAAAATGCTAATTAGTGACTTAAGAATAGAAGTCCACAGGGGAACAGTGAGCTGACAGCATGCAAATTCACTGCTGAGTATCTGTTACCACCTTAAAGGGCTTAAAAAAGGAAGCTACGGAGGCCAACGAAATGACTACAGGACACCACATACAGATCTTCCCTCTTCGTAGTGCACAGCAAAGACAAGACAGTTCCACAGATGATAAATGTAGAACTACTTTCAGCTGCCTGTTTGTGCAAACCAGAGCTGGAAATGCATATGAAAAACAGCCCTGCTTGAAGAGTTTTCACTAATCATCCCACAACCATTGAAATTCCCTTCTACACCAAACCTACAGTTAGCAATTTGACGTGTGGAAAGCAAGACTAGTAATAATAAAACAAATAAATTTAAAAAAACCCTTCAGTAACTAAGAAGAAAACTATTAAGTGCTGGAGTACGTAGACATCCATACAGCGGATCTGGAGGTTTTATAAAAAGGAGTATTTTATTATGTTCCTTCTATTCCTTTAACATGATCTGAAACATTTCATTTTTATTTATCTCAAATAGCCACAAAACATGTCCCATAAATTCATTAATCAGGGAAAAAAAAAAGGAAAACTGGTAGGAAGAATCCTGTTAACTAGGGACTTGACTTTGAGTTGGATCAAATCATTGAAACAAGATTTCCTTCTTAAGCACTGATTTATAAAGCAAAAAAAAAAAAAAGCAGTTTTTGTTTTGTTTATGGCTATTAATATAAATTAATTTAATTAATTCTAACAATATAAGAATATTTTCCTGGCAGTTGATCACCTGGCACATCACTGAGAACCTGCCAAGAGTCCATCTTTATTATTCACTTTTCCTAAATCCCCCAGGATTGGGAGCATTATTTAGCTAAAAAAATAAAATAAAACAAAAAAACAAATCAAAAAATGCAGCCATTCTCCCAGTCAGTTCACAACAGAATTATTCACACTCCACAATTGCCACCTAAGACTCTCAATACAGTTTCTTCTCCGTCTGGACTTCTCCCTCTTTTATTTCTTCAGTAACAGGAGGGAGGGGGAAAAGGAAAGGAAGAAAAAAAAAAAACCCTGAGCTCATCTGTCATACTAGGAATACTCTAGAAAGATGCAGTTATTTTATTATCAAAATCTCTCTCCAACCTCTACCCTTAGACAAGTCTCTTGCAAAACTATTTGTGTTCAGAAACTTTCACCTCAAGCCTTTGCTACTGGTGAAAAGAGTTAATATACTCTGAAGAAAAGCAGTTAAAATCATATTCAACACTTCAGTTAGTACTTCTGACTCTACATGAAAGCAAACTACGGAAGTTACTAAAATATGAACTTTTGGCACGCAACGTGAGAAATTCTCCCCCTAAATTGCTGCATAACTATCTCCCATCTCGCTAGATGTCAAACCTTCTCACAACTTTAGTTTATACTACATATTTCTTGCAAGCGGTCTACTGATATCCTGTTGGTACCTTGGCCTCAAGGCTCCCTGCTCCATGGCAATTCTACTCATAAAGGCCATACTTCAATTAAAAGGGCAGGGATGGAAGAACAGTTCCGGTCTGAAGACCTCCATTCCATAAGTTGTTAGACGATCCAATTAAAAAAAAAAAAGCACATTACAAATCAATTTTAAATTTGTTCACTTAGTTAAACATTAAACGTTTGCAATTCAGCACATCTGGATGCCGGTATTTACTTTCCACACTTAAAGTACTCACCCGTCTTGCGTTGGTGGATATTCACACTCCTCTCCCTTTGGGTATACGTTGCTGGGAAATAGCTCGCATATCGGAATAGAAGGTGGATCCGTCTGGACCTTAGCTGTTGAGTACAATTTTCAGAAGTTTTACACATGGTACAGGGGAAAGTCTAAGTATCTTATTTCAACCTTGAAAGTTAAACAACACAAGTTATTTGAGACATCCTTCGTAGAATCTGGGCTGTTACCCGGAAGACATCCCATCACGATGCCCTCGTATGACTTCATTTAGCCAGTGCTCAAGGTGGCATTCAGGAATATCAGAAAGAAGAAAACTCAGCCAAACAGTCTACAGACCCAAACCACATCCCAAAATTTGTTTCAGTTGTCAAGCACAGCGCTTACACAGGCTTAACCAAAAATTTATGCAAAGTCTGTACTTATTTTTGTGCTTGATACCTACGTCCTTTCTTCTTTTTCTTCTTCTTCTTCTTTTTGCCAGTTGCTCCATCTCCTTCACCCTCTCCATCTACAGAAAACAAAGTGAACATCAAACAACTTTAAAGAGCCAAACAATTTTGAATGGCATACAAAAGCATCTCAACAATCTGGAAACATTTCTTTCACGGCAAAATTTAATGGATTAAAAATATCCAGAAGCCGCCACCAAACCATTAGCATGTTCAGTCCCTACACTGAACACAAATGCAAGAGAATACTTCCAAGAGTTGATGACCTGAACATACCACCATGGGAAGAGTTCTCAGAAAGTCCTACTTCAAATACCACTATTCTCAATTTACCCAAAGAGATGCCTGGGGTGGGGGTGGGCATCTGAGAGAACTAGACACAGCAGCTAAAAAAGAGTTAGGAACCAATGCTTCAAACACATCTTCTGATGCTTCGGCTAAAAGAACTTACTGTCCAACACAACAAAAAGCAGTAACAAGTACGATGACAGCTCTTGGGTCAGAAGGAATTCGGCCCGGAGATAACAGGAAAAGTCTCAACCAGCACCGAGTTGAAAGCACCAATTGTGCATGCAAGCACCAAGAATCGGTCAAACCGTATTACGTTCACATTTGGGGGTTAACAATAACCCTGCAGACCTCACATTTGCTACGTCTGATGCTTAGTTACCTCATACACAAGGAAGCACTTATCTAACATGATGGTATGTGACTAAACATTCTGGACCTACCCACAAGTTTATTTCCAAATGGTTAAGCAGTAGCCACCTACATTGAGAACATCTACTTTTATTTAAGGGGAAAAGTAAAATTGAAAGACCTCCTGGAGGTCAATCAACTCAAAACATTACTATTTTTAATGCATTTATACAGAAACCTGCATTTGCTCATTTATTACAGAACAAAACTGACCAGCTGTCCCAGCCACTAGATGTCAAGCCTCTCGTGACAGTCAGTGTCACCCAAATATTTATGTGGTAGTGACTGCTGTAACCCTGCAGATGGGAAAAAATTCAAAAAATGTGTCTACCCTCAGCCTATTTTGTCATCAAGTATTTTTTTTTAACTTTGAAAGTTAAAAAAAATTGAAGGCATAAATACTTTATGACTACAATGCACTCCAGCCTAACAGATTCTCCATTAAGCACTATTCCATATGCAGCTGACAATACTGAACAGTGCTTATGTTATTTGTTTGTAATGTGGTACGTTTGCCTCATTTCTTTCGACCTTGAGCTGTGCTCAAACCAAGAAATGAATTAGACGTGACTCTAGTTTAATCAGTGATTTTTTTTCTAGATCCTTAGGCCTAAACTGCACAAACAACACAAAATATTTCTTTCTTAAATGTTATCACTGTTGCTATTTGCTTATCGAGGCTTTTTCATACTCCACTGCACATGAACCTGTCATTTGCAAGCAAAACTGACTGGGCCCATGCTTTCATGTCCTTGAAGACTGCTGCAGCAGAACTGTGCTGCCAGAAACATAACTACCGCATCTGACTAATACCCTGTTTGTCTTCAGGTTGTTAGGCTGGTATTGAAAAAAAAAATCTTCACCAGAAGAGCAATTTAAGATCGTTGTGAAACTGAAGCCCATCCTTATGCTATTGTGGCATGGATATTTAACAACCCCACCGCTACGCACAAATGTTATCTGTTCACTGCAACGGGAATCTGAAAAGCACTTCCTAATTGCTCACAGATTCCGAAAAGCACATAGGCTTATTTCTCAGGCCACTCAGTTATGGATTTTTTCTTTTTTAAAGAGGGTGGTTATTTCGTTTGTTTTGATCTAACGTCTAAAGGAACACCTCTACGACTACACTCTTACTACAACTACACTATTAAGATGTTGAGTTGTGATTGCCAGTACAGGCAAGAACATGGAGTTGTCCTCATAAAAAAAAATAGAAAGGAAGGGGGGTAAAGCATTTTTTCCCCTCCTTAAGAAATATTGTTCTTTCTCTAAAAATATATCCAAGCCTAATATGTGGAAAATAGGAAATTATTATTTCAGTGATAGCATCACTTTACATTTGCAGTTTTAAAATACTTTCTAATACTGCAATACTAATAGATAATACTGTAGAAAGCATAAAGAAAATAGTATTATTTGTTGAAAGAACATTAGTATTGTTACAGCCACATTTCAGGGAAATATTGTTATTAATAGACGAAATATAATCTAAGAATTCTTTTCACTGGATGAAATCTTCCCCAATACTGCCTACTTGAATATTATAGCAAAGCACATATCGTATTCTCTTTCAGCTCTGTAACCTGAAATATAGCATGAAAGAAATAATCCATCAGAATATACTTCTCAGCAAAATTAGTCATATAAAACTGAATGCTATGTATAGTTTAATACGCTCAGTATAAGCAAAATTTTATAAATGCCAACACTTACTTCTCAAAAAAAGTTTCTGCACCTGCTTTATTCAATTAAATTCTGGAATGCCAAATCCCACCCACAATCTACTAATTAGATTTCTGAGTATGATAAGGAACATTTCAGGGTGCTGAGACAGCTTCTAATGCTGATTCACAAGAAGGAAACTAAATGAGTAACTTGAGAAATGTATTTTCTTAAAAGTCCATTTCTTTTTAACACCACCCATCAGAATGAAGAAAACACAGCATTTTTTATTATCTGATATTCCCCCAGAAAGGTGCATCCAGCCTGGATTTCAATACCAGATACTTCAAAGTCACTTGTTTAGAACATTGCTAGTGTTAGCACTGGCAACACGCAAGGTGTACACGTTAATTTGTCCCCAGTTCAGTATTAACGAAAAAAATCGGGATTATGGACGTGTCAAGTCACTAGTAAAGACTCTAAGACATTAAAATACTCCCTTGCAATTTTCTATTTTTTGTTCTAAACCAAGAATAAGAGAGACAATTTTGGAACATAACTTTATGTTGCCCATGGTAATGCAAATAAGAGCAATTTATAGTTTGCCTTATCTTAAGGTTTCTCTGTGGTAATGAGATCCTTGAAAACAAGATGCTTTAACAATGCTTGTGATCACTTAAACGCATATGCGTGCATGATATCTAAATTGTTGCAAAAAAATTAAGTGTATATATAGCTGTACCTCATTTTTCCCAAGCAAAAACAGACCTCTGTAGATTTTTTTTTTTTTTTTTAATGGAAGTTCAGGAAAAGGTTGAACCTGGAAGTGTCACAAGAAAAAAAAGTTACACTTGCCTTCATCATCATCATCTTTGTCTTTGTCCTCCAGTGTCTGCTTATCCAACTGTTTTGCTACATCATCGAGTGCACCTTCCCCTTCTTTATCCGTTTCTTGTCCTGTTTGTAAAATTAAAATATGGCTTACGGTACAATTACAGCTTTATGTCAGAAAGCGACAGTCCCCATGCATTTTCTAAAATACTGTGCGGTACTCATCCTATGGATACCCTATAGATAGCAGGACAGAGCAATTTATTTTTTAAAGCCGATCCAGCGTGTATGACTGTATGGCCCGACAGGGGCTGTTACTGAAACTCGTGCACGAAGGGCACCTTACCCCAACACTTCTTACTTTTTCCTGCCAGAGCTTAACGCTTGCTGGCGCAGCCCCAGCCTGCCTCGGCGAGATAAAACGGGCGCCAGGCTCACAAACGCCCGAGCACGGCGACCTGCCGGCCTGCTAACGCGGCCCCGGGCCGTGGCTCCCTCCCCCGGCCCTGCCGCAGCCCCCGGGGAGCCGGGAGGACGGGGCAGGGGGCAGCGAGCCCCGGCGCTGCGGCTCCCCCTCGGCTCACGGCGGGCCGGCGCCCCCCTCCCCAGGGCCGGGCCCCCTCCGCCCGCCGCCGCCCCGTGCGAGGCCGCCAGCCGGGGCTCCGTCCCCTACCCTGCGGCCCCGCTCTGCCCTTCTTCTTCTTCTTGCGCTTCTTCCTGGCGCCGTCCTCCGCGCCGAGCCCCGCCGCGCCGCCCTCCGCGCCCTCCTTGTCGTCGGGCTCCGGCGGCAGCTCGCCGTTGAGGTGCTTCTCCGCCTCGGCCGCCTGCCCCACGGCCGCCATCTCGCCGCGGCCGCACCGCCTCCCGCACACGCTGCGAGCGCCCAGCGGCGGGGCCGGCCCTCCGCTCTATGGCGGGCGCGGCGCACGCCGGGAAGGCTGGAGGCCTCCGCCGGGAGGCGAGGAGGAAGAGGAGGAGGAGGAGGAGGCGGCCTCCCCGCAGCCTTCCTCCTCCTCTTCCTCCTCCTCTGCCTCCTCCCCGCGCACCGCCCTCGGTTCCTCCGGCGTGAGGCTGCCGCGGGTCTGGGGGAGCTCGGCCCCGCGGGGCCCCTCTTGGCCTCCTGCCCTTCCCGGGGGGCTGCGAGGTGGCTGTACATGGCCGGGCTTGGTTCGGGAGTGGAGGTAGATGATGAGCTGGCTCTGCTGCGAGGGAAAGTTCCAGAAGTGCAGGCTGAGAGCCAGCAGCAGAGCGGTACCCGGTCGTCCTCAGCACGTATTTCCTCGGGAAATGCAATAAAAAAGGAAAGCTAAAACGCTAAAAGCATAGCTGTCTTTCATGAGGAACAGCTGCAGTGGGAGGTTTTACAGTGTTCGTAGACGCTGTGCTTGAAAAAGGCCAAACACACTAGCTATGCCACACGAGAGGGAACTTGTACAGAAAATAAATAAATAAACTTGTTCCAAACCTCATGGATCAAAACAAGGAAAATTCTAATACACAGTAAAGGGCACTGCCTTGACCCATTTCCAGCAGGACCTAAGATGCTATAAAACCAAGGAAAAATACCCATATTACCACCATTTGCTAATGGCTCATAAAATCAGCATAATTCTTAAACTTCTGACAGGTTTTCTACTGATAAAGCCAGTCTTGCCAAAAATACAGATCTTTTTTCTTCCTTACTAGTATATTTTAACAACTGTTGCTTTAGCTGTATTTACAGTGGGTAGTATAACATAGTGTCACGATAATTTATAACACATAAAGGTCATAAATGGGCCTTATCCTGCACAGATGTGCTTTAAAAGGCTTTTGCATCCAGGTCTGTGCTTGGGAATAGCGGTAGCGCCTTGATGAGGCACTAATTTTCCCTCCTTGGCCTCGCTGTGACCGGCTGTTCGCCTCTGCTTTTCCCTCACCACTTTCGAAGACGAAGCTAAAGCTCTAGTGCTGACCAAAGGAGCTCCATCCTGGGCTGTGCAGGGCTCGCAGCAGCACGTTCTCTGGAGCTTTTGCTTGTGAGAGCACTCAAAAGTGGAAACGCATCTGGGCACAGGGAGTCACTTAAAAGTTATCTAAGACTTCACTGCTGTTTTCCTGTTCTGTTGTCCCCGCTCCAGTCAGATTTAACGTGGTCTGAGGCTGATGAAGAGAGCCATCGAGGTTTGGATTGGGTGTTACGAAAAGGCTCTTCACCGAGCGGGTGGTCAGCACTGGGACAGGCTCCCCAGGGAAGTGGTCACAGCACTGAGCCAGTCTGATCCGTACCAGGCTGGTCCTCTTACCCCTTGCTATATCCCTTTGGTGCTTATGTCAGCTGAAAAGAGAGAATACTAATCTGTGCTCCTGGTCTGTTTGCTCTGGTACCTGCCAAAACAGAAGAGTCACCAGGTCATGGATTTTGTTGATTATAGAACTGAAGTCGCAGATAAAGGTGGTCACAAAGTCTACAGAATCCCAGGGAAATCAGTAGAATGCTGACCGGAGGTAGATAAAGGTAAAATGGAACAGGTGAGAGCACGTCTCATGCAGAGGCTACAGAGTGTTGTCTGGAAGTAAGGACATCAGAGGAAAACTGTTCATTAAGGCCTTGGGGCAATAAGCACATTTTTTTTTTTTAGTGTGACCAGCTGAATTAATGGCACCACGCTTCCCAGGGGGTTGTTTCACCCCTCCCCAGAATGAATCCAGCGCCATTCATAATCAATGCGATACCCCAGCGGAGCGAGGGATGGCTTGTCCTGTAGCTGTGCGGGTTCAGTTGGCTGCTGGCTGCTGCCAGAGTTTGTCTGAGAGGCAGGATTCACGGTGTCTCTCTGCAGTTCAACTGCATCCACCGAGTGCTGTGGCTGGACCCAGGAGCACTCCGCTGTGTGCATTAGGCCTGCAGAGAAGAGGGCACGTTGGACAGAGCAAAGTAAAACACCTTCCAGGCTACGCCGTGTCCGGTCCCAGAGTCAGCGCTGTGCTCTCTGTACCAGAGAGTAAAGATAGCCAACAGGATAATTGCATGACAACCAATGTGCAAAAATGGGAATGCTCTATGGAAAAAGAAAAGGGAATTTGAAGTTAGACTGGCTGCATTAACAAAGAGAGCATTAGCAAGAACAGGCTGACAACTGGACAACACATTCCCTACCTGGCTGCTTCTAAGAGAACCTGGTCTCTTAGAAGCCAGGAGAGAGCACCATATCTTGTGGTGCCCTTACCAGTTCAGAAATTTTTCTGCTTCCATTACTGCCAGTCAGCTGATCTGAGCATTTAATGTGCTTTATATTAATGAATGCTACACTTTCCAGTTTCATTCTATACCAGCCAGTATGATAGGAAGACAATATAATACTGGTGGTTGGCCAGAAGAGGTGCATGAAAACTATTTTAGCTGGAGAAATATATATTTATATATATTTATATATTTTTTTTTGGTATTCACACAGTAGCTATTCATTTTTATTTATTTATTTTTAAACCAGGCAGGCAGGCAGTGGCTGGGGAACCAAGGGAAGGGCTGAGTTCAGTCCAAAACCTGTGGTAACTAAGCAGCAGGAGTTGAAACACTGTCCTGAAAGGCAACACAGAGGCTCACCTCCTATTCTTTTTCTTCTGGGGAAGCAGCTCTCATTGCACCTTTTTCCTAGCAAAACAAGTTACGATCTTCAGGAAAAGGCCTCTTTCAGAGTACGTTATGTTTTTCTTTGTTGTTTATTTGTTGTTGTTTTTCCAAGCTGTAGTATGTGTGTGTAAAGAAATGGCATGGAATAGAGTGGGGGAGTTGGTTGTCTCTGAGAGCTGCAGCTTAATCCTGGAAGGAGGGGGAGGCAGGAGGATTTAGGCAGTAAGTGGCCTGCATCAGTCCCGAGAAGAGTTGGAACATAGGGAGGTGATGTTTGTTTTTCTGTTTGTATTTCTGGGGCCAAAGCCATTATTTATGTGTTTACAACACTTTAATACTCTTCTTCCTAGCTTAGGGCAGAATCTCACAGCCCTTACTCAACTCTAAAAATGCACTGAAATCAATGGGACAATCTTTCTGACTCAGGGTTTAATATCAGGCCTAAAGGCTGGATGGAAGCAAAGAAAAATATTTCCTGAATGAGAGCAAAAAAACTTGTAGACTCTAGAAGGCAAGCTACTCCATCCGCACCAGTTGCTGAAGGCAGTTGTACTTCCTCTGCCGTCATTCGTAGCCCTTACTGTGGGAATGACAGCTGTCACCAGTGTTTTCCTTAGCATGAGCAGGATAAAGGGCATCCTTAATTCTGAAACCAGTCCTTCTCTCAAAACCTGGATGAATTAGCTCAATCAAATGTGGCAAAAGCAGATGAATAATTCCCATTAACACTGTTTGCTGTGGAGTTCTTTCACATCCCGTGGTGATTTCCATTTTTTCCATCAGTTTGATTGTCACCTTTTTTTCCATCAGTTTGATTACAGTCTGTCAGCCATCATCCAAACATCCTGACATGCGTCAGCTAGCGTCACAACATCAAGGTCCTTCAGAGGACAGCTTTTCAAAGGATGCAATGAGTGCTTCTGAAAAGAAGCAGACTTCATCTGCCTTACTCCTTACAGCTACCTTGAGAATCACAGACTCTTGTCTGTGCACTCAGACCGTGACATAGCAAATGCTCTTCCGTTTGCATGAATAGATATATGCCATGAAATACAAAAATCAGTCAGTTTATTGCCTCCTCTGAAGCTCATTTTTTTAAAAAAAGAATGCTTATAAATGACAAATTTCACATGAACAGAACAATCTGTTGCCTGGACCTGTGCTTTCAAAAGATTTATTACATTTATATGATAAGGAGCTATTGCATTAGGCATGTAGACAGGTATGTGCATTACGTTGTGCTATGGTGAGGGATGCTCCGGCAGCAGATCTCTGTGCCTTTGTGTGATTTTGGTAGACAATGGAAGGTTGCACAGAGTAAAAGGTCACCACAGTGGTATCTTTGAAATCCATTTTTTATATTTATGATAGAGTCATAAAAAAACATTTTTTGAATAAAAGCATATTTGATGACAGTCACTGGGTCATACCTCCAGACGAAAGCAATCTTCTTTTTCAGATAACGAATTAACTGAGACATTATCTACTCTATAAAGTAACAGTAGGCCATGTCTCACGAAGACACTAGTTTGGAGTGGTGTGAGTCTAAATAAGCAAAAACTGATACTTGGTTCTTCAGTTTTGTAATCAGCTTCATATAATTTAATCCCCTGGCCTGTGAATGTATTGCCATTCTTACAGTGATGTTTCCTATAATATCTGAAGCACATTTTCAAGGCCTCACATAGAAAATAATGGCTTAGCTTTACTGTTAGTGTAAAAAAACCATAAACACTTCTCACAGTCTACTGACATAACTATCTTCCTGTGGGTGCCTCCACCCCTTCCTCATCTAGGAAGTAATGGAACCAATACTCAGAGCAGCAGCACTGGAGGCAGGACCCATATATTTCTTTGACTAGGTATTTTCTATCATTGCTAGGATATTCTTCTATTCTTCCCCTTCCTACATCCTCCAAGGTTAAAATGGAAACATTCATTTTGTTGTAGATTAAAGCTAGAAAGAAAGAGAGGGGCAAGAGGATACCAGAAGAACTGTCCTCATATTTCTGCACGCTCACTGCACATCCTCATCCTGTAAGCTTTACTCCCAGGTAAATGTGTTGTGCCAGTAGTGGTGGGAAGTTTCTACCCACTAGTTTTTCAGGGAAGACCCAGGCAGGAGTCCTGAGGTAGATGTGGTCAGGGCAGACTGGGATGGATCAGGAAGGTATGTTAGCAGAGGTGACACCCTGCTATGCAGTGAGAGCAAAGGGGGAAAAGTGGGAAGGTGACAGTGTCCTCCTATAGGTACCCCTAACTCCCTGAGACTTGGTACCTAATGTGCATTTCTGCTGTCAACAGTTCATGAGTTTAATATATTTAGCATACACATATGGAACAATTAGCTAAGAATACCACATAATGGCCTTGTTCTATTGTTTTGCAATGGACTGGACAACACATTGCTGGGCGCAGTGTTCTGCAGATTTCATTAAGTTCACATGTCCTAACTAATGTAGTGTGAGCCCTTGTCCACAGCATTCCTCAGGGCTATGACTCCCTTAACTGGGCTTTAAATTCATGTTTCATCACACTTACTTTAAAATGCTCTTTTTGTTCCATCAAGGTGGTAAAGAAACAGGGATGACAGAGGTGGAATCTTCTTAATTTGACATAAAAAAATACTGTTAGGTAATCACCATTGGTGGTTCACTAGCAAGTACATTACTATCTAAATTTGCAAGCTGTGTTTTGTCTTATCAGCTTTTTAGCCTTTTTATTATTGATGCATCATGACTTCTCAGAAACCACTTCAGAACTAGCTATTAGCTTTATGTCTGTCTGTGTGCAATTGCTGGCTAAAATATAGCAAGGTGTCAAGAATTAGAGAAGGATTAGAAGAAACTGATGGGATTTTAAACCTATTTCATACATAGGCTTCTAAAAGTCTGTAAAGAGAAAATAATGAAAAATAAAAAACACATGGAAAAAAATGTATTAAAAAATCTCTTTTTTTTTTTTTTAACTCTTTTTTTTTTTTTTTTTTAAACTGCACTTGGTGAGCCTAGGATTTTTAAATTTCCAATAAAACCGGGTATTTAAGAGAAGAGAGTAGAAGTTGAGCAGCTAGGAAGAAAATTTTACTTGGAGAATGATATTCCCAGAAACACAAAAAACAAAAAAACAAAAAAACAAAAAAACAAAAAAAAAACACCAAAGATATTGGAATTCGTTTTCATTGAGCTTTCCTTGAATGGCCAGGTCACTTTTTTGACAGCCCTGTGCTAAAGCCACGAGCATCTAAGACTGTAGACAACACTGGTTTTGTAAGAAGTAATATCTTTTATTAGGTATCTTCCAAAAAGTTTGTCATTCTTTTTCAGTTATGAAAACTGAACTAAGAAAAACACAGCCTCTGCCTTCATACCTTGCTTTGCTTAGCTTGGTTTTGAAATTCAGATTTCAAAAATTTACTTCAGGCTGTTTTAGTCCATGAACACATTTGTATGCAGTCAATTACAATAGTGAAAGAAGCTACTGTTGAAACTGGAGGGGGTAACCATGTGGCTATAGCTAAGCTTGTGTGTGTTTAGAGGCCTGAGGACTAAGACATTTCATAAACTTCCTTTGTATTTTACATTTTAAAACTCCTAAAGCTTGTTAATAGATTTTCCACATTGGCAATCCTCTAATTAGCTGCTACAGTTTCAAGTAAAGATCTGAGTTCCTAAATTGGAAAAAAAAAATAACAATCACAAAACAAATACAAGATAGGGTATGTAGAATTAGCAGTTACTGAAAAAGACTCCTTTAGACATTCAATGTTTCATTACGTCTAAAAGCTAAATGTCTACCCCGTGTCACATCTAAGCCAGCGAAGTCTTGTATTTATTTGATTTTCATTTTAGTTAGGCAAGAAAGAAACATTTTACATAGGAGAGAGGAAATCAATCACCGTGTTACATTACACGGTGTTTTAGCAGGCATAGTCCTAAGCATACACTGTCTGTACTAAGTTGCTTCATCCTGCTCTGCACAGATATTTCTGAGCTTGATCTAGGAGCGCCTTTCTTGTGAGGAAATGTAGCTCAGTGTCAAGTGGACACTGGCAGCCTGTCTACATATGATTGAGGCAGCAAAACTAGCAGGTCTGTGTTTTGTGTGTTCTTTAGCTGTTACTGCTCTCATTGAATGATACAGCTGTTTTTTCTCCTCAGCCTGATTGAAGCATTGTCCTCAGGAAACTGGCTGCTCATGGCTTGGACTGGCGCATGCTTCGTTGGGTTAAGAACTGGCTGGGTGGCCGGGCCCAGAGAGTCTTAGTGAATGGAGTCAAATCCAGTTGGAGGCCGGTCACTAGTGGAGTCCCCCAGGGCTCGGTACTGGGGCCAGTCCTCTTTAACATCTTCATCGATGATCTGGATGAGGGTATCGAGGGCACCCTCACTAAGTTTGCAGACGACACCAAGTTAGGTGCGTGTGTCGATCTGCTTGAGGGTAGGAAGGCTCTGCAGGAGGATCTGGATAGGCTGGACCGATGGGCCGAGGCCAACGGTATGAAGTTCAACAAGGCCAAGTGCCGGGTTCTGCACCTGGGGCACAACAACCCCAAGCAGAGCTACAGGCTGGGAGATGTGTGGTTAGAAAGCTGCCTGTCAGAGAAGGACCTGGGAGTATTGGTTGACAGCTGAATATGAGCCAGCAGTGTGCTCAGACAGCCAAGAAGGCCAACAGCATCCTGGCTTGCATAAGAAACAGCATGGCCAGCAGGTCCAGGGATGTGATTGTCCCCCTGTACTCGGCTCTGGTGAGGCCGCACCTCGAGTACTGTGTTCAGTTTTGGGCCCCTCGCTACAAGAAGGACATGGAGGTGCTTGAGTGAGTCCAGAGAAGGGCTACGAAGCTGGTGAAGGGTCTGGAGAACAAGTCTTACGAGGAGCGGCTGAGGGAGCTGGGACTATTCAGCCTGGAGAAGAGGAGGCTCAGGGGCGACCTTATCGCGCTCTACAGGTACCTGAAAGGAGGCTGTAGCGAGGCAGCGGTTGGTCTGTTCTCCCACGTGCCTGGTGACAGGACGAGGGGGAATGGGCTAAAGTTGCACCAGGGGAGGTTTAGGTTGGATATTAGGAAGAATTTCTTTACTGAAAAGGTTGTTAGTCACTGGAATAGGCTGCCCAGGGAAGTGGTTGATTCACCATCCCTGGAGGTCTTTAAAAGACGTTTAGATGTAGAGCTTAGGGATATGGTTTAGTGGAGGAATTGTTAGCATTAGGTCAGAGGTTGGACTTGGTGATCTTGGAGGTCTCTTCCAACCTAGACTATTCTGTGATTCTGTGATTCTGTGAAGGAGGAATCCCTTCTGTACAAGGGAACTTACAGAAAGGCAAGAAGATGGTCTCTTCAATGATGATACACAAAAAGAAAAATATCCAGTCTTGTGTCAAATATCTTGTCATTCTCTGTGTAAAACCACTTAAGAGGACATCTAAGCATCTCAGATCCCACAGGCAGATAAGGACTTGCCACTGAACATGCTGAATAAGTCTGCAGCTGCCAACATGTAACAGGAACTAGGTATGAGATTGGTTTCCCACAGGGACTTGTGAAAATGTTAACCTACAGCTGGAGAGAACTCACAGAGCGGGCTGATTGCTGTAAATGGCACCAGAAGTCACTAGCCTACAAAACTGTGAGATCCAGGAGAAGCCAAGCCTCAGAGGAGAGTAAAAGTGCTGCTCTGGCATCCAAACGTAAGGAGTGTGAAATCACTGCCATAAGAAAAGAATGATACAAGAAAAGCTTTGCTCTGCCAGCCTGCACTACAGAGGCAAAAAGAAATCCTGAGACAGCATAAAACATGCCTTTAGGAAGTAAAGGTAATACAGTGCTGCATAAATGTGCTATGTTGTAATGTTTGGCCACAAAAGGAGAAAAGTGCTTTCTGTTAAGACTACACTCTCTATTGGTTGGGTAGACCAATGTGCTTCAGTTTATAGGTTGATATACTGCAGTTCTCTGCAAAGCATTGTTTTAGGACATGATGAAATAGCTTTGCAGCTGAAGCAAGAGGTACAAACACTTAGAAGAACAAAGCTGGTGAAACTGGGCAATGTTTCAAATAATTTATCAAAGCATTTTTAGTCTCCTCTTTCAAGGTGAGTGATAGAGTCATAACATATTGCACCAGTGAAGAACATTTGCATCCAGAGTATTTCATTCAGCAAGTGTCAGTGATCCTCAGTGTAGAACTTTAGGTCAGGGACAAGCCTGTTCCAGCTCTCCAGGTGGTACTGCAGTCCTCCTCTAAAAATAAAAGAATTTTTGTCTTTAAAAGCTGATTCACCTTTGCATGTGCTCATAAGCTCACTCTGCTTTCCTCCTGTCTAGCTCCTGTTGTGCAAAATGATGCATTGCAAAAGTCATCCATTGCAATCAGCTTCTCACTCTCATCCAGCATTTGCAAGGAAAAAGGTAAGAGTAGCAAGCAGCCTCTCTGAAAAGCTGGTGTTTAGCAGAGGTTGTTAGAATTATGCAGTACCTGGACATGCTATTTTGGATGCCTCAATTAATTAAAGCATAGATTAACATGAGGATGGAGTAATGGACAAAATTTAAGATCTGAAGGGAAGGGCTGATTACTTTGCACCTTTTGTTGGATTTGAGAACATTGGCATGTGAAAAATAATGTACATTGTTGAAAGTGCTGCAGAGACATCCAGCATCCTAGCATGGAAAAATAAATATCTCCATAAACCAATATATAAGGAGAGTCCTATAACCATTTCTGAAAATGTAGCATCCCATTTCTTCTGGTGGTAACAAAGCAAGAGCACTCCTGGACCATCAGGAAATGCTTTGCTGTAGAGTTGCATGCCCTTGGTGTCACTATGCTGTTAAGTTTGCAATATTATTGATTCCACCTTTAACTCTTGGGTTCACAGGCAGCTTTATTCTGCTCAATGATCTCAAGATCATTGTTCATCTTGATCATGCACACTTCCCTTCAGCACTCCACCAGAGGATCTGTCAGTGCACTGCACAGTTAGGCAGCAGTTGGAGATTTCTTAATCACAAATGAATGCCTAAGGTGTGGGGATAACCAGCTTCCACTAACCTGTCTCTACCCTTTCCTATCATGGGAGCATTACATCACATCATTTTTTCAGCAGCAATCCTGCACTTAACTGGCTAACCAACTAAACACTGACTGTAACTCACATGGGAAGTTGGACATAGTTCATGTCTATATCTAACTTAAAATATAGCAGAATAATGCAGTTTTCTGGATACCCACCCTCTTCATAGGCATCATCTGTGTTTTTCAATTAAATGCACCCAGAATACATGTTCCTTCTTTCTCCCATTGTTTTTCTCAAGGCAAAGAATCTGTTTAAGAAGACAGTTCCCGAAGTTCCATATATGTTCATTTGAAAGAACCTTACTTTCCCGAGACACATACCATAGAACAGGGCTGACATTGTCATCAGTCTTATTCATGTATTTCTAATCACCTTATTCTGTTTGTCTAGGTTTCATCTCCAGCCTTCTGACTCAAATCTGAAGATACTCATCAGAAGTTGCCTTACATGTGGACACAGGAGAGGCTAGAGCAAATTCTATACCAAATGTGACTGATATTTTTACTTCCATAAACAGAGTTAGAATATATGGCGCTGCTTTTATGAAGTAGGACATAAATTATGGGAGACCATTTTACCAAAACAACAAGCTAGTCTGGAGAGTGTTATTGCTCTGAAAACACTCAGAGTTCATCTTAGCATTTCACTATTCATGAAAGGGAAACATATTGTTATCTTTGTTACGGGTAATGGAAGATAAGAGTTATCTCAACAGAGACATTTTCAGGGATTAGTGGTGAGACAATATTTTCTGATTATGATTAACCTGCAGATAAACTTCCTGGTAGTTGTGAAAACCTATTTGAATGTCTTTTGCAACAGAAACCATGGCCCATTAAAACCATTTTGCATTTTGATAATACGCTGTGATATGTAATCTGTTGTCTTGTTAGGGCCTGAGAGAAGACTGCCATAAGGTGCAGAGGCCAGAATCAGGCCTTGGGACTTCTTCATCTTGCTTACATTAAACCTTCTATTTTTGCTTAGCACAAGATGGCCTTATCATCCTGGAGGCTCCCCACAGAGAATTGGCCATATGTTTAAAGGTGTAGTAGCCTCCAAATTCATCAATCATTCTGTGAGTACTGACTCTAGCACTAAAATAATATCAAGTGACAGCAGGAGATATCTGAAACAGCTAGG
This sequence comes from Nettapus auritus, assembly GCA_011076525.1. Taxonomy (NCBI): domain Eukaryota; kingdom Metazoa; phylum Chordata; class Aves; order Anseriformes; family Anatidae; genus Nettapus; species Nettapus auritus. The sequence continues at coordinate 46,709,861 of CM021765.1, forward strand.
ATCTACCCTGTCTGGATCAATTCTCAGAAGCGTTGGGATTTATAAACCAGGCTAAGTTTAAATGAAAAAGCCTTCTCTGATAACTAATTATAAGCATTAATTACTTACAAGGACAGTTATTAAAGTTAACCTGTATAATTTTGTATCTACAGCACAGTTTCTGAATTTCAGCTATTAGATGTCCTGCTGTTTAACTGATTGTTCCTGTACACTGACAAAAATTAAAAACGTATTCAAATTTAATGAAGTCAGCATTGTATCTTAGGAGAAAATTGATGAGAATAGGTTTAGCAGCTAGTGGCTTTGCAAAATCTAACAGTTATCCGTGTGTAAGAATGTGTATGCCACAATGCAGAGTACATTGTAAAACAGAGTACACTAGCACACTGTTCATCATGGTATGGGTTATTGTCACTGCTTTAGTCCTTGGGGAACCAAGTACCCCAAAGTCCAAGAAAACTGATACTGGAGCAAAAACTGGAATTAGGTTTAGTTGACCAACTGTTGTCTGCCTCCAATGTCTATATAATGTGCTTGCAAAGCAAAGCAAAAAAAAAAAGCAACAAACAAGCTTAATATTTGAAGCTTATACTGAAAACATTATATTTTCTGATCATGTAAATAAACACTGTTGTCTTCCCACCTGTGAGACATACCATGTCCTATGAATTACCTGTTTTAGAGAACACTCTAAAATGGATGTTACTTATTCTTCCAAATTCTGAACTTTGATCTACCCCAGCCTGTAATTGTTGGGAACTAGATAGAACTCATCTAAACACGAAGAATATCTACACTTATCTGTGGCACAACTGTCCTGGGTCTACCATATTGCTGTTCTCAAAAGCTCAGCAGTCAGCAGATTCAGTTATCTAACTGAAGACAACATTTATGCCACTAATAGGGTCATAGGATCTCCCGACAAGCAAGGTGTTCCCTTTCACAGGATCTGAGCATGTTTTCTTTGCAGCATTTGCAGTCATTGTTGGCCCATCCAGTTGGAAGTAAAATGATGCTCCTCATCTTGCAGTAACCTATCACTAGATTCCTGTGTCAGTGCCATGGGAGTTGGCTCAGAGTTCTTGAATATTTCTGCCTAGCCTGGTCAGCAAAAAGTTTATACCAAGCAATATTTAATGGCAAATTTGAAACAGCAAAAAATATTGGCTTGAAGACAAAATTGTTCTTTTGATTTCTATCAGCTAATGTTTTACATAATTAGCTTTCCTCAGAATTGACTCTCTTTTGCTCATTTTTTTTCCTTCAGTGGTTTCATTTGTCTAGTACTACTGTGTTGACCTGCATATTTTTATAACTGCTTAAAGAGCAGAAGTATGTATGCATTTACTCATATGTATGTGTTAGGAGTACACATAAAAAGTTTCATTGAAAAAAATGTCAGCTAAAGACTGTCAGGCATAATTAGCTTTTTCCTAGGTTTGAGTCAATTCAGCCAGCCTCAAACTCTCTGTGAGGCACCGGCCCTCACAGTCGGTGCATCTCTGCTATGTACGTGTGTAGAGGGTTGGTGCAGTCAGTTCTAGTGCCAACTTAATCATGGGTGACTTGTGTGATCTTGGGCAACTGTTTGACTCCCTTCTGAGAGTAATGCGTAATATTTATCATGAAAGGACCGATCCATTAACATTAAAAAACTCCTCTGGATTTTCATGTGAAAGATCATTTAGAAGACTTCAAAATCATATTGTTAACTGTAAAGAGGTCACCATGAAAGGCTATTGAGGAAAGAAAACAGAAATTTGCCACTTCAGTCTGACTGCTTGGGGAAGACATTGGGAGATCAGCAGGTTCTTTTGCATTAACTAGGAAGGAGAAGATCTAGAGGAGAACGAATATTTGTGCACATTCTCCCCATGGTTGAAGATACAAACCTCATGACTTGCTAAGGTAATTGTAAGTGTATGATACCTGAGACTTAAAAACAGAAATTTTCACCTGTCATTCACACTGGCCATGCTGATCAGGTAAGAAGTCTGAACCTCCACACTTTACTGCATCTCATGGGCTAAATCCATTGACAAAGCACTGAAATATCTGTAAAAAAAATCAACAGCCAAGGGGCTGTTAACTGATATTTGGGAGGCTGCTTGAATTCCTAGCTAAATTAGTAGTCTTGATCATTTCTATCGCAGCTGAGAAAGTAACGTATCAAGGTATGTTTTCTGCTAAGGTCAAACATTATTCTAAAACAACAGAAATCTTACCCAAGGATTCTCCTTAGCAAGAACTAATCAGAGATATATTTTTTCCTTCCTCGTGTAAACAGAAAAGAGCAAGCATCCAAGCTTAAAGAAGTTGGGTTTGACAAACCAACTGTTCTATGGCATTATGGTGATTACAGAGAAGAAACTTTCCCCAAGACGTGGAAGGTTCAGGCTGGCATGACTGTCACATCAGAGCCACCATAAAGCAAACAGCAGAACCCAGTGGTCAAGAAAGCAGACACACCATGGTTTTGCATTTTAAACTATTTTCAATTAAGATTTAAAATCAAACCCACCAGATTTACCTATACTGGCCAATCTTACATTACAGAAAACAAGCAAAAATACAAAGAAAACGTAAAGTGCAGGCCTTAAATCTCAGGATTCCTTTTGCTTCTTGTTTTGTCCTTGTAAATATGTATGCATTCATTTTCCAAAACCCAGTGAAATCTGAACATATCTTTTATTAAAGACTCAAATTCAGTATTCTTCAGTTAAGATGTGAGAGAACCCAGCAAACCCTGAACCATACATGGTACTTTAATCCCCAAATTCTCTAATCCCGTGAGTGCAGGGAAAATCTGCCCACCGACACAGAGATTCTACTTAAACTGTTTTGATGACAAGAAAACCTTTTCTATGTATTACAAAATTTGTATCTTCTCTGCAGCATGCCACATGTTATTTTCTTGTGGGTAGATAAAAGACAATAGCATCAGAATATGTATTATCCATAATAAATATTAAGGATAGAGACACAAAAATATTCCTGAAACTTGTCAAATGAAGGCTAACACATGAATACCATCTACATGCCATTTTACTTTATTTGTTTCTTCTTTTAAATTTACAGTATTAAATTAAATTTACAGTATTAAATTAAACTAAATTTACAGTAGAATTTGAAGTGTTTTAGAACTCCTAGGACTGTAGTAAGTGGAAATGGCATTGAAATCACACCATTTAATACCAGCTTCTTTTCCATTTGAATTATTGTGGTGGTTTTGCCGTGCTAGGCAGCTGAACACCACAACCGCTCTCTCACTCCCCCTCCTCAGATGAGGAGGGAAAGAAGTAAAGGAAAGAACAACTCATGGGTTGAGATAAGGATAATTTAATTAAATTATTTAATTAAATTTAATTAAAGAGAAAAAAATATATATATATAATATATATATTAAGGAAATATTATTAATTAACAATTCAACTAAAGGGAAAAAGGGAAAAGGGAAAGGGGGAAGGGAGGGGGAAAGGGAACAGCAAAAACAAAACAAGTAAAGGCTATGTGGAAGCGCAGAGGAAAGAAATTACTCTGTACTTCCCACAAATGAGCGATGCCTGACCACGTCCTTGAAGCAGGGCCTCAACGCACGTAGCCGGTGTTCGCGAGGAGGACAGACGTTTTCGCAACGAAAGCCCACCTCCACCCTCTTCCTCCTTCTTCCACCTTTTATTGCTGAGTGTGACATCATATGGTATGGAATATCTCTTTAGTTTAGGTCAGCTGCCCTGGTGATGTTTCTTTCTCACTTTTTGCCCACCCCCCAGGAGGGTTAGAGAAAGTCCTGATACTGTGCCAGCACTTCTCAGCAGCAGACACAACACTGGTGTGATAACGCTGCTGTTCTAGCTACAAGTGCAAAGCATGGCACTGTATGGGCTGCTGCAGGGAAAGTTAATATTCCAGCCAGACCCAGTACAATTATTAAAGCAAGAACTTTACTCTTTTGTCTGTAGCACAGGGATAATAATTTATACCTGCCTCACAAGGCTACAGCATGAGAAATGCTGGATGAAGGAGTGGATATGCAAAGTGGCTTTTTAATTAAAGGCTCCTAGATCAAAGAGAGATTCTTGAATTGTTTAGGTTTTACTGAGATATGCCAGGAAAAACAGGTTTTGCATTTCTGCTTGTTTACAGCACTACCGTAACAGTGATGTTTAATCAGGAAGGAGGTCTGGTGACTAATAAAGATGAAGAAATGGTCAGAGAATGGAAATGGCCTCAGGATGGCAAGCTTGCCCAGCCAGTTATAGCACAGGTAATATTTATTGCTTTACCTTTATTACTATTGTTCTTACCTCTCCCCTCAGCCCCCCACTTTTATTCTCTCTGAGGTGTCTGAATTGCAAGGAACATGAAGCTTACATTTCTTCTTAAGACATTTTACAAAGATTGGCTTTCCCAACAACCTCTACATGAGTTACTTTTTTTTTTTTTTACTCATCTTGCTCCTTCGGGAAGAAAGACAAGCAGATTGCCTAGGACTGTTCTAACTCAAGATTTCAATAAACACAAGTCCATCATCCCTGCTAGATGCATTTTGGAAGAAACTTTTCTGAGCTTGTAAATATAAATGAGCTATTTCTCACTTTTTTTTGGGGGGGGGGTGGGGGGGGGCATGGTCAGTAGCATGCAATTGTTTGCCTGCCTTTAGTCCCAATCCAATTACCACTGAAGTTCATGAAAAGACTTCCACTGCTTTGCAGTTACCAAATCTGGGCCTAGCATGCTGCAAAAATACCAGAAATTAAGGTAAAACATTTGCAACCCAAGTCAGTAAGCATGCCTTCAGGCACAGGGTTTGTAAACACGTCTTTACTGTGGTTGGGTCAAGTGATTTGTTCTTTCTTGCTACTAATACAGAGCTACTGGCAGGATGCTTGGTATTCTATGCAGGGCATACATTAAGACCCAGACAGAATGACAGGTAGCCAAGTATATAACAGGTTTTCTTTTCTTGGCTCATGCTACCCAGGCTGTCAGCTGATATGAAGGAGTAGCTTCAAACAAACAAATGACAATGAAATTCTTACAGCTAACATTACTGTTTAATATAGATAAATATTCAGGGTTGGATATTTTCTGGATTAAAGAATGTTACTGCAAACTATGTGCTTCAAGAGTCACATGAAAATGGATATGAGTTTAGTAAAGCTGTGCAACATAATTCTTATTTTATTTGAATGGGTAGGAGTGTCAGAGATGGTGCAAACTGGCTTTTTGTTTAAATGGAAGACAGGAAAAGTGGTTCCAAGTCTCCTGCTTGGTGTCACTAGGGCGTTTTTCATGGTCTGTGTGCACAGACAATGCTAAAGGCTTTAGTGACCATGAATTTCATAAATTACATTGTATGTGTCAAAACGCTGATTCTTTACTGGTGGCTAAACAGTCCAAATCCTGCCTACTCTCACCAACAGCAGTAGTTAAAGGGCAGGCACAGACTAGCTGCTCATGAATCTGTCCATGCCTGACTCCACAACTTCTCTGCCTCAGAAGCAGATCCACTTTCCTGAGTGGTTTGAAATCTTTCTTGTGCCGCCCTGCCATACAGCATCACCTTCCAGAACATGCACATTCTCAGGATGATTGGTTTGGGCAGGAGTCATCCAGACAAAGCGCTGTCACTGTCCACAGTTCATATGTTAGAAACTAACTTTACAGGATTCAAATGAGACTGACCAAACTAAACTTGTTTGTAAGAGTAACTCTGATCATTTCCTCACCGATGACCGACTGTCTTGGATAATCAACTCATTGAGGCTTCTTCAGTCAGCCTCTTCCATCTACCATAAATACTAAAACTTGGTGGAGTTAGTAAACCTCCTTTTTTCTCTTTCAGGTTAATGAATACATCATGGTGAGGATTGCAGGGCGCTTTGCAATTAGCTTGGTCTACAAGTGGCAACATGAAAGTGTGTGCTTGTCTTTGTCACCGCTGCAGGGTGTGGCTCTTCCACAATTAGAGGAATCGGTATGTTGTAACTGCTACAGTGTTGCATTTTACTAAGGGCCTTTGAAAATATTATTTGCTCTGCAAACTCTAGAATTGATGAGCTTTCCTATAAAGTACACTTCCCAACATAAGCGCTAAGTGCAGCGCTACAGAATGATCAAGTAAGAGCTTCCAGAGATTTGGATATTCATTTCCAGTGGATTTATGCTGAAGTCCACCTACTATAGATCTGGCCCAAAGTGAGGCATCTTTCCATGTGGTTAGGTTCCTATTTCTGCCTTTTTTTTTTTTCTGGCTTAATTTTTTAATGTATTCTCTGCTAATACCTTTTGGTGATTAATTCTTTGTCACCCTACAACCCGTGTTTTCTCTATAGCTGCAGCTTTAACACTTTCAAATGTTCATTTTTGCTCAGAAAGGATGGTTAAGTCATATCTATAATTTTCTAGAATTCTGTGGCCTACCAGATAGAATATTAAGTGCATTGACCTAGCCCATTTTGAAGTAGTTATATTGTGCTGCAGATGAAGGTATTAAACGAAGCCTTAAGGAATCCTGATCCAAATCTTCCTTGTCTTCACTTCAGTGCAGTGAGCTGGTTATTGAACTAGCTTAATCATCCGGCCAATGCCCTACATCTTTGTGGCAAAGTTCTTGTAGTTCAAAGTTGGATTGAAATATACTGTTGGTAAAACAGACTGTTTTTTTTTTTTTTTTTTTTTTTTTTGTGGTTTGGAGGTCAGGAAAAAGATAGTTATGAAATAGTTGTTGGAAAAGCAGAAGAAATCTATCATCCAAGTAAAATAAAAACAAAACAGTCTATGCTTGTTCAGAGTTTATTTCTTTCTTCCTGTTATATATGGAAGTATTTAGTCTAGAAAATGTAAAAACATACATTGCAGGTCTGTAAGAGGTGTGTATACACGTTGTTGGTTTTAAGAGAAAGATTATCTCCTAAACTTCTGAGAAATTAAATGTTTTGGTTTTGTGACATTCTGTAAAATCATTTCATTATGTGTAACTCATAGGCTTCGATGCTAGAATGCAACCGATGGAACAATTACAACTAGCATCACCATCTTCAGAAAAAAAAGAAAAAAAGAAAAAAGGTTTCTCACTCATACATATTTCTGCTTATGTGGGAAAGGAAACATTCTAAATGAGGGAACATAAAAGTAGCAAATGAGCATATTGGAAATCTAACCTATTTCTGATTTGTTTAGAAACAAAAACGATTCAAGCTGTGTTTCATGAGATGGACCTTAGTTTTTTTAACAGTTTATCAGTTCTTTGTTAAAAGAAAATAGAAACTCTTAATACATCCTATAATACTGTTCTCTAACACTGGGGTGAGAAGCAATATCTTATTCCTTCTAACTCGAGGAGTGCCTGGGCTATAACAGAGATAGAACTACCCTTGAGTAAGACTGCTATCTGAAATGCCAACAGATCAAGTCTTCCTGAGATTAATAACTCACTGGATATCTTTCTCCCGTGGAGTTGGAAGGGTCACTGCTCTGCGGGATTACAAGGAAATAGGGAGAATTGGTACAGCAGGAGTCACAGTTCTGGCTCATTCACAGCCTTGTGTAGGTGTTTAGAATGTATACAATTCTCAGTTCTGACTTCTTTACACCCAGAGCATTCCTCAACACAACACGGAGGTGGAGAATTTGACTTTAGGAGGATTTGACTTGAAATAGCTGACATAGCAAATTCCACCTGGATAAATTTTATAAAAAAGGTACAGCAGATGGCTAAGGTCTGAGTCAGGCAGCCTATGTCTTCACTTACCCTGCTGGCACAAGGGAGTGTCAGTAAAAACCTATGAAGAAGGTGTGTCCAGGAGCTTTTACTGACTCAATTGAATCTGTTATGGGTCTTCACTCTCTAAGACTCTGCACTGACTCGTTTAGAGACACCTCTGTCACATGCATCAGATGTATATGGTATTCTGCAATCCTATTGTCCTCCCTCCTCCGAGCGCATTTATTTCTCTTAAAACACTAGTGGGCCAAAGGAACTGATTATTTTGAGTGGTCAGACTTTTTGGAAAATAGATATGAGAAGGTGACATTTCCTTACATCAGAGTATCAGCTGTAGTTAGTGCCATTTTAAATACTTGTTATGTAATTGTAGATTAACTGACAACAACAAAAATGTTCTAAACTTTTAGATAAATCAGCATTTGCCTTTGTACTTTACTCTCTGTTTCTAATTCATGAAAATTATCTTTCCCCTTAATTTTAAAGTTATAAAGTGCCTTGCAATTATAGTCAGCAAGAATCTCTCTCTGTATATTATATACAAACCAATAATTTTATCTTCCAAAAATCAAATACTCTAAAAGCAATTAAAATAGCTCTCTCTCTCTCTCTCTTTGTAATCAGAAATCCAAATAATTGAAAACTGCACTGTAAAACCTCACAAAACAACACATATTTAAATCCCATGCAATGAACACTGTGAATCATCATAGGAGAAGTGATGAATACTCTCTTTGCAGCCAGTTAAGCATGTCTCTCTTCAAGTGGTAGATTCTAAGACTAATAATGTTCTTTTTAGAGTTAATTTGAGTTCTGTTAGTGGCCGCTTTCTCATCAATATACACTCTCTATGAAAGTTATTCTCCCCAGCAAGAGCTCTCTCTAGCCATGGTCATCATTATGAGGAAGTGACAGTAGACAACATAATCCACATCCTGCTGCTGGCTTTACTTTTAGAAACCAGTTAATCCTTTCAACTCTTAGTTCATAGTTATCAAGAACTCTTTCAAACATACTCTTATAGTTGACTTGCTGTTTGCAAAATGCTATGACGTATGTCCAGCCTTTACTGTGTATGTTCAGAACAAAAGGTAGAGCATTTACTTGGGAGGCAAAGATTTAAGTGACTCTAGATGCAATGAAAATGTAGCAGTTTTATCTGCTTCATACTTTTTTTTTTTTTTTTTTTTTTTTTAAATATATAGTGCTAAGTGCTATCTTTGGCCACTAGATTTAAGAGTCACTGAAGTTTTCATCAGCGTTTTCATAAAAATGCTAACATTTATCTGCTCGCCTTTCCAGTATTTATAGTCTCATTTATCCAGGCTAGAATAAGGCAGATTTCACTACTGCAACTATTCTGAACATCTATACTGAAGGCTAAGTCAGTTAAAAAAAAAGTTTATTTTTAAATTCCACTTTTTTCTATTAATAACTTGTATTCAGAAGACGCATGCATTTCTGATGCATTTGACAGTATTTTATCAGTCAGCACCATTGAACATGGAATCATTAAGTTATTATTTCCTTTTTCCGTTTTTATTTTTTAAAGCCAAAGTTGACAGAGCTGTTGATGAAAAATGAAGTTCCAAAGCTGACTGTAAGCTATGTGAATGGCATCTGTGGAGCTAGAGAAATGAGGAATTTACAGAGGAAGATCCGAAGCATTGTGGATGACTGGCTGCATTATTATCAAATAGCCCTAGGTCAGGCATGGTCAGAAAACATCTCAAGTTTGGTTTTATGAGCTTAGTTCTCTCTCAGCAGGTACCACCTTAGACTGAATAGTTCTTCTCTAAAAGTCAGCCCCAGACTGACCATCAGAGAATCTAGACACTGCTGGCTTGAACACCAAACTAGACAGGGGGCCTACAGGCAGATTGTTTCTCAAATTAATGAGCAGGCACTTGCATATGTGGATCCTCTGAGGTCAGCAGATATTTCTATGCTGAGTGTTTCCATACAGCATGGCACCATAATTATCAGTCAAGTGCTAAAGAAGTCCCCTAGATAACTGACAGAATTAGAGCTGCATCAGTGTGCCACTGCGTTTGGACTGGTCAGTCCTACAGGGACCGGGCAACTTAATGAAAGCACAGCAGCATGCTCATGGACTAAACTCTTTGCAGGGCCAGGCTAGTACCTCTGTGCAGTACTGCCCTGAACCAAGCAGAACAACCTGTTCGGGTATCTCTGCAGTGAAGTACAACACACTGTACACATACCTTGATATTATTCAAGCTGACCACAGACAGTGGATTCCAGCCTGATGCTGAGGAAATTACTGTGGACGCTGGGGCAGGTAATGAATAAATGAATGCCCTGTCTGATTCCCTACTTCCTTGATACTGCAGCTTCTGTTAGACTGAGACTGTAGAGACAGAGGAATAAAGGTTCGGAAAAGAGGAGAAAAAAAAAAAGTGTGTGGTAACCATAAACCTCTTTGGAAGATTGTCCTCTATATTCATTAGATTTAACATTTATATGAACTGTCTGGTAATGTAATCCACTGTAAGTACATTTAACTCCTGACAGCATGAAAGCCAGACCTGGGCAGAAGGTTAATATAAGCTTATTTTCAGCCTTGAATGGAATGAAATTGATTTAGAGAGCTCATGTTGGTGTATTGCATGCCATGAGAATCATTCTGAGTACTTGTTACATAAAAGCCTCCTTAATAATACAAACAAAAGATATAAGAACATGGTGGTTTACTGAATGTGGGTCAATAAAAATGGCACTGCCTGAATTGTGTATCTTTTCTGATTAATCTAGCAACAGATACATTCCATATATTGGAGCTCTTTTATGGGGAAGACAGATTGAACATCACCATAATCCTTATACAGGATTTATTTTCCCTCTTCTACCTTGTTGACATCAACATTCATAATATTTTTCCTTGTGACTTGTAATCTACTCACCAGATAAACCTGCCAACGTGCCAATTAGTTATACCTAATCCAACAGTCAGGAACTTGTACAGGGCATGAAGAGGGAAGTGTAAAAGGCTGAGCATCAGATTTAAGATCTACATGTGAGTTAAGACTTTGGCCTTAGCAGGTCAAAGGAGGTGATTTTTCCCTTCTGTTCAGCATTGGTGAGGCCACACCTGAAGTGCTGCATGCAGTTCTGAGTTCCCCAGTACAAAAGAGACGTGCTACTGGAGAGAGTCCAGTGAACGGCCACAGAGATGACTAAGGGACTGGTGCATCTTTCATATGAGAAAGACTGAGTGATCTGGGACCGTTTAGCCTAGAGAAGAGAAGGTTTAGGGAAGATCTCATCAATGTATACAAACAGCTGAAGGGAGCGTGCAAAGGGGCCAGGCTCTTTTCGGTGGTACCCAGTGAGAGGACAAGAGTCAATGGGCACAGACTGGAACACAAGCAGTTCCATCTGAGCATCAGGAAGAACTTCTTTACTGTGTTAGTGATGGAGCACTGGCACAGGTTGCCCAGAGAGGTTGTGGAGTTACCCTCCTTGGAGATCTTCAAAAGCCATCTGGTCATGGTCCTCGGCAACTGGCTCTAGGTGTCCCTGCCTGAGCAAAGGGGTGGTGCAAGATGACCTCCAGAGGTCTCCTCCAACCTCAGACTTCCTGTGATTCTGTAATTCTGTGATTGACTTTCGTTGTTATTTCTCCAGTTTGGATCATGCAGCAGGTGAGTTACAATTATAAGCACACAAACACCATCAGTTACCAAATCAGGGCCTACTTTGTTACTGATTTCTGTAGTGGTGATGTATTTCAGGAATTAACTGCACACACATTCAGGAAACCAAGCTCACACGTCAGAAAGTCCTCTCCTAGACCAAATGAAGCTGACTCCTCCATATGGTATGCAGCAGGAACCATGCTCTTATCCTCTCAGGTAATGAATGATGAGGGGAAAATGAAAGAACTGCTTTTCCCCCAAGTCACTAAATGGTTCTTTCATTATTGCTTATTTATGCCATACAGTAAGAATTTACATTCTTTTTCCGTGTTATCATCAGTACTTCAGAGTCTTTTTTACAAACTCAGCATCTGCAAATGAGCAAAATTAAAGGAAAAAAAGTACTTTTAATTTCATATGACTTGCTGGTACCTCAACTAATGAAGTAGAAATACCATAAAATTCAAGTATTTTATTATTGCTAATAGTATGCTGAAACTCTAATCTTGTTTTACATACACGTATAGCTGAAAAACAGAATCTTGCATATTCTCCCTTTGTTCATGAGATAATTTATGTTCTCTTTTCCATGATCCATTTATTTTAGATTTATTTCCATTTTCCTTCTGTTCCCTTCAGCACATATGTTGTGGGCCTCTGCTCCTCACAGGTCTGTTTTAATGCTTTTCTCTTGGCACAACCATTTGAGGATTGATCCAGTATCTCCAAACACAGGAACAATCTGTCTGCAATCTTTCTGTTAGCTTCGGAAGGCCTCAGGCTTGGGGGTTTTAGAGCCTTTCCCTTCCCTTCCCTTCCCTTCCCTTCCCTTCCCTTCCCTTC
>CM021765.1:46722191-46807235 GCA_011076525.1 Nettapus auritus
CCCTTCCCTTCCCTTCCCTTCCCTTCCCTTCCCTTCCCTTCTTCCCTCTTTCTTGCTGGTCCAAACCTTTCCCAGGGTTAGTAGTTCTCACTGTGAAGAAGTTGTGTTCAGAGATAACTTCACCTAGAGTAGTGTAGCAGGTTTTTATTGAAGAAATTATGACTTCGCCAGAAGTGTGAAGGTAAGTCTTGGCACTTCTGCTGTGTGCTTTAGTGTACAGGACCAAATGACCTTCAGAACCCAACTCCCCCAAATGTCAAAGGACTTCTCAAACAAATTAGTCTTCATCACACCTGTGAAAGGCAAATAAACCCAGCACACATAGCACATATACCTGAATATGAAATGAGTATACTACAATCAGCTGTTGGAGGTGCCTATGATACCTACAGATAGTTAGGGATCAGCCTTTGAAATCTGCTCTTGGCTCTACTAAAGCCTGTCTGTCTAGCCCATCTGGTTGAAGCACACCCCTCTTTCTCCTGGCTGCGTGGTTTCAGAGGCTGTGCTTTTGCAGAAGCCAGCAGCTCCGCACAACTCACAGTTGCATCAGACCTTAAATACCTGAAACGTTTAGATGACTGCACACCTCAGATAACAGAGGGTGACTGGGCCTAGGCCTGTCATTTATTGAGATGATTTTAAATGATTTCTTCAATCTGTGCTTGATGTATTTGACAATCTGACTTGCCAACAGTTTCCCCTGTATCTTCTCATGACAGGAACAAACTTCAGGGCACACCGCAGGCTGCTTGTCCTGCTGTGCTTCGAAGAATTATGGTGGAAGGGGAGACATGCAGGTGTAGTAGTCATCAGATTCCCTACGTGTCCGACCTGGAGTATGATCACCTCGTTAGCAACCCAGTGTCCTGTAAGAAGCAGGTTATAGTGGTCTGTGTCTCATTTTCACAAACAAATAAGGATCCTAGTGAAGATGAAATAGAGCGGCTGTATGAAAGACAGAACAAACACAGAAGTATGCCTTGTGCCCAGGTGGGCTTTATCAGACAGTAGATAGTTTTTCCAACACATGGTTGAAAATTTTAAAGATTCTTTTGGAAATAATTTTCTATATATCTGGTTGCTAAAGCATATGCAAAGTGGTCTCAACAGAAACATATAACTGGTACCAACTCCAAATTTGTATTCTACAGGAAATTTAATATTAAAAAACAAAACAAAACAAAACAAAAACTTTCAAAATGGAAAAAGGTTGAGAAATCCTTGATTTTCCTACAAAAAGGATATTTCAAAACAAATTGTTTCTGAAAATGGAATATTATTTGGATCTGCGTCTTTGAGGACAGAGAAAATCACTACTCCTTAAAGGAATTCCTCACATCATTTGTTTTTGTAGGAGAGCTGTGGGAGTAACCCTGAATAATCCCTTGATGTAGAGCAGGGAGCTCAAACCTTCATTAATAAAACCTAGAACTGAGTCTTGAGGGGGTTTCTGCCTCTGTGATATAGTACCAGGGAACCCTGAGGCAGTGTGTGTGTTAGGGCTACTGTGGTGTTGCAGGCCCCAAGGATTAATTACCACAACAATCTATTGCACTGGTTGACCAAAAACCTGAGATTTGGTAGCAATGTGACAAAGCGCACTTCTTTTTATTATTGTTGAAACATTTGGGCTTCAAGGAATCATCACTCTAACAAAAATGAATGAAAAAAAAATCCACACAGAAACATTCTGATTAAAAATTACAAACCAGCTCATTTTGATTACTGTATAAACTTAATAGAGATGATTTAATGCAAGACTCAGTCTTCACATTCACTTAGCCACAAACTAAGGAAATGTACAGCAAATATATCTTTGTGTAAGTCTGTATTTAAAGGGGCTGGAAATAGGACTAAGATAAAGTTGGGAAGGGCAAAGAAGTGAACTATAGGTAATACAATAAATTCTTTTATAGTAGAGAATGGTTTTTGTTTTAGTCCTCAGGATATTGTTTATTATTATAATTACCTTTAAAATTTCCCAATAAATGTAACAGAGGAAAGGGTAGTATAGTCTCAACAGGCATTTTTACCATCTCATCATCTCAACTTTGTGGGCAAATTCCAATTACCAAATTCCAAATTCCTCAATTCCAATTAAGGCATCAAAATGACTTTTTTTCACTGTGTCTTATTTATCCATTCCTTCAGAAACTATTTATATAGCAGCTATCATTTCTGATTTGTATTTGAAAAGTTGGCATACAAGAGGTCAAATTCTGGCTTTCGTGAAGTCTTTGGGAAAAAGCTATGCATTTCAGCACTATCAGGATTTTTAATCCAAGAATCAGAAAATCTAAATCTGAATTAAATATCTATATTTTATGTAAAGAGAAAAAGGAAGAAAGTAAGGGTGTTTTCAGATCTAAATTTCATATTGTTCTTTCCTTCTGAAAGCCTGGCCTCAAAATCCATTTGGGAAATGGGTGGAAAAAAACCATGTGGAAAAAAAACTTGTGCATTGTCTCCTTGTCTCACCGTGTGGTGTCCTGTAGGTGGCCCCTGCTCACTAATGGCTTTTGAAAGACTTGTGAATGTGAGGGTTCCAGAGGTTTATGACAAAGTCATACAGAAGTTGCACAGCAACTAGCTACCCCTGTTATCATAAGTATGGATCTGATTTTACAAATCAGAGGAGCAGTTTCTTTTGAGAGAAACAGACTCACAAATAGAAATTGAGAAATTTAGAAGCTCCTGTCACCAAATAGTGTGACGAATCATTGCTATGTGGTCTGACAGAGAAAGGTAATTCAACTGAGTTCTTAAGGACTTATTTGGAAGGTATGCATTGGTCAGGCAAAATTAACCACCTACTTCATTATATAATTGTGCTTCCCTTCTTGCTTTAGGGTTGTCTGGATTCCTTTCGCCTCCTCAAATATGACATCGCCTCTGCAGATGCATTTACAGATTATACAGGTTCCCTATTGGAACAGAGGCTCTTGGCATGTTTTTGGTATGTTAAAAATATTGCAGTAAATTATTTAACTTCTAATGCTATTACTGTGATCTGATTACAAATGAGTGACTCTGGGATTGCCACATGTTGTGAATATTTGTGCCAGCAAGAGAGCAGACTGCTAGTCTGCCTTCTGCAGAAGTACAGGCTGTCACCCCAGCCCTCACTCTTCTCAGTGTTATCAGTTCAGGATTTAGGATGCATCAGATCATTCTCCTTCTACTTGCAAAGGGCAGAAAGGACATGCTACTTGCCACAGCATTAGAAAACAAACATTATTTCTTCCCGTGGACTCCAGTATCCATCTATGTACTTAACCCCATTTATGCTTCATCTGTGGCAAAAAGCCTTCAAGCACATCACACAACAGTGTGTTTCAGTATTTAAAACAAAACAAACAAACAAACAAAAAACCCTTCAATTTTCTAACATTCTCAGAAGTACCGTTTGAAAATCAGAAAAATGTCTAAGACGAAGCATGGACTAAAGTTAGTTTTAAGTACTTGTATAGTTTTCATATGTGGTCCAAAAGCATTAAAATTCCTTGCAAATATTTAATTCATTTTCCACAGGTGATTTGTTCCATTAAAGTTTTGCAAGCAAAGCATGGATTGCTTGTCTTGAAATACATTATTGTTGTAACTCTGTGAGAAAAGGATTCTCCAAGTCTTGTTCACCTCTGTTGCAAGCTGTTATTAGGCTATCTTGTTTTGCATCTCACAGAATTGCGTTATAATTGGATTTTCATAATCCTCACATCTTTTCATAACCAGCAGTACAAATGCTGTTTTATTTGGTTATTTTAATCACTTTTTCCCAGGAGAGAGTCCCCACTCATTAATGTTTGATTATTCTTTGTCTACCTTCTTAATAATGGTAAGGAGCAAGTACTGCTTCCAGTGTTTCCTTTATACCTTTGTAGCAGTGACCATGGCATTAGAAGATCTTTCCAATATCCTCTCATCTCAGCTACTTTAAAATCAAGGCTATTTCTGTCAGTTAGGAATGAGCTATTCCTGCACCAAGAAAAAATTCTCTACAAGACACCCATCTGTGATGAACTTCTCTGTCCACTGGGTGACACCAGCAGTCCATCTGACATTGCTTAGCTGCGTATAAAACCACAAAACACATATCTGAAGAAGATTAAATTCTTAACCACTCAGCTTCTTTTATCCTGATAATACTAATGATATTTTCTTCCTCTCTGATGGCAAAGCGATATAAATAATTAGAAAAAGCAAAATGCGGAAAACAAACCAACAAACAAACAAACAAAAAAACAACAAACCAACCAACCAACCAAAAAAAACCCCACCTTCTTCCAATCCCACTACTTGTACAAAGTGGGAAAATAGCCTGTAAAGTCACAATCAACTGAGGGTCTGTTGCAGAAAAAGACAGGGATTACATTTTTTAGTACGAAAAACCCACAACTGAGAATGAGAATGCTTTTTAGCAGCTTTGAGGATCTCATTTAACCAATTACAGAGGTGCACATTGATTCTGTTCTGTCACCTTTTTTGCATTCCTATGTGGAAATGATTTGCTATTTTTGAAAGAAAAATGGGGATAATAAGTAATGTTTTAGTACCAAATGTTTTTTGGTATATATGCAGCTTTGATTTTTTTTTTTTTTTTTTTTTTTTTTACTTCATCATTAATTCACTGCTACAAAGATAAGACACCAGCATAAGCTCAATTTCTGTCAGTACTCAGCTACAGACAGATAGAAACAAATGATATATGAGGAGTAAAACCTGAAACCTAATTAGCCTGTTAGCATGGTCTTAATTACTGCTTTTAAAAACTGAATGATAAAGGCAAGGTGGCTAGTTCTTCTGCTTTAACAAGACACTAACCATTGTTTAAGGAAGAATGGAGTTTGTTTTTAGAAGAAATATGTTAATAGGTTTTTCTTCGATACTACTAATGCCTCTTGGATGACAAATAATCAGTTCAAGCAAATAAAGAGCCCCAAAGGCGTGAGCCTATTTCACCTTGTTACAACCCCTACTTTTCAAATGATAACCAAACAGGGAACATCCTGTAAGGATGGAGGTGCCTTGGCTGTTTCCAGGGAGGGGGTCAACCCATCCTGAAGCAGGTCCCAGTCAGGCCCACCCAGCTGCTACCGTGCTCAGCCAGAACAGATTTACCCACCAGCAATTCACAACAGTTCCATGGGACTGGCCGTGAAGGGCAAGACTTGACCAAAGAAAGCCACACCGTCTGAGTACAAGCATTCTCTATGGACCACAGTACACTGTGGAAAGCTGCCAGAGACAGCAGCTCCATCTCTCCTCCTCTAATCTGCATACTTCATTGACTTGCAAAGACCGTGAGGAAGACAAGAAGCTTTAAGTTTCAACTCTGCCAGAAGTCACAAATCAGAAAGGGCTACAGCATTTTACACAGTTATTTCCAGAGCACTTCAGAAGTAAAATGACAAATATTAAGACGTAATGGAACCTATAATGGGCCTTTTTTTTTTTTTTTTTTTTTTTTCTACATGGGGGAAAAGAATCATATTTACTAATTCAAAGATGGACACAATAGCTTTTAACAATAAAGTAAGAGATCTAAGATTCATCTGCAGGCATATCTCTGAAAACTTCTGATCAGTCCTCTGCAATGGTCACAGTACAAGCCGAATGTTTAGTAAAAGGGTGAATATAACAGGAAACATTCTTGAGATTGTGATACACAGCACGTGACTGTCCTTACCACGTCTCAAAAAAGGATTTAACATGGAATGGCTGTTCATATAAGGAAGGACTAAATAGGGCAACTTACAAAAGTAACTGAGATGAGGTACAAGAAAGCTTTATGAAGAAAAAATGGTGTGGCAAAGGAATAAGTAATTGTTAATTGTTTCTTAAATCACATGAATGATCAAGCACCAATGCAAAGATAAGCAGCAGATTTAAACCAAAAGGAAATTCTTCTTCTCACAGCACATCATTAAACTGTGGAGCTATTTGCCACAGGATGTTGTGGAGGCCAAAAGTATAAGTGTGTTCAAAATGGAATTAGATACATTCCTGAAGGTTAGCTCCATTGGCAGCTATCAACACGATGCCCCAGACACAGCTTTTGGTTAAGGAAATCCCTGAATTGTTAACTACTTATGGCTAGCATGAGTCACAGGGTAAGACTTTCTTATAAATGCTCTTCCACTCCTCGCTCAGCTACCAGCCACTTGTTGGGACAGGATACTGGATGAGCTAGATGAGCCTTGGATATAATCCTGTGCAGCTGTTTTCATACCAGTATATGCAATGTTGTTGCTTTAATTTGGGTAAAGCTTCAGTGAAAGTATTAGGGGGCAAAAATGCACGGAGTTCATGAGAAGAAGGTTCTTTGCCTCTGGAATCATATTCAGCTACATATATCTAACATTTTAATTTTGTATTATTTTAGGTAGCAAAGCTTCAATAAAGGAGAAGTAATGTCCCCAGGAAGGGAAGGTCTCTTTCAAATTGTGTAAAAGTAGGATTAAAAATGTACTTAATTTTACATGTTTTCTTCTTGAGGCACAAAACTAATTTCCTCTGGTATAATACCCATGGGAATTTCCTCAAATGATCAGGAAAAAAATAAAAAAAAATAAAAGATTCAAAATGAATCAATTGTCCTCTCTCTGTGTTTAATGAATCAAAAGGCTACCCCTAGTACACTCAGAAGGACAGAGTCCATCCTTAATTTCCTACTAAAATAACTATTGTTCAACTAAATAAATAGAAGTGAGTTAGAGAGAAGGAATTTGTGGCTTCAAAGAAAAAGAATTAAGTTCAAGTTTTAATCTACATACTAGGCAAGAAGGAAATGTTTTATGACATTAACCATTTGCTTTTAGTCAGCTCTTATAGTCTTAGATGCCTCGAGGAAGTCATTTTACAGAAGCATTACAATAACGTGCTTGCTCCCAGGGGCAGTTGCTTCTCTCTGATCATGGCATTGACTTCCTGCCATATGGACAACCCCCCTCACTCGCCCTGCCCCCATGTAAAGATTTTTGGGCAGTTTCTGTGCCTTCAAAATGTTAGGAAGCTGTAGGTTTGAGGGGCAGGAGGCAGAAGAGAACCAAAGTTTAGTTGCTCATTTATTTTTTACGAAAGATGGATTTTCAACAGCATTTTTTGTGCTGGGTCAAACAAAACAAAACAAAACAAAAACAAATGAAACCAAAAACCAACCACCAAGCATTCCTGCTCTTTTCTTTCCCATAATATTTTTTTCCCCAAGGTGTAATTTATTTATTTATTTTTTTTTTTCTGTGTAGTTTACCAATTTATAATCATGCATCATTTCTGAAGAAATTACCAGGATAACAAACATATGAACCTTACAATACCAAAGCATTGTGTGCTTACATATGTACACTCACACTAACACAACTGCTGGAAGACCACATTCAAGTCAAAGAATAAACTTTAGCTGATATACTTGCTTTCATCCATCAGTGCTGTACTGTGTGGAATGGTGGTTAAGTATCATGAGCACTAGTTGAGGAAAACTAGCGCTGTATGATTAGTACTAGCACTTTTCTGAATGATTACTTTTCTAGATTTATAATTAGCTCTGGATGGGGCTGAGCCTCAGCAGCACAATTCCTAAAGGGTAACGCTCTCCACTTTCCAGAGCAGGTGGGACTGACACTGTGATAGAACGGAGAGAAGGTAACCTGCGGTCCAGACCCTTGGGGCTGGGGATGTGTTCCTGTACTCGAAGAACACCACATGAGCCATGAAAGTTGCTTATGCTGAGCTATAGTTTTCACTTGCACCATGGCCATGCAGCCACAGATTGAAGACAGACATTTTTGATTACAGACTCTGCTTATTCCAGGCAACATCACAGATAACTGGCCTGTCCAGCAAGAAGCAGTGTACTTGGTTTGTGCCATCGGTAACTGTCTGCCAAGTGAGAAACAGACAGAAGTCAGAAGTCCTCTGAATACGCGAGGAAGCCAAAAGAGGAAAAATAAAAAGGAAACAAAGCAGGGAGGGGACAAAGGTTGCCCTCAGTAACACCTGCTGGATTTGCTATTAGTGGTAAAACACACATGTACCTAAAAATAGACATTCACAGAGAAACCAGCCATCCAAGCACAGGTACAAGACCCAGGAGGAAGTGCAGGAAAATTCATGTTTTGTTGTTGTTGTTGTTGTTTGTTTGTTTGTTTTCTTTTTTTCCCAGAATATGTAAATATGCACAAGACTCCAGAAAAGTCAGGTGAAACCACAGTCTGACCTTAATACTACCTCCTGAACTTCCCTGTCCCAGCCAGCATTCTGGCATGCGTGTTTCAGATGAAACAAAGAATTATTGAAACTCACTGGTGACTTTGCTGCTGCCATTTCTAGACTGCTACAGGTTGAAAATACTGAGGTAGCATAGTGATAAGCGGCACTGCACAATTCTAGTGGTTGTACAAGGCAAATTAAACTAGCAGTATGAGAAATTTTACAGATGAGGTTTTCAGAATTCTTGTCCCCTGAAGAATGGAATACTGTTCTGAAAAAGGTGAGGGAAAGTCACAGAAAGTCAATTTAATTCCTGCTGATCTCGAGATCCAAAACCTTTAAAGGAAGACCAGGTTCTATAATTGCATTTGCCTTGCAGCTGACTGAAGCCTTGCCAGCTTCTTAAGTGCACTCGTTACGATACAGGCTGAATGTTTTGAGCTGATTCTGCAGCTTATCAACAGCAAGAAAGGAATTTGTGCTATATCAGGCCATTCAGTTAATTTGGACTTCTCTGGATTCAGGAGTTGAATGGGAATCTTCTGGGAATACCATTCAAAATTCTTCCTGCCATTTTCTGCTGAAGATAGTCAAGATGACAACGTTTTTTAGTATTTTTTTTTTTTCCTAGTAAAAATAGCACTGACAAAATGAGCTCAGGATGTGGAATCCTCTATTTATACGCAGAACCAAACTTTGTGTCCAACAATTATTTGCACTGTTTTCTGTTTCACAAGAACTATTTTGGAAGGGCCATAATCAGAAATTTACAGGATAATCAGCCTCTGATCTTATCCATTTCCTTCATAGTCTAGAAACTACCTCAGGAGGTCACCAGCCTGACCATTTTCACCAGTACACAATCAACTGCGTCCGTGCTATTAGTGACATGAGAGATGGTGCAGTTGGAATAGAAATTCAGAGACCTGCAAAAGAGACCTCTAGACCTGAATCAGTTTTCTAGAGTCTTTCATAGCCCCTGACGGGAAACAGGCACTTCCACACTGTGCATCATCTGCACTGTGCAGCATAATGAAAGTGGGTCGAATGAATCACATGCTGGAAATGCCAGTTTCTCTCCGTGGGATTCGGATGTAGGTGAGGTGAATTCAACTCTTGCTGTTCAACCTGTTTGTAAAGTATTAGTGATAGAGAAGCCATGATATTCCAACAAAATTATATCCAAATGCTTTGTACTCAGATTGCTTGTCAGGTTTTCCCGTTTAATTTTTCTTCCTGCAGTTAAAGCCCATTAGCTTTTGCTCTGTTTATCACAGACATGGAAAACAGAGTGCTGGCTGTCTTTCTGTAGCAAATCTGTACCTTCTGTCTCCCATAACTATGCTCCCACAGTCTTCACTTCTGAATACTAAACAGGCACAGTTCATGCAACCTTTCTTTATAGGTCATATTTTCTGGAGCTCTAGTCATTCTCTCAGCTTTCCTGCAGATTCTTGCTAGTTGAAACACCTTTGGTCACTCCAGCCCTGCTTAGTTTACTAGTTACACTTTGTATTTTACAGGTTAGATACCTATTTACAATGCCACAGTGATGTAAAAATCGTATGTCACCATCAGCACAGATAATCTGTAACATGAAAAGGACAGCTCAACCATCAAGTTTGTCATTACCACCCCGAGAAGGGCGGTACTACAAAGCCCAAACAGATAACAAAGCCTGCATTAAATTTATTTCAGCTCCAGCAATTACATTTAAAGGAACTTTACTGTGATCAAATCTCCATTTTTATTTTTACTTTTTAATTTTTCCTTGAAAATCGAAATGCATATATACACATTAATTTGTCCAATGGCTTCTCTAAGGGGCAGTGTGAATCAATAGAATTCTTTCCATAGTACAAATATGGGAAGTTTGCTAATCTGCATGAAATATTCCTAGACAGAAGGAAGAAGGAAATTAATCTTGCGATTGACTGTCTCAGTCAAGAAAAGAAGGGCAAAGAGACCTTGTGATAACTTGAAAGACAACCCCATTTTGCTCCTTCAGCCAGCTGGAAAGATGCAGGGCACATAAGGGGAGAAGGATGGGCTGTGCTCCCCAACCCCCCTACTGTGGATTGCCTAATGTCTGTGTTTAACATTTAAAACTTCCCCTTCTCCAAAAGGTTAAAAGAAATCAGAATTGGGATACATGTATATGCTTACAAAACCAACCTACTGTTGCCAGTAACAAAACATTATTTATTTTGACTTTTTTAAATGTTCTGACATATTGCTGCTCTGAAGTTCAGAATTTCATTAGTATTTAAGTTAATCTTTGACCTTTCACCTTTTTATGTGGATGAATTAATCAGGGAGAAAAAAAAACATTCCTCTTTGCCCTGGCTTGCTTATTATGACTCCCTCAAGAATTTCAGTCTGAGGCCATTCGCCAGAACTATGTTTAGCCCTGAGAGGAGAAAGAACCTCCCCCCACTCCAAAATGCAACTCTCCAAATTTATCTTTTGCCCTTCATCAAAGGTTTGAGTTTTATAATACTCTGGATTAAATTTACCACAGTGCAGGTAAATGCCCTTTGCTACAGCAGTTTATACCTATGGAGAGAAGTTGACCTTTGGAGATGCCTGCTCATGAACATTATGATTCTACAAATTCTGTTTTAGGCATGAAGCAAGCCAGAAAGATACTCCATTGAAGATTAAATTCTTACTAACACCATAAAATGCCAGCCTATGAAAGTCACGTGCTACAGAGGCCATAAGAGTGACAGGAACTGGAAAAGCACTGGAAAAATTTGACTGGTAACATTTACATATTATGCAAGCAAAGCAAAGTTGAAAGCAAAGCAAAGTTGCAAGCATGCTTGAATTTTGTGCTCGAAGGCACAAACTGATTGCTTGTGGTGGCCGGAATAACGAAATTCCTCTGCGTTCTAACACCACAGCATCAGCCAGGTGAATTGCAGTGGAGGGGCTACATTCCTCTGAGAGGGATGGTGACTGCCAGGGGCAGCCTTCTCATCTGTATTCTCTTAGAAAGGCTTCAGTGCATTCTGTATTAACGCATCAGATCATCTTTGCAGTAGATTCATCCACCACTCCTGTCAGCCTCTGTGTTTGGTACAATTAAGGAACAAATGCAGAAAATAGCAACATTATTTTCAGGCTTTCAAAGCCTCTGTGGGCAATCCTGCAGTGGCAAAAGGTTCCTTCCCTATCTACTTTTTACAGTTTTAATAGCCACACTGGAAGAGAGTCAGAGCTCTGAACCAAGTAACAAAACCGGTACCTACCCACCGCGTTGGGGCAGTAGGACATTGCCAGTGGTTAAACAAAGCGGAGAGGAGTGTTGTTTGTTGCTTCCTTATCAATCTGGCAGCAGGGAGCACTGAGATAGGAGAACACAATGCCTAAAGGCTTGCAGCAGGAAGAGGAAACTAATTCAGGTTATTGGGATGGGGAAAAGACCAGGGAGTGGTGCCCAAACTGAAGCACAAATTGCTGGTGTATGAAGCCGAGGTGGTAAGCTAGGCTACAGGTGGCCAGAGGTTTCTTCTCTTGCTCTCTGTGCTCCCCCACCATGGACAAGGAAAGAGTGTGTAGAATTGAGGGAGAACAATAACAGACACAGAGGAGAAGTATGAGAAACTGGATGGCAAATCAGAAGGATCTGTGTAATGAGAATACGATAAGGAAGGGGACGTGAGACCAGCCTAAGAAAGTCAGCTATGGGAAGCACGATAGCGCATTGGTTACGAAAAATGTGAGAAGCAGGGCAAGAAACGTATGTATAAAGCATGAGCAAGAAACTGAAATGAGGATAAGAAAATCAAGAGACAGTCAGGAAAGTCAGACTGTATGAAGGCAAAGTTTAGCTCAAAGGCAGAACACATAGATATGAAGGGTTACAGCCACAGAATCGGTAGCTGAGACCAAATTTTATTGTCATTTCCACCTGCTGACATACACCCAAAACTTTACCCCAAAGAGAGCTTATGGGATTCCTTTTGTTGTGATGCTGACACTGCTCACAACATTTGATTTAAGCAAGGGAGCACGGAAATGAAGACCTGTATCATCACAGTGCAATGGTGAGCATGTATGAAACACACTCTCTTCATTCCTTCTGGGTCTCCCATGAATGCAAGTAAAC
Source organism: Nettapus auritus (assembly GCA_011076525.1). Taxonomy (NCBI): domain Eukaryota; kingdom Metazoa; phylum Chordata; class Aves; order Anseriformes; family Anatidae; genus Nettapus; species Nettapus auritus. The sequence goes on from CM021765.1 coordinate 46,734,517, forward strand.
AGAGCTCTTCGTAATAATGAGAGAAGCTACTGGACTCAAAGAAAAGTGTTTCAGTTATGTAAAACAGGGCTATTGTAAGAACTTTTGCCTGTAGAATTGAAAAATGTTTGATAAAAAATACTTGTTTCTCTATTACCTGCACACAAAAACAATGTTCTATGTTATGCTCATTACTGGTTACATTATGGATGAATGTATTTTGCTGTGATGAAGACAATTCAGTGGTCCTCTGAATTTCCTTCAAGTCAGTCTGTTGTATTGGCTTGAATGTGCATTATCCTGAAGTCTTCAGAGGGTCTTGACGTGGAGTCCTGCCTACTGAGAACTTCCATGGGCTGAGCCAGATGTTTCCAGTTGGGAACATCCCTCTACACACGCAGCTTTGGACTGTACATTAGCTTAAATGATTCCTACCGTTTAAAATTCAGTGAAGCCAATTTTCACTTAAACAAAGGCTCCTTTACACTGCCAGAACATTGACACAGGCCTTCATGTCAGCAAGAATCTGGCCCAGCTACGTCAATGGTCAATATTTCTTTACTGATTGAGAAAAGGCTGACAATGTTCTCACCTTCATTCGGTTTATATATAAAATCTTGGCAGGCTTTTCTTCAGGCCTTAATTTTGAGACCATCCATGTGGATATTCCACACCTGCCACATCTGTGAGAAACAGTCTTTGCAACATGTTGAAAAAGCATTCGTCTTTTCTGGAACAGGCTCTAGTAGTTTTGAGTATGGGGACAAAAAACAATGGTACAACCCCCCAAAAAATCCAAAACCAACAGAAACACTATAAATCCAGAAGGCTTTCTCCTTTCAGTTTCTGTGATCTTGCTGCAAATGCATCATAAATCTGAGTTGGTTAAGAACTGTAAGTTCCAGCACAAAACCAAATTTGACTTTTAACATTATTTCATTGAGAATACCATGATAAGGTAATCTTCTGCAAATGCCAGCTGCATAAAACATGCAAATGAACGAGGTGTTAAGAAATATACCTCATAATCAAAAACAAATTAAAAACTGGAAATACAGTTTAAAAATGGTTCTGGATTTTTATGAACTCTGAAGTAGCTTTAGTCTATTTTACTTTTCTAGGTAGAGAAAAAAGCTGAATTTTCAGATTTTGCTCATGTTTTCAACCCTTATGGATTTGAACATCAGGCCTAGTTAGTTCCTGTAGGTTTAAGATCACTTATCCAGTGATATTACTCATCTTCCGTCTCTAAAAACCTGCTTCTACATGAGATTTAGTATTTATAGTAAGAAAATTCATTGCTATTTGTAAAAGTTTAGAGGTATAACACTCTGTTTCTACTCCTCCTTACAATGTTAGGGAAGGAGTTAATATGTGGGGGGAAAAAAGTGCATTTTTCCTGTGCCTAGATTATTTGTTTCCATCTTCAACTAGGTCATGTCGGACATCATGTGGGACAGAGTGGATGGTGCTAGGTTTTGGTAGTCCATGGAGCAGTAAGCAAAATGTTGAGGTATACACTCCAGTTATGAGGATCGGTGTTTTGAAAACTTTGAAGGACAGGAAAGTTTTTTTAATTTCTTAAATTAAACTGAAGTTTTTTATTTAAGAAAGCAATTCATGAAAGGTGAAAGCTGTATGCCATAAAGCTGATAGTCAGGCCTGCTAATAACTTTTTTGTTTGTTCCTCAGTCTATCAACTTAATTTAGAATAAGAGATTGCTCTTGTCAATTTTTTCTGCATTTTTTCTTCTCTTCTTTGGCAGATATACATTCAAGGGAAGCTACTCTTTGCCAACTATATTTTCAATGGGTACAGCAAGTCAACTAAAGACCTTCAAAAACAAATAGCTAAGGCAAGAAGTGATTATCACGTGGGTTACTGTCTGCCAGCTGATTTCAGGTTCAGGTATTTTACTTTCCATCATCATGGTTTGTAATCACTTAATTCTGAGACTTTTGGCATCTTTGTTCAGCAACTTGACTATAAAGTGCTGTAACCAAAGTAGCTAGTGCAGCAATTTCAGTATCAAAGCAGTTGCATTTTTTTTGATGCATTTACAAGTTCTCAATCTTGTATACTCCTTACTGTCCCATTCCACAGTTAGCACTGTTTAATCCCAGCTGCTGAGCTGCAGAATAATTTTAAGCCAATCCCTAGTTATTGGCAAGAACAAAATAAGAAAATAGAGGTGAGGGTCCTGCTCATGTTCCCCATTCCTTTTGTAGTATGTTTGACAGACTTTGTTTTAGGGGCTGTTATATTTACTTTTTGACACGATCCATAAAAATTAAATTGCAATTAAAAATAATTACTTTAGTCAGGTGTCTTCTGGCAATGAGCTTCTTCATTTAATTAATAGTTGCAGGGAAGCTGTCGAAGCATAACCTGGAGAAACAGTAGCAGAGGGTTAAATACTTCAGATCTGCATCCTAAGCATATAGCTCAGGGAGGGAGCACTCCCAGGAACTAAAGCATATGCTGCAGCAGCTAGCTCTCTTGTAGAAGTTCCCAAAGAAGAAACAAAGACAGGGGAAGAAAGGGGAAATAAGTGCAACTTCTACAATATATTTACTGCAGAGCTTGTGGGAGCCATACCATTATTTATATGTTAGTGGTGCTGCAAACCAGTAATCAAACCTGAACTTCAGAGTGCCTGGTGTGATTTACCCAATATCTCCTATAGGGTGTGATGCTGATGATCTATTAAACTCCTCTTAATAACTGAGAAGCAGCTGACAGCAGCGATAACAAAGAGGAAAACATGACAAACTCCAAAGTGAAGTGTGCAGTCTTTTACTGAGCTGCTTCTAGCTAGCTTTGACAGGTCACAGAAAGTTTGTGCCTTTCCTGCATTTCTTTTTGACTTAACAAAACAATGCATCTCATAGAAAACAGCATTTGCGATACAGTCCATTCTTCTCTGAGGAAAGCTTGTCACTTCACACGTACACAAAATAATTACTGGTGTTGTAAAGAAAACAGGGCTTAAAAATGGCAGGTAATTGACAGCAGCATTTTCAAGCATGGTAATTACTGGCATGCTGTGGTTTCCCTCAAAGTCAGTGATAAGCCTTCTTGACTGCACTCAGGACAGATTAGCTTTAGGCTGGGTGTTTTTGCAAATGCTCTCCTGACGGGAAGTGCTGCACTGCCATGTGAAATTTCAAGTGCACGTTCTTGTCTACACTAGAACTTTCTGAACGTTTCCCACTGTGGCGTTATCCTTAAATTTAGCTTTACAAGGGAAGGTATGTGGTCACACTGATAGGCATTTGTCTAGCCTACAACTAAATATAACTGATGCCACAGGTAGTCTGTGAGGCAGGAGGGTTATTCTGCATGCATGTTTCTGCTCCTTGCTACCACAGCACTGTGACAAGAAACCCTTAAATGCTACCACTGAGACATTCCACAAGGTTCTTTTATGCACAGGCTGGGAACACGCGAGCAGATACAACTGGGGGCACAAAGACACCTCGCCTAATGAAGGAGAGGGCGATGAAGAGCCGGAGAGAAAACCAAGGCTAGGTGACATCGCTATTTCCATATACGCTACTATAATTATGTGGGTGGTGTTAAAGAGGTGGTTAATTTCTTCCTTAAATCAGCATCTAGTTACAGACCAAACAGTAGGTTCTCCAAGAACGGATACTCACTGTATTTTCTCTCTTGCCAGCCAATCTCCCAACCTCAGAAATTGCCAGATACCCAACAGATAGGTGTATGTGCATGTTCTGTTCACATTATTTCCATAACCTGGGACCACTGTAATGGACCTGTGAACTCCTTCCTCCTCCATACCATGCCATGAATTCATTAATATTGAGAGTAGGGTTGCAGGCCAAGGAAGATCCTGCACTGCTAAACGGGGATTATTAGCAGTAAAGCTTTGAAGATTTTGCTTTGCACTGGGGGGATAAACAAACACCAACATTCCTCTATTGTGTTCATGGAGTGATTTCTAGGGGAACAGCATTTTCTTGCTTGCAAAATAGCTGTTTCCCTAATGGAAGTAAACAAACAGGTCCTGCCCTGGCCTTCTTCATTTTTTCCTCCTCACCCACCTGGATGGCGAGTTCAGCATGGAGACAGCATAGAGAACTGACTGAGAGAACTGTTGAAGGCCACAATCCCAGAGAAAAAGTACCTTTAGATCCCCCTTCCAATCTCTCTGCAAACCTTCTTCACTCAAGAAGACCATGGGTTTCTTAGCATGTACCAGCAGAAACCACCATCAATGGGACTCACAGACTTCATCATTTTTGTGTGTCTACATCTACACATTTTTGTGTATTGTTCATTTGTTTATCCTATGGGTATCCCATTATAGACCTCTTCTTCACTATCTTATAGAAGTGTGGACTATGCTGCAAAACTACCCTAGGAAAGTTTAATATAGTAGACTAGCAGTAGCAGTATAACTGATTATGTGTTGGGATCAATGGGACAATATAAAGAGATCTGAAATACTGGCTTTTTAAGACCGGTCTGTCTCCATCTCAGCCCAACCCACTACAGGAGACCAGGTTACCTGATACAGTATGAATATTGCCCATATGAAGCAGCACAGTAGAAGGATGAGAAGAACAGGTTTTAATGAGCGAAAGGAGAAATACAGAGATACAGCTGATACAAAAAAGTACACAATATAACACAAGTGTCTAATAAATTAGCAGAGAACTTCAGAACAGGAAGAAAGGTTCAGATGGCTGAAGAAAGAGGCTTGCTCAAAAAGATACAATCTTAAGTCTTCATAGATATATATACATTCTTGGCAGTATAGGAAACGTACAGTTCTTACATAGAAAATATTGACTGTCTGAAGTGGTCGTATCAATTCCTGAAGAATATTTGCATATGGTACATTATGAAGAATACGTACAGGCAATTTAGCATTCAAAAGGTCTCCAGGTAAAGAAAAACATAACGGACCCCTCTTGGTTGACAGGCTTCTTCTAACAGCAGCAATTGGATCTGTTCAGTATCCCATAAGAAAACAAACAAACCAACCAGGAAACAGCAAAGAATAAGCAAGATCTTTTGTACTACACAAAAAAAAAGACGCATCAATTAGGCAGCAAGATTCAATACTTAAGAATACCCTGGCCTCACCAAGCTTCCCCTTGCCTTTCCTGATCAAATCATTTCCTTTCTTTCCCAGTCATCTCTGTGTGTTCCTTCCTGGGGACATGGATTAGGTGGGAGTGAGCCATACTAAGTGAGAAGAGCCAATGCAGGGAAAGTGTGCAGGAAGGGATGCACATCGGCCACAGCTCCTAACACCAGCAGAACGTAGCATTCATTCTGATAATAAAGCCTAAGTGTTATGAGGGAGCCACAAAGCTTCAAAGGAGCCAGTCTGTTGCCACTGTTTTGGCACTTCTGAAGCATACAGGGAAAGTCTGTTACTTAAGAATCATACAGATAGATGAGAAAATGTAACTCGTGCAGAGCATTTAAGCCCAGTTCCTTGGTTAAAGATCTACCTGTTATTCTCCTCCTAAAGCCCCACCTAACTTAGCCACTTACTTGATGCTGAGAGGGATTTTGGTAATCGCTGCCACATGGCTGCACAGCATACAGGTCTCTGAGAGATTATGGGAAGGCGCAGCTGGAAGCATATGACACAAAGAAAAACATTCTTTCTTCTGTCAGCACTTATATAGATGAAGGTAACCAGTGTTCATTACTAAAGTGCTTGTACTAATGAGCCAGCAAAATATACTGCAGAAACTAACTATTGCCGAGATGGCTTGAAATTAATTTCATCTTCAGGATGAAAGTGGAATTATAAAGGAACTTCTGCATAAAAGATCAAACAGCAATGCTGATACAACATTTATGCGTCCCTGTAAAAGCATTCCCTCTTCCATTCAATCATTACTAATTGAAAGATGGATAAACTATGTCCATGCCATCTAGACAGCTGTCAGGGATAAGGGGTAAGGAGAAAAAGTCATACATGCAATAGCAAGGCAGACTTTTGTTACAGATAGAAGAAATAATAGCAACCAAAAACACTTTCAAAATTATTAGCATTACAATTGAGAAAATGACTCCTGAAATTGACAGTGGTGCATATCATCAAATGTTTAAAAAAAAGATGTTAGGTCCTGTTTCATGTCTGTGGGGAAAAGGAAGGAGGTAAAATGAGAAAGTAAGAATGAAAAACCAAAGTATTTGGGAAGATATCGTAGGCAAGAAACCCTGTGGCAACGAAAGGGCAGGAGCCCAGGAACACAGGTGGATCACGTCTTCCAGCTCTACACCTCCAACCCAGAACTTCAGTTCTTGGAGCCTTGACATGGATGGACAAGCCCTAGGCTTCATACCTGCTTTAAAGTCCTGCTGATCTAAACCCACTTGAGGCCAATTTAATCAACGCTGTGCTTAAGCAGTGTCAGCATCTGGCAGGTTCGGTGCAAGAAGGCTCCAGTGGAGCCAAACCACATGGGTTTTCAGCGCAGTCTAAGGAAAGAGACTGACATCATACACAGCTTAGAATAAGAAATATGGAGATTGATTTACATGCAGCTTGAAACACCAGCCCAGCAGGACTGAGGCTTTCTGTGGAAATGACATGTAGATAAAATATAGCTCTTTTTTAGCAGTGGCTGAAGACTACTCGTCTGCTGAATGTTTCCGGTCTCCACACTGCAGAGGAATCATAGATGCTTCCCAGCGTCTGAACTTCAGAGCCTATCACATGTGGTTTCCCTCTGTAGCCCTGCCAGAAGGCTCTCACTGCAGTTTGTTCTTTTAAAGATTTTCTCTTATATTTTAGCTTTCATTTATTATCCAATTAAACAGCAGCTTATCAAGATTCTTTTCTTTCTCTGTGGTTTCCTTGGCAATCTAGAGTGCCCTAAGGTCCTACTTTGGGACACGTTATGATTCAGTAGGCAGGAAATGCTGAGGAACATGTATTTGCTTACACTTTTAAGACAGGGCAGAGGGGCATACAGGCACACAGGCACTCACAGTAGCTCGGGCACAAAGCCTTGGTAAGAGAAAACACAGTTAAGCAGCTTTTCTAGCTAAGGTTATAAAATCAATGTGCATTTCAAGTAACTCCATTCAGTCTGCTTGATAGAACAGAAGTAATTTCTTTTACCATCAGATAGCAAGAATTAAGTCTTTGTCTATCTTCTGATTAATTGGAAAGTTTGATTTGAGAAAAATAGGACTTCTTTGCTAGACAAGGCTTTCAATGTGGTAGCTGGCAATATGCACATACAATATAAAGTATGTGCACATATATATATAAGCACAACATGCAAACCCCTGAAGTTGAGAAACAATCCATTAATGCTGCTAAATAAACATTCAGAATGGTGTGATTCAGAGATTTAGTAGCAACTATGTTTTGAAAACATGTTTTATGACAGTGGGAAAGGCTTAAGCACAACTGCCAGATCCCCAGGCTTCCAGAGCTCCAGGCCAGGCAGCTGTGGATCCAAGGTGGGCACATTGGTGCAGTGGCTATAAAGCAGGTTTTCGGCCCCTCCTGCAGCATGAAGCAAGCTTATTTAGGGGAATGCAGACTCAGCCTTAACTGTGCCACCTTCCTGTTGGAAGGAACAAGTGAACCTCATGTAATGAAGAACACATGTTTCAGATCAGGCTTGCTGTGTAGATGTTACCATCTTATGATCACTGAGGAGTGCTCACTGGAAATGAATGCTCTAAAGACCAGAAAGGAACAGGAAGCCAGGTTGAAATGAAGGTGAAGCTCCCTGGCAGTAAAGTCAGGACAGGCAAGTTACCAGCCCCAAGAATCCTGTTTATGAGTTTATGGCCAGGAATGCACAGCAATGCTTCCGTGGGGTTCCTTTCAACTTGCCCTTTCAGCAGGTTTAGGCAGTGGGTTCAGAAACAAAGGCAGAAAGCGGCCAAGTTCCTACAGAGTTGGTAGGAGGATGCTAGAGAAGAGCTGAAGACTGCTAAGAGGGAAGAGAGGCTGCTGGAGGAAAGCAAAAACCTAGCTAAAACCGGAGCTGTGAAAGATGTCTGCAGGGTCATCAGTCCCAGCTCAGGCCCGGATCAGCCATCTCAGAACAACTCTTGCCAGAGGTGGTCAAACCAGAAGAGTTTATCCAGCCCCTGCCGGCCTACACCCCATGTTTGTGGTGTGGTAACTAACGCTCACACTTCTGTTAGGAATGTGTGACCTGGTGCATTACAGGACGGCAACCTGGGTGAGAAACTGGAAAAACCAAACCAAACCAAAACACCACTGGTTTGTGTGGCCTGTGAAGAAAGAGGAGAAGGAAAAAAAATGACTGGAATTGCATGACATGGGTGCTGCAATTGACCAAGACAGAGACAATAAGGCCAAAATGCTTTTGAGTCTTCCTGCTCCTGTACAAGTTTCACTTAGCGCTGTTCTGTGGTGTCTGCAGCTCTCTACAACCCTTGCAGACCTGAGCACACAGGTACACGCAGGCTGTGAACACTCACATCGGGATACTAAAAGCCTTGAGCACAATTTCATACCGAGCTGTACGGCAACAGACAGCACGAGCTTGTTTGCGTTTGGCCACCTGTGGCTTTGGATGAAAGATCCTGAGGATAATTCATAGACTTCTGGCTTTTATCCCATTTTACATTTAAAGCCTTTATTATTATTATTTTTAGAAACACACATCAAACATCATAAACAGCCCTAATTTACAGTGCTTCTATTGGGATCAAATGCATAACTGTTAGTAATGACTACCGAAGAATGATATACTAAGCGCTGCCTTTTTTATTTATATAGGAATGGACCTCTTTCAATAGCACAAACTAATGGAAAGCATTGGTCACTCTCTGCTTGGAAATTCAAGATTATTTTAATTTCTCATCCATGCAGCCGAAGGACATCAGGAAGCAGTCTTTAAATATTAAGATTAGTGAACAGGTTGAGCCAACTAACGACAGTTATTTTGGGAACTTGTATTAAAATTGCAGTTATTTCTACAACACAACTTGGTGTTTTTCAGCAAGATGGAATTACTTATAAAAGCCAATACACACTGAAAATGTGTGTTGCCATACATTATTATTTCTGTTTTGATTGTAGTACGGCCCGTTATGGCGTCCATCTTCTGCCTCAGTTCTCAACTGAGAAAGCCAGGATACATTTCTGGATCTAGTCATTCTGATGCTGAAGATACAGAAGAATCAAGCTCTGTTACAAACACACCACAGAAATTTGTTGTATTTTAAAATCTGAAACTTTTATGAATGGTGGCACAGGGAAAGGACTGTGGGTAAGTTTTTTGTCAGAAAGGTAAAAATAATAAGAAAAAAAAAAAAGAAAAAGGAAGGAAAAGACGTATGATAGTTTTAATTTTACTGAATTTTACTGGCAGTATAACAAACAGTCCTTAGAGGCTGTATTGGGTATGACACAACAGGTCTTGGGTAGCCTAGGTCTGCAGAATAAAGTAGTCAAAATGAGTGAGGGAATTAATGAGTGGCACCATTCTCAATCAACAGAAAATATGGAGGTGAAGCAACATATGGAGTTGACTTTATCCCACTTCAGCATAGACACTAATGATGTAATTCAGAGCATGTAAACATTAATTTGAACTGATTTAAGTTCAAGCCATAGCATTCCTCCTCATTACCAAGGCATGTATTCCCTCCTAGTCCCCTGAGGTGCTACTAGCGACCTTTCAATAATGCAATCAATTAATTGAGGGAGCCAGCCCAGCTGAAAGTTAAAGCAGTGGCACATTTTCAGCCAGATCAGGGTCCTAAATCAGAGTGGTTGCAAAAGCCAGCCTTAAGGAGGCACAGAGGTCACAGGCATGGCAGGACCACGGCAGCCTGGACCTCGAGTGGTTTAAACTGCTACAGAACTGCATCCCCCAAAGCAGACTGTCTGTGAGGCCTACAAGATTGAAGTCTAAGCACATATAAAGGTCAAAACATTCTGATCATGTGAAAGCATTCAAGTTTTGGTCCTATTCAACCCACTTAAAATAAGCCACTTCGTAATGAGAAACAAACCTTTTTTTTTTTTTCCCTACTAAATAATATTAACTTCTTCTAAATCCTATGGTAATTTCTGAAAGTGTAAAATGGGCTATCAGAGCATTCAGGCTATGGATCTACTTTTATTCTGACAAACCTGCCAAAAACTTTAAGAGCTGGCAGTGTGACAGGTAGGCAGACTATCTAAAACAGTTACATACTGAGTGTCTGTAGCTCAAACTGTACTGCTTTAACTATTACAAAGATTTTTTTTACCCCTACCTATGGCCATCTAGTTACTGTACAAATTTCCAAGTCAAATTGAAGTGTATTTTTTGGCATTTAAAAATCAAGGTGATGAAATAAAAGCATACAGATGAAGGAATTAAGTATCAAGAGAATACGAATAAAACACACCAAGCACTTTCAAAATCAGTCACAGAAGCCTTCAGTCTGACCTCTGATATCCATATATCCACTGCCATGTTTCTTGTGTGATAATCTATTTCGTGATACATGCTTATGCATCAGAGATCAGAACAGCTATGAAAAGTCAAGCTGAAATTTAAAGAAGTGTTGTTTGGCATCTTTAGTTTGTGTTAGACCAGGCGGAAGCTGTTGGAAGATCACTTCGATTTAACAATGCCTTAGGTTTGTTAGCAAAGAAAAACATTGTGGAACTGAATTCTGATGACAGTGAATAAATACTTCTCTTCCATCAGACCAAATATTTTCATTTTTCATCGTAGTAGCTAGAGGTAAAAGATCCAAAAAGGTTTTGTTCCTAGATGGACTCAGAAATAGTTTAACTGTTGATTTATGGGGGTTGATTATTGCTCCATACTCAGCACTGCTGACATTACACCTGGAGTACTGCAGCACACTTTGGGCATTATACTTCACAACACCAGATGAATTTCTAAGGAAAGCAACCAAAAGGTGGAAAACATGACCTCTGTGAATGAGCTGATGGAACTGGGCTTGCTTGGTTTAAAAAAGAAAGAAACAATATTGACAAATCTTCTGTTTTGTAAAAACTGTAACAAAGATGAGCACATACTGGCATTGGAACTACTAACAATCAACCAAACAGGAGACTGAATACATTTGCAGAAGAAGATTCCATCACATTAAGCTAACAGCTGCCACCATTGGCTCAAGAAGTCCCTGAGACACAAAATATTGGGAATTGCTCATCATTACATGAGCTCCCTTCTCCTGCTCTTCCCTCAGCATCTATTAGTCCCTGTCACAGACAAGATCCCAGAATAATCCAACCCTTTACTGACCAAGTGCCTTTCTCACACTGCCCTCTTTTTCAGATGACAAGCTACATAGAGAAGTGTTAATTCTAAATAGTAGTTAACCATGGGAACAAGCCACTTGCAGAGCAACAGCAGCTCTTCACCAAGCAATTCAAAAGAAAAATGACAGTTTACTACGCTTGAGCCTTTGTTTCTGTTTAAAAAAGAAAAAAAAAAAAAAAAAGAAAAAGGTAGACAACCAGATTACAAAGTTCAGTATAGGCCAACAATTCTGCATACTCCACCATTTAGATTTTTTTTTTTTAAACTGGTAGAGAGGTTAATAATACAATTGCAAATTCTGCTCTCCAGATGCACATAAAATTTCCAGTGCTGTAAACTATCAGCCTGGTCACACAAATGTGCTCAGGGTGGAGTCTGAAACCTCAGTAAAACTGGCTGCTCTACCAAATTTCATCCTGTATTTTTATAACAAACTGCAAGATTTGGTGATCTCTAGTAACCCTCTGTCAGGAGTCAGCTGCCTCATGACTGAAACCAATAGCCGAAGCCCTTATGTTTGCTGATCCTGCTTACAACTGACACAGGCACATTTGACTCCATTTGAAAGATTCTGTGTTGTCTGTAATATTCAATATATGCTTCCATTGTACCAGTGCTACATTTCCATCATGAAGACACACACTAAGAAAAGGAACAATTAATGTCTTTGTATCATAGATCTTTGTCCTTGTTTAAGTCTTTGCCTACCTATATCTGTAGCTGTAAAACCACGTGACACAGAAGATGTCGTGCTAGACTGCAATCCAACTGAAGAAGCAAATACCGTCTTTGGATTGCCCTCCAGATAGGTAGGAGAAAAATAAGTTACTTAACCCTCTATCATACTTGTTTCCTTACAACTTCACAGAGCTGCTTATCAGAAATGGAATATGCAGTTTTTGTTAGCTCTGCTCTTTGCTCTTGTGAGGAACTCTGGATTATAACAGACTGTTTATAAGCAGATAGAACCTGGTGATTAAAGGAAGACATGCTTTGTGTGCTGTAGACTGTTAGCCAAATTTTTACACTGAGAATATTAAATAAATTTAAATAGATGACCTGATAGCAGTTATATACAGATGTGATGGATGAGAGGGAGAGAGAGCAAGTGAATCCAGGTGTTCACATATACAACTTCTAAGACTGCGTTAAGTAAGACCATGTAAATCAGTTTAATTGCTTGTAGAAAATCTCTTTGTTCAAGTAGAATCAGAATTTGCTCCAAAAAGTCATACTTTGATTATACCCATCTCTCATGTCAAGGCTGTAATTTCATAGTACGTTGTCGTTGCCAGTAATGTAAATGCGAGCAATCCTGAGCCTCATGTCAGCAACACAGTATGTGCTGAAACAGCTGTTTGGAGGTAAATGCTGTAAATTGCATCATTAAAATAAACATGATGAAAAATAAACACTAAAAAGGATGTGGGGTGTATTTTTTTTTTTTTTGACCAAGCAGGCTCAGTGGTCTGATTAATAACTTGGCCACAAAAACTTGTGTTGACCCAGATGATGGATGAAAACAAACAACGAATGGTGGATGGGGCTTCTTAGGCCAGTTTCATCACTGAGACCAGCATATTATAAAAATAGGTCCCATGTGAGCTGCCAAGGTCTTTTTTCCACGTCTTTTGCTAAGGACCGAAGCAAAGGAATAAAGAACTAGCAACTCTTACAGAAGTTAAATCTGAAACCTATTTTAGTAGCAATGCGAAGCATTCATGCAACTACTGATATTATCCAAAACTGTGAAGAGAGATATAACTCATATCCTAAATCTGATCATGTTCCCAAGTTAGTATCATAGCCATCTGCATTGTAAACTAAGATTTGGATCCTGTTGGGAAAGTTTAGATGAAAGAATTGGTTTGGGGATACACAATATCAGATCATGAGATGTTGGTAGGCGAGCTTGTGGAAAAATGGTAATGGAACCAACATGCAGCCAGAACAATTACCTAGGAACACAAAATATCTGGGCACTTAGTGAAGAATCAAGGATCTCAAGTCAAGGATGAGGAAGACTTATTTTTCAGAAGCACGGGCAATGCTTCAAACACCACTTAACCAAAACAGTTGTTCGAGTCTTGATTGCTTACCACAGAGGAAATAAAAAAATGTGTTTCATCATCTTATCCTAACCTTTATGGATCTAGAGAAGAGTATATCCTACAACTAAAGAGAGGCTTAGCTTCTGAAAATACTATAAGAATATTCCCTGCCCCCCTCTCCCCAGACACCATCCATCTATCTCCAGTCACTTACGCGTAATTAAGGGCACAAATACAGGGTTTCTGGTTAATGAAGGGTGTCAGAATATTCTTTTAGCCAATCCTTTCTGTCAGGGGAAAGACAGGCATTATATTGTGAAAGAATAGCATAAATCACATACAACCTTCTCTATAAATTGATATTTGCCTATTTAGACTTTGTGAAAAAAAATATACATACTTAGAGCGTTCACACAAAATCACTAGTAGAAGAGAGGTCGAAAGAAAGCACACGTTTCCTGACATATGGTCAAGAGTCCCACCCTACCCTGCTGACCTTCGTTAGCTTCCTCACATCCCAGGACAGCATCCTAGTAAAAGATATTGCTCTGAACCACTTGCTTCTCCACACCCTGTATTCCATAAAACCAACAGGCTCCAAGAGGTAATAAATACTCTAAGTAACTGATGAGGCATTTTGTGACTGGAAGTTTATCCAGGTCCACATACATACAGGTCTGTACAAACAGGCTGTTCTCTCACCAACAGAGGCATGAGATCTTTGTGTCATTTCGTGTCTGAGAGCAAAAGGAAGAGAAGGCAGTGAAACCATTCCCCTGCTCCTCTGTGAGGTGACCATCTGCCATATCCATTTGCTGCTCCTCGTGAAACCACCTCAAGGAAAAAACAACTCGCATAACCTCATATCAAACATCCAAACTTAGGTGTTCACCAAGTTACAAGATACACCTTAGAAAAGTCTTGTTCTCTCATGGATCTTAATCACACAGGTTGTGTGACCCTTGTGATCTAAGGAAAAATGGAAGAACATTAGGGAAGAGCAAATATGCTATTAAAATACCATAGATGTCAGTTTTGCTTTAAGAAAATTACTTCAGGACATAAACAAAAATGTACAAGCAATCATTATATCAAAATCAAACATTATATTAAGGTTCAATTTATAAAAGGTTAACAAATAATTAATAGCTGTTTTAATAAATAGCTATATCATTTTCATCTATTATAAATCCAACAGATAGCTTCTACCTCTCTATAGTACTTTCTACTGATATGCTTAAAACCCTCCCTAACACATACTACACCTTTCTATTATGAATTACAACATTTAGGAGTCATTTATTAACCCTTCATAAAATTCTCTATAAACCTTAATATGAAGCATGACCAACTTTATGCTATTTCAGCCCCATGCCCCAGGACACATAAAATACTAGTTCTTCCAAGTTTTTACTTAAAACTCTACATTTTAGCTGGGAGCATCGCTACCCACAGAGTCACAAATGCCTGTGGTGGCTTAACCAGCTCACTGCAGACATGAGAATTGGTAGAAGATGATCACAGGGAACAGTTCAGGTCCTTCCTTTTTTGTTGGAAGTAACATATGATACAATGACAACTATACCAGAAAGCAAAAGACGGAGTCTGTTGTAATTCAATACATTGTTTTTCATTCTTTTTAGAAAAACAACAACAGCACGTTATGATACAAATAAATAAAACAGAAAACACTAAAGGTAAATTCCAAAACTCACCACTAAGATCTTAAAAAGGCAGCAGCCGACTGTTTGGTGGATGCAGCCTAAATTTGTCTTACCTGCAAATTTTCAATATCCTTCAAGTCCCATTTAGTGTATCAGACTTTGGGAACAAAACGTATTACATTTAGATATCCATTTGTTTTTTCCACCCGGTAATTTCGTCTTCAAGCCCCCACCTTATATTTATTTTTCTACCAAATTGCCTGCTGTTGGTTTAACACAGTTCAGCTCAGACTTACACTTTTCCTTCACTTTCAGAGCCTCTACCTTCATTCTCAAAATCTTCCACAAGGCCTTCACGCTCTTGCCTCTTCTCCTCCTCCTTTTCCTCCTCTTCCTCCTCCTCGTCATCATCTCCAAAAGTCTGTTCTTGCATTGTAGTAAAAGTGAAAGACCTGGCAGCAACTTGTGCAGCCAGACCAGATGTGAAGTTAAAATCTGTTGATATGTGGAGCTGAGCCAGCCTATGCTTTATTTTTGAATGCAATGCATCCTTAGAAGGAGGCTGTGAAACCTCTATTACATCCGCATCGCTTGGCTTGAGATCTTCAACTTCCCCTTCATACTGATAACACATTCTTTCTTCAGCCCCTGTAGAAATACCGTCTTCAGTAGTACTGTCTTTGTTTTTCTCCATCTCAGGATCTTCATACAAATATTCTGTCCTGCTTTTATCAGCAGCATTCACTTTTGGATTAGAGTCTATTTCTTCAGAGTTATCACAACTTTGGCTGCAGTTCTGTTTTTCTGTATCTGAATTCATATGTGATTCCAAATTACTTAGTAGCTTCAGCGATTCTACAGGAGACAAGGGTTTCACTGCAGCTTAAAAAGGGGAAAAAATGAATTGATAACTAAAAGCAAGCTGCTATATATAAATAATATTTGTGTTTGAAAAGGTGCAAGATTGGAAGAGTCAAAATGGATTGAAAAACCAACAAAACACAACAGTAACAAAAAACACAAATCAAAGAAAACCTAAAATTAATAAGTGTTTTCTAACCACAGAGCTGAAATGAAATGTGATAGCTGCTTGTTGGAACTAAGCCTTAAAATCTGTGATATAAAAAGATGGCATGAAATTGATGATGTTCAGAAATGGCATCAAACACAGATGATGCGTTCAACGTTAAAGTAAAAATCTACTGCACTGCATACAGATTTGAACTGTCTTTGTTTTAGACAACGGTTTACCTAATCCGGTTAAGACAGCTGGTACATGAAACAGTCCTCATGTGCAATATCTGATCTCACATCACAACATACAAATACAACACGTATTCATACAGCCAGGTAAGGTGTCCTCACAAATAAAGTGTGGTTTAATTTAGCCTCTCTTGAAGTTAGTAGCAGCAGCGAGTCCCATTGCCAGCAACGGGATGCTTGCCAGGAAGTCTCTCCTCCCAGTGTTAAGGGTTAGTACAACTTGGTACAATCACTTCTTGAAGAACGGACGTCTTTCTTTTTAAGAAAACGATATAATGTCCATTTCCAAGTAACAGATTCCCTAAACTGCAGTAGCTCCATTAGAGTAGCAGCACGAACATAAATGAGAGCAGCAACAGCAGATTCCCAAGTGGCATTTCCCTTTCTAATTCCATTCTGACTTTACCCCTGTAAGCAGAGATGAAAATAACTCTGGGAAATACGCATACTTTTCACGGGAAACAAAATTTACGGTATTAGGATTTTTCCATTGCATCCTATTGCAGCAATATTTATTTTAGCTAGCTGAAGACAGGTGCATCATTATGACTGTCACATTGATAATTATTTTCACGAGCACACTGAAAGACTGTCTTAGAATTTGCATTGTATTGTTTTAAAAACTCATATATCAAAGGAGCACTGCACCAGACTCATCTCAATTATTAACAGAACAGTTTTCTCCCCCTCTTGCATAAAAAAAAAACTAACAAACCAACAAAAAGCAAACACAAACAAAATCCTGGCGCTCATTTCTGCCCATTTGCTTGAAGAGGCAGGAATACACACAATAGTATTATCATTTGGGAGCAAATTTGTTGCCTGCTGCCTCCAAAGAACAGTTCCAAAGGCTAAACTCTAGAAACATAGATACTTCAGGTTGGCAGCTGGGCAATTGGTTGAATTGATTAGTTAATAAACAAGGTAGAATTCACCAATTCTCAGAGTATAGCTTTCCAAATACAGAGATGAGAAAAACTGGGAAAGAGTTTTATAAGAACTGTTGCATGGAAAAGACAAGAGATTGGTAAACAGCTGGGTGCAACACAGCCACTGACAGAATGCAATTTTGTTGGGGGGGGAGGGGAGAAGAAGGATTAGAAGTGATTTTGCACCAGAAGAATGTTGTTTGATATTGTCTGATAAATGAAAACAAATCTCCTAGTAACTTCATGGACCTCTTCAAAGGTACCTCTGTTTTTCTGGTTCAATGGGATGCCCAAGAACCAAAAATAGAAGCACATCAGCACTCCAATAGATAACTGACTGCCCACACTGTAAGCATTATTACCATGGTGATAGGCTTGGGCAAATTTGCTTTAGTCTGGTGTTTCCCTAATACTTTTTCTTCTGGAGTACAGCCTATCATCTGTTCAACTACATGTGGTCTTCTTTGGGCATATCAGCTTGTTGAGAGCTGACCTTTTTCATGTAGAAACCCTCACCAGCCCAGCCCTTTCACTGATGATCCAAAAACCTTAACAAATCAAAATGGCATGCTACGTGCCTAAGGCTGTAGCCTTAGCGTCTTCCGGGATCTTTTTTCACAACAATTGCAAAGTTAAGAGAATGTATGATTTCCGGAATGTGATCGTCCTGTAAAAGCAAGATTTAAGAGGGTGATGGAAAAGGGTCATATCAAAACCATCCACTGGCTTGGGCCGATGCAGACAAGAACACAAACCTTTCTGGTTTAATTCTTCAAGATAAAGCCAACCATCAATATGGGAAGCACAGCTCACAAAAATGTTTCTTAAAGGAATGACTCGTGTACAGATAAATTCATGTCTGCAGGAGAGAGATGTCAGGGTCCATCATGTCATATTTAACTGACTTGTGTTTCTTTTGAAGAAATAATGAAGAAATTCCTTAAAAACAGCAGAAGATGTTATGTCTGCTGACCATATCAATATTTCAGATTAAGACATACAGAGCCTGAGACAAAAGGAGACAATATTAATTATTTTCACAAACTGTCCTTCCTAATATTTTCAACTTTTGTACAGTATGGAAGAAATCTGTGATTAGTCCTAAGCAGCTGAAGGAAATCACACTTTCCTCCCTCCCCACCACAGAATCTCTAATCCTAAAACAATGTAATATTTATATGTGAAAAGGAAAGAACCAACATGAGCCACAAAGGCTTTGAAGCGAATGGTTACTCAAGATACTCCTCTTACAGCTGTTACAGCTGTTCAGGTAAACCAGTCTATTAATTTTTAGAAAGCTATGGCCACAAATGGCCTGAAGATATACTGCTGTGGACAGGTATCAGCTGCTAACCTAGATAGGGAAATATCCTATGCAAGCTCTCCTGACAAAGAACTTTCTGCAACAGTCACTAGATATGTCAGGACTTGAACTGGAGGCAGGATACCTCCTGTCTCCTTTCAAATGACATAAAGAAAAAAGTTGTGAAGCACATACATTTTTGTGGGTTGATTGTCAAAAGAAATAGTCTTTGTTTCTTTGGTATGGTCTGTTACTGTGTGTTCTCACTAAATTACCAAAGGATGCAATCAATGGTCTTTTTATCTGGTAAGCACTGGCAGAGGCGGTGGCTATGCTGCCAAACTTGAGGGTTGTTTTTCTTAACATAGAACATGAAAAATTTTTAGAGGGCTCTTCCTAACCTGTCTGTAAGAGGAAAGAATGAAAATGGGGAAAAGAACAGAAAAAGGAAAAAACAAAGCACTACCAATTTTAAAGATAATAAATCAAGCAGCTCAAGCAGCAAAAGCAATCAAATTGTATCCAGTCTTGTTGCTGGAACTGAAACAGGCTGTCCCGTTGAGGCAAGAGAAATTTTCATTTTCTTATCTTCAAGTTCAAGTGGATGGAGCTACCCAGCAGTACTCAGAATTGGAAAGAGCAGTTTGGAAGAACTCTTCTTGTTAGTATTATTTAACTTTTTTTAAATTATTTTTTGAAAATATATTCTGCATGCTCCCTCTTCCGTGGAAACAAAAGCCTATCTTAGTCTTCTATGAGCCTTTAACATTTCAAAGTCTAGTTCTTCACTTTAATCTACCCATTTTTGTAAGTCTGCGATAAATTCTGATAGTTTCTTTAAATCCTGAAAAATAACTTATTTATGAATCCAATTTAAAATTCATATTTACAGGAAAGCAATGAGAGAAAGTCAGTTCATTTTGTATGGTTTATAGCCTGACAGTTCTCTTTATGCTGTGCTTAATAGCCTTAGCTCAATATGTTTGTTTGGAGCCAAGTTCACATTCCTTTGAGTTCCTTTCAATATATAGTAAAATGATTGCTACAAATAATATAAGGAGATGCAATAAAAAACTAAGGCCACACAGCTCTACCAGATACACTGCTATCGCTGAGCACTATTTGAATTCTAACACAGTCGGAAGCTGATGGTAAACAGACACCTACCCTTTCTTAGAAAGGCATTAATTTTCAAAAGCAATGCTTACCATGGTCGCTGAATAGTAGCTGTTTCCACTTCTGTCTTTCTGCTTCTGAAGCTTTAAAACCCAGTACAGATTTTAGTTCTTGTAACACCCTCTTAGATTCTTCTCTTTCTCGTTTTTGTCTCTCTCTCTCTTCCTGGGAAAAGCAGTCAAAAGCTTCCCTATTATATTCGTTGTCCATATCTGAATAATCAACATATGCTTCTAATTCCTGAAAAAAGAAAAAAACATATTTTTAATCTTCACTTGCAGTGTAGACACTGTACTTCAAGCTGATGCATGACCAAGTGATCTCAACACAAGACAACTGCAGTAGAAGGATGGAGCCTTGTTTGAGCAAAGCCAGTGTATCTGACACAGCTCTCAGTTACATAATTTTGAAGTTCACTCATTTAAAGTGGACTAAAAACATTACTCCAGTCACCCAAGATTTAGTTTCTTACACAGGAACAACTGAGTGATATACCTTGAAAAAGGGAGTCCACAATGACTGGTGGAAATAAGCAATTCTGATTTTTTTTTGTTTGTTTTGTTTTTATTTAATTCACACCATAAGCAATTCTTTCTCAGTCAGGCATTACATTAATTTAAGTTATATCAACCATTATCAAGGAGAAAAGCAATAATATCTGCCTCCAAATTTAACTACAGTGAAGAAAACTACAATATAAAGAAAAATGAACTCCATTTATGTTATGATAGACAGCTGGTAAAGTTATTAGTTCCAGATCTTTGATATGAGGAAAAAAAACCTAGAGAGAAAACAAGTGAGGTAGGCTTAATAGAAGGTGAGGGAAGGAGGGGGTGAGGGAGGGACAGAGCAGAGCATGGATGTCGATCTGCGTGCAGGATGTATCTGTCACTCAGCTTTAGGACAGAGACAAACCTCTCTTCAGGACAGTCCAACACATTACATTACACAGAGCATATTACACAGCAGTTTCCCTGGAGTGGGGAAATGACATGAAGCTGTTCAGCATCACTGTCTGTTTTAGGTACCCAAAAATGTGGACACTATGCAAACTGAAGACAGGCTGGTTTGTTCAGGAGCTTCTTCCTTGTGCTTCTGTGTCAGCTTAATAATATGCAAGTAGGACTCAATTTTATGTACCACCTTTCAGCAATTCAAATTTTTTTTTATGTTACTCTATGTTGCTGCTCTCCTTTTCTGTTGTTTTTTTTTTAACAATACATATAAGAACAAGTGAATACTGGTGCTCTTTTTTTTTTTTTTTTTTTTTTTTAATTTTTCTCCCCAGTATGGGGAATACATTCTCACTGAACATCTAAGGGAAAATAAAAATACATCAATTTTTTCGTTGAGTGCAGTTATGAAATGGCACTGGCTACCTACTTGACCTGCCATGGGACGACAAGAAAGTCACTGCACAAGCAACTGAAAAAGGGATGGATATAGAAAAAAAGCCCATCACTGAAAATAACCTTTTTTTTTACCTGCTCTTCGGGGATTGGATCTCTGTCTTCTATGTATATGGTAGGCTGCATTAAAGGTACTGTAGTACGCTGTAGGTTGTCACAGAAAGCTTCAAGCTTGCCTTTAGGGGAAAACAAAGAAAGGAATGAAGAAAAAAAAAAAAAAAGGAAAAATTTTGAGTCTTGAGTGATATTTTTGACTTGCTCAGGAAGGGTCCAGGCCTTTCCACTAGACAGGATTGGCACATATGAAAAAATAGTTAGAAGGTTCGTTAGAATACATTGAAATACTGTGTTAAAATAGATAAGACACTTAAGCGTTCTCTGATATAAGCTGGGTCTCATGAAACTCACCTTGAAATACTTCAACTAACAGATGTAATTTTTTTTTAATAGGCTTTGAAAGCCTGCAGAAGGCAGGAAAAAATCTGTAAAACCAGAAAATAGACTTGGTGCTCAAGTTTAAAGGCAGAAGTAAAATACGAGATGGCAAATTATAGGCACATCAGCTTCAAATAATTGGAAAATACTGGAAGAAACAAGCAAAACTTATAGGAAGCTACTTGGAAGGCAGCAAGGCGGTAAATGACAGCCAGTGTGGGTTTACTGAGAACAGAAGATGTCAAACCATTCCAATATCCTTTTCCAACATAGTAACAAGTCTTATAAATACAAAAAAGCCAAAGACATCCTGCATTTTGTTTTCAGTATGGCTTTTGACATGCTGTCATTACATACTTTTAAACAAAATACTTAGGCTAGAAGAAGTTGCTATTTGGTGTTACCTCTTGGATAAACATAGCTACCATTTTCAGAGAGGAACAATACATTTAGTGAGGATTTGCCCCAAGTCCAATACTCATCAACATTTCCAATGGGTTAAAAACAAGAACAAAGAAACTTCACACACCAAAAGTGTTTAATCTAATTAAATCTGCTGCGATAGGGATGACCTGCAAGGATACTGATGGGTAGAATAAAAAAAATAATACTGGAAAATTAGAGACACCCCCAGGAAGAATTGGATTTCAGATACAGAGTCCAGTGACAGTGGCTGTGACATTTTGTGCCTTTGAATAGTCAACTGCAGAAATATATGACTGACTGGGCAGCAGCACTGAGAAAAAGATCTGAGGACGCTAGCCAATTATACCCTGCTGCAAGCAAAAAGCCAGACTACATAATAGCACATATAAACAGCAGCACGGATTGTTAGACCCAGGAAATCACTTTTCTGCTCTACTTGGCACTGATCAGGCTGTGGATGGAACATTGTGCCCAGGCTGAGGCTCCTCCATTCAATAATCTTGTAGATCAGCTAAAGGGTGTCTGGAGGAAAACAGCTGAAATGATCAGAGGGCGACATAAAGTATAACCATCACAGATTTGAACAATACAGGGTTATGCAGAGAAGACAGAAATCTTATTAGTTGTCTTCAAATATGTCAGAGAGGGCTATAAAGAGGAAATGGATTTCCATTGTGGGTGGATCAGAAGTACATTTTTTTTTTTAATTGCAGCGAGAGATATTTATGTTCAATACAAGAAAAAAAATTCTACTGGTATGAAGAGCTAAGTGCTGGAGTAGATGCCAGGAAATACTGTAAAATGTCTCTAAAGAGAGGTTTTTAAGAGCAAGCATTTACTCACACATGGGACAAATACTAATATACCCCTGAGAAGAGAAATGGGCTAGAGAACCTTGCCAAACCCCACCCATCCTTATTCTCAATTTCTTATCTATATATTGAATACGTAGGGATGGTATTCTGAAAGTAGGAGGTCACATTAACAATGACTCTACTGGTGCTCAGCTACCTGCTTTTGCACACAAGGAAAATATTTAATTCCCTAGTTGCTCTGGTTGAGCTGAAGATTTGACATTCCAGATGTATCTAAATGCAGTGATCATTTAAAAGAAAGGGGAAGCATGTAGTGAAATGTGAAGTGGAAAGCTGATATGAGATAATTATTTTACAAATATCAAGATGACTTGTTCATTATATAACTGTGCCTTGGAATAAAAGCATTTTAATAATAACAATAATAGCAACAATAAAAATATGCTTCTGAAGGTATGAAGACAAATTTTAAAGAGTAATATGGAAGTCACCAACAAAAGTCTTGCCTTCTTAAATCAGAAGAGTGAAACAGCTGCTCTAATACATACAGGCTGCCATCTGTATGGGAGGATAACATTTCCAAGGGTATGTTTCAAGATTATGAATTCACAGTATTTAAAGATGCTGCTTTAGTTCCTCTCCAATGGATCCAAGGACTGCAAGCACCAGGAGCTTGCAACAGAGTACTATGGTACAAAAAAATCTAAAAAAGTTGTATACATTTGCAAATGTAGAGACAGTTTAAAAGGAAAAAAGGATGGAATTTAAACAATTTGAGGGCCATTATTTCAAAAACTGTTAAAACAACACTAACTAGCCATAAAAGGTGTTCTGCAAAAATAACAGCAGATTATTGTATGCTTGAATCATTGAGGCCTCAAGTGATAAATCAGTTTTGTGTATAAAAAAAAGTGGTGAATGGATACAGAGAAGATGTCTGAAAGTCTTGAATCAAATAATGTTTAAAGCAAGTAGAGACTGATGTGTCTCCATAAATCTATCATTGCCCAATGCTTTCAAGTAGAGATGAATTCCCCTAAGTTGCTGAAACACTGCTTCCTCTCAGGCTCTGTTCTGAATGCGACAGGATCAGTGACTAACAGTACCAGTGGTAGAAATACTCAGAGCCCCGTAAACAAAGTAGTCAAATGATATACATTACTACAGTGGTTACTATACCATAGACTACTATTCTACTACTATTGGTAGTCTATGGTATAGTAAAAACATGCCAGTTTCACCATTCATGAAAGGCTGCTGGGAGTGTCTGAATGTTCAGTTAGACCTAAATGACTTTGACAGAGTTTAACACAAAGAGGTATTTAATATATCTGTAAGAAACCTGCTTTAAGATACAGTGATCTAGAGCAAGAAGTATGAGATTCTTGACCGAGATCCATATGTTCACATAGAAAACAAAAATAAGCAAAACTGCTTTGAAAATAAGTGACAGGCAGCTACCTAGGATGCCACAACTAGGACAGATAACAGTTCAAAGCAGTGGATGGAAACTTTCAATGCATAATTCAGCAGAAGCATTTTGATGCTGGAAAGAGCAGCAAGTTCCCCATTTAATCCTCCCCACAGAGTAACATGGGCCCTTGGCAGCTGCAGCTGGTGGGCAGTGTACTGTCTACTCCTTACCCATGCTGAGAGCAGCACGAACCAAGAAGGGAAAGCAAAGCTACATTTTTGCTCAGTACATAATTGTGGTAAGATCCAAACCCAAGGAAACAGTAAATTTAAACACTGCATACCCTTTTCAGTTTCAGATGAAGAAGCAAAAAGGATTGACTTTGTTTTAATACTAAGCACAATTATAAGTTACTGCTAAAAATATTCACTATTTATAGCTTTTAAGTTATGCAATATTTCCTCTCAAAACTGAATTGAAACCATCAAGAACAGCTCCATCTTCATCACTGTTCATAACTGATGTTGAAAATGGCATTGCTACTGCTCTGCTTTGGTTAGTTGAACAAAAACAGTTAAATTTATTACACCAAAAGCATTGGGCATCCACTTGACACAACGCTGTACTTTGATAGGGTTCTTGCTACTGCTCTTGTAAAAATAATTAATTTGATTTTACATAACACTACGTAAAAACAGAAGATGTGCTTAGCTGTTACATTATTTCAGCAGGGAGGTATCTTCTTTCAAAGTGCTTTCAGGAAGCATTGAAGAAAGCCTCAGAAGAAAGCCTCAGACATAATTTAATGAAGTAATTCACATAATCATGACTGACAGACCAGCTGTTAAGATGTGCAGAAAGAGATCAGAAGAATTATATTTGATTTCATGCACAGCTTGAAAAGTTCAACTCACAGAAGCTGAACTGCACAGAAATACACTAGAAAAGTCAAATGTAGCCACATAAAAACAGTTTTCTCCAATCAACCTAATTCAAAAGTAGTTCATGTGGAGTAACTCAGTAAACTTGTTGCAAAATAGAGATTCAAACCCCACACATTTCCAGGAAAGTCACTGGAAAAAACAGAAAGTGAAAGATTTCTTTTTTAAATTTAATTTCTTACACAATCCCTTTTCTCTAAGTCATATACTAAGTCATTTTTACTAGGTAAAACTAGGTAAAATACTAAGTCATATACAAGGTAAAAACATAACTAAAATAACTAAAAATACTATGGCATGTAGTCTAGAAAGAACATTTAAGAAAAGGGGAGAAAACCAGTCAGTAGAACTGCTGGTTGTAGAAGGTATCAACAAAACACAACAGGCTAATACATGCAAATCAAACTACATCCAATATTTAGTAGTTATATATGTAGTTAACAAACTACATCCCATATTTTCACTGATTGTTTTACAGAGCTGTGAGAGGAAATCACAAGAGTGGACAATTAGGCAAGGTACACACAATTTTTGTTACACCATGTCTGGACCTGCATGGAACCCTGGTCTGTGTAGGCAGTAGATTTGCCAGTGCTCCCAGTTCTGATGAACAAGGTCAGCTTGGACATCTGTTGGCCCACAGCAATATTCATCCGCTTACTGAATACACCACCTATATATAATTAAGACCTTAGCTCACTATAGTTACGGATTTCTGTAGGTAACTTGCTGATATATCCCAAGTCATAATTTTCCTAATGTGTTCTCAATTACCAGCATTATTCAGATGCTGAGCTGTACCTTTCTAGGCCAATAAAGACACTCTGGAAAAAAAAAAAAAGATTAGAAATTATATGTTCAACTCTATGTCAGGAAAGCCTAAGTTCACTTCAATTACTTAAGCTAGATGTGATTCACAAGGATAACAGCATGGGCAGTACAGGTCACTAAGATGAGGGACATAAGGCGAAACTTTGGGATGTGCTGCTCACATTAACTTCTAAGCCCACAGATTAGCTCGCTCTCTCTCTGAAAAAGAAGGCAAACAGGTATTATACGTTCAATACATACTCTACAATTCAAAATGTTTCAGGAAACATCAATGTCAAGAAAGTTTCATGAAAAGGTAATTGAAATTTCAATTACCTTATTTTAATGTGATAAATACAAGAAAATCTCAAGGATGATTAATCAAAATCCTACCCATTAAAGACGTCATTCGCCATTCACAGGCAAAAAGCCACTCTTGGTCTACACTTAAAAATGTATGATCTGATTCCACATGTTTAACAGACAGTTCACACGTTTATATTTTTTCTAAAACAAAAGTTTCAATGTCATCACAATGAAAAAGTCTGACATGTATATAGCTTTTCAAACAGTATGGTTTTAAAACCTCTCTAACTAAAATTCAGATACACAGTCTGAATGCAGTTTTTGATCCATCTGACCATTCCATCTCTATAGCGTATTCCATTAGTTGCCAAATTAAACTTTCATATTTACCTTTTTTATTTGGATTTTTTCCACTCATTTTTTCCACCTGAGAAATGGCTTCTTCCCAGCAGCTGTTGCTTGCCTGCATATGAGGCTGAATAAACTTTAGTTTTTGTTCCAGAACCTGATGGGCTTCCGTTGTCAATTCAGGCGTCTCCTTAGTGCTAACAAGTTTTTCAAGTTCATCCTCAAGAATTATTACCCTAAGCAATAAAACGAGCAAAAATAAGTAACAATAAATATTTTACTTTACAATTCTCCAAGTATTTAATCTAATTATGTCATGTTATTTTCTGCAGCTTCTCAACACCCAGTTTTAAAAATAATATCCCTTCCTCCACATCAAGAAACACTGTTCAACTACACTCATTACAGTAATTCCTAGAAGTAAGATTAAAAGTGTAGAACATTTTCAACTATTTCACCAAGGCAGTGATGAAACTTTAAAAATATTTACTAGATAGTTACTATGAGCTGAACTTCTATAGCATTTGGTATGTTACAAAATCAATGAAAGATGTATATTGATTTTTTTTCAAGGAAGTGACAAAAGCAAAGAGATATTAATGCACCGATTGGCTTTGATTTTGTCACCAGATATCTAAAGAATAACCAGGAAATAGTATCAGATTCCACATAGAACCAAGGCTCTTTGACCCAACTCTATGTGAAGATACACCTAGTAGGCGACACAGCTGAAAGCTCAGACACAGCAATAGAGAGCATGAGAATGTAAGTGGTAAAATACTCTTTCAAGCACTGTTGAGAGAATTCTACTGTCAAATAAATCTTCTAAAGTGTAGCTAGTACCTTGGAAACTGACATCTTCAGTAGAATCAATTATGAACAGAACAGGCATGAATTACTTGCAATGTCTATAGGTATCTACTTTTTTGTTTCTAATCTAGGATGGAAACTGACAATTCAGAGAGCTTGAGTTAGAAGCCTTCTTCCCACAGGCATGTTCTCCTAATTCATGCATACACTTACTCATTCAGCAGTGCCTTCAGATGAAGCTGCAAGCTGCGTACTGCTGTTTGAAGACTGTTCAACTCCCTCGACTTCTGCTTTGTTCTGGTTGGACGCTCGAAACCTGACTGATGCTGAGTTTCAAAGTACCGATAAAACTCATAGCTTCGCTTTAGCTCCTCCAAGCAGGCAGCATGTGTATGAGGTAGGCCTTGAGTCACATCAGACAAGATATGATGAGGCAAACGTTCAGGGGAGATCAAGGGCTTGGGGGATGCATTGGCTGGCGAGAGGAGCAGTACCAGCCTCCTGAAGAATTCTGAACTCTGCCCTACCCAGAGCTGAAACAGAACCTGTAAAACAGGGTGAGGTTAGCTCTGTGCGCCTGGAATACAGCCAGCTTCCAAATAAATGTACAGATATAGAATGCAAAAACATTCCTCGGCCCACCGCAGCAGCTCTGAAAAACGGAGAAAATCTGCTTCATGTTTTTGAAGGGTATCCCAGACCATGAGAGTTCAGATCTTGTGAACCTTAGGTGACTGTTAATTCTTTCATGAAGTCCATTACATGCAATTATGTTCAAAAGGTTGTCAGAGACCTACAATTTCATATTCTCACCAGTCTCATTATTTGCTATAATCTCCAAATACCCTACAGCTTACAAATAGCAGCCAAAATTCCAGTGGTAGCAAAGACATTTTTTCCTTTATAACATCAAGCTATCAGTTTTATGATCTACTTACTAACTACTGCCTTGGCCCACACCCAACCTTGAAACACGAGTCTAATTGCACTGTACTTCAACAAAAAACATTCTACCTCTGGAGAAAGCTGAGCTGCTAACTCACTTTTTTTTTTTTTTTTTTTTTTCAGCCAAAGTAAGAAATGTCAGCAGTGCCATTAAGGGAAGGAAAGACCTCATGCTATGTGAAGAGATGATTCAATTCACAATATTATATATGGTACAAAAGAGTTCAGGCAATTGGGGAACAGGCAAACCCGCAACTTTGGTTTCTCAGAAATTTCCACTTCAAATGCAATGAAAACAACTGTTTTCTTTCTTTATGGAAGACCATTGTCTTTGCAGACCGCGACAAAACAGTATCATCTTATACCTCTAAAATAAAAGGATAGGTTATGACACTTTAGACACTTTACTCTGCAAAATCAGTCATTATTAACAAGGATCAGCTTCAGGTAAATGCAGGGTATAGTCTGAAACCTATTCCCAAGCATTCCAGACTGAGGAAGACAAAGTAATTACTCACCATGTCTTTTTCTCTGCTACAGAATAGGACCGACAATTTACTTGTTCAGATTTTTTTTCTTTTTAATCTACAGGACTTGCAATGAGATACATGCAACTTTGCACTCTTACTACTATTGACCAGGAACATTTTTTTTTTTTTTCAGTACAGAACAATCAAGAGCAAAACACTCAAAACAATAGCACAAAAAAAATAAATGCCTTCAGATCAATGTGGTCAGATATACGCAATGATGTATCAAAACCACCTGGATGTGAAGTGACAAAATATTCCAGAAGGGAAAAAAAATCAATTCAAAAAACATGTTTATGAGAAGAAATAACAGCGTTTGAGATTAACTGAAAAAAGAGCACACATACAAGAATGATTTGGCTAGGTATTAAAAAACAAAAGCAACAAAAAAAAAACAAAACACCACAAGCCAAGTCAGGTTAGGAAAGCAAGGGGTGGAGGAAGCAAACAAATTGGCAGGAATTACCTAAGTGTCTCTGAAGGTGTGGTACCTCGGATAAAGAGTCAAGAGCTCAGGTTATAATGAACACAGAAGACAACCAAACCCTTCCTCCAGACAGAAGGCAAAAGCAGTGAAAAGGTAGCACACAAAAGTAGTGAACTTCAGGAAATGAAAACTCAAAATCCACATGAAAAAAGGTACAAAGGATGAGAGAAAAGGAAATTCCAGATGTATTTAGGGTTGAAAATAGTTTGTTCTAGCCATAAATGTTGATGATTTTTATCTGTATTCAGACTTGACACAAAACATCAACTGACGTTTCTCAACTTGGATCAGTATTTAATTTCAAGCCAAAAAATTTTACTCTTTAAACTGGTTTAGTTCAAGGACAAGGTAGCCAAAACCCATAGGCTACACTGGTCATATGGGCTAAGCATGGGCTTGAATGAAAATAAAAATATTCACCAAATCTGATACAGGTCTGTATTTTACCTGCATTTTAAAATAACGGAAAGTGCTCTTAAAGGAAAAAAAAAAAAGAAGAAAAAGAAAAGAAACAAAACAAAACAAACAAACAAACAAAAATAAAGAGGACTACACATAGATCCAGGGCTCGCAATACAAATATGCCCCAAGGTTATCTAACTATTTTGTTACTACAGTACAAATCTGCTTAGATTTATGTTAATTTAGCTTGACTCAACTACACCACACCCAGCCTACACCACTGTCATCAGTTAAGGCAAATTCCGACTTTCTAGTTGTGAGTTTAACTCTACCCAGAAAGTATTCCATCCAGTTTAATTAAAACAGATTTCACTGAAATTGCAAGTAAACAAAGTCTTAGTTTACAAGCTTGGGCAACTCTAATTGACTTCTCGAGCTTAAAGAGAAATGGGTAAGTCGGCTTGTGTGATTGTAATTAGAAGTTCAGCTCATTAAAAGGCAAGAAAAAGTCCCCCAAACTTACATCTGATGTAGCACATAGCTTACAACCAATTAGACAAAACCTCAAAGCTTTGCAACTACTATTGCTGGTGCCATTTACGGTCAGAAGAAAAGAAATCAAGGCCTAGAAATTACGTGAATAAAATGCAACAAGAGCCAACCTCATAAAAACAAAGAAGTCACATAATGGAATTTTCCATTAAAAAAAAAAATAGTAAAATGGAACTGCTTAGGCACAGAACCACTAGAGCATAGAAGGTTTGCATTCAAATTAGCCCTAATTGCAAACATTTACTCAAGCATATTAAAAATACTTAACATCTCAAAACAAAATAGATTAAAAAGGCCATTAAATGATTGTCATTCTGCTCAGTTAAACATCTTTTCAAAGATCAAAGAACTTCACTGGATCATGGCAGCAGGGGTCCATGCTTATGATTTACACTTCTCTGTGTAGCCAAATGCATCTATTCCCTTTGACAATTACAACTAATTTACATCTTTGGATGTCTCTCTTTTTATTAAAGTCAAGCGATTAATTAAAAAGATTTAAGTACAAACCTCGAAATCATTTTATTTGTCTGGAATCATGTGAAATCAAAGAACAAAAGCTCAGGTTTAAGAAGGAGGTTGATCAAGCTGATTATAAAACACTGACTTGAATTTGTATGATTGACAGAACAAAATCCTCGTGTTGTATTGTGCAACTTCTCTTCAAATACATGCAAAAAGAAATCACGTAATGCCAATACATGTAGAAACACATGATATGAGACAAATTTTACCTCCTTCCTCAGTTGACTGTGCTACTACAGGCTAGTATACACAAGCCAAATGGCCTCATGACAACTGAAAAAAAAATTCATGCCGAGACATCGTGGATGTGCCTGTTCTTTTAGAAGAGATTACCTTGAGTGCAGGCAAGCTGAAGCCATCTGTGAGATTGTGT
Source organism: Nettapus auritus (assembly GCA_011076525.1). Lineage (NCBI taxonomy): Eukaryota > Metazoa > Chordata > Aves > Anseriformes > Anatidae > Nettapus > Nettapus auritus. The sequence goes on from CM021765.1 coordinate 46,765,687, forward strand.
GCCTCCTCTTCAGACACCTGCTCTTCACTCAGTCCTAGACCCAGCTCCTTGAAAGGGACTACACAGATATAGCTGGTCACGTTGTCGCTCTCAGAGTTCAGAGGGTAGGTTTAGCCAGAGTTAAGGTGGGTAGCAAAGCAACTTTTGCATTAAAAACAAAAGGCAAAAAAACAGCTAACAAGGTCTCTTATTTCTGGTAATTTAAATGAAAGAACATGTAATCCCTGTTTAGTTGAACCCAAACTGAACTTCTAATTGAACTTCTTCCAAACTCTCTTCATAGCACAGGTTTTAAAGGCTAAGAGAAGGATGAGGTAAGACCTTGACTAAACATCCAATAATATAACATTAATAATGTAAGACACTAAATAGAACTACCTAAAAAGAAACAAATGAAAACATATTGATGAAAATCCCTGCACTCCTTTCAAGTTAGACTGCTTTAGCTTCAATTAGTAATTTCCCAACAATTAGATCATGTCAATCTCACAACAGAAATCATTATAACAGAGGAGAGAGGAAGACAACATTTGTGCAATTAGGAGTTTCAAAGGTAGCCTATGTTATAGACCAAACTCAGGACAACTGCAGGAACTTCCTGCAGGTCCTGCTTGTGGAGGGACTGCTCGGGGACCTTTGCAATAACTATTCTTTGATATTTCAGAGAAATAAAGAAGAGCAGCTCCCAGTTGTCGTACTGTTAATTCAAAACCAAACTTCCCAACACAACAACCTGTACAGTAAGGTTTCCTACAGCCAAAGCTCAATTATTTTTAACATATTTTGTGAGGATACAATATTCCCATCACTTTGCTCTGTGTGCCAGCAGTGACTTTGACACTTTAATGAGTAATCAGCTAAGAAAGTTGCTGGAGTATGGCTTTGATCACTGTGCTTTGTTACCTAGTTTACAAAGTAGCTTAGTTAATTTAGGCCCCAATCAGTGCTGTTTGCCTGAGAAATCTCAGTAAATATGCATTTTAATAGAACTATTCACACATAAAAATATAACTACATGAGAAAAAGTCAATTCTTTCAAAGCACTTTTCTGCTGATGCTAGAATCATAAGATTCTATGGTAAATCATATCATAGTAATTATCATGGTAATTTTTCTATTTAAAAAAATGTACCTTTCGAACCCTCAAACTGTGGTGAAATGCTTAAAAATAGGAAACAAGCACAATATAACTCTAATGCCAGAGGAACAGATAAAAATAATCCATAGACTAGGCAGCATTTCTTTTAGAATAGTGCTAATTTTAAGCAGACCTTACGCTGGGTAAAGAGGAGATGCGACAGTTCAAGTTTTCTATACGTCGAGAATAAATATCCAGTCAAAAAACAGTAAAATTTGCTTTAAAAAAAAGAATTTATGACTCATTGTCATAAGCACACCTTTGTTCCAAAGGGGGAAAAAAAAAAAAAAAAAAAGAAAGAAATTGCAAAGCATTCATGAAAATACTTTTAATTTCAACTATCTTATTTTCCTCTATGCTTTGATTTACAAACTGAATGCTCTTGTCTCTTGGGTCACATAAAGCCCATCAGAAGTACTTGTCTCTTGTCCAACTAATATGATTTCTGGGGAAGCTACAAGTTCCACCTGCCTTCACTCCCAAATTTTCCACCTGCTAAACTCTCGTAGGATTGAACTTGCAATAGTGATTTGCTCAAGAAAATATTTATCACTTGCATAGAAGAACAGTGCATAAAGTGATTTTTCTGTGGCTCAGGAAACAGCAATACTACGTCTCCGGGCTCTGAACAAACAAATAAATCTCTCCCTAATTCCTCCCGAAAGTCCAGGAAGAAAGAAGCCTGTTAAGTGTCCTCCAGAAGCACGAATGCAGGTGAAGACCTGCAATGCAATTGCAGATTGAAGCAATGCAAATGACTCAGGAACACAACATGCTGTTGTCACCAGCTGCTGTTGTCACACGGTGTCGGCTGTGTCAGCTATTCTAAATTAACCTGACTGCGTGCCCAGCAGATGGAGCACAGGGGATGAGGGTGTTAACTCCACCAGAGATCACAAAATCAGGTCAGAACCCTTTAGGACCAATTATCTTAGAGACTGATAATATTCTGTGGTAATCTTTTTTTCCTGCAACAAGGCATTTCCAAAGCATCAGCATCTTAAAAAGAAGTTTAGACACATGTTGATTTCTAAATCATGCTAAAAATTGCAAGGAACCTCTCAAACGGGTGGTTTGACCAAATGAGCCACTTATCCATAGTACATCTCAACAGGGGATTCCCAACAAACTCCCATGTCTTCTGCCTTGTCCTCTTACTTCCAATCATTTTTGTTAAGAATATACATGTATTTCCTTAATGCACTTTGATCTAAACCATAAGATGTCTCTCTTTTTATTCACACTGAGAGATTAGCTAAAAAGACGCAAGTAAATAAACTTACATAACTTAGGTGTTTCTGTCTCTGAGGAATGCTTTATTTATCTGTTCAACTTATATTCCTCATTAGCTTGGAGCAAGGAAAGACAAAGCTACTTAATAACAAACTGTCACATCCAAAACAAAATATCTGTACAATGAATATGTAACCTCTGCCAGGAGGCTCATCTTACTTATAAAAAAGCAGCAGTACTAATGTACCCACTTACACAACAATTTCATATTTGTACTTTGCTCTTCAAAAGCACATTCTCGTCTGAAGATCTAATGAGGGCCTCAAAGTATTCCTAAGAAACCCAAGCCGCTCTCATAAAATTCTCACCCACTGGAAGGGATGAGCAAAGCATGTGATGAACTGGCTGGTCAACAAAAAAAAACACATCTAACTGAAAAATTCTCAAGCATCTTTGCTTAGACCTTCCAGAAATGGATTTCTGATTTAGGCTTTTACAATCCAAAGATACTACAATTATATATATTTAGCTTGTGTGAGGTTTTCTCGTGCAAACTCTCTCTCCCAAATGAAAAAGTGTTTTTCTAACATTTCATGAAGTAATAACTAAACTTTTTACAAAGGAAAAGGAACAAATTTTACTAGATTTACAAGGAGAATATTTACAAGTTTTCCCAAGCTCAGTGCATCTCATATACATAGAACAGATTTTATATTCGCTACACCATAATGAGACACCATTCAATTTAGAAACATTAGAATCACAGAATATTCTGAGTTGGATGGGACTCACAAGGATCACCAAGTCCAACTCCTGGCTCCACACAGGTCCACCCAAAAGTCGAAGGCCTTATTCTCAAAATTAAAGTTGCTTGACTTTATATGGTCAAACTCCCAGGTCCTAACTATCAATACAGTTGAATGGAAATGGAGTATCACACCATATTTCTTCAGCTGAGAATTAGACTGTTAACAACATCCAGTAACATAAGCTACAAAATTTCCTCCATCCAGCTTGAGTATAATTAAATCAGTGCATAAACCATAGATTCTTATGATGCAGAACCCACAAGGCTCTTCAGCATAAAAATATTAAATGATAGGCTCACTGACTAAAGTATTACCTCCAAGTTATTACACAGTTCAATGGAGTATAGTGCAGAGATTTCCTGTGCTACTAGTGACTAGTTTGCATGACATCCTGTTAATACTCAACCCAAAATATCTAATTTCCAGCTTAAGCTTTCAACCACTGCATCCTGCTATACCCTTATTTTCCAGGTTAAAGGAGAAATACTCTTTTCTCCTCTATAACTTTTTCTTCTGTGACTTTGAGCAAGGTACTCTTCGTGTACTCTTCCTGACATGAACAAGTCAGAGTAAGTATGGCAGGAGAAAACACTGAATTGTTTCTGCAAGTTCACAGCCGTCACTTCCCATGAAATGTAAAGAATCCATCTCTTGAAATATTACTGGTCCACTGAGTCTGACAGAAATACCTGGTATAAGCTAAAGTATAATCGTATATTTTTTTTCTATTTTACATATGAACACATTTTAATTAGGAAGATATTAATTTATTCCGTTCACTGAAATGAGCTAAAAAGTGGCATACTGGCCACAAGCAAATACTACCAATCTTCTAGTCCTACTGACGTGAGTAATGATAACATACCAGGTTTATGCAATTTGTATTGCATATTTGTATTTACATAGTAAAGCTGTGAATTAAGATTTTTAATTCTCTGTAACAACCTCATCAGACAGATCTCCCTCTTACTCATTTGAGATATACATGACCATAAAAGCCTAATTTAACACAAATATTTAAACAGTAGAAATAATACTGATGGGTATAAAATCTACAATGAATGGATTAGCACAGACCAACATATACCTTATCATTTAAGGTGTATTTAATAATTTATTTTTACCTTTCACTCATTTGTGTCTACAGTTAAGATCAACACTTAAATCAGCAAGTTTTTAACTCAGCTCAACGGTCACCAGCTCAGCCACTCAAGTATATACTCTTCCTTGTCTCTCTTGAAGTTATACATAAAGCAAGTGCCTAAGGTTTAAAACAGCTTCTCTTTGGCTTCCAATAGCATTGGTCTTACTGATTCAAAGTATGAATTTGAGGCTTATTTCAGAAATAATCAAATACATTAAAGTGTATGTAACAACCTACTTCAGTTACAAGCATTTCTAGTAACTTCTGAACAGGTAAGAATGCTTTAAATGAAAACTTACCTTAAATTGTAGTATACCTTTTACTACACCAGTGAATTCAGTACCATTTTCTGTATTACTTTAACCATTTTATGTCATAATAGACATGTCTCTGTTCAAGAGCTATTGTCTTAAGGCAACGATTATCACCAGATGTACAGTAATTCTCAGTCTCAATTTTCCAGGTTCATTATAAGAAAGACAAAGATGAAAGAAAATGGGGCATTCTGCACATTATCATCCTTTTGTATCCACTGAACCACACAGAGGACCTAGACTGTGACTGTGACCTTATTTTGATAACTAGACATCACACAAAAATGACCTCTAGAGTCAGAGATTCACCACTGTTGTTGAATGACAAGCATCATCCCCATGTAATGATATCAACTGAATACTGTCAACCAAGGAAAGCAAACTGTAATATAGAAAATTATTTCCCATTGACACATGCTTCAAAGTTTGGCTCTTTTCTGACTTTTTTTTTTTGAAACATCTTATTTCAGTGTCAGACTCTCATGAAAGAAAAGCAGACAGCAATATTAGAAGGTTGGTAGAGCAGAAGAAAACATAATGGATCAAATCCTCAAGTGACATAAATAGATACAACACTGTAGAAGATGAATGGTGAGCATTTACGTCATGTGAAGATCCAGTTCTACTTTCATATCCATTCATTCTCGTATCTAAGTGCTGTGGCCAATCAGCCAACAAATTTTCAGTGTTCTCTTCCCCCATGACGAACTCTCACATTGCATGTACTGTTTATTTGTTTATGCTGTCAATAAATTACTACTTCCTTATTTTATACAGAACAAAATGACCCTAAAGAATAAAGTCATCTATTGAAATGGAACTAACCTTTGATCCTTAGTATATTAGCTGGGAAGACTCAAGTTTTACTGCCCTTGAGACTAGGAGGCATTTCACATATAGAATTTCTACTGAAAAATGTTTCAAGCAAAAAAACAACCACAGTTTTTCACTTGCATAAATACAGAGATACATCTGCTCCACTACAGAGACACAAACTAATATCCAGTAAAACACTTAAAAATATTAAGCAGTATTAAGATTAATCAGGAAAAAGGGGCTTTTATTATTTTTAAATATATAATATTGTTCCAAATAGTGAATATTTGGAATTTTTCTCTATTTTTTTCTCCTTAAATAAAGGTATTTTGTTTTCTTGATTAATAGGGCTACTGAATTCATGTCTTTCATAGTGCTCAGAAAAAGCAACTTTCAAATAGAAATTCATTAGTTCATATTCAGATACCCTAGAGGAGATTAAGTTGATAAAATCTTCTGATTTTGCACAAAGCAGAACTTACTAAAAATAACTGTAGAAGTCAGAATTGGGATCTCTTTTCCAGACTTTGGGTGGAAGTTGCTTTCCTTTAATTTATCAACACTCCTTTCCTTCAGTTTATCACCTTTATCCCTTTATTTAATCTCTCCAGTTACTCCTTCCCCTTGCTGTAGGCCAGATTTGTACTAATGACAAGATGACGGACAAGAGCATTAAGGTTGTCACAACTGGCAGGTGTGAATGCTTCTGACATGAAGGTATCTTTGCCCCCTCCAGCGTAAGCGTACTATTTAATTGCACAAGGCAGTGGAATCTATTTGAAAGATGCTCCTTGCCATCAACACCCGTACAGTACATGGAGTATTTTCAGGCATTCATGATATGCAGGGAAATCTACAAATTAAGACAACTGGAAACTACTTTAAAGCTGCTCTTAATTATTTTGGTGAGGAGGAGGAATCATTTACCCACCTACCTCCCATTTAAATTCCCTGCTTTCAGTTTATGAGCACTGATGATTTGACCAAGTCTGCATCTCAACTCACATGCTGTGTCACTCTTTTTTCCATTCTGTTCTGCACTTATTAAGTTCAGCAGTTAGAAAACTAGTGGACTGTCTAATTGACACCAATGTTCCTTGAACCTGTAACCTCCACAGTCAAAGCAACACACCTTTTCATAGCAACTACTAGACTTCCTTCCTTCATGCTGGAGGATATTTGTGAAGGCCATGTCCACTGATCTCATTTTCAAATCCCTTCTTGTGTTTTTAGAAGCAATTCTTGATTAATGCCAAGTTAGGTACCAGTTGCCTCTACTAACATGTTTGAACTAGTCATATTTTTTTTTCCTTTATGCCGCCAATGCACCTTAATCCTCAGTGGTAACAGTTAAGCCTTGAGCTGAGAATGAGGATGCCTACATGAGTTACTACTTTGCTAATATTTATATTTGCAAATATTTATTTCCTTCAAAGTGAATGCACGCTCTCACACTTTGTTCCAGGAAGGCAAAACAAGTTATTTGTCATGACAGATTTTCAACAATTGCATTACCAGCAGCTTTTTTTTTTTTTTTTTTCCCTACATGAAGTTTTTCAGATCAGAAACATATCTGTTTTATGCCTTTACCATTTTATTTTTTGCTACAATAGAGGGTAAAGGCATTGTTATTTCCTATGTAGTGGAATAAACACAGTAAAAAAATCTTGAAATGCTAACGCCGTTAAAGTACACAATTCACTGAGGAAATGTAGATGATGCTTCACAAAATCAAATCTGAACAAGTGTTCTAGTTTGGTTCAGGGTAGAAACTCCTCACTCATTTGGCTAATTATTGTAATGAGAGTTTTCACCCAGCTTGTCTGAAACAGAAAATCAACTTATCTTTGAACATGGGGACAATGAGAGAATGGGCTCATCAGTCAGAGGAAAGGTTATTTTTGTGCAAGGGAAAACAATTGCTAAAAGTAATTAAAAACAAAATCACAAAGGACTCTCAAGTACTTCAGTACTTTCACTAGAGCCATGGGCATCAATAATCAGAACAATGTTTTCAGTATATAGGATTTTATCTCACATTGCACAGTGCAAAAACAAGGAGAAAAAAAAAAGACTGTTCAACCAAGCATAAGCCCAAATTTACTATGCCACCTTTCTTTTATCTCATTTAGATATGTAATTAGATTGTATGTTTCTAGACATGCCGACTCTAAACATTGGCACAACCGTAGGTAGGTAACATTAATGGAATAACAGAACTGTTTTTTGTTGTTGTTGTGTTGTTGTTTTTTACAAAAAGGATATTTTTTCAGCATGTACAGAGTAGCCAGTCTTGAAGCTCGAAAGTTGGCTCTGACAGATCGATAAACAGCTTTCCGGAGACCAATGAGATGTTGACTAGGATGTTGTCCAGCTTTATTAAATGGGCAAGCGGCACTGACCCTGTCAAGCAAACTTGAAAAGTAAAATGTGATACAACTGTACAGATGTCCTAAAGTATTTTTAAAGACAGTACATCAGTTTTCTTATTCCATTACTTAGAAACTTTTTCAAATTGCTTAGTAGCTATGACAGAAAAAAAATAAATCTATATATATATAAAAAATCCATCATATCAATGACTTATTTAATCAAAATCTTAGATAAGCAGATAGGAGTCCTCAAAAGGCGGCCTGATTCCATTCTCATCTGAGCCACGGTAAAACTCCTGAGGACATTTGTCTTCTCCAAAGTGTTCAAAAAGAATATACTAAACGTAGACAGGTCACAACATTTTTTCTGATACAAAACTGTTGCATGCCCAGTACAAGTTTTGGAAATTTTAACATGCAGATATGTAACATATACCTCTTTATATACAAATTTGCTCTTTAAACTATTTTTGCAGAAAAAAATGGGCTACTATTTTTTGTTTTCCATGTAAAACAGTATTTTCTTTCAAGCTGTCCCTGCAGAATTCTTCTCTAGGTCAACAGAAATATTATATAAATGGGGAAATTTTACCCATTTCCAAATTTTCCAATTTTACCAATTATGCAATGAATGACAGCAATGTTTTCTGGAAGCTAAGACAGGTAAACACATGAAATATATGCAATTAAATCAGCATATTTGAAAATAAGCTTTGGTATTCATATATTCAGGTGAATATACAATTTAAAAGAAACTATGACACTTACTTATTTGACTATACTTCAGAATAGCTCTAGAATTGTAAGAAATGGCCTAATGTGGAAATAAACTGAATTGTGAACTGCATAAATGTTAAATATGTCCATGCAACACTAAGCTGTAGATAAAGGAAAAAATATTAGTTACTTCTGTTCATGTACAGTCTTGATGCCAAACCCATGACTGCAACATTGAAAATAGTGGACAGTTCACCCTCTCTACCTGCTGACATCATTTTTACTAGAACCAGCTCAGGAATGGATGTTGTGTGGTCTGCAAGAGTGATGAATTGTTTGGGGACTGGAGCCTGCTTCTGCTCTCACCTTGCTCAGACTGCTCAGGCAATAAGGTGATTTCACATCTTCAGTCACATAAAAGGGAAAAGCATAGTGGGTACCTGGGAAGATGAGCGTGTTGCTGCACTGATAACTATTTTGTCTAGCCTATTTCCATCTTAACAAAGAGAGAGAGAAATAGAAAGGAAAAAATAGCTGTGGAAGACAACATCAGGCTGAATCTGCAGACCTGGGCTTGCTATAGCATAGTTTAGCTAAGTACAGCTAGCCAAAATCTGACCTCAATTATTATTTAACCTTCAGTATCTTTCTATTCACAACACAATTAATGCACAGTCCAGACTATGCTAAGCTAGCAGTATATTCAAACAGCAGCATACGTATCATGGAATGGGCTGTGCTACCTGGTTGAAAAAAACATTCTTTCATAGATGCAAAAAACTCATTCACTTACTCATACTCATTCACTTTTCAGCTGCAACCATTTCTACTGCCACAAGATTCTCCCTGAACAAGCATCAGGATTTTGACAAGGTTATTACTGGTGAACATAACAAACTGAGTTCTTCTAAGATTTATTGTAGCAAAATTCAGGAAAAGAAGAAAGAGGAGCTAGTTTTTTTGGATCGTACATGAAGCATTTTGTCAAGTAAAGAACTTCATGGTGCTTCATGCAGCAGCATCTCTTGCATATATGGATGCAGAAAAGGTCACTCTGGAGTTCGAACTTCTTCCAAACTAAAACAAACCCAAACCTCTATGACTCTGGCTTCTTCATACTGGACAATTATTTCAACAAGATTGCTGACACAGGCTGACTTCTCCCACTCCATCCATACTCAAAAATCTTTTGAAAAGCTTGCCAGAGTTCCAAGTAAAGAGGCGGAGATCAAGCACCAGCTTAAAGACCAGTCTGTTTTTTGTTAATCTGTTATCTAAGATATGTAGTAAAAGAACAAGGAACCAGCAATTTTGACACTGACCACAAGTTCGTTTGCTTAAACTTAGGAGAAAAAACAAATGCTTTCTCATCTGTAATTTGGACAAGCCCTAACAATAATTTCTTTTAAGAACCCATCTGCAAAGATAAGACTGCCTATTGCTTAACTATATGTTTCTTCAGAAAATAAAACAAAAAAATATAGCTAGGCAGACTGAAGATGTGCTTATGCATTCCAAAGGGAGAATAAAACAAGTATGCCTCTATAAAGCATACTGAAAGCATCTCAGGCTCGAAAATTAATTCAAAATGCAAAGTCTACAGTTTCAATCTTGCATGTACCAACATGTACCTGAGAACAGAGCAGCTGGTCTAGCAGGAACAAACAACTTCGTGGTGCATACAGGGGAACTTCTTATTGGTTTTAGAAAAAAGTCAGCTGGATTTTAGTTGTTGGCATTTCCCACCTCCTGTAACCTTATGTCTAACTGACACAGGTACATTTCTAGCAATAGGTTGCTACTACTGAAAATGATAGTTGGCAATGAGAACAGACCTGTTGGGTTTGGGATCATTGCACACACTGAACTAGTGCTAATGTCCTTTCACACAGCAAATAAACAAAAATAACCCAAATAGTTAAATTACCCAAAGAGCTAAATAACTAGGAAAACTTTCATAACTTAAGTGGGCAAGAGGCAAATTCAACAGTAAATTAAAACTTTAAACATCTTAACAATTGTATGCAAGAATGGAAAGGTATTGTAATTTTTTTTTTAGGTGGGAAATGACCTCTGCATAGTATTTGCTGATTGCCGGTTCTCATTACTTCAGACTGTTATTTGATAATTTTCATATAATCTTGTTTTCTAAAATAAGAATGATTACTTGCAGATCAGTTTATTTACATGGATTTGATCATTTAAAGTACAAAAAAACCTTAAGCAAACTGCCTCTCAAATAATCCCCCCAAATGGCTAATTAAATTGGTTAATGGTACTTTTCTTCCTATAGTTCACTGCCAGCACTGCAGGAGACTCATTAAAGGCATAGATGCCCAGTTCAGATTTGTGACACTTAATTCTCCTTCAGGATGCACAGTTTTAACAATGGGTAGTTAGAATTCATACTTTTATCTTGGTGAACATAACTGTGATTACAGTATTTTATGAAAATTAAAAGTTTTCAGTAATATGCTTTTGGGAAATTTCACTTGTTCTGGGAGACAGTGCAAGGAGACTATTTTTAAACAACATATGGCTTGAATGGATCAATGTATTAAAGTGAAATGTAGACTCACAGGGTAAATCCTCTGGAAATTACTTCAGTCTCTTGAATGAGTCGTAGAGCTTTTCTCACAAGATTAGTAAAGGCTCGACTATTTGCCACTGTTTCTTCCAGCTGGACACAGTATTTTCGCAGGGACATTTGCAGCTTGGCTGTCCTCCATGTGCCCCACACTCGAAAGATTGCATACACAAGCAGAACTAGTCCCCACGGTAGCCACGACGATTCCTTCCACCATGAAGGAAGCATAAGCAGTGCACTTACAAAGGCAAGCAACAGCGAGACATCCCTGCAAACAGAGAAAGTAAAATCAGCTGTAGATTGCTGAGGCCAAACAGGTGGGAAGTACATGTAGGTTTCTTAAGCAAGCTGTAAACACCAAAAAAGCCAGCTTTTTAGTGGTATGGGTAGAAGAATAATTTACCACTCTGAAAGGTCACTTTCTCTTACACATATGACTTAAAAACAACCACACAACCAAAAAACTGACTACTCAGCATTATAAGCCAGGGTGGGTAGGAACAGGAATATCTGTATTTCCAGGTTCAAGAGTGCAGTAGGAAAGGGCACATTTTTTTTGGTAACAAAACCCTCAAGTAACACCAGCTTTTTTTTCCAGTTTCTGACTTATTGAACTTGGACACCAACAAACCACTAGTTTCTAACACGTTTTTATAAGATGGCTTGGATAATCATTTAAAAAGATTTGGCAGCTTTTGAAAATCCTTAAAAAACAGAGTCAATAGTATCTCATTTCAGTTATTTCTCAAGGATGTTTTAAAGCCCTCATAAGTCTGTTATTTTCACCTAGAAAAATTCTACCAAAAAAAAAAGCAAATCTTAGAATATACAGTGTTTCATACGTAGTAGTATAGTTGCAGTTTCGTAAAATTAAGTCTTCACAGAGATGAATGGAATATGGGCTTAAAAGTGCATAAGAAAACTTTATTTTTTCCAGAGTTTTTTAAAGAAAAAACATTGTTTTTCTTCCCCTTGAAAGCTATGTATTCTGTATATTTAGTGTTGGAAATGTTCACGAGGAACATTTTTCCATTTTTAAAATAAAGCATGACCCATATTCTGGACAGTTCTGTAGTCATATTTCAGTAAGCTTTACTAGCATTAACTCCCCAGGGCTACTGATAGGTTTCAGCAGAGGTCAAGGGTTAAAATATTACAGATATGTAACTAATTTTAAAAAGGGCTCACAGTCTGTATCTTCATTGGTAACTTTGGAAAAAAAATCCCCCAAATGAAAGACTGGGAGGGGTTTAAGAGATAATTTTATTGATTTTCAATTTCTGGTTAATCTAGATCATCAGGGACAGACTGAAGAAGAAGACTCCACAACCCACCTAGGCAGGTAGTTATTCCAACTCACAAATATCCTTAGAATTCAAAAGGTTTCCCCCATATCCAGTCTGAATCATTGGCAAATTAATCAAATTATTTTTACTCATATCCTTTCATTTTCTGCACAGAATAAAAACTGATGGATCATCACTTCCTTAGCAACTACCTTCTGCCTATCATAATGCTGCTCAATTTTCTCCATTTTGGCCACACAATCCCAGCTCACTCAAATGTTTCCAAAAGGTTGCATTTTCTAAACTCATTGTTCTTGCTGTTCTGTTGCTGGACTTTTTCTAAATTACTTATGCATTGCAAATTGTGGCATTCAAAAACAGATGCTGCAGTCTAACACAAGATTTGGGGAAACAGACAGAAAAGTAAAACACCCCTGCATATACCAAGGACGCTGGAATGAGATTTGCCATTTTTTGAATAATTTGCTGACTGATTCAATTTATGCTCTGCAACAATGCACAGATCTTTTTCTGAAGTTGTACTACCTACCCAACTATTCACCACTTTGTACTAGTTAATTTGATTTTTCCTGCCCAAGTGAAGTACTACACACTTTACTGACTTTTCTAATGACTTCAAGGTATTTCTGCAATTTCTCAAGCTACCTTTGAACTCCAATCTGCCAAAACACTTACAAATTTAATGTCATCTGTAAGCTGAGCAATATTCAAAAATTTTGTAATTGTTCTTTATAGTCTGAACAGCTAAAGAAACAATGAATAGTGTTAGGACCAGGACAATCCACTGGAGTAAGGTGATTTAAGAGTTCTTGTTTGACAGGGAACATCAGTAATGACATAATACATCTTAATAATTCCATCTATTTTCCTAACGTATGAATGAAAACATATCACTGGCCTGTGTCATGAGAGATTGTTATCTACTGACTCCTACCTATTTTGGAGTGACTCTTTCAGACTACCCATAATTCTTGTTATTTTTCAAATACAGGTGCAAGGTGGTTAAACATTGCTGCAGCTACCTCCTTCAGTGTTCTAGGGTGAATTTCACCAGCCTCTTCTAACCTGAATGCATTGTATTTAAATACTCTAGTCTGTTCTTCTAGTTTTCTACAGCCATAAAAGTTAATTGCTCTCCATAAAGTACTTTATAAAGACCACAGTGAAAAACACACTTTCCAATTCAGTCTACACAATCATGTCTCATTTCTCAAAATCATCACTGTATAGCTTTAGAAATTGATGAATTCATCCATGTTAGTTTTTCCTCATGGCAAGTTTGCAAGTATCCATTTATGTTTATGTAGCTATCTCAGATTAAAACTTACTCTTTCAATAAAATGCCTGAGGCAAAAGTATGCTTATCTATAAATGTGGGGACTAGTGGACCAAAGGACTCAAAAACCTGAGGAAAAAACAAAACAAAACAACAACAACAAAAAAACAAACACAAAAACATTTACTGTATTGCTACATTTTATGTAAAGAACATAAATCATATTTTTTTCCAGCTTAACAGTGAATGTAGTTGTAGGTACTCTGTACAATACCAAATATTAGGAGTTGCTAGGGAGCGTAGTGTTGGAAGCCGTCCATTTTCCTGTTGCTTACACTGCCCTGCAGACAGGATACTCGGGTCAAGGAACTCAATCAGTTCCACATCCTCCTGCAGCAGAACTTCCTGTTGCAGGATGGTACGGAGTGTGTCAAATCGAAATCCGACATCCTTACCACAAATGGGCAGGAGAAAAAAAACAGGTATTAGTAAAGAACATGCAAACTCTTAAAATCAAGTTATTAGAACAAGGAAAATACCCAGACTCTCCACACTTCACTGACAGCTATCTCTTCCTGGAGATTACAGAAATATTTCAGATATATCAGTAGTAGACTCCTCACTTTTATTAAACTTGTTAAAGTTTAAAAAATCATTTACTACCTAACAATTCAGCCTTGCAGGGTGTATCACGCTGATTTTGTGATCTGACCTAGACAGTAAAAATATTTGGTAAAATGCCACAAGTTATGCCCATATATTTGCAAAAGGATTTGAAAGGTACCATATGTATTAGAAAATCTTCAATAAAACAGCAAACTTTCTTTTTTGTCATGACATAATTTAGGTCATTAACAAAACAAACAGAAATTATAAAGAGAGAGATTACAGATTAGTCAACAAAAAGTCACCTGTGGACATTTAATACGGTCAATGTGCTGGACTCAAGCCCCCAACCAAAGCAGTGAGTCCCCTCCTGCAGGATTCTGCGACCCAAGAGAGCTCAATCCAAACATGAAACAGCGTGGGCCTCTGAAGACTTCACACTTACTGAACTTCAGGCAAACTTCAGGGAGTTACTCATGGATCTGATACTATGATAAATGTCTGCTATTTTTCTCCTACCATAATAGCTCTTCAAGGCAATATGCAGATCTTGAAGACAAATACATAAATCAGAGAAAACCCCCTGAAATTTTAATTTGCATATTGCACCAAACTATAATTACGGAACACTTCAAGTTGAGAGTGTTCTAACAAAACCCTCAAATGATCATGTGCATCTTTGCATCTAACTAGCCTGAAGGAGGGAGAGTATTTTTGTAAAAGCCTCTAATAAAAGCTGTTAACAGAAGTTTGAAATTTCACAGTACAGAGATTATTTATGAAACTTTGCTCTAGCTAGTCAAATGTTTAATTCCATACATTGATGTTACTCCAGATAACTCGCATTCTACATTTACTAAAAAACATTGTTTCAGGGCGATGTTCAAGAGGAAACGCTGCCCTCCTCCAACACATCCTGTGTCATTTTGGTACCCTGCTACAGCATGCAGCAGGAGAAATATGCTTTTCACATTCTTCAGTTGTGTCTCCCTCTCAAGAAATTAAAGCTAAAAAAAGCTTTGAAGATAATACTTTTGATTCACAGAGAAACAGAGAGAAAGAAAAATGACAACCCAACATCAGTAATGATAGGTTTCAGAGGAAATTTTGTCCTCTAGAAGTAAGGGAGAAGCAATAGCAATTAGACTCACTAGAACTCTCTTAGAAATGGAACCCCCTAACTTACCATATTGCTCACTTCCCAGTCCCTCAACTACATATAAAGGCATCGTTCTTATATAATAGTAGAAAAAAAAATAAACTTCTAACTTTTAGGTTCTAGAACAGTCTAAAATGACATTTTCAAGCAAGACTAGGAACCTGAAACAGCTGGGTGCTAATTGAAGCAGATGTCGACCAACCCCAGGCTAGAGACTGAATTGGCTAGAACGTGGTGCTGCAGAGGACAGGTGTAAAGACAGAGCAAAACTATTTTTACCTGCCTGGGGTAGAACTATTACCCTTCAGTTCTACCCCACACATGCTGCCTTGGGCTCTAAAAGTTCCTTGTAAGTTCTATGAGTAGGACAATAAAACTTTGGGTGAGGCAGGTGGAGGTGACACCCAATCTGACTCTGAACTGCTGAAGTGTGGGCATACAGGTAATGCAGAGCCTGCTCTTGCCCCTTCCTACAGGCAGACTGCTACAAAGATGTCATCTGCTGTTAACGCATAACATTGTTTTGAAGCATTGTAATGGTGCTGCCTTAGCTTGCTTTGCTTTTCCCAAATGGAAAAGCACTGTGGGAAGTGCAGAGACATAATACATAACCCAGGACAGGTCCAGGGGTGGTAGAGTTGCACAAGCAGGTGTAATGCCTGAGCTAACAAGGTGAAAGAGGTGAAGCAACAATCAGATGAAACTCTAGAGCCTTCTATCTTAACCTGTGTCTGCAAGTCACTGGACTGCCACTTGGGGACTTTCTCAGTGTCTCTGCAGTGAATGGGGCAGATACAATGTAGATTAACTCCTTTTAGCTTCCAAGAATTTCTTTAATTTCTCATCATCTCTCATTTCACGTTTTGAATATCTTCAAGCTGGCTACTGATATTTTTTCTTTTTGGGCTGTGACCAACTTGACTGGTACCCTGACTCTGAAAACTAGAATCAATATTACCAAAAGAGTAAGTAAAATGCTTAGAACATAAAACAGAAGAGACCAAAGATGGTGCTTAGAGGAGAAGGTACAAGGGAGGGAAAGACCTGTGGATTAGGAAAGAAAATTAAGAAAAATAATAATAATCACTTACCAGTCGGTGAAGGATGTCATCATCTTTCTTATATTGTGGAAAAGGAAACCAACTTCTGAAGAATTCAACTAGTTTTGACAGGATGCCTTGCTGAAGGGAACAGAAATTATTTCATTAAAAAAAAAAAAAGAAAAAGAAAAAAATAAATAACAGACAGACAATTCCTTTATTTGTGCATCTGCTTTCCTTGTTAACTCAAACACACGTACCTGTAAGGAAGTTTCGCTTATTCTATTTGGCCTAACTTCAGAGTATGCTAAGGGAACATCTGCTTCCGCTCAGTTTGCCTGTACACAAGGCCGTGAAATAAAGCTTTGTTAACCCCACCTATTCAGAGTGTGATGGATTGTTATGCTATAATGTTAAAAATAAATACAGCTAGAATTTGTTTGATCTCAGGTTGGCAGCTACTGCATCAATGTGAAAGATTTTATCTCAAGCATAAAAAAAAAGCAGCGAAGTTAAATGGGTGACAGAGACTGAACAGAAGGAAAAGACTGGGAGAGGAACAACCTCTCCTTGGAGGACCACCACAAGTGAGGACAAGACTCTGAAGGACAAGTGAACAGAGGCAGGGAAGAGTGATGATAGGAACAGGAACTGTGTCAGAAGCGCACTGTCACAGCAGCACTTGCAATCAGGTACTTCCCTCTCCGCACTGCTTCCCATGCAACCTAAATCCACACTTTGATCTGAGCTGCAAACCTAACTTTGAACATCGCTAATTGCTGTCATCACACATTTTACTCACATATCCTCCTAAAAGACGATGCATGAAAGATCATAATTAAGTAGATGTATGATTTTGCTTCACTCTGCAGTCATCTCACGAAAAAGGCAGATTTTTTGACTACTTTCCTCAGACTGAATTGACAGGAAGTATTTTTCAAATGATTTACTTACATCTATTTCATGAATTCTGGGGCCCTACCTCTTAATCTTCAAACTTCTGAGATACATTACAATTAATTGAAATATATACCTTAATTTATAAAGGATGTTTACATTGAATCATCTTCTTCCTTTTCTCTCACTCTCTTTTTTAAGAAGAAGTGTAAAACTGAAATTTACTACATACAGCTGGTCACTCTTCCCCTGAGGAACTGTTGCTGAGCTTCTGACCTCTGGGATTCCAGGTACAAACCTGTTCCAACACAAGCTACAGAAATGCTCCTTTGCTTCTCAAAGCTGTTTGAGAAGAGCAACACGGACTTCTCTAATAGGCTCCTAACTCTATGGTTGGAAAAGGAAGAATAACATCAGACACACCTATTGAGCTGTGTGGTGAGCCCTGTGATTAGTTGGGCCAGCGACTGCAGGCAGGACAGCCAGACCGATCAGTGTAACAGCCCTTTGAGAGGCTGCATGACAGAAGCTTGATGCAGAGAGTCAGGGCAGAAGGGCTTTGAATAACACCAGAAGTTGTCCTTCTAAAGCCTTTATGCTTTGCAGAACATTAGGTAACCCAGCTCAAGTTTTTCTTTGAGCATGCTTCATCTTTCTGTAGACAAATAGAGTTGCAGATCTATGCCAAACTGATAATATGGGCCCAATAATGATACTTCTTTCCAGTACACAGGTATCACTGTGGCTTGTTAAGAGGGGCTATCCCAGCAATCCGCACTTTCCAGCCTACAGAATAATACAGATGAGGTTGTGAAGTATGTTACAGAGTATACTTTCACATGCAATATTGGATAAGCTATCAAAAAATAAGAGGGCCTGTTTCTATACTAGCTTCTATCATTACTATCAGTAATGCTGGTAAAAGCAAGATTCAACCCTGCTGTATGGGCAAAGATCCTGAAGTTGCTCAAGGGCACTGACGTCTAAGAGGAGAAGGGTGTCACAAACTGCAGCAGCAGATTATCTTCCAAGGAAGAGTTTCTTGTAATGTGGTGCAAAACAAAATTATCTGATTATAATTTGTGGAAAATTGAGATGAAATAAACAGAAGTTCTTGCCCTAGGACTTGCCCAAAGTATTTGTCTCAGTACAGTGAAGTGTAAAAGAAGTTGACCGTTTACTATTTACAAGGATGCCTCTTGGAGCCTTATAATTTTCAACTGCTTAGCCTTCTCAAGTTCTTCAGTTTTTATCATACGAATTTAAATCTACACCAAAGAGTTTTAAACTGCTACCAGCTGACTAAACCTGATTATGTAAGTACTGAAAAAAGGCAGACTAATGTGCTATATAAGTAATTGTTTGGCTTATTTGCCATGTTTTTGTTTAAAAATAAAAATATGAGCTTGCATAAATGCTCACCAGGCATGTCAGTGCTTGCAAACACAAAACAAGACAACCCACTGTCTCGGGCTGTGACCCAGTAGAGTGCAGTAACACTCAATTATTCAGACCCTTGGAACAGTGTCTCACAGTCTGCACTCCCATCGGGAGTGTTACTGACAAGTAACACAACTTGCATCAACACACAAGTCGAGTCATGTTGCCAGTGCTTCTGGAGTATCATTTTTACAACTTTAGAACATAAGTCAGTCCAATGATTCCTCTTAATAAGCTTACTAAATAACTATAATTATTATACTTAATTATAATTATAGTAATTATTAATTAACAGAATTAAGCTTAATAATAAAGATATATAATGCCTAACATCAATAAAAAATAGCATAGGACACAAACATTTTAGGTACATTCATTTGAACCTAAAATGAAATTCTTAGGAATGTTTCTCTTCTGCAGAGGCTGAACTTGAAATGGCAAATTAGCAGGTATCTGAAATACCATCAGTCACACTGGCACCTTTCAATTCTGTGCGCTTCAGAAAGATGATAGCACCAAGTATTACTGAGGAGAGCCTCAGCACAATCCTAAGTATCTGCCTCCAGCACCAGGCCTGTTCTAGCGATGAATTATTATCACATGTGAGCTGGGATGAGGTGTGACAGTAAAATTAAGTTAAGACACTTGGATATGCACAGCAGCCTAGGAAAATGAGTGAGAAAGGAAAAATATAAACGCGAAGAAACGCATTCCTTAAAGATCAAGCAGAATTACCCAAATAATTCTGGATTTAATTCCAGAAAACAGGTCTAGGAGCTCTTTCAAACAGTACCCTTGAGTATCAAGTCCTCATGAGATCAGAACGTTAGCTGTAACTTTGTCCAGAGATCAGTACAGCTAGGAGCACCGAACCTATAATTACCATGCTAAATCACATCTCTATACCCCCTCAGCCCTTAGCACACAATCATGAAGCACCTCTTTTCAGCTTTTCTGCTGAATGTTCATTAAGACCATGCTCTCATTCAGAAAACAAAACAAAACAAAAACAACCAACCAAACAAAAAACTAATTAAGATGTGCTTCAAATTCAGCTGATGCCTTTATCGTTCATTAAGCCTGAACAACCCGCTCTGCTTGGCAGGAGAGCAAAACACAGCAGTGATGTTTGTAGCAGTTCCTAGGAACCTCTTTATCTTCCAGATTTGTTTTTCCAGTCCACGAAGATCCCACACTAGATCTTTGCCTTGCCAAAACACGTCACCGGATTTTATCTGCACAGGGTTCCTACTTGACTGAATATGAGGAGCAAACAACTGCAACACAAAGACAAAGCTATACTGCAGCTTTTCTAATATGAAATATAAGCCAGAGCAGGTGCATAAATATTAAAATATCTTTTAAATTCATAAAGTGTTTGAGGCATTGGTAAACTTACTTTTCAAAACAGAAAGAAAACGATACATACGTACTAAGCATCACTCAACATGGATCATCGTCTGCTCCCTGTGATTACATTATTTGCATTACACTAAGCCTCAGCTAAGATCATTTTACATTAGGACTGTGGGTAGGTACATATTCAGAATTTGGAAACCATTTGTTTCCCAGACATTTTATAATTTCAGTAAACTAGATCAGCAAGGGGTGAGAGAAGGGAAGTGATAATAGTCCAATGTGAAAATGAGGAAATGGTTGCATGGGAATTTAAAAGATTTGCCTATACCTCTTACAGAAGTTTTAACAAAGTCTCAGATCCTCCTTAACCCAGTCTACTTCTTTAAACATGTGGCCAGCTGTCTCTCCCCCATGCTCTTTCCTTTTGAGATACCTTCCCAAAATGGGACACACAAAAAGAAATCAAAGGACAAAACCAGACTTTCTGACATTAGGTTACAAAAGAAAAGTGTTAACGTTCCCAAACTACTACTTGATCAGCAGCAGGAAGAACCAATGACATTTTCTCACTACAAATTACACACAGGTTTCTTCCTTTTTCCCACCCCATATCCTTGTCTAGACTGAGATGAGACAGTGTGAATGTCATGCTGGTGTTTCTAAGACATGCAGCTCATTCTCACACACCCTCTGCTGACGCAATAGCAGAGGACTTCCTCCCAAAGCAATAAAATTAACAGTAAGATGCTTGAGAGGAATGGAAGGGGAAAAACAGAACACTTACGACTTTTAAAAGCAGTATATCTTCATGCTTTTAAGGTTCTTATCCCCACAGCACTTTTGTATTCAATTCAGAAGAAAATATGTACATGAACACAGCATCATACTGCTTTACTGACTTCCACAAAAGTGAATAGGCAAAATAAAGTAATACAGCTAACAAACGTAGTCCAGGCATCACTTCACGGCAATGAACAGATAATCCATCAATGAAGTATGTCACCCTAATTTTCAATTACCAACGGCTTAATTAAAGTCTTCCTGGACTAAGCCAGAATAGGTATGTTCAATGTCAATGCCCACAAAACTGCCAATAGCTTTAAAGGGAAAATATATTTTCAGTTGTTTTCTTGAGGGTTGTGGTGACTGCCAGCTGACAATTCTGAAAAGTAAAGGTAGTGGACATATAATTCCCAGGAATTCTTTTCAAGCCAGTTTAAATCAAATCACAGAATCACAGAATAGTCTAGGTTGGAAAAGACCTACAAGATCACCAAAATTTTGAGTTTAAACCTGAATTAAATTTGGTCTTGCCTCATGAGCACTGATAGAAGCAACCATTGTTACTAATGTACTAGATAGCCACAGCAGTAGTAATTAGAAGTCAATTTATTCATTACATTAAAAAAAATAATCTTAAGTTAGTGAAACCATTCAGTGAAGTGTGGAGATGCTGCATCCCCTTCCCAGCTCCAGTTCGTGGACTAGATACTTAGCGGTACTCACAGGTCTGCTCAATGGATTGTGCACCCTCTATCTCATCTACATGGCCATCCTTCATCAGAAGATGGGGCACGAAAGGGAGACGTGGTACACTTCCACAGGGCTACGAGTCTTAGAAACTGGGTTTCAAGGCTGTGAAGCAAACTACCTAGTGCACCTGGCCCATCTGGTAAGCACAAAGAAACCATGACCATTCTATCCACGAAGAAAGACTCCAACAGGACTGAAGACCAAAACGTTTCCTGTTTTATTACCCTGCCCTTTCAGAATAATGAGTGTGTGAGGAAGGTTATATAGTCTATGCAGACAATAGTAAAATGGATATCATTATATGAAAATAGGATACACCAACACTTCTCAGAATACAGCTAGATGAATAAGCTTCACACTGCAACTTCTAAATCTCCACTTCAAAGACTGTATATGCCAGTCCTTGCAAGTATACCATACTTTTATAAACTTTTTGATAACTACACATTCTTTCCCCAGATCAGGAAAAAAAAAACATTATCCACATCGACTCACACACTTCTGAATCCTACCCCACCTAACACCCCACACAGAGCAGAACAGATTAAAAAACCCATGAGATAAAAATGCCTCTGACCTAAAATAAAGAAGGAACAAAGGGGATATGTTCAAAACTGATTTGTTGTTGTTGAAATAAAGCCCAACAAACTGTGACTATTACTTGGCTAATTCCTTGAAGCATCTTGAGAACTATTTGAAAAAATATCCTAAGAAAAGTATCAGCTCACCTCATTTACCACGAGCCCCCATGCACCACAACCTTCTGGAAAAGGGAGACCTTCTGGAGATCTCAGGGCCACTCCTATCACACTGCCTGTGTTTGGGAAATATGGGATGCTCCCCAATTCACTGCCTCCTAAGAGGAAGGGTGGAACATTGTGGAGCAGGGAAGCAACAGAGGTTATAAATGAGACGGAAAGGGTTGCGAACCTCTGATCTGGAGATGGCTAAAGAGGTATAAAACAGGAATGAACATCAAGAAAACTGCTCTGGAAGAAGGCTAAAAGCCACAGCAGGTGAGAATCAGCCTAAGATGCAGTAATGGTACAATGAAGCTACAGTAAATGGTGGGGTGAGGGGAGAAAGAAATGCTAATTCTTCAGAGACATCACCAAATCAGCCCACAAACGCTTCTTTTGGTTGTTGAGAAGTACCTCTTGGTACTGCTCAACACATCCCCACCCTGCCCCAGCCTGCAGTGGCCAGGACAGAGAAGTCTGCACAGAGCCTCTTTTTATCCTCATGGCTTAGTGTCTAACTAGAGCACGTCCACTGAGAAATTAATTCTACACTGAGGAAGAAAAAGAGGTAGGCACAAAATAAGTGCTCTTAGCATGCTCCATCTAGTTGCTAAGGAGAAGACACATTGACCACTGACTTTTCTAAAACTTCCCTTTTTAGAACCAGCAGAGATTCCTACATCAGGTGCTTCGGAAGAGGAATTCCCTCACCCACACTACAGCTCCTTGGCTGAGTCACACAGCCTAAAGAGTATCCGTGTGTAGACTATAGTAGGTGTTAAGTGGACAAATTAATGCTATAAAAACTATTTTATAGCATTACCATATTTTAGTAGCTACCAAGCTCTTAAATCTCAAGTACACTTTTAATACAGAAATATAATAAAAATCCACAAGTCTTTACTTAAAATAACAGAGAAATAAGAAGTCTGAGCTAATGAATCAGCTGAACATTGTCAGCTGTTACCGATACAAAATTGCTGTAACTACAATTCTGCTCTCTTGTCCAGATTGGTTATTGTATTTATACTTCCCAGAAATCATCTTCCTTAATTTTTTGTCACATAATAAGTGATATTTAGGAAGTGAATGCCTGAGTAGGGGTGACAACTCTATAAGTATCTTGTTACAGAAGATTACAGGTTTTGTTCACAGAATGTAATGCTAAGTTTACAGTAACAATATCCAGTAAATACGATTATTTACAACTCTTAAAAAAATTCACTATCAACTTGTTGCTTCCTCAGCTCTCATAGAAGCAAAGAAACACTTCATACTGTACTGGAAGACCATACATTTTCAAACATATTTGTAGACAACAATGACAACACTGTTATTTTTAAATTATTATTATTATCATTGTCATCATTATAATCATCATAATAATTATTAATAATAATTGTTATTATTACAGTAAGAGTTTCACCTTTATCCCATTATTATTATTATTATTATTATTATTATTATTATTAGAGTAAAAGTTTCACCTTTACCCCACCTAACTTTGCCTACTGACAAAGCAATGCAGTTCTCTTTTGAGAAGATAAATACTAAGGAACAGGAGAACACTCACTTTCTGGGCAACGTGTACAGTCCGCTCTTTCTGGCCTTCTTCTACTGCACATTGCTTTGCCTTCTGCGACACAGAGGAGCATACTTCAAAATCTGTGTGTCCCAAATCCTGCAGGTACTGGTAGAGTGGTGAATTCTGAAAGAAAGTTAAAAAAAAGAAAAATTTGAAAAACAACAACAACAAAACAAACAAATAAATAAATAAAACAAACTCAAAACCCAAGGGTAAATGACATCCCCTATATACTGTCGAAGCACAGTCAAACCGCGCGATCAGCAATGAGGTATGCAACAGGAAAAAAAGAACATAGTATTACAGTAACAGCAAAGAAGCCAAACTTTTGCTTTAAATGTCTTCAAGTTTTATCTTAACCATAACAAAAGAGTTGCAAGAGAGTCAATATATGATACTGGGATGAGAAATAAGTATGCAACTAACCAGCTTTTCCTACAGTAATATGCTTTCCAGGTTACATGATGTTTGTTTATTTTAGCTTATGACTTACATGTAAGCAATCAATAAACCAAGTATTTGGCAATATTTTTAGTATTTATTTTAAAATATTTTTGTATGACTCCAAAACACTTGATGACACCAGTTTCCTAAAGTTTATAAAAGTTGAATACTTTGTAGAGCTTCTAATGAAACACACTTTACGACTAGAGCACTTTTAAAACTTCAATAAATAGAGCCTCAGTATAACCTGAGGAGGGACCTACGGAGTGCTTCACAGAAACGAGAAAGTAAACCTTGAGAATGGCTTCTGCTCTATTTGAGGACAACATTAGCACTTTTGACAGCCAACTCTCACAGTTATCAAAACAAATAAATAAATAAACTAAAAATTAAACTAAATATGAGCAAAACTAAAACCAACTTTTTAAAGTTGCTGGCAAAGCTACTAATTCAGAAACAGTCCTTAATGAAACTTCTTAGAGAAAGTAGGAGATTCTGACTGCCATGACATGGATTTTTACATTTTTATATATTTATCTACATAGGCTTTTGAATTTTCTTTCCAACCCTATCAGATGTCTAGATTTACTTAACCATTATTTGCTGACATCCATATATACAGCAGTATCTGTGACAGAATTAGCTGAAAGGATATTTACACTAAATCTAGTTCTACCCAGGAGATATAAAATAACTTTTTTGACTTTTTTTTTTTTTTTTAAGAAAACCTCTCAGTAATCAGTGTTAGATAGCCTAGTTAGTTAGCAATTACTTTTTACCTCTGAACAAACTTTATCAACGCCCCACACTAGTATGCAAACACCAGAGAACTGCACAGGAGGAACGTAAATATTTTAAGAATTATAATTTACTAACAGTGAGACAACAAAAATACTGAAAGCTAAAAAAGGAAAAGCTTTATAACAACGAGCACACAATTGTGGAGGTTTGCAGAAACACTGACCAATAGCACATCAACTACAAATTGTTACATTAGCTATCATTAACTTGCTGATTCGAGATGATGTGAAAAAGGCATCTACCATGACCATGTACCAATATGGCCAAGTCTCAAATGACTGCTTGCCATACAGTAGGACTTTGAAGCAATCATTGATTCTAGCTTAACAAATTAATTTGTTACTGCTAAGGTTATTATTATTATTTTGTAATCCTATCAACAATGTGTTCTTTGGATCACTGTTGTCTATCTAAAGCGTGCAAATGCAGACTTTTACGTGCTCCCTGTAACTAACTCGTAACAGATTCAGAGTGCACTCATTACCTGAAACTCAAACATGCCAACTCACAGCTCTGTGCAGGCCCAGACAGTCCCCTCACCCACAATGACAACGATTGTGCAAAGCACTACGCTACATTAATGACTCATTTCCTTGTGGGATTTTTTCCAGTGTGACACTACGATCCTATCTTTTTCCTGTGTGTCCTTCCTCAATGGTCAAACACTTTTTCAAATGCATAATTAAACAATGCACTCTAATTGAACAATGCAATGCGCTGGACTGGCTGTAGGGACACTGTTTCTCTGTAAGTAGAAAGTGTCTCTTTACCAGAATTACTAAATAAAAATTAGAACAGAAACATAATAGGCTAGAACACTTCTTCTATTTGCACCAAAGGTATAATGGTTTGTATCAGGAACAGTATAGCCAGCAGGATCAGGGGTGTGACTGTGCTCCTGTACTCTGCTCTGGTGAGGTCGCACCTCCAGCACTGTGTTCAGCTTTGGGCCCCTCAGTACAAGAAGGACATCGAGGCCCTGGAACGTGTCCAGAGAAGGGCTACGAGGCTGGTGAAGGGCCTAGAACACAAGTCCTGTGAGGAGCAGCTGAGGGAACTGGGGTTGTTTAGTCTGGGGAAGAGAAGGCTCAGGGGAGACCTTATTGCTCTCTACAACTACCTGAAACGAAGGTGTGGGGAGCAGGGGTTGGCCTCTTCTCACAGGTAACTAGTGACAGGACTAGAGGGAATGGCCTCAAGTTGCGCCAGGGGAGGTTCAAGTTGGAAATGAGGAGACATTTCTGCTCAGGAAGAGCAGTCAAGCGTTGGGTTGGGTTGCCCAGGCAGGTGATGGAGTCACCGTCCCTAAGGGTGCTTAAGGAAAGGTTGGATGTGGTGCTTAGGGACACGGTTTACTGGGTGACATTGGTGGTAGAGGGATGGTTGGACCAGATGATCTTGGAGGTCTTTTCCAACCTTCAAGATTCAATTAATGTTACATTACCTCAATAATTTCAGGACAAAACCTGAAACTGAATGGACATGCGTAACCATGGTCTTAAAATGGTCTCCATACAGAAGCAGGCTGTATACTGCCAGCACACCTGAACTACTCAAACCTGCACACACAAACGGCTCTTGAAGTAACACAGAGTTTTCAGACAGAACCAGACCAAATTTTCCCAGTTCAGACAAAGGTGTTTAGACAAAACTGTGGAGAATTACAGACCTGTCAGCCTGACCTTGGTAACAGCATCACACAGCACATACAGGACAACTGAGAGATCAGAAGCAGCCAGCATGGGTTTATGAAGGGCAGGTTGTGTCTGACTAATCCAATCTCCTATGACAAGATGACCCACTGAGTAGAAGAAGGAAAAGCTGTGGATGTTGTCTGCTGTGATTCTAGTGTTTGACACCATCTCCCAGACTATTCTCCCAGAGAAACTGCTGCTAGTGTCTTGGACAGGCATATAGTTCACTGTCTGGATGGCTGGGCTCAAAGACTCACAGTGAATGGAGTTCAACCCCATTAACAGCTCGTTACCAGTGGAACTCCCCTTGGCTTCTCCCAGGCTCAGTCTTGGGGCCAGTTCTGTTTAATGTGTTTATCAGTGATCTGCATGAAGGGATCAATTGCACCCTCCATAAGCTTGCAGACGATACCAAGTTGGGTGGCACTGTTGACCTGATTGAGGGCAGGAAGGCTTTGCAGAGGGATCTGGATAGGCTGGATTGATGGCCAAGGCCAATCCCATGACAGTCAACAAGGCCAAGTGTCAGGTGCTGTGCCTGGGTGATAACACTCCCATGCAGCGATACAGGCTTGGGGAAGAGTGGCTGGGAAGTTGCTGGACAGAAAAGCACCAGGAGGTGCGGGTCAACAGCCAGCTGAACATGAGCAGTGTGCCCAGGTGGCCAAGGGCATCTGGCCTGCATCAGAAGCAGTGTGGCCAGCAGGAGTAGGGAAGTGGTTGTCCTCGTGCATGTGGCTCTGGTAAGACTGCACCTCGAATAGCGTGTTTGGTTTTGGGCCCCTCACTACAAGGATATTGAGTTCCTTGAGTGTGTACAGAGCAGCAAAGCTGGTGAAGAGACTAGAAACCTAGATTTATGAGGAGCAACTGAGGGAACTGGGAGTGTTTAGTCTGGAGAAGAGGAGGCTGAAGGGAAATCTCGTCATCTACAACTACCTGAAAGGAGGTTGTAATAAGGAGGGCATCAGCCTCTTTTCTCATGTGACAACTGATAGAATGAGAGGAAACAGTCTCCAGTTGCACCAGGGGAGGTTTAGATTGGACAAGAGGAATAATTTCTTCACAGAGAGGGTGGTTAAACATTGGAACGGCCTGTCCAGGGAGGTGTTGGACTTGTCATCCCTGGAAGTATTTAAGAGATGCATGGACATGGCACTGAGGGACAGGGTAGGTCAGGTTAATGTTTGGACTTGATCTTAAAGGTCTTTTCCAAATTATACAATTCTATGAAAACAGTGGATGAACACAGAATATTTTATTCAAAATCATAGTTTTGATGCTCACTCCGGGCAGGATTCCAAGGAAATTGCATCCAGGCTCCTGGCAGACCTGTCCAAGGGGTAGGACATCTCCAGGTCCTAATTGCAGGACACAGCTACCTCCCTTTATCTGTCCAGGAGCTGGAGACCTCCACCTCCCCCAGCTCAGTCACACAGACATTAGTATTTCCTTGTTACAGCTAGTAGAGATGAGACCAGAACACCAACTTCACCACTGCACGACCTAAGCAGCTTCCTCTGTGATGGTGTGGTGTGGTGTTTTAACCCTGCTGGGCAGTGGATCTCCACCACAACCACTCTCTTACTCCCTCTCCTCAAAGAAAATGAGGAAGAAAATATGATGGAAAGGGCTCAAGGGTTGAAATAAGGACAGGGAGATCACTCAGTAACTGACGTCATGGGCAAAACAGACTCAGCATAGGGAGATTAAAATAATTTACTGGCTATTACTAGCACACTAGAACAGTGAGAAACAAACTAAAAGCAAACTGAAAACATTTCTCCCCATCTACCCTCTTCTACCTCCTCGCCCTGAGCAGTGCAGGGGAATGGGGACTGCAGTCAGTGCCTAACCCTTCATGGTCACTCTCTGCCCTTGCTCCCTGTGGGGTCCCACCCATGGGATGCCTTCCTTCCCTAACTGATCCTGGGGGAGCTTCCCACAGGCAGCAGCTCTTTAAAACTGCTCTCTGACCTAACATGGCGCAGCGTCTGGATTCTTCTCACAGAAACCACCCTTGCACCCCCCCCGCTACGAAACCCTTGCCACATAAACCCAATACAGATGGAAAGTTCAAAACAATTTGTTTTAACTTGAAAACAAACAAAATGTTTTCGGGCTCCTTCACTTCAGTAACCTGCATATCCTGCTTTTTTTCTGTCTCCTGTTAAAGACAATTATCTTGTTACACATACTTGTTACAAGCATAACCCATCATCTTGATCATACTTGTCACAAGCAAGACACCTGAATATTCTTTTCTTTATTGCTACTCACCTAAATACAGACAGCTGTCAAAATAAATACACCAAGATGTTTTTCCTCTACTACCTTAGGGTATTCCTTCTTGCTTTGGGGACTTCTGTATTCTGCTCTCTCCACTATGGAGAGACAGAAGGCTAGAGAGAAACCATCCAGGTACCCAAATAATGTTAGAGACACAAGTGACAGTAACAGCAATCTGTTGTAGAAATAAGGTAAAATTAGTTCCCCTTCTGGGTCACTGCAGAAAGCTCAGGCAGCTGATGGCTTGTCATTGCAAGGGATTCAAGCAAGCACCAATCAACTCAAGGGAAATGTAAACTAGGTCTCTGCTAATGATCCATTACAGAGCAGGTATGTTTCATGTATTCATTCAGTATGAAAAGCTATCTGCTGGTGTGAGAATT
This sequence comes from Nettapus auritus, assembly GCA_011076525.1. Classification (NCBI taxonomy): domain Eukaryota; kingdom Metazoa; phylum Chordata; class Aves; order Anseriformes; family Anatidae; genus Nettapus; species Nettapus auritus. The sequence goes on from CM021765.1 coordinate 46,795,370, forward strand.
AAAGTTGTGTTTTTGCAGTGGAAAATTCCACTAACTTTGCATATTCAAAAGTGATTGTGCAGGCATAACAGTGGGGAGGATGTTAAGCAGATAAGGGTACAGTGGAAGGTCCCACTGCCCCAAAATAAGGAGAATGGCTACGAGAAACAAGACAAGCAGTGAAAAATCAGTAAAAAATAAAAAATCAAGGACATTCTAATAATGAGAGAAGAAAAAAAGGGGAAGGAGAAAATAATGGTTGGTCAAATAAAATTGTACATACATAGTATAGTAGTAAGTGTCAAGTAGTTTGTGAACCTGTAGTACTCAGCCAGTGAGGAAACAGGGGAAGAATCAAGCATTGGGTAATAGGAAACATAAGGTTATGATATACTTCTGCTGTGCACTCCTGCCTGCAGGACACCCTCCATTGCAATCACAAATAAAAATGCTACTTCACTGAGGTCCTCGCCTGAGCCTGTGTAACTGGCTACAGAGTGTTTCTCACAAACTGGGGCTTGTCCGGGAGCCAGGCGCCTGCTGGTGATTGTTTCTCACATTGGTATTCCAGGTGAAGAAAAAAAAAATATTCTGACTGTGTGAGGTCACTTCAGAAGTGCAGGGCACAGAAAGCAACGATCTACGATGAGATCGTTTTTTTAAAAGCTAATCAAGAAAACCAGCCTAATGCTGTTTAGATTGGTTTCATTTCCCAAAGGAATGGATGAAGGCAGACAAAGAGATGGAGAGGTAGCCAGTGTCCACCAAACCCAGAATTAGCTAAAATCCTGAATGCTGTATTTAGTAAATAAAACATTGCATAGATGTAAGGACGCCTAATTCTTACTGTTTTTTGGCACTATCAAAATCCTGCAGTAAATTTTAAGTAGTACAATTTCTACTATACTGAAATAGTGTTTAAAAAAAAAGCACTCTCTCTTCAAATGTTAATGAAACTTTAGCCCCTGGCTGTGATGAATAATTTCATTTGTTCTTGTAATCAAGGTAGAATACAGACACCTTACTAGGTTTTACATAAAATCCTTTTGATTAATTTTTCAAAGGCTTTTAAAATGTCTCCATTATAGTTTGGTATAGTTAGATTTGCAAATTTTTAATACTGCTGGGAACTGGAAAACAGTTTTCTGATTACTGAGTTGGGAAATGGTAATTGATTAAAATTTAACTCAAATGTTTATCATATATTCCTTCACGTAGACGACAAGCTTGTCACTTGCAACGCTGTGTGGTCTGTATAACTCAATGAGGATTTCTCCAGCCATCTATAGCAAATTTCTCCCATGACATGTGCCATGATACGGCATCTAAAGAAAGATGACAAGTAAGCAATGGCTAGAAAATCAGTAAAGGAATATTAAAAAGTTGAAGGGTAAACTTCATGTATGTGAACATTCACACAAAACTTGCAATATTATCAACGAATCTTAAAATTATAATGTAACCACACAGGTACAATATGATAACATTCAAATATGCCAATAATATACTACGTACGTTTCAATTCAAGAGACAGAAGCATTATACTTAACACTTACAAAGCACCTTTCATCTTCACAAAGCTTTAAAAACAATAATTTAATCTCATAATATGCATGATCTCCCACGTATTACAGCTTTGAATGCCTAGACTACAACATTAGCCAAAATTCTCACTCTCAGTTGCCCTCATTCCCATTAGAAAATCACAGATACGCACATATTTTTGCGCACACACTTGTAGCTGTGAGAAAAGTTCCTTGGTTTCAGCTCATGCTGTCATGCATCGGTATTGTCAGGCTCAACTGTTTTCATACGGAAATGGCATGATAATAGTAAGAAATATGCATCTTGGTTAGGTAAAATAGAATCTGCTTTTTTGCATCTGGATTTTCCTTGCCTAAAATTAATGCTTTCCTTTTTTCAACAGTCCAACATTAAAAAAAGATTTTGACAGTTTTGCATATATATTATAGACACTACAGTGTTAGTTTGAGAAATTCTGGACATTTCCGAAGGGCAGTAGGTTGTAATTCAGAAATCGTAATTTAGCCTTGAAAGAAGTCTTTTAGGTTAGAATGTTAGGTAAAGGGACAGCAACACGGTTTCAGTGGACAGCTGGAACAGGAAATTTACAGATGAAATTTCATCTTCCTATTAACACAGCATCATATTATCTAAAAGACTCTATTTCCTTGTATTTTTGAATCTTTATCTTTACATCCAACCACTCAACTTGAATACTAACTAGAACAGTTACTATTACTCACATTTGACAATCAAGTTCATTTATTTATTTCCAGTTGTCTCTGGTAGAGCAACATGGTAATGAACGATTTAGAAAGTAGAAAAGAAAAAAAAAATGTCATCATTCAGCTTACTGTTATACTGCCATCACAGTACCAGTTACTGACGGCAAACATTATCTAAAGCAAGTGAGGATACCACAACAGGGTTTTTCAGCAACATGCTGTATTAATATCTGAAGTTTCTTCAAAGTTTTGTCTTCTAAGTTGCTTTCTGAGATCACCTAGATCCAAGAGAAAGGCATTGCATTTACAATCAGGGCATTCTTTATTATGCTACTTGTCAAAAACGTGTGCTGGAAATGGAGAACAGTTCCAGACGACAAGATGACATTATTCTTTGATGCACTTCTTACAAGCTAGACAAGGAGCATCTGGCTAATAAGTGAAAGCACTACTGAATAGGAATAAGTTTTCTGAAGATTTTAAGAAACAGGCTTTTCTGGGAACTCAGCAGAAACTGACAACAACAAAAACCCACTTTTGGTATTTTCTAACTCACTACTGTCACACAGCCCACAAAGCCACCCAAATGTAAGTAGATGTTTATAGTATTGTATAGTTTTATATAAGCTCCCATGTGCAGAATCAAGAAAAAAGCCTTTCCTCCTCATTCCCAACTCACTAAGCATATGTATTTTTGACTCATACTAGTAAAGACAATATCACTCAAATACTTATGCGTAATTACAATTGTCTTTTTTCATTGCTGAAAGTGGTTGAGTCTCATTCTAAACCCAAGATATATTACACAGGATTGAAGAACAGTCCGCTGAAATTATTTTGGTCTGTAACCTTTTTTCAATGCTTATTTTAATGCCACTTACCATACAGTACTTTATTAGGAAAAAAAAACACACCTAAACCGAACCGAAGATCAAACATCTTGTTTGCAACTCTAAGCCTACAGTCAAAATAAATACAAAAAACAAGCCAAACATTAAAAAATAATCAAACACATAACACTATGCACTGCTATGTGATGAAAAGGTTGGCAGAGTACAGAATTCCCTAGTGACAGGAAAGAGCTTACTTTTGATTGATACCTGCTCCAATATCTGTATATATTGCAGCCTTGAAAGCACAAATACTGCACTTTAATGTAAGTCCTTTTGTGCATGTTCTGAGAAAAGCCTTTGTAATCACAGAGGATATTATAACACTGTTGGCTTTCATAGTCTTGTTACAATAGCAGCTGAATATCAAAGCCACACCCATATTATTTTTGCTGATGCATCATGAACTAAATGACTCAGGAGTTCTCCATTAGAGACGGGGGCTTCCCACACCCAACACTCCATGGTAAAATTTACTACCTAGTAGTAAATAGTAAAAAGTATCATGTTCTAGTTTCCAACCACAGCTAATGGAGAAGAATAACCTTAATAAAAACAAGATAAAATAATATTTAATGTGATTGCACAAAGCAAAGGGTTTAAAGATCTCTTCTTGAAATACAGAAATGTTTTTTTCAAAGCCAAGGATTCTAACGGGCCAGGAACACCATGGGAGCACAAACAACTTCCAAAATGACTACAAGCTACGAATTCTCAATTTAAAAAACAAAGAAAAATAAAAGATTTAACATTTCTGACAGCAAAGCTTAGCAGATAAGCTTAACAGGTGGCAAAACTCAAAACAAAATAAACAGTATTGAAATCCTGCCCAACCCGTCACAACACAGATTTGAAAAAGCTGAGCTAAAACTTACAGAGAGCGCAAGCTTTGTCTCCTGGAAGAGGGCATTCCATTTTTCTCTTCTGTACTGTTCCCACGCATCGGACAGAATCTCTCCCACCTCCCCGTTTCTTTCCACTCGTCCCTCCAGGATGACCCGAGCCCAGGATGAGGAGCAGCAGTCAGTGTAATTGCACCTGTGCTCCTGCACAGTAGCATTTTCCTGCCAGCATCAGCGGCTGCAGTTCGAAACTTCCCAGGACTGTGCGATTTCTCCTGACTAATGTGGCTTTATAACTGGGGGGAGGGAGACGAGGATGACAGATTGCTAAAGGCTTTTAAAAAGATACTGCTAGAAAGAATTACTGCACATCGATCTTATACGAAGCCATTAATAAGACTTCCCAAGCAACGGTATTTAAAAGCCTTGGTCATATTCTCCTGGCCGGTAACCACCTCCTCCTTTCACCCGACTGACACGCAGCCAGCACTGACAGGGCTAATATTAGACAATGACTTCGACAGGGGAAGAGTCATTTAGATTTCTATTCTGTTTTCACTGCCACAGTAGCAAAGACCTTTCTTTCTCCAGCACTACACCATCACAGGATCTAGAAGCAGTTTCTGAGAACTACTTTGAAGCCATTAACCTCTTATTGTTCCCTACTATTCTCTGATGCACAATATATACCTACTACTGTGAGCACCTCCGCACCCTGAAGAGCTTTATAACACACGTACAGCTCCACATCACTGGAGCTGTGAAAAGGGGAAGCTCTTTGCATTTTCAGCAGGAGGTTGCACATTATTGCCATCATGGAAAAGCCTCATGAAGAAATCTTACGTGCTAGAGAAAGCTCTGAAATTCATTAGCAATGGCAGCCCTGGATTATTTACCCATTCCAAAGTGGACCTCTGAATACAGGTGAGAAGCTGAGCAGGACCTCCCTGACAAGGACAGCGATGAATAAGAACTGGAAAACTGAAGGTAAAAGTGGTAACTGGGTCTTCCCTGCAGGACCCAGTAACAGGAGGCTGTATCGGGAGCTTTGGGTGGGAAGTCGCTGGTTGCGCAAGCCTCAGCTGGCAAGGAAACACATCGTTTGTTTTATACTGGTTACTTGTAGACTTTATCCTTCATTTGCATGCTGGTAAACTCGTGGAATATTTCTGACACACTCTGGAAACCTCTCTAAAACAACAGCTCCAAAGAACTTAGTTTTGACACCTACTGAAAACACAGTGCAAGCAAGCATCTTTTCTGAATAGAAAAAAAAATATAAAAAAATCTAGAAATAAGGGAAACAGATTATAAGGCCTAAAAGAATGGGAATGTTGTTTCTTAAAAACAAAACAAAACAAAACAAAAAAAAACCAACAACAACACTCAAGTGTCTCAAGGAAGTTGGTTCATGACGAAGTTGTGAGAAGAGTATGAGCCCTCCTGTGAAAATGATTAGCACAGAGGATGCCAAAATTTTTGGATCATCAGACCTTGAAAATTTCCTGTGGATCATCATGTATTTTTGTCTTTGATTTCCTATTAAAAATAATAAAGTCAGTCTGGGCTCACACACCATACGGCCCATACAATACCTTCCTATGTCTGCTTAGATACGACATTAATGCTATCTAAAAATGCCTCATGACTTTACTCGGCACCCGCAACAACCAGAAGCTTCTTCACCCAGTCCTCCCCTTCCTCACAGCAGGCTTCTGAGCAGCTATCCGGATTAGCCCACTTGCCACTGGTTGGACATCTTGCAGCAGAGGGATCTCCCCAGGCTGCAGTTACACGGGCAATTTAACCTGACACGAACAGCGGGTGCAGATGAAAGCTGCAGTACCGTTTTACAACACTAATGGTAATATTTGTGCAGACAAGAGAAGAGATGGAACAAGAACCGATCTGTCTGAAAAACATAAAAGTATTTTTTGTTTGTTACTTTGTTTTCCTTTTTTAGCCACCTAGTTTATAGTCACATCAGTCTCATGATCCAGGTTACAGCTCCACCCACGAATCTTAGTACTGGTGTAAAGAAGAGGACGGGAGTAAGAAGGAAAAAATGAGAGAAGCCCATATATCTCTTCTGGCAACAGCTCGCACTTCAGGCAGACAAAGCAGCCTCAAACAGGTAAGTAGTGTTTGTGACAGAAGTGTATATTTAAAACTGGCTCTAGTTCATCCAAGAGTATAAAATGACAGTACTACATCTTTATTCCACCCAATAATCAGTGAGAAAAATCCCGTTGAGGCAGCAATAGAGTCACTTCCATTGGGGTTGTGTGAATGTCCTTTTTCATAACTTAAAACCAAACAATATTACATTTCTAACCCCACTACTTGACAAGAATGACTTTGTTTTGGAAGTCCTAAAGTTTTCAGGTTTTTGAATGACTGTGACTTGAAATTTTCATCACAACAAAAAGTTCTAAGCTTAGGTTTCCTGGGTTTTCGATTTGTTTTTTTTTGCTTTGTTTTTAAAGCAAAAAAAAATATAGAACAGCTCAGTTTGGATGGAGAAACCATTTCAGAAAATAAACATCCCAGAGTGTTTTGATAAAATATAGATTTGGTTTGAAAGTGTACGGACAAGGACCTGAACGTCTCAGTTTAGTGATGCACCAGTATTCTAGGCAAAGAAATACCACATTTTAGATACGTTTGGCTATTGGAGGTGTGCTGAGCATGGGAGCTAAAGGCTGTTCTGAACAGGGCTGTTTTATGCTGGGAAACGGTGGTGCCTTTTGCTAGAATGTCTCAAATCTCACAGAAATCTGTATGTCAAAACATTATCCGCATGCATGCCCCATGCCACTCAGCTCCAAGCAGCACTTTGGATTTTTGCTCAAGTATGCTGTGAGGATAGACCTTTGAGCTTACAACATCTGAACACTTTACGATGTTGCCCAGCATTTCCTGAGGGCTTTTGTCCTGCCCCTCCTAAAGGGTCTGTTCCATTCCTACCTCCTCCCAACAGGCCAGGCCCTGTGCCACGCAGCTGCCACCTCTGCTGAGCCCCGGTGCCTTTTCTTTCTCCCTCAGGATGGCGTGCTGCTTGGAGAACACTTCTGTAGTGTTTCTAGGACTCATTTTTCACATTAGCTTCATCCACTTGCACAAAAAGACAACTTAGATTCAACAGTGGCGCTATCACCACGCCACCCAGCCAGCCTTTAGCGGGACTATTATTTAACAGACGTTTCTATTAGTGCTGAAATAGCTGGTGAACCCCAACGTTCACTAACTAACGGGGACACATGTGTTTCTAGGAAGGGCACAAGACCCGTCAGTCTCACAAGAGGTTCCGTCTGCACAGCAGGGAGCACTTCTTTACTGTGAGGGCGACGGAGCACTGGCACAGGCTGCCCAGAGAAGCTGTGGACTCTCCGCCCTTGCAGGTACTCATAAGCCACCTGGACACGGTCCTGGGCAACCTGCTCTAGGTGGCCCTGCTTGAACAGGGGGTGGCACACAACGATCTCTGCAGGTCCCTTCCAACCTACAGGAGCACAGCTTTAATAACTACCCATATGGAACAAATGTGGCACAAGTTCATTAAAATATAGGACAAATGACCCAGCTGGAAGCAGGACACAGGAGCTGAAAATGCCCTTACGGAACAGTATTTGGATCCCCTTCATCCCAGTGTTCTGAAAGAATGGGTGCACGAGATCAAAGATCCAGCACAGAAGGTTTTTGGTAAATTTATAAACTCACAAGTGGAAAATAGCAAACACAATGACTGTAGCTACAAGGAGAAAAAAGCAGTGTGTCAGTCCTATGAATGTGATCAAAAGCCAGCATGCTACTGAGAATAATTACTCTTTATTGCAAAATTCAAGACGAAGAAGAAAACGGGTCATCAATGAGGATACCACATGAGGTCACCAGAAGTAGATTGCAACACTCACTTGACATCTTTCTTGGACGAGACAGTTCATTTTTCTAGATAATGGAAACAGAGGAAGTTTAAATGGGCTTCTGATACTATGCCATGTGGGTATGGACTTTTGATACCGCGCTGTATCGGCTAAGAAGGGAAAGGATCTACATAGGTAAATAGCAGAGATAAGAGCGGGTTGTGCTTGGAACGATAACCTCACCAGAAACCATCACAGCACAGTGCACACCGTACCTCACAACCCAAAATGGGCTACAGGACAGAATGCTGTGGTTAAAAACCTCATCTCAAGTAACTTCACATCAAATGTCCTCTATTCCGTCTTACTATCTTTTTTAATAGACAGACATTAATAAAAAGTATCACTCATTTTTTTTCCATAATCTGCCCTACATTAGAGCAATTTTTAATTTGACACACTGCTGGCAGACAAACACATGCCAAGCATGCTGGGGCACCTCTGTGTCTCTCACGTTCTGCCCCCCTCCCCTAATATTTGGAGTGCTTTCATTAAAAGAGCAACTGCAAAAACCAAGGTGAGAACTGAAGTTAAGAGGTACGAACTGAAGTCAAGTAGAACAACCGCAAGAGCTCGAACTGAAGCAGACCATGCAGTTGGTGAGTGAAAATCGCTGGGTGCTGTAGGAATTCATTTATGAACTGGATAGAGGACGGCGACACTTCTGGACCAGCACAATGACCATCACTCATTATCACTCAATCACGATGATCTGCAACAGCTCTTGAACTTCTGCATGGGTAATACTGTTTTCCCAGGGCAGTGATGCCATCCTTGCGCTTGTCCTCCTTCAGGGAGATATTCATGGAACATATTTGATAATGAGAAAGATGAATGGTTTTCAGAAGCTCATAAATAGCTATCAGCAGGACATCATCTGTTTGCTACAGCACAATTTGTAATGCAGACAGTTGAAATTGATGCCTTTAGGCCTGTTGGACAGAGCTATGACCTGAAAAATACGTAAAATATAACACTGGACATAACTGATGTGGAACAGGTGAGGCATACCCTGTTCTGCTTCTGTCCTCTCCCCTACCCATTCTGTTTTGGCACGAAAAACACAAAGGATCGCTTCTTTCCTGATGAGGCATTTGCTATCACAATGACAACGCTTCTTTAACGTAAGAATAGAGAAGAGTGCATTTATAGCCACTTTCAGGACTGCAGGAATTTTTTGAAAGCTGCAGTAAAGACTTTTTTCCCCAGACTGGTGTAATGGCATTAGGTGGTGGCAATCCCAAGCATAATTGTCAAGGACCTCCACTACTCCTAGCTACCGACTCAGGAGACCGACACACCAGGCACCCAAAGGCCCAGGAAAAGACTTAACTGGTGAGCAGGTTGAGAACAGCTTTTGGCGTGCTCTTGACCAAAGGACCATACTGGAAATGCCTCACGAACATAAGGGATCCTAGCAAGTTGAGTTATCCTGTTGTCGCATGCTAGCTTTCACACTGTACTTGTAAAGGCACATAGTAAACACAAATGGAGCGGAAACGCATACAGATGACAGCTTCCAACAGGCAGATACCGAGGGCATTGCAAAAGACCAGCAAAGTGCGGTACAGCTGGCAGAGGCATGGGGAGGCACTCCAGCAGAGTGGCACAGTTAGGCACTCTGCTTCTTCATGTCCACTATTGCATATGAGTATCAAAGGCTTAGGAAACACCATGTCCAGCAAAACCATTCCTTTTTTCATACCTTAATACAGAATCACTGGCACTTCTCCATGCACAGGCTGTGGAACCTACAAGACACCCTACCCACGGCACACACCAACAAACCCACTGACCACAAGCTGTTTGAGCTTCTCTCTCTGCCTGATCTACACCAAAGCAACAATGCATTCATCGTTTTCTAGGAAAACAGTCTGCCTTTTTCTGGTAATTTTAGTGAGGTAGAAGAAATAACCAACTTTGGGTGCTCATTCTCTGGGGACAGCGACAGGACCCGAGGGAACGGCATGGAGCTGGGACAGGGAAGGGTCAGGCTGGGGGTTAGGGAAAGGTTCTGCACCCAGAGGGTGCTCGGGCACTGGGACAGGCTCCCCAGGGCAGCGGTCACAGCACTGAGCCTGCTGGAGTTCAAGGAGCGTTTGGGCAATGCCCTCAGACAAATGGTTTAAGATTTAGGTAGTTCTGAGGGGGGCCAGGAGTTGGGCTTGATGATCCTCATAGGTCCCTTCCAACTCGGGATACTCTATGATTTATGAACTATTTTCACATTGGAAGACTTTACAGAGCAGTATCAACAAAAGCTACTGCAAGGTGCTGGCTGTTCCTGCACAAGTCACACTGAAACAGAAACCTTGTCTTCTAATGTGAGTGAGCAGAAGAGATGCTGGGTCCTGCTCTCCTGGTACCCTGGTGGACAGAAAAGAAAAGGAGGAAGAGAAAGCAACTGCCAAAGGTATGAGAGAGAAGCAGAGGTGCACTAGCTGCTGAGCATATACTGTCAGGTATTTTCTTCACAGCAGCTTTGTAGAGATTGTATACAATCTCAGGAGCTGCCTAATATCTTGGCATGTTTCATATGCCTTTCTCAGTGCTCTTGCCCTTGTGAGCTTTTCTACTCTCCCAAAAGAGGCCTCAGAGTCCAGGTTCTCAAGACCAAAATGAGACGTCCTCCTGCTTTGTCCATTTCTTTCTTGATTCTAATTCCCATTTTGTCATCTAATGCACGAGTGTTTTCCAAGGGAAGTAGCCAAAGACACTAATACATGATAAGAACAGAACGATTCGACTCCAAGCAAGCAAGAAATGGTAAGAAAATGGGCTAAAACTTCCAGAGTTGTTCAAAGAAATAAGAAGAGTTCAGCTGCTCTGAACAGGACTGTCAAATAGCAGCTTTGTGCGGTTTGAAGGTATGTGTAAGTCAGGAGGAGTAAGTGAGCATGACCTGAGCAGAGTTAATGCAATAAACATGACTACATTTATCACCATTGCTTCTAACAGTGTCCAACACCTTGTTCACATGAATGCCAGAAGCTCAGAGAACACTGCTGCTCACAATAACCAAGGTCTATATGCTGACGGTCTCCTTGCAATAGTGACTGCTGAAGAATAACTTGAGAAGTGACCTACTGAGGTGCAGAAAAAAAACGTAGCTGCTTCCTATAAACCACAAATACCTGAGGAGAGAAACAACCAAAAAAATTGTTTGTTTCACCCACTATTTCTTATCTTGTTATAGCTGGAATTCACTGTATGAACGTACAGTGAGTGACACAGTAACAGGTGCTTGATGCAGCAACATATCAAAGCACCTTTACTAGTGCAGGAAATGCATTCCCAAAACACAAAGAAAGCAGTCAAGTGCACGTGCAGGGAGATCTTTTATTCCCTACATAGCAGATCTTTTTTTTTTTTTTTTTTTTTTTTTAAGTCAAAATGGTAATTGCTGCAATAAGTAAAGATTCGTGGAGCTACAGATCAAATACCGCTTTTACTGAAGAACTACACGGAAGGGGCAGGTGCTGCACCTGTGAAATAGGTTCTTGCTGAGGATTTACAGTGCTTGAGGAAATGATGAGACCATATGATCTTGAAGGTCTCCTCCAATCTCAGTGATTCTGATTCCAGCAACGTAAGTAACTGACTTTATCGATAGCGTGCTAGGTTGATTGGGGATGAAAACTTTGTGATACAGGCCAGGGCTGTAAACAGGGAGTACTGCTGTTACTCTGCACTCCTTACTGGAGGAGCTTTTCCTATCCAAAACCACAGGTTTTGTCGTTATAAGTCATGATACAGAATTATAATTATTTTACAGGCCGTTTCGTCAATAAAAGCCTTTTTTGGGTACCCGAGAAAACGCGTGACCTCCAAACACAGCCAGTTCCTGCAAACCCCTCTGACTGTCGCTGCGGCGCAGACACATTTCCCATTTCCCTTCTCCCATTCCCCATTTCCCAGCCGCTTCACTCGAGGCCCACATCACACGGCGACCCCTTAGGGACTACGAGGGGCAATTCCCCGAG
>CM021765.1:46807635-46896722 GCA_011076525.1 Nettapus auritus
GCTGCGCCATAAGGGGCGTGGTCACACGGAGAAGGCGTGGTCACGCAGAGGGGGGCGTGGTCACACGGAGGGGCGTGGTTATGCGAACGAGGGGTGGGCACCGGGGGGCGTGGCCTCGCGGGGGGCGTGTCCCGGCGGCGCGGTGCCGGCCGCGGGCGTTATGCGGGAGCGGGCGCGGGGCCCACGGGCTCCTGGTGCCGGCGGCAGCCCGGCGGGGCGGGACGCGAAGCAGCGGCCCCGGCACCATGAGCTCCGCTGGTGAGTGCGGGGGGGGACGGGCCGCGGGACGGGCCGAGCGGGGCGCCCCGGCCGCTGGCACTCGGGTGGTGCTGGTGCCTCGGTGCGCCCGTCCGGTGCCTCGGTGGGTCCCTTCGTGGGGTTGCTCGGAGAGGAGAGCAGCAGGGAGCTGGGCGTTGAGAAGGCAGTTATAAAGTTATGTTTTGTGGAAACGAGTCTCATCGCAGCGGCAATTTAAAAAAAAAAAAAAAAAAAGTCTAACTGAAGCGGCAGAATGCTTCCTGCGAGGGCTTGCCGGGGCCAGGGGAAGGCTGTTGTAGAGATCCCGAAGTGCAGCCCCGAGCGAAAGCATCGGTGTAACTCTCCGTGCTTTCCCCTCGAGTATTCAGCACGTTATTATCAAGTCTAGCATGGACCAAGTTATCCAGTCTCTTAGTTGATCAGAATTTGTTGGAAAATAAAAGGCTATTTAATGCATCTTTCTGCTCCGTTTCATATTCCCATTTTTAATATAATTATATTAAATTTTAAAAATATAAAAATATAATTTTAGTATGACAGGAGTGGATTTGCTGGGCTCTGGAAAACCGCCTATCCGAGCGGTACATCAGCTGTGCTGAGCAGCTCCATCGCGTGCTCCTGTTCTGCAGCAGCGCTGCTGGGAGGACAAGGCACCGCTGCTCTTCATTTTATTTTTTATTTAAGTTAAGCAGCTGGACAAATAAAAGATCTGTGTTAGGGGGTGCTCAAGAGCTTGGAGCTGGGCTGCCAAAGTTCAGTTCGGTGTGGCACAAAGTTTTCAGGAGCGAGGGAGATTCCCGGCACCGAGCAGTTGCTGCGGGGCTGAGCCTCCACTGCCCTGGGTTGTTTTGTGGTGGAAGGTGAGCAGGGAAGGGGCTCCTGCGAGCAGAGTCACGTAGAAATCAAAAGAGAAAGGGATGCTGAGGAGTATCGGTAAAAAGAAAGTGGGAAGGCTTTGTGGAAAACGTGAATTTTTGGAAGTGATTTGATGGGAAGGCACAGAGTCCTGCCAGGGCAGGGAGCAGGGAGCTGAGTGATAGTGTGGGAAGGCTTACATGAGCATGAGAAAATAAATGGCAAACAGGCAGAACGGGATCAGGGATCGACGATCCTGTTGACAGTACCGTGACAGCTTCTGACAGTTCAGATAAGGAGCTCACGGGCAGGGTATGACCGAGGAGACCGAGGCCTGGGCTTCAGGTCTGCCTCCTCCTATTGCCCCGGAATTTGGCTCCTGAAATACACAGACATGCTTTGTAAACCTTGTGCTCAAATGAAAACTTACCAATTCCTATGTTTTAGTTTCAGCCCGGTGACCTATAGGAGCTATTTCTTGTACTGGAGTTATTTGGATTGCTAACTCAGTTATTACTGTGGGTTGTGCTGTGTGAAGTAGCTTTCTCATAACTGCTTGATAACGCAGCTTTTCATGAAAAGTGTTGTCACGTGTGAAGACTTCAGGTGGAGCTTGTAATGCCCAGCTGGCCTTCTGCTCTGCACTCAGGTTAACCTGGAGGGCTCGAGCGTCTCATTTTGTTTTAATGCACCTTTAGAACAATGCAGTTTGGCAGAGCATCGCCAGTATTGCTTTAATATTTGTAATTAGGATTTGTGGAGATGAGCGACCTCAGATTGATAAACAGGACTCCCTGAAAGAGAGACTGTGCTACTTGAGGGAACTATTGCTGGGGAAAAAAATGCTGAACACAGCTTCAGTCCATTGCCAGAAGTTGCAGAAGGTCCACATTAATAGCCCAGCCTTAACTCCACTCCAGCTTGCCTTTTGCCTTTCTAAATGATACGGTGCTTTTTCACTTTGTTGCTGCAATTCTTTTCTACTCCCTCTACAAAATCCTATCGGTTAAATCTCAGTTCAGAGTTGGGTGTTGATGTGTGACAGATGAAACAGTTCTTTCATAGCTGCTGCTTTCCTATACATAAACGTGTATGTAAATCTGTGCTTCTTCATAACTCAGAAATGATAGCATTTATTTAGAATACTCGTAGAAAATTTCCGAACAATCTTACTGTAGTGAGCAACCTGTGGGCTGGTTTTACCTTTCAGTTACAGCTAACATTGCATTGGTTTCTCGTGTACCACGTATTATTTATATATGATGGTGATGAATGCACATCTTCTCATTTTCTGCCTGGAACTATTGTGCTGTCTTCAAGCAAAGGCTTTGCCTTTAAAAGGGAAAAACAAAAGCTCAGAGTTACAACTTTGACGTTTATTATTTCTTGCCAAAGGAACAACCCTTATATGTGAATCCGTACGGATTATTTGGTGAGGGCAGAACATATAGCTCAGATTCGAAATCTGATTTGACAGCAGCAATGAGAACTATGTACTGTGTTTTAATGTCAAAAATGTAAATCAAAAAGGAAAAAATCAGAGCAGGAACAAAATAAACAAAATCAACGTGACTTTTCCAATCAGACCTCATTGCTTTCAAGCACTGAAGAAATGAGGCCTCGAGGGTTTGGTGCCCCTTTAACCCTCTGATATGTCAAGTCTTGTTAGAGTTACTTGGCGTTATCTCCACATGCGATCTTCAAAGGTTGTTTATTCGTCTCTTGCACTTACTCTAAAGTTATCCCCAACTTTCCTGTTTTATTTCAACAAGTTGCTGAACAACCTGCAATTTTGAAATTAATGTTTTCCTTTTGCAGTTTGTTTAGGATGTTTTCTAAAAATGTGGTGGCTGGAAACCATCATCTTCCCTTGTATTTTAAAAACTACACGTGTTATCTTCCAGGATGTCGTGACTCACTCCTCTTTCTGTTTACTTTTTAACGTTGTGGCACCTGAAAAAATCAGAGCCTCTGCATAATAAAACAAACACACATTCACGGGAAATAAATCAATGCACTCAGAACACTTTTTTGAGGTGTGTATTTAACAAAACCTTTTTGTAACTGAAAGCAAAGTAGTTGAACTGAAGTGTCTTGTTAGATGTGACAGTTTAGGCTGTTAGAGGACTTGAGTTTTAGAATACTCCATCTGTTTCTCTGGCAGTGTGCTCACTGCCATCATGGTCATTCTTGAACGTGTCCTGAGCACATAGCGATAATTATCTCTCCCTGAAAGGTCTTTAAAAACCTGACCCCTTGTATACATAAGGTAAGATAGGAGTATGTGTATGGTCAGCTACTACAGAGTGGCTGTTCCGTTAAATTCACGCCTTGGCTTACCCCCATAGTCACTTGATTGGGTAACCATTGATTGGGTACCTGTACCCTAAATTTAGGCCCAGCTGCTGTAAAAATCTTACATCACCCTGATCGATGGTTTCACTGCTTTCCTAAAGTTTCATGGTTCAAAAAATAAAACAGCCTTAGGGTAGGGTGCCGGGCCCCAAGAAGGGTGGCCTCGTGGGTGACCGGAGCCTGTCCCATGGAGGACTCTGGGTCGCAGGAGTGAGGCCTCTGTCCGTGGGGAGCTCACAAAGCACAACCTCCAATTATGGCTGCACGACAGCCTCTGCTGCTCGACAGGCTGCTATGTTCATTCAGTAGCCTGTTAGTTGGGTTGTAGAGGAGGACTGGGATGATTGATCATAGATCGCAGACTTGTGTTCCAGCAGCTGGAACCTTTTGTCCCCATTTTCTTGGCCAGATGCAGGTGAACACAATTTTTTCTTGTTCTTTTGCTGTTCCCAAATGTGGAAGTTGTTTAAAAAACTGGGCATAAACACAACCTGGGAAAATGTTCCTTTAGCAGTAGGTTTATTGCAGAAGATGCAGTGATATTTGAGTTTTTTTTTGCCAAAGTTCAACTTCATACAGCTTCTTTCCCCTGTCCTTTTCCTTCATATAAATGCTGGGTGGGCATGATAGCACGGTGTCAAAATCCGAGGAGAAGATTTACTGCCGTTTCATAACAGTTCTTTAGGGCTGCATTGTCTTACTGGCTTTCCTGTTCATTCCTGGTGTTGCGTAGGAGAACGGACACAAGCATTTTTACGTGCGGCCCTCAGTTGCCAAACCCTATCGTCCGAGGAAGAGAACCAGCCGCTAAGGCCAAAGCACTGAGAGCGCGAGCTGCTGCAGGGTGTTCCCATCCTCCTGTAAGGCACGGTGAAGGTAGGACGGGAACACGTTCTGCCAGGCAAAGCTGAGGGGCACGGAGAGACTCAGCAGGATGGGAATGGGTGTGACTTCTTCCTCAGCACACTGGAGGAGATAATTCGCCCCAGGGAAAAACATCCAGCCTGTGCTGTGACCTGCAGATGGACAAAGAGGGAGTGTGTGTATCAGCCTACAGAGCTACTGGCTATTTATTGTTAGAAAAATAATGCCCCTTTTAATTCTCTTTTTTTTTTTTTTTTTTTTTTTTAACATTGTGTGTTTTGGTATTTTTAAGCATCATCCTTTTTTGTTTTGTTTTGTTTTGTTTTTTCCCTCCAGCACTGGACATAGTGTTGGCTGTTTACTGATAAGCAATAGATTTCCTGTTGGTGATGGCAGGTTTGTTACTCACTTTATTTATGGATTTCTTCCTTTCCTTAGTCAAGCAAGCCAGAGGATATCTCTGCCCGCTTCCGTGACTCCTAACTATTTAATCCGTTTATTCAAATATAACTTTGTGTTTTGTAAGAAAAAAAAAATAAGGTTTTCTCATTGGTAGCCCTTGATGCTAGTCTGGATGCAGGGATCCTCTAAGCAGTAGGGTAAGACTGGAGAGAGGTGGAGGGGAAGTGATAGTGATTCTCTGTTCCCTCAGTAACTAACACAAGCTGGTGAATCCAGTATTCAGCCCAGAATTTCCTCTGAAATTACTACACTTCTCAGAAAGTGAGTGTAGCTTGATTGCAAGCACTGGTGACTCCACAACCACCCTAGGCAATGTGTTCCTGTAGTTAATTATTCTTGAGGTTTAATGATAACTTTCAACTCTTCTTTCTAGTTTGGCTGTGGGATCTCTGCGTGTCTTTGTTTCCTGATTAAAGAGCCATCTATAATCATAAAACTCTCTCGTGTGCATGAATATATATTCTATCACCATCTCACTTCTTAAATTTTTTGCTAAATTAAGCAGGATGAGCTTTCCTGGGTCTTGAGGTATGGTTTTTATACTACAGATACTTCTTATAGTTATTTCTTGAATTCATCCCAAGTTCTTCTGTAAGAAAGCCAGAAGTGGCATAGCATCCCACCAGCAGTCTGGCAGGTGCTGCATACACAAATATTTTCAGTGCCTGTAATTTTTTTATATTTATCTCCTTGTAATCTGGAGGATTTACCACCCTAGCTGCAGACCTGCATGTAGCTCATACAAAATAGTTATCGACAATGATTTATTTCCAAATTCTCTTCAGTTTCAGCTCTCTTGATTATAACCAACACCTCTGTTCTTAGGTGAACAGTTTTATTTGGCACCAGGAAAAACCCTGTCATCCAAATAAGTCACCACACTGGGCTTTTGTTGTATAGTGTTTCCGTGATTATGTTTATTGCTTTTCACCAAAAAGGCTTGCTTTCACTTGTCACTTTAACAAAAAGTCATTCTCTCATGACTTCCAGTCATTCTTTACACCTTTATATATAAGTAGTTGCCTCCTACTTAGTTTTCTTTCTTTTAAGGATGGAAAAATATCCCTTCTAAAGCGCTGCACTATGTCAAAATGGTTTAGGTTCCCATACTGTGAATTAAATTAATTGATAATCAATAGAACTTCAATTTCCAATTTCTAGTCTAATACACTTTTACCTTCGCCTAGTTGCTGTTATTTTTTTTTTGCTTTGTTTAGAAGTTGATCACTTGTATTTTTCAGAAACTTGAATACATTTTGTTGAGGAAAATTATTGGTGTGCATTCTCTTCCTGGATTCTTTACTTTCTCATCATAAATGTCTTTTGAAAGGGCTTCTCATTCAGCTGTCTCCTGCAGATCTGTTTTGGTATTGAGACTGTCACGTGCCTGTTAATACATTGACCCCTACCCATTTTAGATGCAACTGGCAATCGTGTTAAAGCAGATAGTGGGGTCTTTGTTACACCACGGAATTTGTCTGTCTCCTCTGCCTGTTCCAATGCCTTTTAACATTGAAGTCATTTGAAAAATTCTAGTAGGCTTCAGAAATGTTACTAAATCACACTTTTTATCAGGAGTTAATTTTACTGGCTCTATTCGTTATCCAGGTTTCCAATATTGGCATATAAACAACTGGTTTGTTTTCTTTGCATCCATTTACATTTTAATGTTTTAGTTTTGAATCTCGTGGTCAGACAGTAGTAGTACATGGTACGTTCTCGCTGTCTTCCTTAATGTATGCTATTTGAAAGCCCTGCAGGCTATTGCTATCTGAAATATTAGGCAGTTCCACGACAGAGAAAGAAACTTCTGAGGCTGGCAGACTTTGGCTTACAGAGTGGGACAACTAGTCCATGGGTTATCACTTACCTAGACAGTGTTTAATCTCCTGGATCTTCTGCAATCTGACCCTATCATGTGGGGATCAGGAAGGCTTCACAGGCAGACTGCCTCTCTCCTGTTTTCAGGGAGCTTTAACAACTTAATAAATATTACTGAGCATGGCCCAGGACTACCACTGTGCTGTGTTCTGTGACAAACAGGTAATCCTGTCAAGTCATCTCTTTTTACTGCAGAAAGCAGGGTCCTCTATTGCCATCACTTCATTCCCCACACGAACGGGCAGTTGCGTTATCTGAAACTAGCGTACAAGAAGTCTGTCTGTCTTCTGCCATTCAGGATCAGTGGTTGCTCATCCAAAGGGTTAATTTTTTCCCCTGACAAACTACTGACTTGCAGTTCCCTCTATGGGAAATCCCTGTTTTTGGAGAGGAAATCGAAGGTGGTACGTCCTTTGCAGTAACTGATAGTTGGGTCACTGTTGGCCGTCATCTTTGGCTACCTGGAGCCATACCTTTCAAAATAAATTGTGCGCTCCCGCTTGCAAAACATCTCAAAAATTGTCTCTGCCATCACGTTTATCTCTTTGCTTATAGAAGTGCAGCAAGGGCAGCTGTTCTAATCCTAAGCAGAATGAGTCTGGATACCATTTAATGATTCATGTCCTAGAAAAACATCGTTTTCCTGTTTCTATAGTGGAGACATTGTTTCTGGCTGTCTGCTTAGAGCAGTGGCTTAGTGTTTGGGAAATGCTTGCATCTGAATGCATCTGCCTTTTTTTTTTTTTTTTTTAAACTACCTAGACAAGACAAACAGAAAACGGAAAAAAATCCCCAAGACTGAAATTTTATTCTCACGTTTCTAGGCTAGGGATTTGGATAGAGCTGCACATCTGTAATAATAACTCACCATGCCCAAAGTTGAAAGGAATAATTAATCAATGGCTTAACCAATCCCTTTGCGTGTGTTACATCAGTTATCATGTTTTCGTGAGATTTTTATTTATCACATTTACAGCTTCCTGAAAGCATATAAAATATTGTTCAAGACACAGCAAATAAATACAGAGGTAGTGCATTTAAGAAAATAGAATTAGAAACTTGTTTACTGTATATGTCAGTCTTCATATGTCAAAATCCCTCTGAGCACGTAGAAATTATTATCCAGGATATGCACTGGTCATAAATTATCTGCTGCAACATGAAAATGCTTCAGGCATATCTTGGAAAAAAATAAAAAATAAAAATAATAATAATAAAAAAAAAAGAGTGGGATCAGAGCACAATAGTCTCCAAGTTCCTCTTGTGCTCCTTTTCCTGCCCTCTACTCTCTCTGGGCTTCGTCATCCACTGCAGTCAAGTGGGTCATAAGTCATAGCAGTGGTGGCTGTTTCTAGGTCACAGTAGCATGCTGGGAAGAGTAATTTTATAAGATGCACAGAAATAACATTTTACTCATGCATCAAGTCAGGAAAACACTGACTTACTGCAAATTGTTGCACTAATTTCACACCACAGGCTCACTTCACTTAATGGGTGTTGACATATGCTAGTTTTACAGATGGCACGGCAATCCATCTAAATATAGTTTGAAAAGAAGAGGAAGAGAAAGGGGATTTTTAGGTTACACATTTCTAACGTTGGTAGGGGAAGGGACTGAACTGTCCTGGTAGTTACTCTGGCTCTTCATGGTTTATTATACACTAGATGCTTAACAAATTTGCAACAGTTTTAAAAGGTATTACTATAGTTCAAACTTCAAAATCAGGCTAAGCTGTTCTGTTTTCATTAGCATCATACCTCAGTATCTGAGCGGGGACATGCATTCTCATAAAGTTAAACTGTTTGTCAACACACACAATACCACAAGACGTCAACACACACAATACCACACAAGACGTCTCTCATGCCCTTGATTGCGCCCGTTAAAAAGAAGAAAAACAAGTAGAAAAAAAAAAGAAAAGGCAACATTAGGGAAAGGAAGCATGCTTTTAGGAGAAAAATATATACATGTACACACCAGTGTCCTGTAGGGCACATGATTTAAATGTTACAAGACTTGTAATAATGCTGTGATGCAGGTGAAGTTGTTCTGTGGGCTGATGGTGACTAACGTCTTTGTTTTCCATCCTTCCTAGAAATTAAGAAGCCGCCTGTGGCCCCCAAACCAAAATTTGTGGTAGGACACAAGGCGACACCTCCACCTGTTGCACCGAAGCCTGATGTTGTACTTTCTGGTGTTATTCAAGCAGCAAAGAAAACTAAGCCAGCGATTGCACCAAAACCGAAGGTTCTCAAGAGCTCGTCTATTCCGGAAGTTAAGCCTCCATCCTCTACAAGGAAAAGCACAAAAAGCTTTGAGGAACACAGAGGAGATTCTTCTCAAACACTAGACCACCTGAACTATAAAAATGAAGCCTCGGAAGGGAATACAGATAACACAGCATATATTCTACCGGTATCGTCTTGCAAATTTGAATGCCTCCATAAGCTTGGAAACGGGGAGAACACTTGTAAAACTCAGATCATTCTTGAGCACTTTGAAAACCTAGAGAACATCAAAGTAGGTGAAAAAACTGTGCTAGCTCTGGGGGATAGTCCCAATGAAAAACTGGCAAATAGAAACCAGGTAGTTCTGAAAGCCAGCATTTTGGAAGAGAAGCTTAAAGATGTTCTAACTCATGGTGTATTCCCCAACAGCAGTCCTGTGAGGCACAGGTGTGCAGACAAACTTGACAAAAGGGATGGCAACAGCTCCAGGGATGATATTAAAATAGAGTTCACGGAACTTGTACAGTCTTCACCTTCTTCTGAGGTAACTAACGGGAGGCAACAAAATATTAACATTAAGCGCACTGTGGAAGAGTTTCAGATGTCTGAAACTTGTCCTAGTTTGACTGAAAACCATCACAGTTGCTCTTGCCCATTGGACCAGGAAAACCTGGAAAATGAACATTTAAGTAGCCATAGTATGTTTTCAGGTGAAATGGGTATGAAAATAGACACTGATAAAGCTGCCTCTGAAGTATGTTCAGTCCTGTGCTCAAAAATGCACCCTGTCCCTAAGCCCAGAAAGCCACGTACTGCGTGTCTAGTTCGGCAGGATGGCATAGACGCCATAGGAGAAGGAACAAAGGAACCATCTAACTCAGAGAATGATCCTATTGGGTCTGTTGAACAAAGCCTTAAAAGGCCAGCAAAAATTAATGTCCTTGGTCAGAGTGTTTGTTATAACAATGATACAGAAATGCTTCATCCTGAAAAATCTGAGATAACTCAAAGTGTTGCAGAGAAAATGCATCCAGTGAAGGAACCTGCTGATACTGATGAGTCAGCATTGCAAAGTCTTTTGCCTCAGTTTTCTCAAAAAACTTCAGATTTGGTGGAAAATGTTGAGTGTTCTTTAGATACAGACCATAACTTAGGTAACTCCATGGATAAAGTGAAAGAGGATGCTAGTATGCTAGATGCAGTGGACAAAAGGACTAATTTTGTCAGGTGTGATACTTTGTCCATGAGTTTGCCAAAGCAAATTAAATTAACTGGCAGTCAGCACTCACCTCCTTCTAATAGCCTTCATGTTTCCCTACAAAAAGTGGAAGATAAAGAAGCAAAAATAAAGGATGAAAGTTCTCCAAAAGTCATTCCTAAGAAACCACAGCGGCACAGCCTACCAGCTGCAGGACTGCTGAAGAAAGCTGCATCAGCAGAGCTTGTGGAGAAAAGTTCTTATGCCTCCAGTGAAGACAAATCGAAAAGCCTTCTGGAAGGATCCCACTTCACGCACACTCCAGTCAAGGAGCAAGGTGCACTGTCATCCTGTGACATACCTAAGCGATCCTCTGAGAAACCTGTCTGGAAGTTACCTCATCCTATTCTTCCGTTCTCAGGAAATTCTGAGTCATTAAAAACTGCTAGTGTTGCTCCCAGCTTCAGCCACTTGACGGTTGTGACAAAGCCTAGGGCCAAATCTCTCTCTTCTGTGGACATGGAAAGGACAGACAAGCCTTGCAAAGACCCGCAGAAGAAAAATAGTTTGAAAAAGTTTCTCAACATGAAGCTGTCGGTTTGCTTAATGAAAAGTGACTTCCAAAAATTTCTGTCCAAAGGCAGCCAGTCAATGGATGGTTCTGTTGCTAACCTTTCCACTGGAGAAGGGTGTGGGAGTGGTAACAACCGGCATATGGCATCTGCAGGCAGTGAAAGGAAAGCTAAATCTGCCAAGGCACATTCCATAGAAATAAGTAGTCCAGCATTGCAGAAGAAGAGGCAGAGAAACAGAAGCCAGCCTGAGATGCGAAATACCCAAAGGCTGGAGCCTTTAGATGGGCATGCACTGTCGGGAGAGATTTTGTCCCAAATGCATTTGAATTCTGTAACCAGCAGTTGTGCTCCAGAATATGAGAACGTGCGTCACTATGAGGAAATACCGGAGTATGAGAACTTGCCTTTTGCTATGGGTGCTGGTAAAAATCTGTGTTTGGAATGGCAGAATTCCAGCAGCATGGAAGACCAGAGCCCTGGCTTGTATGAGGTGGAGGAGACTTTTCAAGCTGCAAGCAGGCGTGTGAGACATGGCAGGTAAAATAAAGAGAAAAGGGAGGTTAAACATCTCATTTGTAGCTCTGGTGGTTGTAAACACGTTTGGGGGATGAGCTGAGAGGCTGTATCCCTTTCATTAAATGTCAGCAGAACGGTCATTACTGTATATCTCTGCATGTGCTTTTGAAGTTCTGAAAACTGCACTTGGTCAAGAGAGTCAAGAGGAAAAATAAGCTATTTATTCCTCACTCGTGATCAAAATTTGGTAAATGCATGTGTGTGCTTTACCAGTTTTAAATGAAGCAATTAGATACAGCCATGTTTTTGTATTCAAGAATACTTAAATAAGGAGGAATGAACCTTACCTCAGTCTCAGGATCAACTTGAAAAATGTCCATAGAGTGCACAGTTGCTAGGTTTGTAGGAGAAATAAATATATTTTTAGATCAGCTGATACAGCTGGAAAAAGCAGACAGGCTTTTGGGTATGCAAATTCTTCATCAGGTCTTGAAAGTTTTTCTGGTATAAGATACTACTTCTCCATGAATATACTGAGTCTTCTGTGTCTTCCTGTGCCCACAGATGCAACAAAATTAGTGGAAGTGCAGGAGTTCTGTGTGACCCATACTAAATATTTCTGAAAGACAGGGTTTTGTGAGATGGTAGGGGAAGGGAAGCACTTGCTGCGGGGTAGGGAGCAAATGGCTATTATGCTGTCCAGGGAGGTGGTGGAGGTAGATAGATGGTATCATCAGATTCAAAAAGGAATTGCACCGACTCACAGATATGTCCAAAACAGATGCTAAATGAAATAGGCAGGTGCAGACCTCGTAACATCTGTAGTGCTGTGATTGTGGATGCTGGCAGGAGGAATGGGCCACAGGGAGGGGCAGGCTAATATGTTGTCCTGAAATAGCATTTCCTACTGTGTCTGTCAGAGTATGGAAATGGGTGAAGCATTGTTTTGACCCGACTTGGTATTATTTAACTAATTAAATTCAGTAAATCAGTTGATCTTGCAGATCCTTAAGTGTTGTCTCAAACCAGTGTTAAGGATTTAAACCAAATACCCAACTTGTGTATTTCATAGTCCCCAGCAAGCTTCTTTACACTCTTGAGAGTATTTGCATATTGATGAGAAAAATTACATAGAAATCCTCCATTAAAAAAAAAAAAAAAAAAAAAAAAAAAAAGATGTGATTAGATGTGATTATAAGCTAAGCTTCATTTTCGATGCGTGAGCAGCAAATGCATGCTCCAAGGAGTCTTTATTCTCTAGGGGAGTGTGTTCTTTTACAGAGGAGGAGATACATTTTAAGTGTCATCCTTTGTGAGTAATTGTTCATAGAGTTGATATTCTCAACTTTGGACTGTTTGATGGAAAGCATGAAACTTTATTGTGGGAAGCAGGATTTCTAGTTATGGGCTTGGTATTGGTATATTTGCTCATATGCTTGTTGAGTATTTTTATTGTTTACAATAGGGTGCTTCTTGTTTTCATCATGGAATTCTTTAAGTGCCATAAATTCCAGACTGAGTGTAACCTTTTCGTTTAAACCTAATTTTTGGATACCTTTTGGGGCTGTCGACTCTATTCTTCTGGTGTTTCCTTGCTTTGGTTTACCAAAGAACTGTGAGTCCAAACTTAAAGAAGGATATATTTTATGTATGTTTGATTATTTTGGGTTTGTGTTGTGGTCGTGAATCAGGTGAATGTTTCTCCTTGTTTTAGGAAGAGGAACATTTTGCTGAATAAAGCACAGTAGGCATGAGACTGCAGTGGCTCCTTAGTTTTCTCACCTGGCTGAGTGTATGAAATTTAGGGTTATTCCCTCTCCACAGCATCCCTCCTCAGTACCAACAGTGAGTTAAGGGTTTAAGTGATCTCTTGTACACTGGCACATCTGTACCTGTAGTGCTCCTTAAGCTGGGTGGTTTTGACAGAACTGGGTTGGGTTGTGTTTTTCTTTAAAAAGCACACATAGAAAAACATAACCAGAACACTTCATCTCAGTGATTATTTTAAACTACTATAGAGTCGCTGTCAGAAACTAACATAGGAAATTATTTACACGTATTACTGAAATTACTTCAGTAGATCTCACGGAACAAAGAAATCCCAAGGAGAGAAAGGAGACGCACGGGGGGCAGTGGTCTCCTGAGACAGACCAGCTGGGGCTGGAGGAGCAGGTGCAGGGGCTGGTTTTGGCCCTGTCTGGAAGGTGCCAGGGTCCTAGCCCAGTTGGAGCCAAGCAGGCAGCTTCTCTGGTTTTCCCATCTGTTGTTTTCCTACCTCCTTTTGTAGCCTCTTTATCAATGCCGTCTTCCTTTTTCTGCGTAGTTCTTTAAGAAACTTCTATCATTCCCTGTGCCAAGTGGTATTATAAAATTGGTTAGAGAAACAGTGCCATGTTATTGTAATACTTACTGCTTGCATTTTCCCCAGCCTGTCAGAACATGTGCTTACCTCTTTCTTATAGATCATGGCACATAAAACTTTTGTAAGGCACTACCAATGGGTGCCAAAGCAAGTTTTCTTATGATAAAAGCCAGTGTACAAATGAGATTTTTCTTCTGAGAAGTTCATAGACTGATTGCCTACACTTCTAGTCATAATAATAGCATATATACAGTATATTGATCCTGAACACAAGGTACACCGTTACTAGAAGAGTTCAGTAGCATCTTCCCAGTGTTACATTTCTTTGTGGAGGAAGGTGTAAAATCTAAATGTATCCAGTGCTCCAGTGGCTACTGAGAAGCTTTCCCTGATCCTATCTGGTAAAACCAGTAGGCTTTAATGGAGAATGTTAATAGCTTCTGATGTGCTTAGCCTAAATTTGTATGTTTTATTAAATTCGGATAATTTTTATTTGCTTTGGCCTTCCCACAGGAATTTAAATCTAGAATGGCAGGCCTGGATAATTAATGGTGTGGGTACCAGTTGTCACTAACCACTTGATTTTTGTTATTTGATGTCAGCTTGATGTGGAGATTGGCTTTAGAAGGAGGGGAGTGATTGTCCTGGTGTGGGCTGTGAACCACAGAGGGGGGACAGAGCCTGACAGTGGGAGCCTGGTGGCTCATGTTGATTATCAGCGCATCAACTGAATATGATGAATAAAGACAGTAATGACAGAACCTTGATAGCAGATAATCCGTGTTTTGTTTCCACTGTAGAAAAAAAAAAAAAAAGTCTCTTAAACGGTTTTTAGGGATTGTTTACTTTGCCCTAGTCTGCCTGTTTGACTACCAAATTAAAATGGATAATGAAAATGCATGCATTATTCTGAGGAATCTGTGAACAAAGGGAGTGAAGAGTAGATGCTGTGGAATAAAAAAATGTACAGCTAAATGTAAAATAAGTTTTAAGTATCACTAGCTACTTGCAGGTAACAGCAGGGAAAGCAGCTCCTTATTGTTTTTTCGAGGGTGTTGTTTTTGAGAAATTAATAGTCCAGGCCTAAAATGTGGGGAGAAAAGTCAGTGGTGCTGGTACCAACACAGCAATTGTTTTTAATATTATCAGAGACCAGCACATCAAAATGGTTCTATTTTGAAGTAATGTGACTTTTAAAACCTACTAGTGAAAGAGAATTCTTTATACGTTATCCTTCTATCTTTAATAACTGTTTTGAAGAAGATGACAAAATCTTCATTATAGCCAAAAGTAAACTTGAGTGTACGTATGTCTGGAGGAAAAGCAAAAATTACTTGGAGCATATGTCATGCTGCAGAAAACAGAAACTTCTCTGGATCTCATGGGTTTCCTTTTTGCATTTTTTCGTATTGTTTGAGGCAAGAGAATTGTTCTTCAGGTTCAGTGAGTCCGTTCCTCCACCCTTCAGGAATAGCATACTGTATTTACCGGTTACTTTTGTTGCTGTTCCTTCCAAGGTTTTGCAAGTGTACATGATTACTAATTAATTTGGATGAAACTTATACCTGTGTCATCGTCATTGTATTTCCTGCTAGGATTTTCCTTTTGAAAGGGTTGGATGAGGGGGAGTGCCATGTGACGACAATGCTTTGAGATCTTAAAGTTGTTTTCATTATAGACTACTTCCTATTTTCCCCCATCTGTGCAGATTTAGTATAGTCCATTGATTTTCCAGAAATGAACACCTCAGTGTAAAATGTAAGTTTAGTTATCAGGACTAAATTCTGATTCAGTGACTGAGTCCTCAAGAGGTCAATTGTGTCTCCATGAAAGCCTTCCTGGAATAGTGAATTTAGTACTGAAATATGTGTGATTAAGCACTTGGCTTTGATAGGTATTCCTCTTTGATGTACTGAACTTCATCAGGGTTGAGGCATGCTTCTTACAAGCAGTGTTACACCAGATAAATGTGGTACTGTTTAGTCATTGGCTGTGTTAGTGATTTTTTTCTTTTTGGGGGGGGCCCCCCCCCTCCGCCGGGGGGCGGGGGTTGCGGGTTGTGAAGACAACTTCAAGGTTCCTGTTCAGAAACTTTTTAAGAGAAATATTAAATTGACAAAATACTGCAGTGTCTAAATAACATTTTAAAACATTTTTGAACATACTAAGATTTGAATGCTTGAAATACATTTTAGGTATTGAAGGCATTTTGTTTGTATTTCTGTGTTTAAAGAAAAACTATGGTAACATTGATAAAAATATCAGTGTTCAGACCCGAAGACTTTAGGAAGGATTTGGGTGTATCTAGATGCTGGGACCTTCTCACTGTGCCTGTACACCACTCTGGGAGCATCTTCTCTTTCCAGAAGGTCAGCTCAAATCACTGTCTTTGGGCCTGGAAATACTCTATTTTGTATTGTTGAGTTAATTATTTTATAATGCTAGGGTAGTATAATGAAACTGCATGAAAGACTTGCAGTGATTTTTATTTTTTTTTTTGCTTAAGAAAACATATGGGGTGTTTTGTCTTTTTCTTTCTTTTCTTGCAGGAATCCTTATGCAAGTCTTAGTCTCTGTGCCTGATTTTCCAATAGCAGGAGGAATTTTCCCTAGTATTGTGGTAGTTTTCAGTCACATGGGTTTATAATTAATTTAGTCTGCTATACAAGCTGAAATAAATTCATATATTACAAGAAGAAGATACATACTCTGGGACAATAATAGAATCTTGTAACACTTGGAGAAGTATACCAAGCTTTTGTCTTTTTTCTTTTTAACCAGAAAAAAATGGAAACTTTTTCACTTTTTTTTTTTGACACGTGCTCATGCAAATGTGTTTGAAATGTGTTGGTTTCATTTGTTTTGACATTGGGAAAGATTCTGAGGTCCAGTGCTTTGTTGTCACCTCCAAGGGAGAGAAATGAATTGGAAAACTGCATATTTCCAAAGCCAAGACCATCATTCTAGCATACAATCCAGTTTTGAAAATGTTAGGAACGCCTTATGAAATGAAAACAATTGTGAAGATCTCCAAAGTTGTCATGAAATAGAATTTTTGTCTTCTGAGCGGCTTTGATTTATCCTTCATCTTCTTTTGAAGGGCTCTTGGTCAATAGAAAAAAATGGTGAAGCACGTTGACCTAGATATGGTGCATTGCAAATTTTTTTCAGGAATTAGAAAAGCAGTAGTAAAAGATTTCTAATGTATCAAAGTTTATAAGTGCTACTTATAAACAGATGCTACTTATAACAGATGCGGTTGAAGTTCCTGACATTCTCATTTTGCAAAGTCCAGTTGGGGCTTGGTGTGTTTGTGAGTATGAGGGGAGAAAGCTGGCGGTGGCAGCTGAGACAAGGCTGGCCTGGTGGCGGATACTCACTGGTTGGTGGTTGAATGCCTCTGCTGCTTCCAGAAAGGCTTTGCTTGGTTCCTTGTGTCACTGTTTTGCACAGTCTAGCAAGTTACAGCATGTTAAGCTCAGAGCACGTGCCATCTGTATGTGTTAAAAGAGCCATTTTGAGCATAAATGTATTATCTGTTCTGAAGTGAATGATAAAGCATGTTATCGTTCATTTCCCACCAAAGAAGTGCAAGCCGCAGAAGGCAAAAATGTCATAGCTGTGCTGTTCCCATCGGTCCCCGGTACAATACAAGGATGTCCTCGTCCTTCCTCCCGGTGACGTCGTGCCAGGCGAGGCAGCTCAGCGAGGTGTCAGGAGGAGGCTGGGGCCCCGTAGGGCATGCAGCCGCCTCCTTTGGCCTGTGCCCTCTCCCTGTGGGTACAGGAGCTCAGTGTCACCTCATTTTCACAGTCTCTAGGGGTTTCTTCTTTTGTTCCATGTTTGCTTTTTCCTGATTCCTGCATTCTTTCTACATATTTCCTGTCCCTCCAGAAGAGGGAAGCTAACTCGGCGTGTTTGTCACCTAATGCTGGCCTTGCTCCCTGCCTCCAGCTTGGGCCTCCCTGTCCCCACTTGCCACTGACGCTACACGCTGCAGTTTCCTGATGCGTAACATAAGAGAGTATCTCAGATGGGAATTGATGAAAGACCCATTTATGTGCTTAACAACAGCCTTTTCCTGTGGGTTATTTTCTGCATTGGCTCAGGAAATGTGTTTGTGAAGCTCCTTAGTACTCTGTTTTGTGTGGTGATATTTTAACTTCAGCAAGGACTAATTTAACTGTACATGTAAAACAGTAGGGGGTTTTGGCATAAAATAAGTGTTGGGAGAGAAAAGAGTCAAAATATTAACTTCAGTTTTTATTTAAATGCCAACAGTGATATTATTATGCATGACTTACCCCACATTCATATTTGTTTCAATGAAAGTAGTTTTAATGAGTAAAACTTACAGAACTGTATGCAGCTACATTGTCTCAGTGCCCAAGACATTGAGGTTAAGGAGTTTAGATTAAGGAATGCAGGTTTGTTTTTAGATACTAGTATCCAAGAAGTTTCTTTTAAAAAACTTAAAGTTTACACAAGTTTAAATTTCCCTTGAGAAAATTATCTTTGTGCTTATGTGAAACTGTTTCACCCAATCAAGCAGAAGTGGACAAAAAAAACAACTCCCATTTATGTGGATAAACGAAAGGAATTTTATCAAAACCACCAATTCAGTAACTACAACCTGAGCTGACGGCTTGATGATTTCAACTGCACTCAGTTGATATATATCTGTATTTCCACTGGTGTTCCTGGGGGTCAGATGTTCTGCATTGATTTTGAGATGAGCTGGAAAGTTCAGCAAAACCATGTAAATCCCATTCTTCTTCTAATTGATGCAGAATACCAGAGGAAGAGAGCACAAGTCCAGTCTTGAGAACTGGTCCATTACTCTTTGCAGTGAGCATGTGCTGCTTTCAACCAAGCTACTTCATCCACTGTTTTTCAGCAGACTGGCCAGGAAGCTCTGCCAGCTAACGTGCATGCAGACGGCTGTGTGTTTAAGAGTTAAGTCACTCTGTGTTTATTTTAGCTCTAAGTCACTAGCTTTTGAGTACTCTGATATTTAGCTTTCTTTCGTCATCTTCTAAGTATCTGACACATAAAAATTGCAATGCGATGGGCTGTGCGTTATTTTTAAATTGAACAAGCAATGTTTTGAAGAAAACCATTACGGCCCTGATTTCAGGGATAAAGTCAGCAAAAAAAGTAATAAAGATAATGATCAGTCAATACATAAGGTTTTAGGCCCTTCCATTGACTTTGGTTTTAGTGGATGAAAAGTAGTTATAGACTGGAATTTCATGGTAGTCCTGGAAAGGTGAAGTCAATTTTGCTTGAAATGGGTATTAATATGAATTTTTGTTCTCACTTTGTTGGAGTTCCCCCTTTCCTAATTGCTAATGCATGGTTTGAGATTTTGTCACATAGTTTTCTAGAATTCTCTTCTGGTCCTGCTGTCCTTTCCCAGTCAACACTTCTCACTGAGGGGAGTGAAGAGTTAGAGTAGCAGGTCCTGATTGTAAATGAACACTGTATGTTCATGGTATTTCTCTGTATTGTTTCTTAGCACTTCCATGCCAGTTTTTCCAAAGGTTTTGGCCATGAGCATTCTGGTTGTGCAGCTCTCCCTATGAAATAGGGCTGGAAACTGGCATTAATGGTAAGGGAAGGCAAAAAGCTGTAAATTCTGCAAAGTCTTTGTACTTTACCTACCTCTGAAGGTGGGAAATCCCTCACATTTTTGGCTGGCGTTGAGAAGAACTGGTTGAGTCCTTCCCCTTTGCAAGTTTCAAGGCAAGGGTTTAAATCCATGCGATTTGCTGCTGTGTTTCACTTTCCAGCACGAATGCAGAAGGCCAGCCCATGGTACCAGCTTGGATTCTGGGTTGTTAAACCCACATGAAGTGCTGTGGTGTGCAGCAGTAACTCCAGCAGAGGCAGGGCGATGGGGCTGCATGCTCTGCTCTTCGTCCCCATGCCACGGTGCTAGGCAGTTGAATCGATGTGCTGTACACCACCTGCGGTGTGGCAGAGGTTGCTTCAGTAAACATATTGACGTGATAAATAACTCAGGTCAGAGAACAGTTTTCTCTGAGTCTTTTAGATCTGAGACCTCTTTTTTATTATTATTATTATTATTTATTTTTTTAAATAAGGCTTTTCTGTGGTGAGCATGGAAGCATCTGAAGCATGCATGTGTGTTTATGCTGAACTTTCCAGGGAGCAGGGGAATTGTCAACAAACGGTCCAGCAGAGCAGAAACTGAGAAAGGCTGCAGTGCCTGTGGGAGGCTGCCTGCAGTGGGAGCCGGTCTGGCGGCTGCTGACATCGGTGCTGGATGTGGCAGGCCTCCGAGCCACGCTTTTAAAGTCGTGTACTGATGTGCGTGCACAGCGAGTGATACAGAGCATAGGGTGGCTGAAGAATGGGTTGAATGGATTGGTTTTGTTTAAAACAACAACAACAACAACAAAACTGGAACTGTGAAACACGTAACAAATGCCTTGCTTATTTTTACTTAAAATGAGAATCAAATTATTTTTTCTTCTTGTTGAGGAGAGGAGTAATGACTATCTTGACCTGAGGATAACAAAATAAAACAAAATAAATACAAAAATAAACGCTGGAAGTTGCAAACACTGGGATTGCCTGGTTCCAGCAAGTCAGGTGCTGCAGTTTGCCACATGCCCAACCAAGTGCAGACCTGCTGGTGTCACAAGGCGAAAGCAGTGCCAGCTGTCAGCAGTGGCTGTGAGAGCCCCTAGCCCAGAAAATCCAGGTGTGAGCAGGGGCAAATCCAGAGGTAAAGACCAGGACAAAGAGCGGTGCCTTGCATAAAACATTTTCCATTTGAATTGCTCAGCTGGAAGCAGGTTGTTTCTGTTTGCTGGCTGTGCTAACTGGGGAGTGTTTATGTTGGTAATTCTATCCTTAAAGTTCCCTTACCAGCCTGGAGAGAATATACCGGAGGAATTATAAGTGTTGCAAATAATCATAAATTCATTGGTCTAGTTTGCTTGCTATTTGTTCTGTGGTGCCTTTTTTAAAACTTTTTTTTTTAAAATATGATATATATCTGATTTTTTGTCCCTCAGCAATGCCAGCTATGGAAGGAGAGTTCAGAAAAGTAACTAACGGATTTTAGAGGCATGGTCTTTTCAGTGGTCATAAAAATAAGATAAATAAAAGAGAGGTCAAGATTAGCTGTCTGTCATATTCCATAGCATCAGACCCATGAAAACTCCCAGTCTGTTGTCTTTTTTTTTTTCTTACTATTAGTCCCAATAACACCAAGAGCTTATTGAAATCATTGAGTTGTCCCTGTGGCAGAACTTTAAAGCCTTAAAAGCCTAACTTTAAAGCTGCCTTGTAAAATGTTGTTTGAGAAGACATCTTGCCAAGTGGCTCTCACAGCAGAGAAGCACCATTTCTGGCAGAGAAGGTGAAGCCCCGGTAGCTTGTCTGCAATAAGGCATCCAATGCCCAGCGCTGAAAGCCAAGCCGGCACCACCAGAGCTGCAGCAATACCCATGAGCATTTCAGAAACTGCCCACTGCACTGGAGAGGAGAGTCGTAGTCTCAGCTTGAGCTCTTCCCAGCCATGCACCTGTCATTAAACCCGAGATGTGACCAATGCTTTAGAAATAACTAAGATAAGTAAGCCAACTGGTCCATGCTGTCTTTCATCCTCATTTGCTGCTTGCTGGTCCAGCATGTCTGAATGAGAAATGGAAAGCAGGGAGATGTGAAGAGGATGATGAGGGAAGGAGGCTCAGTAACAGCTAAAATGGTGAATAGTTGCTGGCATCTGAGAATCTGAAGTTTAAATAATGAGGTTATGATGGATTAGGGTCCAGAAAAGGAAATAAAAGCTAACGTTGCCTTCTTCGAGATGATTGTGGAGCTGAGCATTGAAACAAAATGTAGTATGTCCAAAAAGCACATTAATTGATGCTTTTATTAATCTTGAGATGATCACTAATGCCTTCATAGATTTCCTTAAGACTTCCACAGGAGCTCATTAGTGATCTTGGCTAGTATTCGTTATTATCTTTGTGTTTTGCCAAGTATGCTTGCTTTCGACAGCTGATTTCCTTTTTTCAAAATAAAAAACAAAACACACCTGCAGCAAATAAATGTGAAAGACACTGAAGTATATTAAAAAAAAAAAAAAGTATCAAAACAAAAGGAAGCTCACTAAACAAAATCAAACAATTGTTAATTAAGCAATAATTTTCCTTCTGCTTTGGCATTCCAAGAGCATCTTCTGCTGTCCTGAGTGCCCAGATCATATAACTGCTTCTTAAATTGTCAGAAGTGTACTCCTAGGAGTCAGTGAGGCATGCTGCCATGCCTACAGCTATTGCAAGTATGAAGTGCTATGAAAAGATGTAACAGCCTTATCAGCTCTCATCCACAGACCCACAGCCAATATGCTTTTAGGTCATTAAAACAAACAAACAAACAAACAAACCACACAGCTGAACATCCCTTATTTGTTGAAATTGATTGCGTTGGCTGGAGGCATTTAAATTAGAAGTAGATGAAGAGCAATAGGTGAGATGAAAGCAACTGTGAAAGGCTTGTGAAATGGTATATCAATAGAAAAAGGATCTGAAATTAAATATCATACTAGCTATGATACTAAGCTATCATACCATATGATGATAGCTTATTTGCTCTCTTATGTTTTGATGTGTATTTTTTTGTTTAGTATAAACTGAAGTTTGTGTAATTTTCGCCTGTATGTTGAAGGCTTCCTTAAAAGTAAGATGAAACAACAACGAAGCAGGAAAAAAAAAAACAGCAACACATGAAATATTGGGGGAAGAGACAGAAGTATAAATATGTGAGCCACTCCTGCAAAAATCATGAGAGATAACTTTATGCTTTTAGCAGGGTGTTGTTGCTAAGTTTGTTCACTCAGCATTCCTACATATTTGTGACTATTTACTAGAAATAGAGAAACCTCTTAAAATAAAGAAAATCCTAAGAAAATGTATATAAAGGAGCAGTGTGGATGAATCCATATGAATAAATAGTTTGGAGCTGTAGAAACTTGCTTTCATAGTTATGGTGATTCTGCATATGATGTTAATTCCAAGGTACTGTTAACATACTTAATGGTGGGGACATTGCGTGGCAGAGAATCTCTCCAAATCATCTCAGTCAAGCTTAAAATAACAATTGCTTTCTAAATGGTTTGTGAACCAAGACTGAAATGTTTATTGTGACTTCAGGCTATGGTGTCCAGTGTGTGTCTAAATCAACAATGCCTGAAAGCAAAGCCTCAGGCTTGTTTGGACCTGCTATAGTAATACACATAAACAGAACAGCCATCCAGCTCTTCCAGCTAGAAAAATAAATCCTATCTGATCAGCATAAAAAATGTGACTCTACGGTTCCAGTCTGGCAGTTTAACCAAATTGCTAAAAAGAAAAAATAATTAAAAAAATGATGCTGGTGATTTAGGTTTCGGAAGTTTTTTGCTTCTACAAACCTCTCTGAATACCTTAGTTTATAAAGCTGCAAACAGTGCAGCTGCCAAATGTATTTTTTTTACTTGAAAGAAATGCTTGTGGGAGTAAACATTTGCAGTTTTAAGTTATAGTACTTGAGGTAAGGTGTTTTGGTCATGTTTTGAATACAATAAGGATTTTTGTGGTGCTCAGGATGGGATTTACTTTTCTGTCGGGAATAGCTTGATGGCAGTTCTTTGTGTTACAAAAGTTTTATCTTGTTTGTCTGACTAGGACTGGCACGTTTTGTTTCACTAGAGTTCTGCTATTGCATTAGGAATATCCAGCACAATGTAAATGCTTCACCCCATAAACTGCTTCATTCCAAAGCCAATTGACACCCCTTTAGTTCTGCGTGTCGAAAAAGCCCCACATCTATATTTAGGTAGGTTGCTCACATGGTATGACAGGGTATTCTTACTCAGTGGGCAGCAGGGTGAGCTGGCAGTGATGGTGTTTCACATGACTGATAATGCAGAAGTTTCTGTCAGTAGTGCAGTGGGTAGGACAAGGAATCGTGATGAAGAGGGAACAAGATAGAGGGAGGTATTTGTGGGATATTGTGCACTGTCAGAAGAGGTGATAAAAAAATAATCACTACTGCATGCCTGTGGTAGTTTGGAAAAGGGGAATTGATATGTGGGGAAAAAACCCTTCTGTTTATTTTAAGATTTACTATTATTTCCAAACTCATTTAAAGGCTACGAGGAATTTCACTTAGTCTAGAGATAATTTTAAGTGAGCTATATATACATTTGTGATGCAGATGGACTAAGAGGGAAAAGTACAGAGAGAGTAATCAGTGTATGCAAAACCACTTTCTGTTTTGTCAGAAAAGCCACGGTGTTTATGATGAAAGGTTGAGGCAAAAGGTGCAAGGAGAGTCACGTGTTCTCCTGCATGTGGCTGATAAAGGCCAGTCAACGCAGGGACACTGTCACAGCCTTCTCTGAAGAGGAGTACAAACCCACAGGTTTGCATCCCATCCCTGAACACGCGGCTTGTTTGATTCTGGAAACTGTGCAGGTGTGATGTGACTTTTGATCCTTAGCCATCTAGTCATCCCTTGTGGATTTGTTTTACAAAAAAGGAAAAGAAAACCAAAGACAAACCCAGAACACCCAAAAGCTAAAAGCATCAGCTGGAAGAAACTGAGGGATGCGTTAGGCTGTGAGCTGAAGAAATACAGTATGAAGATAAATAGGAGTTACTCTGAGGTGCTTTGGCTGTGGGGGCAGATGCTGTAAGAAAGATTTGGTGGATCGGTTTCCTTTATGGGAACAGCACATATAGCATGCGAATGTGCATACGTATATGAGTGAAAGAAGAGGAGCTCACTCCTTAAAAATCAGTGTAATTCACAGGAATAAAGAAATATACTGAACAGCTCTAATCTGCAGATAATTACTAAACATCCTAAATCAATAGTGGTTAATTACTAAAAACTTCAATTTTTTCAACTAAATGTTTCTGGTAAATAAGCAGATTAATCTTGCATTTAGAAAATTCTTCATTCAACACAGGCCAACTAATTTGTTCCTTGTGCTTCAGTGATGAGTGGGTTATGTTTGTGCAAGCAGAATACAGCCTCACCTAGAAATATGCTGGTTTCTGACTTCAAAAAGAGCAGGTTTTCTACAAGTTCATGTGTTGGCACTTGTCTGGAAGCATTTAGATGGAAAACGATAGCAAAATCTGAGAATGTTCCTGTGTCATGTGCTTAGGCAAAAGATCTATGATTTCACAAGTGTGAAAGTAATATTTTTGTGGTGCGAAGAGATCCTAGTTAAAGGGAATTAAAGCACCAGTTAAAACAA
Organism: Nettapus auritus; assembly: GCA_011076525.1. Taxonomy (NCBI): domain Eukaryota; kingdom Metazoa; phylum Chordata; class Aves; order Anseriformes; family Anatidae; genus Nettapus; species Nettapus auritus. The sequence goes on from CM021765.1 coordinate 46,832,478, forward strand.
ATACTAAGGATAGGAAAAAGGGCAAGAAAATATCCATTAACAAAGGTAAATATTAATGAGACTAAAAAATGAATTTGGAAAAGTGGTTGGAGATAAAGCTCTTAATGCACTTTGCAATGCAAAAAGTCGTTCCAGACCAGTATAGAGTAAGTGCTAGATGTGAATGGTAAAACTGTAAATAATTATATAGAAAAGAAAGAAGTAGCAGTAATTATTTCTTTTGATTCTAAACCTGCAAGCAGAGGGGTAGATCTACCTTGTGTAATGTCACAGATGAAATAAACATGGTTGTCATCTATAAAATAAAAAGATAGGAGATGGCGTCTGCTAAAATTAAGCATTTTCAGACCAACAAGTCATTGGACTGTGAATTAAATGGACTAGACGAGGAGTTTTCTTAATTGCTGAAGTTAAATAACTGTGGAAATATTAGAGCCCCGCTAGTGCAGCTGCAGGAGGGAAAGCCTCTTTTTCTGCTGTCCTGAAAGTCGTGGAGCCTGTGTGGGAGCCATCCCTGGCATCCTCAGTGCTCATCTGTACTGTGAGAGGTTGATCATTTCCAAACCGAACTACCTGGGTGTTTCCATGCTCCCAGGGTGCCATAGCCTCATCTCAGTCTCTCATCTGGACTCAGTGATGAGCCTACAAGCTCTTCTTCCGCCCTCCCCAATTCAGTTGTGGGAGACAATAAGTGCTTGGGTGTTTCCCTTGTCCTTCCTGTGTTGCTTTAACAGGACCAAGCTATTTTGGTCTTTTCTACGTCTTGTGGCTGACCAAGGTCTGTCCACAGGCCAGCTTATCTAGTATTCATCTCTAAATATCTTTCCATTTGCGATCAGGATTTGTTTGCTGTTTTGTTTTTTCAGTCTCTGCTTTGAGTACTGAATAATCAACACCTTGCCATAGCTGCCAGAGCATCCTCGCGCAGTTGGTATTCTTCATTTCAGCTATTCAAAAAAAGGTGACTGGCAGCTGCTTCCCATGGGATCCACACTGACATGTTTTCTTTCTGGTAACTATCATGTTTGGAGCTGGTGGGTGTAAAGTATTGCCCTCCATCTCTGCTTGCTTGTGACTCAAAGTTAGGAAAAATAAAAGATAAGTCTTAACCATCCCTTGTGTAGGGAGGCACTGGGCATCTGTGGAAAGAAACATGTAGTTCTGAGAGATGTTAGCTGCATGAAATTAGGTGTTGGTCAGCACGGTAACATCTGTGCTGGCTTCAACAGCCTCGGGGTAAGGGTTTCTGCATTTGCTTTTGGTTTTGTAGAATAGCTAATCACTTTTGTCTCATATTTCAATAAGCTTGTGGTATCTTGACATCTTTTTGTAGGCCTTGAACACAGATTTTGTGAATTTAGATGCTGCTTAAGCGTAATTTGAAATGATCAGATATTCTTAAGGATTAAAACTGGGAGCACAGGGATTTGCTGTGCTTCTGTGTGACTTTATCAAAAGTTCAGGCTCTGCTTCCTCAGTCATTTTGTTTTCTTCTTTAGCTTTCCCTAAACCACACCCCACCCCCATTTAATTTTCTAGAAATGCATTTCTTAGATCTGTTAAAGTTGTCAAGGCTAGTTAGAGAATGAAGCTCGTGTGCCTGTCTCATGCAATTTCTGTGCTGCAAATACAGCTGAAGTGAATGAAAAGAGACTTTTGTAATCTTCGTACAGCAGCAGAACACGGTTATATTTTATGGCTTTGACAGCTACCTGCAAGGTGTCTGTCTCTGAGGATAGGGATTTAAATCAAAATATTCTGCTTTCTTGTTTTTAAGAAGTATTGGGCAGAACAGTTATAATGTTGCCATCCCTGATAGAGTTGTTTAGCTAGCTTCGATAGCATCAATAAATAACCTTGTATGTGTACTTGCATCTAAAATTTCAGACAGAAAGCTCCAGTCTGAGCACTGCATCTGGAACAGGTCCTGTTGTTACAAGAGAGAGAGGGAAGCAAAAAAAACCCACGATGTTTCTTTATCCTTCTGGCACACAGTACAAATGTTACGCTATACGTGCATGTAGCAGTAAGGGAACAGAGTTATCATATTTGCTGTCAGGTAAACTCTGAAGGACAAGAATAACAAAAATACTCCAGAGGTCCCAAGGCTTTTGGCTGCTGTCAGTGAGCGTTGTACAAGTATCAGCTTAGATAAAGACTTGCACAGTTGTGGGTCGGCTGAAGAAAATCCTACTGTCGTCATCGTGTTCAGATTACACACTACTGTTCCTGATGCTTTTGATACCAAGCACACCAGTTATTGTGGGGTAAAACGGAAAGCTCTTTACTTAAAGTATGGTATGCTTATCAACTGTATATATTTTAATTTTAGGTCCTTAGAAGAGCACCATGATCATCCTGGCATGGTAATGGGAGATCTTCAGTCAGATGATGAAGATATCATGAACAGTTCTGACGATGATGATGACACGAATTCTGATTCCAGCAAAGGGGAGCCTGATTCTCAGGATCAGGTATTTTTATCATCCTTACCTTTTGGAGATATTCCTCCCTCCTGTGTGCGCTATTTAATGGGAACCTGTTGGGATATTTTCAAATAAAAGGCATTGAGTCAATGTAACTATATATTCCATACCTTCATTCTTACTATTTAGTACGTTTTCTTCAAAACTTTGACTTGTGAACATTATCTTAATATTAATAGAGCGAGTTTTAAAATATGCTATTAGAAAGTGCTGCTTGGCACATTTGTTCTTACTCTTTCCCTGAGCTGTTGAGCTGCAGACTTCCCTATTGTGCTTGTCTAGTAATTACATGCACAGATGCGTATTCAGAGATCCTCAGTTTTGAAACGGCCAGGCTTGTAAATAAGTTGTTAATGAGGCTGTCTAATCTTCATGGAGCCTAGAGTGCACAATGTCTCTCATGCCCTGAGTTTAAAATCATTTGGTTTGTCAGCCTTGGTGAAACCCAAGGAAAGGGACCAGATGGAAAGTTGCAAGGTCTGAGGCACTCCTTCTGGCAAATCTCTTGGAAGCAGTAGTTTTGCCTGGACAGTCCTGTTTCAGGGGGCTGGCCGTGCAGTGAAGGCTGTGTTCTAGTAACCACTTTGTCTATGCAAACAGCCTTCTTGCATCCACATGGTCTGCTAACTAACATGTAAGTGATGGCTGCATAACACTGCTTGGCGTACAGGACATATATGACCAAAACAATTTTTAATTCTTTTGAGTAGACTGAAAAACTGGAGGCTCCACCTGCTTTTCAGTGTTTAGATTCCTTAATTGACTCCTTTGGTGCTGAGGCCTGTCATTTTAAGGCTGCAGGACCACCTCTATGGCTCTTGGAGGGAGTGTGAGTCATGGCTTGTTTCTGTGTTACTTAGCAGAATTGCATCTGTACAGAAGCTAGCTGACCTGTGTGCCCCTAAAAATGCCCTCAACCTTCTGTGACAGGAGTTTTGCAGGAAAAAAAGTCCCTGTTAGGAGGCTTCTCAGACAGGTTTTGTGGGACGTGTGCTCACCACCAAGTAATTCAGGGCTTGTTTTGAAGCATCTGCTCGTCAGCTTGCTCCAGCCAGCCTGCGGCACGTGCAGCCGGCAGCTGGGGATTAGCAGCGACCTGCTCTTAGAGTTTCCTCACGGCTTCTGCAGCTGCAGAAGGGAATGAAGCAATCAATGCATTGGTCCTCAGCTGGTTTTGTTTTTGTTTTTATTTTTCCTTACCACAAGCATCTGGCTGTTTTGATGCTTTTTGTCCATGAGCGGAGTCACAAGGCCCCTTTCCAAGAGAGCATCTGAGTGGGAGCCCAGTCCATATCCTTCACGTCTCCAATTTAGACTCTTTTAGGCCCAGAGGATCTTTGGCTGAACAAATGCAAAGTGGCCTTTTCACTGCCATCTGGTACGTGAAAAGTCTTTCAAAAGGGGTTGAAAATGGACTGTGATGTTTCATTTTGTAATTGTTTTGCGTTACCATCTTGTTCTCAAAATACTAATTTTCATCTAATTTGCAACTCTCAGATCCACCGTGATACCTTGCTTTGCATAATGGAAGCATTTGTGAGTTCAGTCTTGCAGTCAGTGTTATCAGCTGTGCTGTCTAAAAAGGCAAGGAGGCCCAAGGATGGGTGTTACAATCATGCCTGCATCTGATTGACCCTCACTGGGCGGATCTAAGTACTTTTTGGACATGAGCTTAATTTTAGAAGTTAAATCTCAGCTCTGTGCATAGTTGTGTATACATAATGTATTTTGAATGTGTGTAATGCAACATTCAATTATTAAATTTAGAAAATAATTTAGCAATTTGGGACTGTCAATTGAATTAAATTTAAAATTAAAAAAATAATAATAATCTGGATTTGTTGAATGTTACAATATAATTAAAACCAACCTATGAATATCATCAATTCCACTGTTTGATTCCCAGCACTAGACAATTGTTGATAGGTTGGGAGAAGAACTAAAACTATAGATGAATTTTGCAGCATTAGTGCTCAAGATTCATATGTGCAATGCCACTGATACCTGATTTTCAAAATAAGCTGTTCAATGCCTCTGCTTACTATATTCAATACAGTGTCCTCAGGGCTTCAATTGGACTTGTCATCTTTATGATGTTTTAGTCTTCCTCTTCCATGCTTTTTCTTTGCAGCCCATTGAAATGGAAGCCTGAGTATGTAATAGATGCAGTGACAGCTGGTAGCAGAGAGGCATATGGCAAACCATGAGAGCTGTTATGCAAAAAGGTGTATTTAACTGAGGGAAATTATACATGGGAGTTACTGAGCAGAAACAATATTTGCATCCTAACACCTACCCCCTTTTGCTTTGCTATATCTGTTCATTTCTATTTGGTGTTGAACAGTAGCCTTGACTTTTGGAAGCCATATGTGTGTACATAAAAAACAAAACAAAACAACAAAAAAAAACATCTAAACAGTGTCCCAGGTAGATTATGAAGCTCACACTTGGGTAGGTTCACAGTATGGTTGCTATGTATTTCAGCAAATCTTTTAGTAGATTGTCAGAAGCTGACTTTTCTGTTCTGTGTCATATTTTTCTCCTTCCATCTTTTTCAGTAAAGTTTCTGTTTCTTTTAAGATATTTATGAAAGCCATTTGAGTTTACTGCAAATACTACTGATGCTGTAATAATCAGGAGATAATTAATAATATACACATATTACCCACACTTCACTACTTTTGCTAACCAATAATTAAAGCTTCCTAGCGCTTCATCCATTATGGGCATGGGTACTTCCTGTAATAATCAAATAGAAAGGCTGATAGTTATATAAAAAGCTACTGTTCACTATTAGTGTTATTTCTAGCTAGAAACTAAATTGATTTTCACGTAGATCCTGGAAAGCCAGGAGATTTCAAAGCAACATAAAACACTTCTATTAGAAATAATTAGGGAATAACTGGATTAGTGAATACACTGGATTTGAGGAACTACTAGCCTGAAATTATCTTTACAAGAGTTTTATCAGGTGCACAATATAACATATAATTTTATTTGTAGAGCAAGGCATCTGGAAAGAAGACAAAAGTTTACCATATTGCCAAGGAGATCATGAGCTCAGAGAAAGTGTAAGTGTCAATACTAAGCTTAACAGCTACTCAGTTTATATTAATTGGGTGATTGAAACATAACTATGTGCTTTTTCTTGATTTTTTGTTAGGTTTGTGGATGTGCTAAAGCTCTTGCACATTGTAAGTACTAAAAAATATTTCCTCTTATGTTTGTTTAATCTCAAAGTTCTATGTTTAGGTTTTATTGGAGTGCATGTGTCTTTTTTTCTTCTGCATTCTCTGCATATTCAAAATATAAAAGTTAACCTAATTAAGCAATTAATCTAATTAAGAAATTGAAAGTTCCATTTTTTTTTGGTGGTTCCTTATGGGGCTTCTTTATTAATGTGTGCAATCTTCCAGCTGAGATGGAGGTACTGCTTGAATATTAAATAATGGATATATATCCATTTATGTTAATCAGCAGCATATTTATAAAACCAACTTGTACCATAGCAACCAAAAGAAATCTTTGGTTAGAATAACTTTTAAAGTGGAGAGGAGAGGAATGGATCAAGTTACCAGTAGAAATAGTAAATAAAAATACACATTTTTAAAGTAATCTAACTAATTAGCTCTTATGTTGCATCCATCACATGGCATTATAGTTTTTTAGGCTGCAGCTCTTTGACAGATGCTTGCTTTCTGATAACAGCTGTGACTGTAGTACACACAACATGATGTCCACAGCAAGGGTTAAGTGTTTAATCCTTGGTTATGCAGACCAATCATGTGTTACACATGCTGTGTAGAAGATGATAAAATAGAAAATTAGTTAGCTTTGTTTTCTCTAGCTTAATTTAGTGGGATTTCTGTCAGCTTCTAAGTGATATCTGTTTGTACCAGTTTGTCGCTCTGTGAAGTGCAAACACAGTAATTTTTCCTTGGACAGTAGAAGTAGTTCCATTGCAAACAGATGCATTTGTCCATGTTGCTCTCTTGAGAAGCATGGTCTGTGAAACCGGGAACAAAGACTCTTATGTATGGATGTATACAATGCTGTAATATGGAGATCTTCAAGGAAACAAAAAAATTCCCACACCACTTGCTGATTCCTCTTTTGCCCTCCATTTTAGTAATTGATTTTCTTGCTTTGTTCAGGCTTGATTTTTAAATGCTAAATCAGGCAGTTGTGGCCAATGTATAATTTATATTCAACATTGTTTCTAGTACAAAACTCAAGTGTAAATACTCATTAAAAGACAAGAATCGTCCTAATGAGTATAAACAAGTTTTAAGCTGTATGACTTAAATTATCACATGTTTCTGGCATCAGTTTATGTCTTAAAGGTGTCTTCACTTTTCAGTGTGCCAATCCTTGAAAATACATCTCGAGATAATATGTATGGTATTTACATTATCAGGCTTCCTAGCAAGGTAGTTGATGCCCCGCGCCTGTCAGCGTACAAAAGGTATCTGGATAATGCCATTGGAAGCAAAGGCTGTCAGTGCAGAGGTCGTAGGCAAATGGGAAAAATAGGGGAAAGGGAAGAGAGTAGGGAGTTTAAGAAGTTTCTGGTATAAGCTTATGGTTGTCCACACATTGTAGATGTGCAGTGATATAGGATTTTTGCTTTGTTTTAATGGATAACTCACATAAAGCCCATATGTAAGTTTCTAGCTGACAGATACAAACAGGTTACGAAAGTTTTTGTTGGCTAGCAGTAACAATCAGCACATCTTCAGTGTAATCTAAGAGGGGATGCTAGGCTGTTCTCAGCTTTGCCGCTGTTCTGCAAAGGTGAACCTTGGTAAGCGTCTTTGCCAGAGTGGGCACAGGTTTCAGGCTGTGTGTGCGTGCAGTCTTCATGGAACAAAACTGCTGTTCCTGAGAAAGGTTACAGAAACATTTTTTTTTTTTTTTTTTTACAGGGTAGTGGGTCTAAGGGCTGTTGCTTGTTCACCTCAGATGTTATTAAATCTGTTTATTCTGATCATGTATTCTTTATGGATAAGATGTAAATGTTGATAAAACAACCTGTCAGATTTCATGCGCACTGGATCATACTGGTTTGTTTACTAGCTTCAGTGACAGGATTATGAACTGCCAATCAAGCAACCTGTGGCAGATTTATGAATTTAAAACCTAGACTCTCCCCATACTGAGCTACTTTACAGATAGTAAAGACTGGGCTGATCAGATGAGTCACCATTACACCTTCTGAACTCTCTGTCAATGGTTTTCCAGAGTAAATACCTTAAATGTAGTGACTAATTCCATTAGTGAAGATCTGAAATTAATAATACTCTGTCCAGTCTGTATTACCAGAGCCAGTTATGCCACAGTGTTGATGTAAGAGAAACGTTTTAAGTTGCTACTAATGAAATGGAGCCTAAAGCAGTTGAGATGGTGGAAATGTGGTTGTAAACTGGTTATAAGCACCACTGAACTTTTTTAGCATTTTTTTTCTTTTATATTAACACAGTGAAGTTAGGTGGTGCAACTCCTCAAAGATATCAGGGTGCTGCCTCTTTGGACACTGTCACACTGTGTAAGATCGTCTGACTGCTTCTGCTGAGACAGATTACAAAAGATCTCTAGAAAATTCTAAGCACTTGGGGACATTTCTATAGCATGAAATAAGCCAGTCACAGTAGAGATAATGTACTTTAACTGGCTTTGGACAATGGTGCTCTCTCAAATGGGTTTGCTTGAGGCAAGTCAAACATGAGATGCAATCTTGAATTCTCTGTATTTCTGTAACTATTGAAAATCTGTTTTAGTGGACAAGATTCCAGTAAAATGCTCTTAGAAACTCCTGAAAACAAAGGGGCTTACATCAAATCAGTTCCGTGTATGCATCTTTGTGAGATGGCCCATGTATGGTTTCTACAGGTAAATGAGAGTTGAGAAGATGTGAGAAATTATATTCCTTCCCTAAGGGCACTTGGAGGGAAAAAAAAAAAAAAAAAAAAAAAAGGAGGGGGCAGGACCTGTGAACTAGATGTGAAATGTCAGGGAACAAGGTATGTTCCTGGGCAGGAGTAAGGCAGGACTGGTGCCCTTTGTGGAGTCTTTGGACAGGGTTTGCTTTGCACAAATGAGAGGTCCTCCTCAAAAGCACGCTCTCACTGTAAGAGTAAGTTGGGTAAGCTGCCTCGCTTGGTTGCTGTCAGTTCTTTTACCCATTATTGTTCTTTTTTTTTTTTTTTCCACCACCCTGTTTTTTCTCCCTTCCTTTCTGATTTTTTTTTCCCCTTCTGCTGTGGTATGGACAATGAGGTTTCTGATCCAGCAAAGGAACGTGCTTTTTTGGATGGTACTTCTGCTTCATGTGTGACTTTGTGCTGCATTAAAAAAGGAAAGCTTAGGCTTTTGCCTGAGCCTTAAGGTTTCCGCGTCTGACCTACACCCCAGCTCTGTCCTTATTAGGACTCTGAGAGCCAGTACAAAGTTGTCAGGAGGCACCTGCAACTTTTCTGCAGGCACAAGATCACCCTCTTATTGCAGAAGGCAGATCAGAGGTCAAACATTTTTCTTTTTTTCTGTTGTGTGTCCTTCCACAGGCACTTACAAGACTGGGAAATTCTGGCTTAATGTTTCTATTTTCAGAAGACATTTGCAAAATTTCTATTAAAAAAAAATTGTAGGCCTTTTGTATATTAAATTGTAGCCAAATATTATGACAAATAAATTATTCATAATAGATTTGGAAAATAAATGCAATGTGCGTACAGAGAAATAAAATAGCTGTGTGTTTTGGAGTAAAAGTCCTGCCCTCTGGTTCTGGCTTACTACTTACCAACTGTTTGGCTGTGAAAAATTCTCTCAGCCTCCCAAATCCTTTTTCTCCAATGGTAAATGTCAAAATTTGACCAGTATAAGGTAAAAATGTAGATAAATTTTTGATCTGTGAAGTGCTTTAGAATTTCTGACTTGAGGCACTTGACTATGAATTGCAGTTGTCATTATGTTAGTGAAAAGGCTAATGAAATAATTTTGGTTTGGAAGGAAGCATTGGTCTCTGACCCACTCTATTGCTTGAAATAACATTCCCAGAATACATCACAGTCAAATAATTATTGTAAAAATTAACGATATTATGTTAATAAATGTAGTATGTTAACAAATTTGTTAATAAATGCAGTAAATGGTTTTGCTGCCTGAGAAAAAGGTGTGGAATTCCCTGTCAGTTTTCCAGAAGCAATTTCACTGGTTTGAAACAAGCCACAATCCCCATTCACAGTCTCTATTAACTATAAAGTTACAGTCAAGACTGCTGATTTGATTTTTGCTTTAAATAATGTATTTGTGAAGTCTTCTGTGAGTGTATTCCTGGCAGCCTTGTTTACAGTTTGTCGCAGGATGGCAGCCTGGCTGTTTCCTAGAATGTGCAGCTCTCCTCTTCTCCTCCCCCCATAAGCTGTGTGTGTGTGTTCCTTGAAAAGAGGCCAAGTGCAAACATATTTTTCTCCTTAAATTAAACTGATATTTGAGCTATCTGCAGGTGTATTTAGCTGGGAGCTGTACCTCAGCGGAAGGGATTATGGCTTATTTTTGCTTTTTGCTGATGGTATGTTCTAGGAGAACGGATCCAAGATGAACATTGGTTGAAACCTTAGGAGTGAAATATGTGGCTACATTTAGATCGTGTCATTCTTTCTCTTCCAGTTAAACGTGTGAGGAGGTTTAGCTTCACCCATTCCAACTTGTCTTCATTCACCTGTTAGATACCTGAAGGTGGGGTTAATCCAGTCAGCAGCTGAGTGAGCATTTGGTCAGCACCTTCTGTGGTGCACACCTAAACTTCTTCCTTTGCTCCCTAAACTGGGGTGAGGGCAAGTTGCTCGGCTTTGCACCGGCAATCCTCCAGTGGAAAGAGAGGATTTGTGACTCAGGGCCTTTGCAGAGGGGAAGTGTGTGGGCTGAGCACAGATGATTCACTTCGGGGTCAGAATTATTTAAGATATCACGGCCATTTGCTTGTTTAAGGAAACTGCATTAAAGGAGGGGTGGGGGCTGGGGAGGGAGAGCAGCAATGATGGTAGCCGTCCTGAAATGCTGTTTAAAAACTGAACAGCCCTGGCGGGACTGTGTACTAATAGAATAAATAAAATTCCCTAAGGTATTTAAGTTGGGAATGTTTAATCAGGCATTAATTCTGCAACTGTTTGTACTCTGAGAAGCCTTTAAAACTGCTTGAACCAGATTTTGATAGGAACAAGTACCCAGTGAGATGCTGTCTTAGTCTAGAATAAACTGAGACTCTTTCTGGCACGGAAAGAATGTGCTTTCCAGAGGTGGTGATGAGGCCATCTTCAAGTTGCTGTGTAAAGGCAATTGTTTTTGCCTAAGCAGTAAAATGTGGTATCAGAGGATTACTGTTGGACCAGAATATAATGTAGAAACTGTAACCCAGCACTTCAGAAAGCAGTTTTCAGAAAGGATACAATAGCCTCTCTTCTTCTGAAAGGAAAAATTATACTGGTAAGAAACTGAGATGATTCAGTAGAGCATAATTTCTTGGTTTGTGTCACACAGCATATGAAACATTTTGTCTAGAGTTGCAAATGGTGGTTTTCAGTGAAATAAACATATTAATTCCAAAGCATGGCAAGCTTGCTTATTTCTTTGTGAGTATTTGGAAGGCTAATTATAAAACCTCTCTTTAAAATTCACTGTGATGGATTGCTACATTGCTTCAAATACAGTATTTTGTAGGACAATTCAGGTGACCATTTCTGAACAGACTGAAGAAAGCAGTGCTTTTCAGCACTGTTATATAGTACTGTATGCTAAACATCGTTGTGATATGACTCACTTTTTGCAGGTATTTATAGATGTCAGAGCAATGTATATATCATTTGCAACAGTGGTTCTGGTTTTATTCAGCAGTGAACAGATTTAGTTTCAGAAGGAATTAGGTGGTGGTGCATTGAATTGGTGTTACTGTAATTTCTAATTTCTAAGTCACTGTCCTAATTGTGTGTGGGGTGTGTGTGTATATATATATATGTATGTATATAAGTTCCTTGTCTGAATAGCTTCTGCTCTTTGGAGTAAAATTTCAGGTTTTACTTGTTAACATGCTTTACATTTAGTGATTCAAATAGACCCATTCTAGGTTCTAGTCCTTTTAGATAAGGAATTCCTTTCTCAGAAGGCCAGTACCTTCAAGTGTAAGCACTGTTAGCTGTAACCTTGCTCCATGTGTTTGGCTTTCCTGCCCCCAGTCCTCAGGCAAGGGCCCTCAGCCCTCACCTCCTAGTTTTATCTCAAGATGAACTTGACATGACAGTTGCTCCTCATGCACTGCCGGGTTATAAATAAAACTTAATATGATTACGGTGACAAATACATTGCACTGCCTCTGTAGTGAAGTCTTGATAATTCCAAAAAAGAAATGGGGAAAAAAAAAAAAAAAAAAAAAAAAAAAAAAGCTAAAGCACTGTAGTTTATCCCCTTTATTGTTCAGCCGTCTGTTTTGCATCATTTGAAGGTTTCACGTTATCTTTCTTCCCTCTGTTTCCTCTCAGCAGGGCTTCCTCCCTTTGCTCGGTTGAAGCAGGGGACGCAGAGGGCGATGAAATAAAGTTTGGGTTGGCTGCGTCTGTGGCCACTCTTGGCGTGATCCAAAGCCCAGTGAGGCTGATGGACTTTGGATCAAGCCAATAGAGAAACCAAACCCCACTGCATTTGGAAAACATCCTGCAGGCTCTTTGAATGCTATATCTAGAAGTTAAATAAATGCTCTTAACTACAAGTGACATTCCTGTCTTATCTCCTGGCCCTTAAACCTGGCTCCCTGCTCTCCTTTTATTGTGTGGTCAGGGAAAAACTGGGCTTGTTGATTACATTGCAGACAGCACTGCTGTTCTTTTCATTGTACAAGTAGCTTTATTACACTCAGAGAAAATTCTTCTTTCATCCCATGGCAAGGCATATACTGTATATTGTGTGTGCATGGGATTTGGGGGGGGGGGGGGTATTATCATAATATGATGATGCATTTTGCATGAAGCTCTTCAGAAAGCCTCATTTGAGCTTTTGCCATTGTAATGCCATGTATCATTTCAGTGTTAAGCAATGCCCTAGGGTCAGGAAAACCCATAAGATGCAGCTGGTAGTTAACCTATGTGTCACTAGTCTGCACAGAGGATGTAAAACAGAGCATTTCCATATGAATAACGCCATCTGTTTTTTAACTCCCTTGCATTTAGTTCTCAGCCTCCCCCCATCGCAGCCATCGCCCTGTATCTCCTTTCAGTTTCTTGTCATAACTCTGCCCCAGCGCAGCCTTTGCGACCCAGGGTCACAGAGCAAGAAGCTGTCTGCAGCTCACTGATGTAATGAGGAGAGGGCAGGAGAAAGCTGAGACTGGAGTCTGACAAACCCTAAATAGTGCCAGATGCTGGGCCCATGAGATAGCCAGCGAGACCTGTAGCAGAAGACTTGCGAGTGTGTGAGCTGAATTTTCCCCCCACCCTCTTTTAACCTGTGGGCCCTACAAAATTTCAAACGCAGTTGTGGACCCCATGCATTTATAAGATATCTCATCATCCCACGTAGGAACAAGCTGTATGGTCACCTTTTTCAGGCCACCTACAGATGGTGCATTCATTATCAGGTTTCAGCAGACTGCATACTAAGAAGAGCTGTTATATAGTGCCTGCTTTATGCCCAAATTCAAACGAGATATGCAATACAGCTAATTTGGATTTTCTTTTTTTTTTTTTTTTTTTTTTTTTTTCAGTTCAGATAGTGTCATATACTTGATTATTTTTTTCAAGGGAAATGCTAAATTGCTAACCTTTTTGAAAATTTTGCTTGCATATGATCAGGGAAGATGCCTTGCCTAACACAAACCCAGTTTCATTATGGGTGCAGTCCTGGCCATACTGACTTGTATGGAGTCAAGATTTTAATTTTAAATAGTTTAATGAGGACCAATTAGGCTGAGCGCTGTCCTGTTGAGGGCTGGTTATAACATAAAAATGCCACAAGATCCTTCAGTGATAAGTGCGGTTTTCCTCCTCCCTGTAAATGTTTTGAAGGTACCAGCGTTGTTTGGATGATCATTAACATTTGAAATCTCGTGGTTCCGATGTGTTGTTACAAAAGCTTTTTGTTAGATGGTCATTTTCCTGTAAGAGCTGCTACATACAGCAACTTTTTGTGACACTACATTTTTTTATCTAGGCGGCATGTCTTCCTAGAAGGCATTTGTAAACCAGTGTGGTTTTAGAATATGATATTATGGTTGCATTAGCTGATATAACACTTTTGCTTTTTGACCCAAATCATAGCAAGATGATACTCAAGGCTACCAATACCTTTGCAGATAAGAGCTTTCCCCCCCCATGGTTTCCTCACATATAGGATCAGCACGTTTATTAAGGGTGTGGTATAAAAATAACGAATGACTTCCACAGCGTGCATATGGAGCAAGAGAGTAAATCTCCAGCATCACACCAAGGGGATTAAGGCTGTCCCACAGGAGTAAGTTGAAGCTGCAGGGAAACATAACCCAGATGGCACCCTCCTTGCCTTCAGTAATGGGGAGCAGGGCCTGGGATGTCTGCAGAGAACACGCTCTTGTCTGCACTGCTGCTTTGAAGGCTGCTGGCTCATGGTGGGGGTTTCTGTCCTCTTTGTACTCCGGCAGGATTTCCGGGACGCGGTGGCACATGCCTCTAGGCAGCTCGGGAAGCCAGTGATTGAGGACAGAATCCTGAATCAGATCCTGTACTACCTACCTCAGCTGTACGAGCTCAACCGGGACCTCCTGAGGGAGCTGGAGGAGCGATTGTCTCACTGGTGACTATCAGTGCAGGAACACCACTCCTTTGATGTCGTTAAAATTTATCTGTGGGGCTTGAGGGACTCCGCATGACCGTGGTTTGACTCTGTTTTGCATGGGCCTTGTTAAATGGCAGAGCTGACTTTGCAGGCACAGGAGCTAATTTTCTGATTAGCTGTTTTATTTGGCATTTAGGTGCATCCAGAAGCTATGCCAGCACGTTTTTAGCAACCACACTTTTTTTGGTCTAAAACTTCAGTTTTAATTGAAAGCTCTTGTTCCTACACGTGCACGGGCATGATAAATGGACTGCTTTCATGAGAGGAATAGGAGGCTGTTCTGAGGATTGGTTTGCATTTTAAAGGTAGTTGAGGTCTATTAGCCAGCCACAGCACTGATTGACAGCCACGGTCCCATTGAAGTCACTTCTCAATTACACTGGTGGGTGGATCTAAATCAGCTAAAGAAATGATACAGACAAAAGCACTGAAATGGATAAATACCCTAATCCCATGCTTCCTATTAAGGGATAAAGACTGCATTTTGAAGTTTGAGATCCATTTCCTCAGAAGTCCAGTTTATGTTAATGTGTTCAGATTATTCAAGACCATTTTAAACAGATTATGTGTCAAGTGGTCGTAATCTAACCCTAAACTAGTGTGTGGAGGTGTGCTGGTAAGATTTTTCAGAGTAGCTAAAGAGCTGAATGTCTATCTGCTGGACTGTAAGCTTTTTGTTCAGAAATAAAGTGGCACATCTTACTGAAAAGACCAATGTGGTGCTGTAAGGTTAGGATGTACACACTTCTGTGCTCTTATTGCTCTGTTCTTGTTTCTAGGCTTGAACATCAACGAATTGCTGATATATTTGTAAAAAAGGGTCCCTACTTAAAGATGTACTCAACTTACATCAAAGAATTTGATAAAAATATTGCACTGTTAGATGAACAGTGTAAGAAGAACACAGGTTTTGCTTCAGTAGTGAAAGACTTCGAGGTACTGTAATTTTTTTTTTTTTTTTTTTTTTTAAGATAAGTTCCGATTTTGTGACTTTCCAGCAGTTGTAATTTTCCCTGAAGCTTTAGACACCATCCTCTATTTTCTCTGAGCCTTGCCTTGAGACTTAGGGTGAAAGTGGAAAGAAATTCAGATTTCGTAAAGTAACTAATGATGTTGGCTACCACTGTGAGATACAATAAAGGACCTTGATTTTTAGAAAATTCAGCACTTGCTACAATTATATCAAAGGCATATTAACAAAATCGCAAGCTGCTTTTTTTTGGTTTTGTCTTCTGATTATACTATGCAATGATTATTTTAATATCTTATTTTAAGCAGGTCAATCTCTCCACCACATTATAAGGCAGTAGGTTACTCACAGCAATCATATTTCATTTCATTTGGAAATACAAAAAAAAATATTCTTCTGCTCTGCATATTTCCTGAGGCTTTTAAGTCCAGTCCATGCAACAATCAGATGAAATCTGATTCATGTCACTAAAAGCATTGCCAGATTTTTACATAATTCCCTTAAGACAGAGGGGAGGTGCAAGCTTCCTCAGAACATGATCCACAAAACCTGTGAATTTACCTCCTATAAGGCGAGTTTCCCCTTAGGTAATCCCAGCTCTGTTTGCTTACAAGTCCTTAAAAAGACTGCTTACAGTAGGCAAAGGAAGAGCTTTAGGTAGAGTCAGCAAGTATGGGAAGAAGATAAGAGGTCTTTTTAAGGTTTCAGTGTTTCTGATACACATTATTTTGAATGCAAATTCAAGATAATTAAAAATTTTGAAGCATGGGTCTTTTAATTCTGTGTTATCGTTTGAGGTTTGGATTAATTAAAACTTCTTGAGTGAACACTGCTCTGTTCTCTGCTTATCTGTCTAATGGACATCAGCAGCAGCTACAAATGAGCAAAAATTGTGTTTCCCTTATTTCTGGGAAGATTTGCCCTTCTTCCTTGTGAGCAAAAGAACCTGTTTTGAATCTACGGAGAGTATGAATGCTTACTGATGTCTTTTAACTCATGATTAATTTTGCATGCATCTTCCACGCAGGGAAATGCTTGTTGTTTGTTGCAGTTTAACACTACAGTAGTCACACCTTTAAGATAAAGCTTATCTGATATTATCGGTAACTCTTTGTAGTGATGTTTTCTTTTACTGGAACCCGTGACTACCACAGAATTGTTGCTTATTGTGGGTATTTCTTTCAGATGAGCCCTCGCTGTGCTAGTCTGGCCCTCAAGCACTATCTGCTCAAGCCAGTTCAGAGGATTCCCCAGTACAGACTCCTTTTGACAGGTAAAGTCAAACACACTTATATATTTAAGAAGCCAGTATTCATTTGTCCCAGGAAACATGTTCTCAGGCAGTTTTATCCATCTGTAAAGCATGTTTTTCTGTCTTCTGATATGTGAAGATTTTTTTTTAAATATGGCATGAGTTTAAAGGCTTTCTTTGTTAATATTGATTGCAACAAGGTACACAAGTGACGTGCTAATATTCCCAACACTGGTCTGTGTTCTCTGACGGTACATTTGGCGCTACTTGGAAAACATGAAACTGTTGGTGGTTTTCTTGTTTGTTTGTTTCTGTAGTAATAGAGCCAGTAATTTCCTTAGAGGGTTGGTTGGAAAGCTCCTCTTTTTATTTATATTTTTAAAGAAGGAAAACATAGTATAGAAATCTAGAACTAGGAGAAGTGAAAGATACATCTACACAACTGTGAATTTCTCCTGAAAATAGCTTCTCCATTTTTTCACTGCCCAGGTGTTTTGTCTTTGAAAACCATTCTCTTGTAAAAGCAGAAAGGGTTGGTTTAGTATACCTTACGGGTAAGTGCTCGAGACTTGTTACAGGAGCATTGTAGGCTGAAGAGCTGCTTTGGGACTAGGAAATCTGGGCTGGCTCCATACCCTGCTTTGGCACTGGCATGTTTGGGTGACCTTGAGCAAGTCATCTCCATGATGCACTACTTTCTTGTCTGTAAAAGAAATGCAATGATACAGGCCTCCTTTGTGAAGTATTTTGAGATGCATTTG
Organism: Nettapus auritus; assembly: GCA_011076525.1. Lineage (NCBI taxonomy): Eukaryota > Metazoa > Chordata > Aves > Anseriformes > Anatidae > Nettapus > Nettapus auritus. The sequence goes on from CM021765.1 coordinate 46,849,800, forward strand.
CTGTAAGAGGGGGATGGCTCCTGTAAGGATTTGGAAATACTTAAGGCATTGTTTTTGAAAGCCATTGCTTCTTGATGAGCTATTTAAAAATAACCTCTGTTTATGTAGTAACTGCAAAATAAAATGCTCTGTGACCCTTTGTTTGGCTCTAGCAGCTTGTTGGCATTTCCCCAGCAAGTACTTAGACTAGTGATGCTGTGGGAGATACAGCCTGAAGTGTTATACAGAAGTTACTAAGTTATTAACCTGGACTGTTTTCTTTTTAATTATCTCATGAAAGTCATAGGTGGGGGGAAAAAGGGTGAAGAGCCTTTATCAAATGGACTGTTTTGTAGGGGAAAATCTCAATGCCTTTTAATTGATAAAATAAAACCATGAAAAGGCAACTGGGGAGTTGCTTTATTTTCAAAGGATCCTGACTCAGGGCATTGTGTAGGCTTGTTATATATTCCTAAATCAGTGCAGATGCTTTGGGTAAGTTCAAAGGCTTTAAATAAAAAGGCGGAACAACGGAGAAAGATGAAGTAAATGCCTTTGTCAATATACAGAGCAAAGCAAGAGACGTCAGAGATGAATGGCGCTGAAACAAACTATGAAGTAGAAGGGGAATTCTTCGTAACTAACTGTCATTGTGGCTGGAACCAACTGTTTCTAGACAAGTGACAATACACCTAAAAATCTCATCCTATGTTGATGGCAGTTGTGTGGAAGACCACAGTCCTGCAGCCCTGGCTGTGGCTGCCCAGCTTTACATAAATCTGTAAATACAAGTGCTGTTGACATGAATTGGATTGCAATGCTGGCTACTGATTTAGAGAAAATAATTTTTACTTGTCCTGTGGGAGAAATAGAAGAGATCAGACTAAGAATTTAATTATACTGGGCCAGGGGCTATTATTTTGGATCTGCTTCATTTTCACTGTGTTCAATCTATCATGCCATTTCATGTTGTCTTCTGTATTCCTTGAGATTCGCACTCTCCTATATCTCAGTAGACAGCCTGTCTACCTTGTTACCTTCAAGCAGCTCTGTGTAATATTGAGTAATCTCTATATAAATTTGTACTGCAAAGCCTTTGGAGGATATACAAAATATTTGGATCTGTTGTTGGAGTGGGCGAGACAGCAAGTAGGCAAGCAAAACAAGAACAGGCAAGAGCTGCAGTATTGCAGCAGCAGTCCCAGCCAAAGACAATGGGCGTCTGTGGGCAGTCGAGGAGGGGGCAGTGGGTAGGAGCGGAGGAGTGAAAATAATCCAGGAAATGAAGCTGCAAGGCCTGAGTCAGCAGGGATTTCTTCCTATTTAGATGCTCTGTGTCAGTGGGACAGCTTTGTACTAGTAACCTGCTGCTACACAGTCACATCACAAGATGGTTGCTGTGCTTTGAAGTGCAGTTGCTTTTATGCTAACAAAAGCAGGAGCAGGTGGACTTATAAATCAGGCAAGGAGAGGCACCGCTCAGTTGCATTTCCGTTTAATTATCCAGCTTCTCCAATCCAGCAAGCAAACTTCCACTTTTCCACATACTAAGCCTGAGCTTTCTACAGCAAATATTAGATGGGTTGCTGGGGAGGTTAATAAAGGCCTCTGTTTTTTAATAGAAATAAATGAAGAAGAAGTGATTCTCTCCTCCTGAAAATCACTGATTTGAGTTGAGGACTTGAGACTTGTACAATATGAGCAGGCTCTTCGTTGTCTTATGATAAGTCTCCTCTTTTTTGCAGCATAGGATTTGCAGAGAGAGATTGTGTATTTTATTATCCTCAGCTGAGGTCCAGTGAAGGGAGGCTGAGGGAGACTGAAAAATTAGCTTTTGAGCACACTGCTCTTTCACAGCTCAGAAATAGAATTGTGAGACTTGAGGCCAATTACATGTTGAGAAGAATCGCTTTGAGTTTAACTTAATTAATTCAGATGATTTGAGACAAGAAGTAGTCGGTGAGGCAGGCGAGAATTTTTATCAACAGCAGAAGTGATAGCCACTGGCCCCAAGCAAGAAGGAAAAGAGAATTATGGGCCTCTGTCAGGAGGAAGCGTGGCATAGGAACATTTTGTCATAAATCTGTACTTGTGCGCGTGTGTGTTGAGTTTTGTTGTGTTTTGGGGTATCTAGCGAAGTCATTAATTTTAAAGTCTGCCTTTCTGAATATTTAAGGTCTGCCTTGGAAAAAAAAGGAGTAGGGGGTCAGACAAAAATTGGTCTGTTTTTTATTTAAAAGCCTTCCTTTGGTAATGTGGTTCTTCTGTTCCTCTTCAAGTGGTTTGTGTAAATTAGTCCTGGTACACAGCAGCGTGCTTGTTTACATGAAGCCAGTCATTGTATTGCATGAAATGCATTATTTGGGTAACCAGTGGTTTAGGATGGGTTTTCTGTTATTGTGGAGATGAGCTGATAAGTTTTGTATTTGTTTCTCTGGGATGGCCTATTTGTTATGTTGTGATCAATGAGAAACTTCTTTGATTATCCTGCAGCTGGGAGGTTGCTATCAGTTGCTAAACAGACTGTGCCTTGCTTAGGTGTTAGACCTTTGTCTCATTTACAATGTTGTAACTCTCTTTCAGTGCTCTCTAATTCTTAAAAATCTTTCCACTTATTCTCCTGCACAGTCTCAACATCAATTTTAGCATTATAACAGTTGTACTGTTTTTTATTTATGGATCATCTCTTAGTTCCGTATTATACTAAAGCAGATCCATTCTTGGAGCCTGCTCTCAGACTTGTCCCTCAGGCATACCGTTTATCTCCTTTATGTTTAAACCATCATAAGGAAAACTCAGTGCTAAGGGTATGACAGTATCGTTAGCTTTATTATTATTATTACAGTCCTTGCTTTATTTTGCAGTTATGGAAAGCTGTTGGCAGCATCTATGTATCTCATTTATGTTTTTTATTCCTTTTGCTAGACTCAAGTCAAATAGTAGGAAACAGGTGAAAAATTAAGGTTCTCTGTTATACATTTACACTACTTAAGCAGAATTTCTTTTACTGTTCACTTTTTTGTGTGTGTGAGTGTGTACAAGAAACCACTGTCTCTTGTAGAATAACTTTGAGTAAAAAGTCTGAACAACTAAAGTACATTTCAGAGGAGAAAAAAATTGGCAAAGACTGCAGACACCACTCCACCTTAATATTTGACTTCTGTATTTATTTTATTAAGGAATATTTTTGCTAAATCTTTACTGTAATACTATTCATGCCTGTGAAATCCTCTTGTCCATGTAGTTTAAGCCAATACCTCCAGAAAGTTGTTGCAAGAACAGAATTTCCAGTGTGTATGCACAGAACAGGCAAAAATAATCTGTTCTGTTGCTTCTCTGAAACTGAGTTTTAGCTATGAACTGAGGTCAACTTACCAGATAAATAAAGAAATCAAAACTATGTATTTATCACTTTCAGGATTTTACAGGTGCAAGTTTTTTTTGTTGTTATTTGTTTTGTTTTTTTTTTGTTTGTTTGTTTTGTTTTCCAGTCTTGTATACAAGAGCTGCCTTCCTTTTTGAATATAGAATTTTAAATGAAAGCAATTATGTTAAAATCTTTCTAATTTTCCCTCTATTACACACTGATGATATGACTTAAAGTGCTAGTATATACCCATCAAAAAAAAAAAAAGGGGGGGAAGAAAAACTGAATGATGTCAAGTGTTGTTCTTTTGGAGAATGTGTCATAAGGCCTGAATATGCCAAGAAACAATTAGTTCTCGTGTTGGGTCTCTGATTTTAAGTTTTCAGTGCTGTTACTTTGGATATTAAATTGGATGTCTCCCTTTACTAGAGACAGTTTCTTGGGATACCAGAGGTACATTTGCAGATTAGTAAATTGTACCTGCCTGACCTCTTGTTCCCAACTTGCAGAGAAGTGAGTTCGTGGTTGTCAGCTTTAAGAAGCTGTTTGTGTACAAGCTGTAGGGACTCATGCTTTTATATAGGGAGGTGTCCGCTGGAGTCCTTTCTTCTGGCCCTGATGAAGATTGTGTTGCAATTGTAAAGCTTTAACTTGCCTGCTTTATGGAGGAGCCCTGAAGATACTCTACCCAGGTAGTAATGTGCAGCTCCTGCCTGAGGGCACTGTACGCTGGTAGGACAGGAGAGGGCAGCTGCTGTTGCGTGTGTGAAGTGGTTTCCTCCAAGTTAAAAACAAGGTGAACTCTTCTCAGTTAATTTTGCAATACCTCCTGTTGATTCTTCTCTGATGCCAGTTTGTTACAAACATAACCCAAGGTGATAAAAGGTGAATTCGTTTTTAATAGAATATGTGTCCACCTAAATATTGCACTTGAAGGTCTGGTAGCTCCTACAGCAAAAGCTTTGGAGGCATATGACAGTTGCAATACTTATGGAGTGTAGAAAGGTTTTGTTGCCATGTCAGACTTTTATGAAAGACCAGGCATTGGCCAGTGTCTGATAATGATCAGCCAAGACTTGAAGTGGAGCAGCAAGCTGTGGGTGTTCCCATGGCCCAGCCAGGCAGACCTCCCAGCACTCCAACCCCCTGCTTCCTTGCAGGAGACCCCAGCAAGGCCCTGCTCCTTCACCCCAACCTGTTCTTCGTGCTTCTCTTGGATCCTCCCCTAAGTCCTTGCCAAAAAATAAAACTTAAGTGCCAAATACTTTTCTTCCTGTAGTTCTGTTTTTCTCAAAGCTTTCATTAGCTGACAAGATTTCTCACTATTCATAGTGTTTCTATGGCAGAAACATATTTCATAATTCCCTTTTTTGCATAAGGAAACCATTACAATATGCTGAGCAGTCTCTGAGGGGCATGCATTAAGCAAGACATCTTACGAAGGCAGGAACAATTGGCTCCTGATGCTTCATGAGTGAAAGGATGAATCTGGGTAGGGCAAGCAGATGGGAGTCGAATTATTTCCCTTCTACTTGAAACTTGTACAACTGCTAAGCTAGAATTGAACACCTCCTTGATCACATATGATCAATTTCTCTAGATCTGCCAGAATCTGAATAGTTCATTTAAAAGGCAATTATAAATCAGTACTTGTTGATATTATCAGTCTAGCATCTGAATTACTTCGAAACTTTCTGATTGTATTTCTTCCAAGTAGTTCAGAGCTGTGGTTTGCAGAGAATAGATTGACTTTTTACTGAGGATATGTAGTCGCCTTTGACAGGATATAGTACTTTCTGGTGAACCGGACGCTGGACCATGGAATGGAATCTCAAAGGGAATGTTTCCTCATACAGTCAGACATTTGGAGTTAATTTTAGATGAATAAAGTAGATGAAAAACTATGACTTGGGTGGATCGAGGGTGCCATCTCGTGGTTGAGGAACTAAATTTAGATTTGAAAACAATTCCTATTTGAACATTTGAGGTAGGTTATAATACCTTTTTATTGAGAAATATTGATCATAATCAGATTTGCTGTATTGGGCTACTTTTTTCTCAGCTCCTGTAGATGAGTTAAGGCTCAGGCAAATACCTATAATCTTCAAACTTTATTGTGTCAGCTTAAATGTAAGTGATTGCAACTATGTACTTGTCTTTCACCTGGTTGTTTTGTTCTAGAATAATAGGTGCAACATATTATTTGCCTTTGGAAGAAGGTCAGTGCTCCTGTAATCTTCTCTTCCCTAAGCAAGATATCATTATATACTTTCAGTGTGGAAATGCTAGTTTTCCTCGTGCTATTACTTGGACAAATTTAAAAGTTTAAGTATCATAGAACCATAGAAGTAGAAGACCTTTGTGGCATAGGTGTGTCTTAGAAGCGGATTGCTAGGAAAATGTTGTTTGGGGCTGTTTTCTGGTACAGTTTATTTCTTTAACAAAAATATCTGTTATTTTTTCTTTATACAGATTATTTAAAGAATCTTTTAGAAGAGTCTGCAGACTATAGGGATACTCAAGGTAAGTGTCTCTTTAGATTAAAGAAATAGCAGATAATGTGAATATCAAAAAGTTTCTAAGTTTTAAATGCATGCAAAATGCTAAACTGATAACTAGATATGTTTTCTATTTAGTTTTAAGTTTCTCAGAAGTATCTCTGAAAGATTTAAAACTTTTGTTTCAAAAATGTTTGGAGCTTACAATGATAAGTGGTATCAGCTCAAAACCAGAGATAAGAGTGAAGTTCCTGAAGCAGCTTAAGCAAGTATTTTGGGCAGCGCTACTGAAGGAGACAGTCCCTGTATCCCTTAGCCTTTCATGACAGGCAGTCTGGTCCCCCAGCTGCTCTCCCCAGCCCTCTGAGCCTTTCTGTCCCCCTCTGCTTTTGTGCCAGGACAAGTGCTTGATAAGAAAGATCAAGGAGTTCCGCTGGCTTATGTTTAACTTCAGGAGTTCTCCAGTTTGACTTGTCACAAGTTGCACAAACACTTTTGCTTGCATCTGCAGAGAAAGGTGATAGAAGGAAATGAGAAGGAACAGTTGGAGATGGAGGAGAATAGGTCTACGTGTTTCATGCTAGTTTGGGGTTAAGCTGGTCTGACTTGATTGTAGCAATGCAGTGCACATTCATGCTGTTTTTCTTCTTCCCTGTGTGCTCCTCAGCAGTACTAGCAGTGCTCCCAGTTGCTGTTTCCATTTCATTTGTGTGAGCCCCTATCATTTATTTAATTCTCTTTGGTGACATTTGTGCAAACCCTTTGTCTTCAGGAGGATTACACAGATGGTTGGACTGCACTAAATGAGTGCCTTCGATGCACTGAGTCAAGTTCACTTTCTTACAGCTATCTCCTGACACAGTACCATAAAATTAATGAATAATGATCCTTCTTATGACATTTCGACATATTTGTTTATTACATTACAATGAAACTATAAGCTGAAAATGTTTTAAAAGATGACTTTTTCGCAGGCATAAAAGTTTCTCTTGCACATCTTATGGCTGTGAACAAGCTAATGCTTGTGCTGCATGATAAACAACTAACCACTTGAAAAGTGAGCAACTTAAAAGAAATATGTTTACATCACATTTTCTTGTGAATTCTCCAGCTTCTATGTTTTTTATAGTGGTACTTTCCATAGAATTTTTCTCTCTCTGCATATATTGAAGATAAAAGCAGAAACTTAGTTGTAACAATGACAAAGCTAATGTTATACATTTGACATGTTTGGTACTCAGTCTTTGAAACTGAGTAAGAAAATCTAATCTTTACTCACCAAAATCTTTCTTGTGATAATTAAGTTCCTTCTGACTTTGCTTTGTTGTTTAATTCCATGCAGGGAACTAAAAAAAAAAAAAAAAAAAAAAAAGACAAAGGTTTGGTTATGATTAGCATTCTTGGAAAAAATAACACAATTCTTCCTGATGACCTTCATTTTAATACATTGCTCCAGCTAAGTGATATAAAAAGTGGAATGTTCTTCCCTTCCAAAAAGCAGTTTTGTTTATGGACTTTTTGACCCTATAGATTATTTTGTTTTGTTGTTTAGATTTGTTTAGAATCTTGGCTCTATTAGTAGCCATGAGATCTTGTAACTTTCCCTTGAGTAACCAGCAAATTTCCTGTAACATTCTTCAGTCTTTTTGAAGTCAATGAGTACAATTTTAAGTTTTAATAGATATAGTAGCTGATAGATGAAGGAAAGTATAACAACAACAAAAATCAGGTACTCATTCCTTTCTTGTGAATTTAGCTAAGTTTCCCTTAACTTTATTTTCTTTCAAGCTGATGGGAACTGGAGACTGTTTTGGCTGGAGCAGCTCCAGAATTTCCTAATAGGAGACCACCAGCTATTTTTCAGCAGACTTGGTTAACATCATGACATCTATATCTAAACTTAATTTTTGATCAAATGCTTGATATGTGTTGTGGCTTTTTAACTGTTTGATGCCTGTACTTGCATTGTCTTATTTTATGAAAATCTTGAACAAGATTTCTACTTAGATTGCCTTAGGAGGCATTTTATTTTATTCATACTTTTTTTTTTTTTTTTTTTTTTTTTTTTTTTTTTTTAATATGGCTTCATGACCTGTACCCTTCAGTTCAGAAATCTGTATCTTTTAAACTACTTTCTTTCTTAATATGAACTCAACAGTAAGGGAAGTATGAACAGCCTAAAGTGATAATACTGTAAAGATATTTAAAACAAAAACAAACAAACACGTGAGGCTTTGGTTTTAACTGGTTAGGTAGGCTTCTCTGAGTACTTTAAAGTAAATGTACTTCCTTTATTTGGGGTGTTTGACTGCACTTGAATTACTCAGAAAGTGTGAAATGCTGTAGAAATCATATTTTATCAGAGCAGCTGTGCTTGCTTTCAATTAATTGAGTCTTTTTTTTTTTTTTTTTTCCTACATAAACAAATTACAGGTTTTTGGATGAGATCCTTGGATGGGTTCTATGTAATACACAGAGTTGCTGTTCGGTAGCTTATGTAATCCTTTTATATAACACCTTTTTGCAGTTGCACTTAAATATGTATTTCAGTTGAGTTGCTAGTTATTAAATATCAGTACTTAATAAAAATCACTCTTGTCTTTCATAACTGTTCTATTTCTCTTTTGATTCTGTTATTGAAAGGTTGAAGTTTAGAAATTTGAACTTTATCCTGTTACCTTGAAGTGCAACAAAACTAAAGGCAGATGAAAGAAATCACAATTTTTCTAGGTAGCTTCTTATGACTGGCACTGGAGGCAGTTGTGTAAAATGGAAAAAGCTTAATTAACTTCTGTATAGTCTCAGTTAAATTGTTGTTTATGCTTCTGCTGCAAGCAGAGACACTGAAATTAAAATGATCCTTTGTGTGAGAAACTAAAACGCAATTTTGCTTGTAGACTGTTTGGATGAACTATAGGAAATTTTTGACACTGTGACTGTTAGCTGAAGCAGTAACTTGGTAGGGCACACCTGTAAAACCATGACTGAAAGCCTCTGGGATGTATGGGAAGTGTTCTTGAATGCAGTGACTGCTCCATCAGCTCCTTGAATCTTGTCAGTGTGGAAGGGGAATATTGTACCTTTCCATAATACCAGTTCTAACTGATCTGTGTAACAAAAACATTGTTTCTTCATCCTTCAGATGCTCTAGCTGTTGTCATAGAAGTTGCAAACCATGCCAATGACATCATGAAGCAGGGAGTAAGTATTTTGACTTGGCAAGCTGTCTGATTAAAGCTTTTTCTATTCTTTAAAAAGAAAAACAAAAACAAAAACCCAAAAAAACCATGGATTCAAGGGCAATTTCTTATCTTTTTGCCTTTCTTTTCTCCCTGCAGGATAACTTTCAGAAGCTCATGCAGATTCAGTACAGTTTAAATGGACATCATGAGATTGTACAGCCAGGAAGGGTAAGTCCTCCAGATGACATTAAAATGATTCTATAAAAGTGCAGCGTGGATGATACGCAAGCAAAGTACAGAAGCTGACACATATTAAGGAGAAAAATGGTCCATCGCTTAATTATTAGGTGTTGATAGTGAAATGAATATGTATAATTTTGTTTATTTATTTTTGGGAAAAAAAAAAAAAAAAAAACATTTATCTGATGAAAACTTGATTTTTGGAATATGATTCTCTGCCAGATCTTGCAGGCATTTTTTCCCCTCAAGCTTAATGTTTTATTTGTCGTGGTTTCAAGCACAGCATGGAAAACCAATGCAGCTAATTGGTCTTTCTGGCTTTTATAGACATAAAGATTAAGAGCCTTTTTCAGGAAGGGAACCATGAATCCAAAAAGTTCTGCAGCAGTTCAGGTGTAAAAATTAAAAAAAAATATATAATAATAATAGTAATAATAAAATGCATCAGCTGATTTGGACAGCTTGTGCCTTGAAAAGATAAGTCTTGAATTGCTTGTTTTAATTTGCTAGGTATTTTTGAAAGAGGGAACACTGATGAAGCTGTCTCGGAAGGTCATGCAGCCACGAATGTTTTTTCTGGTAAGATGGTGTACACACTACTCTGTGCCTAACGATGGTGTAATTTTAAGTGGTTGAAAGGTTGTACCACAAACATAAGTAACTAGTAACTTCAGATAGGGGAAAAAATGACCATTTGTTGCTGTTATACTTCCTCAGTCTAGTTTAGGGAGAACATCTGTTGCATATACAATAACGTTTTAATAGAAAACAAGTTTCTTAATGAAAAGTACTGTTTTGACCAATGCTTGTTTAAAATTTGAGCAGATTGTGAGAAGGCATTATCTGAGATATTGAGAAAACTACAAAAACTACTCCATCCTAGTTAGTATATTAAAACCTACGGTTCAGCTGCTGATACTGCACCCTTCCCTCCTTCCTCTTCTCCTTTGCTTTCATCCCATGTGGAGCATAGCACTGAGCTGGAAATGAAGTGCTAGCTTCTTTTCCTGTCCCTGCTGCATTTTGTTTTGAAACCTTTGTGCCTCTGAAGTTTCTGTTTCCACTTCAACCTTTTGTTTCTTTCCTCTATATAGATAGTAAAGCAACTGTTGCTGTATGTAACTTGTGGCATTATTGGCCCACAGTCTTGCCTGAAATCTGGCTTTTGGTTACCGTAGTACAAATATTTTCTAGGCAGTCTCAAAGTATGTATTCTGTGCTTGGAAGTGTCTCTCTTATGCTCTGGAGATGACTTTGTAGCACACAGAGCACTGATATATTAAGCAGTGATTTTCATAGATCACATTATGAAGATGTAGTAAGGCTCATGAAACCTTTGATTATTTTGCAAAGAACCTCTTAGCAAAATCTCATGAGACAGTTCAGTCTTCAGGTCTGTGTTTATGTTCAGTAAATGAAGTCTGGATCCATGCATTGAACAACACAGGAAATAAAACATCTTAATAGCTGTTCAGTAAGTGTATCAAATAAAGCCAAGTCTGGTAGAACAGCAAATAAACAGTAGATGCACATTTGAACTGTTCTCATTCATATGGATAAGTTTGTCCATATCATCATAAATTGCTAATTTTAATTCTGCCATCTCCTAGTTTCTGGAATGTTTTTATTTGTTGGAAGGGTTAATTCTAATATACTTTTAAAGTACTTTGTTATACAATATAGTTGTGTACACGAGAAACATTTCTGTCCTTTCTGACAGCCTGTTCTTTGACATCCGTGCACTGTTTACTCACTGCCATATGTATATTTACACAAGGAAGGATATAAATAGACACCTATTGTTATCTAAATTAATAACATGAAAACATTTATTGGATTCTAAGTGGAATAATAGGATGTAGAAGATGCCTTCCTGGACAGTTGATCGTAGTGCTGTATGAATTTTATATTTTCTGTAGAATGCCTCTGAAATGATCAGTCTCTAAACAGTTTTTAGTCACTAAAAAGTATTGCTTCTACTTTACAGTTTAATGATGCCCTGTTATATACTACTCCCGTTCAGTCAGGGATGTATAAACTCAACAACATGTTGTCACTGGCTGGAATGAAGGTGAGTCGCTTGCTTGTTATATTTTTCTAAACATATTTAAACTGAGGTCTTAAATTTTCAAAAGATAGCTGTGTTTATTTTTGGAAAGTGGTGTTAAAGATGCTTACATTACAGAGCAGTCCTGCAGGCATAAAGTTTCTTGCATAATATTGTCTATGGAATTACTATCTATGTTTCCCTAAACAACTTGTCACGGCATCATCCTACATGCTTTTCCTCTGGTGCTGGCCTACTCAGAAGTAGTCTTGCCTACTTCTGGTTTTGTATTAAACTGCTTAGCTTTTGCCTTGCAAATGCTTTTTCTTGTCCATACCCAGAGATTAGGTATCTCTGTCTGGTAACTTTGATCTGGTCAATCAAATCTCAGAGGTTTATAGAGATCTGTTAACCGCAAGGGAAGATACAGCTTTTGTTTCTGAGCCTTTGTGAAAAGCACCAGAATTAAACCCCGAACCCCTCTGGGTAGTGACAAGGAGTATGCATGCCATGTATTGACATGGTCTCTGACATGACAGTTGCTGGGAGAAGCAAGCCATTGCCTCAGGAATCAAGTATCTCATGTATCTCATGAATCTCATCTCTGGTCCTGTCAGGGAAGAGCACCAAAACCAGCTAGAGCATAGATCTGGTGCCCAGGCCTGAGCTTTCACAGGCAGAGCAGCAGATGTCTTGTGGTGGCTCATAATTACTCTTAACTTTCAAAATCATCTGTGTTTGAAATGTGGTAGCTCGAAAGGATCACCAGGGCAGTCTAGCCCATGGAGATATCAGGCAGATGCCCATTGTGGAACACACTAGTGGCCTACATTTTGTCCTGCAGTGCGCTTTTTTGCATGGTTGTAGAAGAAGCTTACAAGGCACGCTGAAGCACAGTAGGAAGTGTCTGGTAGCTCTTGAGTTTCATTCCCCTGTACACCTCCAGTGTTCCTATGGTGCAACAGTGAAATAAAATGGTGGGTGCTGTGTAATCGTACTGCAGCTGAGTGCTATGGACCAGTGTATGTTCTCCTCACTGCGAGATCTTCTCTCTAACTTACCCCTTCTACAGTAAAAATCTAAGAGACTTTGCAATAAATAAGTAAAAATAAAGCAGCATAAACATACTGTGTCAGTTTGAATATATTTTTTTCTTTCTCAAATAAAGGTTAAAAAGCCAACCCAGGAAGCTTATCAGAACGAACTGAACATAGAAAGTGTAGAGAGATCCTTCATTCTTTCAGCAAGGTGAGTTTCGCAAATAAATGGTTTTAAAAGTATGTGATTTCAAACAGGTTTCGTAAGCTTTTTATTTAAGATCTTCATAGCTTGTTTTGCACTTACATAATGAAAAGTGATTCCTGGCTAGAGTTACTACAGAAGAATAGAGGGACTGACATATGGATTTCTGGAAATAAAGTAGGCTTTGTTCCAATTTGCTTCTGTTCGTATTTAAAATCTGATTTTGAATATTTAGTCTTTTTTAATGGGCTGGCAGAAAGGAAGCCTGCTTGTATATAATCAGTTTCACAGATATCACTTGAATTTGTAGTCTGTAATACAGTTCATTTTGACCTGTAAGGAAGACTCTATGTTGTAAAGAGATGGATAAAGTCACAAAATCTATAGTAAATGTGTCTGGTGTTTGAGCAATTTGGGCTCAAGGCTGTAGCTGATAGGAGTTTTGCTGTCATCAAGAGAGTTAACTGTTAATCAGGTTGAACAAAACTGTTGATTTTTCTTCCTCTTCAGCTTAGCTACACCTTTAAAAACTTTATGTAAATTGAAATATTGTTGTCTTACTGCCTTTGTTTGGGAGGAACAAGAGTTAAAATTAAGTTTCGCTTCAATTTATTTTAGATTTTTGTTTCTTTTCTTTTTTTTTTCTTTTTATTTTTAGATTTCTTTTCCCAGAGTTACTGACATTCTCTGTCAGTGCATTAGCAGGACGGGATATGAGGCATAACAATATATTTTGACATTATTTTTAACTGATACAAATTGGAAGGAGTCCTTGCGGTCAGTCATTTAGCTAAAATAACAGTGCAATTGAGATAAGAAATGGCTCTCAGTGAAGTGCTGAATGGAACATGAAATTATAGAAATGTCAGGAATTAGATAATGGTGTTTGTCTTTACCAGAACACTAAATACTCCATGTAACATGCACTAAAATTGAGCTGTTCTGGTCTGCCTTCACTAAGCTGCCTCTAACAAAGACTGGTTTTGTGGATTGTTGTTTTTACTGCATTTGAATTGGAGTTTGATATGGTCTGTCACTTGTGACAGTGCTGATATCGATGAATAAAGACATGTTTTCTCTTTTATTTAGCAAAGCTGAGCAAGGGCAGACTGCTGCTTTCTGTGTGACCTTGTAAATACTGACATTAGGATGTCTGCTCAGAGATAGCAGTATCGTTAGCTGAGGGGTAGACCAAGGTTAACCTTGTCAGAGTAGCCAGAGGAAGCAGCTCAATTGTGTCTGAGCAGTAGTTATTTATAACAGGCTGGAAAGGAGTATTTATGTATTTTCAAAAGCAAAACAAAAATGCTTCTTATGAATCTTTTGCACATTGGGAAAAAGATGCATTTCATAGTTTAGGATATGGTTCTGTACTTCTATCATGTGAGCAGGTCTGTGCTGCTTAGGTGCCTTGGTGACTGGGTGTTGCACAAATACATAAAGATATTTGTGGGATTGTAGTAGCTAGTGTGTTTTTATCTCCACATGACCTGAAACAACATTTCTCTTCGACTTCAGAGTTGTTAAAAAAGTAATGTAAAAAGATTAATTGGAACTTGTGAAAAGATTATAATCTTGAAATACATTCTACATATTTTCTACAAAACAGGATAACCTCTTTTTTCTGAGGAGCTGATTAATTGTTTAATTGAAAGTAACTCCTACAAAATACATGCTGGTGCATGGGGCAAAACCAGTAACATTCCTATCACTCTGCGTGTCATTTGTGACATGCTTTTCTCTTGTCCTTGAAATCACTGGAATTACCCTCATGTTACCAACTAAGGCTGCTCTGACTTGCTCTTTCTTTTTTAGTGTTGTTGACATTGCATCTTTGGAGAACATTCAGCTCTGTTATTTTTATACTTATTGGAAACAGTGTGTGCAAGAGCCCAAAGTTACACAGCCATGACAGAGAGAGGTTGCATTTGCTTGGGATGAAGTGGGGGGATCCACGTGTAAATGAGCATTTTTGTCTGTCTGAAAGCAAAACCTAGGTTTGCTGTGGTATAGGAGGGAAACAAGTGAAAAACTACTAGCAGTAGGTTTTTGCATATGTTGCAAAATATATGTAGCATGATGTTCCTATTCATAAATAGTGCAGGCATGGAGAGAATCTGTATCTTGTTAATACAGACTGCATCTTCCTTTTGATACCTCATGCTAACAGCTTCTTGGCTCCTATGCAGTAAAAATCTCAATTACAAAACCATAGAAGAGATTTTGAAATGTTTCTGGGGGCAGAGTTGGGGGAGAGGATCAATTACGCTGGTGAAAAATTGCTAGTAATAAAATGTAAGCTAGTTAAACCAGAAGCATAGATTAGCCTAGACAACAGTCTTTCTTGCTTCAGGTTTAGTTTTGCTGACTGCATTAGCATTCTGCTTTATCTAGTCTGGGTTGAGGCTTCAGTTTTCTTGGGTTGTCCGTAGGGATGTGGATTGTTTTGCATGGTACAATGCGGTATTGTACTGGAAATCTCTTAATTAAAAAAAAACAAGCTAGCGCATCTGCATGATAAAGCACTCTGCAGAAGTAAAGCTCGGGTCCTGAAAACAACAGTCATGCCAGCCTGACATGGTCTGAGGCCAGCTGGCATGTCTCCTGCAATAAGGCTAGCTAACAGCCACCCCAGGCAGAGAGCTGTATTCCCCTCTTAACATAAGGATAGCTCATGCAAGACTAGCTCAGCTGTGAGAGGTGCCCTAGGGCTCTGAGCCTGCAAACAACAGGGCCATCCTCCCCCGAGCCCTTCTGGGACCACCTAACAGCTTGGCTGCACTGAGCAGCTGCGGCTGTGCTCCTCACACACTCATCTGTCAGAAACAGACATTGCTGGGACTCTGCAGTCCATTTGAGATTTCTGCCGATTTATTAGCTAAAATCTTAAATGTAACTAGGTGAGCAAAGCTAAGAGAACTCAGCGATTTTAGTGAACAAAGCAGCTTTTGGAAGGATGCAACAGCTGCAGGATCTGCAGCAAGGGAAGTGACAGTGCTGTGCAGCTGGGGGAGGGCTGGCAGGGACAGCAGAGGAAACACTGCCTTTTTTTGCTGCTGGAAACCTTTACATCAGTTTGGTTGCTGGTGGAGCCACCTTTGCTCTCAAGCTCTGGAGGGTTGTAAACAACCCTAAAGGCTTGCACCAACAGACCTACCACGTGCAAGCTCCTTAGTAAAATACTAGGGCCTAAGCCATGTAGCTCACTGTGTGAGCAACCCCATCCGTAACAATCCCCACGTGACTGGAGGACACTTAATCTCCAAAACTGAACTGACTCTAATTATTTAATAATAGTTTTTAGGAACCTAATTAAATGTAACCAGATTTTGAAAAAGCCAAAGGTGTTTGGAATTAAGAATGTTATGTAGCTGATGCAGACCAGTCCTTCTTACCGGATGAGGAAGCGAGGGTAAATAAACTGAACAAAATGTTCCACTCAGAGTGTGAGATATTAGGACAGACAATAATACATTGCTTTGCCCTTGCTTGTATCTTATTTCCTCTCCTTTTGTTCTGATTTTATTGCTGTGTGTACTAGATCGTGTTTTCCTTTGTGCCTCACAGGCTTCTCCTGTGTTTGCCGTATCAGTTCTGTCCACTCTGATTCTATCCAGTACCCAATTTCATACAGTTCAAAACTTCAGATCAAAATATTTTCCGTAATGGTTCAGAAATGATCAAAACTTCCAATTTCACCTACAATAGCCATTAAATAATAGCTGGTGGGTGTTGCACACCTCAGTCATTGCTTTCCTTTTTTTTTTTTTTCTGTCTTTTTTATATATGCATCATGTTAAATTCCTTGGTTTAAAGACGAATAATAATTTATGTGCTACTATTAAAGAAGTGGGGAATAGAAAATATCACTGGTAACAACTTCTGGTTTAGATTTCAGCAGCCCTTTCTAAGCTGGCGTTGCATCTTAAACAAGCAATCTAGCAATTCCTCAGCTGCAAACTGCTCCTTCCTCCCTCCAGGCCCCTCTCCTTTGTGCTGGCACAAGTCATTGTTTAGCTGTGTGATGAGCCCAGTCGGCAAATTGATCCTGAGGAGGGCTGGTCGATTCCTCGCTTCAGTACAAATTTGTTTCCAGGTCCAGTTCACTGCACACAGAGCCCACTCTGTGGCCACGTGTGTGTTCTGACACAGGGCAGGGTAAAGAGATACAGTAAGCTCATCGGACAGAGAACCGTTTCTCTCTTTGGGCTAGCTAATCCAATGGAAAATTTTGGAAAAAAAAAATCTTGAAACAGCGTAATTGTTAGACTTCATAGGAACAAACTGTCAGGAACATGAAGCTGGGGAATAAACTGCATTTTGGGGGGAAGAATGCTGGGGTTTTACAGAACTCAATATACTGCACTGGGGAGGAATGCTGGCTGAAATTTCAGATTCCCTGTTATGAGGAAGGGCCCCTGCCTATGTTCTTGGGGGTACCATTTACACGAGTGGTAGTCAAGCTGTTCATGGGTCTGTGGTGGAGAAGGAGGTGGAACAACATCAAACCTTGAAACAATCATATGCTATTTTGGGAGGAGGAAAAGGAAAGAAGGAATCCATGTAATGACAACAGATGCAGAATCCTTTTTTAATATTAATCAAAACAAGTAACTGACACCATGCAGTGTATATAATTTATAAAGGGTAATACGAGTTTCAACAGGAACTAGAGACAGTCTATAAAACTGAAAAACTGCAAGAGTTAAATCAATGTGTAATAAAGTGAATGGAATCTGAATCAACACTCACTTCTTAGTTTTAAATGCTAATAATACATATATATATATATATATATATATTTTTTTTTTTTTACCCTAACAGTTCTGCCACAGAAAGAGATGAATGGTTGGAAGCTATCTCCAGGTCAATTGAAGAATATACAAAGAAGAGAATCACATTCAATCCTAGCAAAAGTCTTGAAGAGGTATATCACACTGTCACTATTGTTTTGTTTCATTTTTAAATATAAAGTGTCTTAGCAGGGGTCTAGAGACCCAAGAGGGGTTTCATGATGAATAGCAAAACAGAATAGTAATTGATAAGAGAATAGGTGATGATAGAATAGAACGTTTCGTAACATTATCTACTTCAGAAATTTAAAATTACTTCCAAAAAATCCAAACCAATTTTCTCAATTCTTTCTGTAACCCTGAGAACATAAAGATGGTATAAGAAAATGTTAAAACATAACAGCTAGCGATATAAATAAGCTGGTAAAGCTTGAAAGTCACACAGAATTTTTGAACTAATTAAATACAGATCTGTCATTAGGCTTGTATTATAGTGGTCACTGGTGAAATAGTAGATGACATTTAGGAACATGACAATTTATCAGAGAGGACTTTCCAACATTATTAGTTAACATATGATTACTGATAAGTACTTGCCTTATTTTTCATCTCTGAATTATTCTGCCTATGTTCTCTTAGGCAGATTCAGAGAAGCAGGAAGAAGATAGCCCACTAGGATCAAAAGCTCCTATCTGGATTCCTGATACTAGAGCCACTATGTGCATGATCTGTACGAGTGAATTCACATTGACGTGGAGAAGGCATCACTGCAGGGCATGTGGAAAGGTTGGACAATTTTGTAATTACCTCTTCTGTTAGTCATTCAGGTTCTTTGTATGACAAATACAGACAGCCTGGTTGCACCACGGCTACTGTTTCAGGGAACACTGTACAATGAAACAATTGTATGGATGAAAAGCAGCATGCTTTTTAGAGTGAAGTGTTATGAGCGACCAACTAACCTGGTACATGTTACTTATTTTGCATTTGGGGATATTATTTATGTTTGTCTCCTGCTTCTGCAATTGTGTAGTACAAACCAAGAATGTTAGTTCAAATGTTCAAAATATCTTCCTCACTAATTTTTTAAGATAAATAATGAATTTTTTAAAAAGTTTGTACCAAACTTATTTTATATTTAGCCTTTATGAAATGCAGGCATATCTAATGATCCTTTGTTTTCTCGTGTTAACAAAATGGGAATACAGAATTCGATGTAGTTCAGCTATCTATTTTGCAGAGAAATTTTCAAAAGAGTAAGGACTACTTTTAGTTATTCCTTTAAAAGCTTCTGAAAGTAATAGTTAAGTAGCACAGTATGCTTAGTCCACTTTTCATGGATTATTAACAATGACTTATGATTTGTGTGATTGTTTTTTTCCTAAATTTTTATAGTTTAGAGGAGGAAAGAGCAGCATGTTGAACATAAGAACAGGCCAAGGTGTTAAACCATTTTCAGTGTAAAATAGTGCCTGTTTGAGGTTCTGTTATGGGCTTAACTACTGAAGCAAACATCTTCGAGCATTTACAGGTGATTTACAGGTGCATGTCCTGCACAGTAATGGGCTGTAATGCATTTATTTGTTTCCAGATTGTCTGTCAAGCTTGCTCATCAAATAAACATGGTTTAGAGTATATGAAAAACCAGCCAGCAAGAGTATGTGATCATTGCTTCAGAGAGCTACAAAAACAAGGTAAAGAAAATCTGCACAAACTGTCTCATCTCTATGCCCCATTTTAACATAATATGTGTGTGCCTCATCTTTACTGCTGGATTTAAGTGCCTAGTTCTTCTAGGGCGTGGAAGGCTATAGCCATCTGAGGTTAGAGGTTACAGCACCTCCCACTGAGGTGGGTACCCAGTCCCATCTCTCTTTTGAGATAAATTCTTGTATTCAAAGCAAGTCTGTCCAAAGACTCCAGTGTAGGTTACACAAATAAGGCATGAACACGGACTGAAACAGTTTGCTGCTCACCCCTCTGGCAGAAGCTCCAGGTCAACACAAGCTTTCAAGGGTGTCTGAGGAAATCAGTGATGCCCTAGTGAAATACACAAGCCATGGCTTCCAGCATGCTGGTAGTGTCAGTTGTCATGGGGAAGTGGGAAGCAGCATGGACAGTCCTCGGAGTGGTCGTGGGAGCCTGTGAAGATGGATGGGGCAGGTGGATTGCCGGGGCCCCATGCAGGTCTTTGCATTGGGCACTAGGGGCTGCTGTGCTGCAGGCAATTACAGGTCCTTCTGTCTGGGGAAATTGCTGCTGAGCAGGTGCGGTACAGCAGGCAATCCAATCACTTTTCTGTTTTGCTTGTTAAGAGCCTCGCCATGTTCAGGGACAACTCAAGAAGGGGGCTAATGAAGCTTAGGGCAGCCCTCCTCCTTCCAGGTTGGGCCGGAAAATAGGGGTGTGTGTCCATAGAAAGAGGGGGTTTGAAAGACTGAAGTGTTGCAATAGTCTTCCAAGAGAAGTGAAGGAACTGCCAACTGCTGCGGAGAAAAACACAGCACATGTTCTGGAGATGGGAATGAGCTAGAAGTGTGTGTGTGTGAGATGGCATAATGTTGGAAGAGAAGCCCTACAGCTTCCATGCAATCCATGCTGGGGGGAGTTAAAAAAAAAAAAAAAAGTAGAAGATACCAGATGTAGAGAATTGGAAGACAAAGAGTTTGGGAACAGACTTAGCTGCAAAGGACATCCCTTAAAAACTGGTATGTTTTTTAAGACCTGAAGTTTTACTCTGCATGTGGTCAAAGGCATTTCAACAGCAACAAAACAGACTTTGAAAACAAGCAAGACCAATCTGTTTAGTTTTAAATTTCTTTTTTTTTGTTTGTTTGTTTTTCTTCCTGATGTGGCTTTGGGGATTCTAACTCGTGGTGTTGATAATACTGAAAAGTTAATTCAACACTGAATTTAATGTGATTAGGTGTTACATTTGAAACACTATAATCAGAATAAAAATATCAGGTAATTTTTTAGAAAATAGTCATTGCTTCTGTTTATTCATCTGTGATATGGAAGCAATATATTCATCCTATGCATTTCAGATAACCAATGCACTCCTAAAAGTGGATCCCCAGTCAACCATAAATCTCCGTCAAGTGCCTTGTCTACAGTATTACAAAGTATTCCCTCTGGAAGAAAGCAGAAGAAAATTCCTGCAGCCCTCAAAGAAGTAAGTGCTTTATTGGTCAAAAGTAATTATATCATAAATGTTAACAACAGAAGATAATTCTGTATTTTAACTGTCTTTAGAATCCAAAGTCAAAAGTCACCTGTAACAGTGATTTGGGCCTCAATTTTACATAGACAGGATCCTGGGCTATGAAGCAGTGTATAAACTGCCTAAGACTGTGATTGAGATAGTCTGGAATTGTAATTTCTTTCTTGCTTCCCTGTGTTTCAAAGAAGTGTGATTTATCTCTGCACCAAGAGTAATTTAGAAGACTCCCACACCAACTCATCTGTCAGCTTACAATTAGAAAAGGTAGAGCTAAACTGCCAGCCTACATTGGAGGTCTTGGGAATGGGAGGAAGTAATTTGCCTTCTTATATAGGAATGTGTGTTGTGCAGATGTGTGTGGGTCTCAGCGTTACAGCCCTCCCGTCCTGTTGCATCCAGTTTACATTCCAGTTCTTAGTGACTGCAGAAAGCTGTCTTCCAGGCTGAGAGATGGTGGCCAACAAAATTTTCTTTCAGCCATCTGAGTTAATCACCAATATTAACTTGAGATGAGGATAGAATTTGTGTCTTCGACAGGACAGGGTTCTGAAGATCTGTTTTCAAAAAATCTGTACTGGAAAAACCTGGGCAAATGTATACATCCTCTTGGGATTTCTTTTTATTTCAGGTTTCAGCAAATACAGAAGACTCTACAATGAGTGGCTACTTACACAGATCTAAGGGCAGTAAGAAACCATGGAAACACCTATGGTTTGTTATAAAAAACAAGGTGCTGTACACATACGCTGCTAGTGAGGTAAGAGATGACCTCTTAGAAATCAAATATCCAGCGATAATACTGTAGTTGTAACAATCATTTATTTTTATCATCTAGAAACAGGCTATAGTTAGACCACCTAATCGTAATTGATCTAATTGCAATATAGTATTTTGAAGAGGCCCAGTGAGCTTTGTGTCGTAATACACTGGTAAAGCTGTCCTTTTTCTGATTCAAGACTTAGCTTTGAGTACATATGCACTGCACACCATTGCACAGTTATAGGTACGTTCTGAGTCAGTCGAATACATGGGGGTTTGTTCAGATGCAGCACACTGGAAGAGTGGCAAAGCCAACATTATAAAACATTTTAAAAGCATCTGAAAATACCTTGTTTTGTAGTTCCATAAGGTATTTTGAATTCATGGAAAATGAGTAGACTAAATCTCTTGACTTCTCAAACTGTCTCCTCCAGCCTGGAGTTATTTAATATAGAGTGCTGCAGCAGAAAATCAGAAATGCATCTCGTCTAATGGCATTTACTTATTTATTTAGAATGTTCAGTTCTACTGCAGTATGGAATAATGAAATAATCTAACCAAGATATATAAACTCTGTACATCCCAGCTTGTGCTGAGGATGCTGTAGTTTTTATCAAGTAGGGCTAGAAGATCTTGTTTTTAGCTTTTTTTTTTTTTTTTTTTTTTAATTATAAGTGATAGCATGATTTTACTATTGAAAGCTGTAATATACAAACCATCTGTTTAAAGGTATTGCCTCCCTCACTTTTGTTAAAAATGGTAAGGCCTAACTTATTCTGACCATGTAAAGAATTACTCTTCACCGCTGCTCCAGCCCTACTCTGTATTTTTTTTCTGGTTTGAAGGGACATTTGTGTTCAGACTTGCTACTGGGTTGCAGTGCTCCACTGCTGACCTTTATTTTAGCACTTCTGAACTACGTGCAGAGCCTGTAATGTTACTCACACCAGAATATTGGCAATAGTAAATAACCAAGTAGTTCTAAGAATATCTTCATTATGTAGAAAGTAATTGCTTTTGCACAGATTTTGAAAAAATATTTTAGAGCATTGTCTCTCTTCTAGCAGTTAAAAAGGAAACCTCAACAGCTGTGAAGACGGGCATATTAGTCAGTGACAGTCACCTTAAATTGTCTTTTGCTTGTCTTCCCCTGAGACTCCAGCATTCCAGAGTAGCTTCAGTTTGCAAAATCACAAAAATAGCTCTTTCCAATTTTCTTTAAACTGAGAAATATCAGTCCTTATTTTTCATTCATTCCAGCAAGGTGATTATCTGGAGAGTCTCAAGGGCAGGTGTGGTGGCTGGTCCAATGTAGTCTTAGCCAGGAAATCCCGCTTAAGCCACTTGCAGTGATTCCAAGTGATACAATTAGTGGTAAAAAGATCACTTTATAAGGTATAAGGACATGGATAGGAAAATAAATTGCTAAGCCTTACTTGACTGTTTTCCAGTTTCTAGAAATGCTGCTTTCATAGGATACTGCTGTTTTAGTGTAAAGGCCATTACCAAAGTCTTCACCTGATGTATCGGTGTCTGTGCACATTTTTTGATGATTTTCTCTATATGCTGCAGACAGAGAAAGGTCCTGCAGGAACATTGCAGGACCTTGCCTACTTACAAAAGAGTATTTTGGAAATTGCACAGGATGAAAATATTTTTTTTCCCCAAAATGCTGTGCAGTGTCTTTATTAATTAAAAGATAAGAGTATTAAACAATTAAGTATTAAACAATTAAGTAATTGAGATGAATGAGGAAGGCAAAAGGCTGCATTTTAGCCATGTTTTGAAATTAAATGAAAAGAAGCTAAAAGGCATGGCTTCTGTTCTTACTCTTTCCTAGCCAATCACTTTTGAACACTGAGCAACTTCTTTTTTTTCCATCCATTTAATTTTCAGCATCAGAAAGCAAAATAAGTTTAGCCATCAAAGCCATCTGGAGTGAGACTACAGTACTTGAGACCATAAGCTACATTCATAGCTCCTCCTTCTAGCATGCTCCGTGCAGCTAAGAGCATCTCATGTCCCTCTTAAGACATGAAAACTTACTAAGGTTGTTGGAGGAGTGATTACGAGGCTAGATGGACTTTTAGTCTGCAGCCAGATGGTGCATGATCTTTCGATAGAAGAGGTCCTTACTGGGCAGAATGATGAGATTATATGGTGAGAGACAAGGTAGATGTTATCAGAAAAAAAAAAAAAAAAAAAAAAAAAAAAAAAAATGAGGAACAGCAGTATTGAAGTCTGTGAGGTTTTGTTATTTTCCTGCATGGAAACTATTTTTAAAAAGCAGCATTTTGTGCATGAGTATTTGTAACAACTTGTTTGCTGTATAATCTGTTGCAATGGTAGGGTGCATGAATGTTGTCTAAATGCATTGTTTAATATATCTTACCAGCTCTAATTTTGTCTTGTTCCATTTTTTTCCTCCATACAATAGGATGTGGCAGCACTAGAGAGCCAGCCTTTAC
Source organism: Nettapus auritus (assembly GCA_011076525.1). NCBI lineage: Eukaryota > Metazoa > Chordata > Aves > Anseriformes > Anatidae > Nettapus > Nettapus auritus. The sequence continues at coordinate 46,873,598 of CM021765.1, forward strand.
TGGGATTCACAGTCAGTGAAGTCAGAGATGAAAACTCAGAGTCCAGAGTGTTCCATTTATTGCACAAAAACACTTTATTTTACATATTCAAAGCAGATGATCCCCATTCAGCTCAAAAGTAAGAAATTATTTGAATTAATTCCTCTTACTTTTTCCAAGAAAAATGTTTTAGAAATCATAAATGTTAATATTCACGGACTAAGCATATAATATACAATAGGTGCATATTATATAAGCAGAAATAAATTTTAAAAATAAATTATTTAAGCACAGGTCCTGGTTTCATTAGCACTTCTGAAAAGGCAATCAAAACCGAGGGGAATTGGGCAAAACATTGGTTTTTGTTTTTGTTTTTCTTTAAATGAAGATGCAGGCTTCTTAGACCCAGAAAAGTCTAAGGTACAATACAAAGTCTTTATTTTTCATAGCCTATTCCATGATCTCTTTACCTGGTCTGCTCAAGTGAAAATGGAATGCATTACCTTTGTAGAAACCTACAAAATGTGTTCAAAAAGTTAACTGGTCTGTCCCTGATTTTATTTTATTTCCAACTCTAAATTTTGGTTATTTTTAGTGAATATATGGAACTGAAATAGATGAAACCTAAAAAGTAAGGTATAGAAGCGTGCACCGTGTATGCAGGTGTGCATGAGCATCTCAGCGTGCTTAATATGCTTGGATGAAAAGCCTGCATTCAGAGGACGTTCACGCAAGCTCCTTTAAGTGCTGCTGCTGTGTCTGAATTTAGACTCATATTTATCAGTTTATACTGTGTTTATTTTATATAAAATAACCTTGAAATGTGGCCATTAATTAGTAAAAATAAAACAAAACAAAAAAACTCACACTATTTATTATAAGAATCATGGAGTAAACTAGAAATGAGCATGCAAGCAATACATTTGTCTTGCCTACATACGTAGCGTATCTGATGGATTTCAGTGCAGTTTTCCCAAATGAAATTTACATTAATAAAATAGATTTTATTGGCCAACTAGTCCATTGTTACTACTTAAGCATTCAAATTGCTGTAGGTATAGTTTTGTGCAAATAGGAATGTTCTAAAAAAAAAACAGTATCCATGACCACCGGAAATTTTGAACAGCGGAGAACATACTTAATGATACTTCTCTATACACAGTCTTTGTTAGAGTGTTGGGGGAGTATTTTGTCTTGCAGATGCATGCAAATGTTTCCTTTTCCATTAAGGCAGTATTTTCCTGTTTCCACTGTGTCCTCATTTGTACTATACAAAACAAAATTAAAAAAATAAAAATCCCAATAAATAAATCCCAAAAAATAACAATCCAAATCAGTCGATGGCTTTTGCAATCAGTAGGAAAAATTGTAATTAAACGTGGTCTATTTTACTGAGGCTAGGAATAACATTAAGTACCTTAGATTGCAAGCTCCCTCCAAGTATTTAATAGACTTAGTAGATTTATGCTGAACTTGCAAAAGAAATGCTGTTTTGATAGCATTAAAAGAAAAAATAACACTCTGTTGGCCTGTTTTCATTAGGGGACACTTTTTTTTTCTCTTACGGCCAAAGAAATAACTGATGCATTTTTTTAAGTGCAGTAATAAATTTTAATGGATGTTTATTTTTGCTGAGCTTTGAATTTTTTTTAGTCCAGTACAACATTCAATGCTGAAACTGTTTATGAATTTGTTGTACTTTTATTCCATATAGCATTTTAGTTATTTTTAATGAATGTATGACAGTGGAAAACATAGTGAGCCCTAAAAAGTAACTGATAGTGACTTGAGCTATCAGCATTTGCTCTACCATCAGTACGTGAGCCCCTTAACTTCACATGCACACTATTCAGCCCTCACTCAAAAGACAGAATTATTAAGGTTTTTACTGTATTTGTCAGTGTAGTATCACAGTGCTTCAGAAACATTGATTTTTGCAGCATTTGTGCATCAGAAACATTGTTTGCAGATTTTGCAGAAGGTGAGGATGTTTGTCACCCCTGTAATCAAGTAGGAGCAGCCAGCATATCTATATAATAGATAAAAGTAAAGTAAAAGTATCTGAATATTAACTTTGAAGTTTCAGTTTGAGGCAGCTCCCATCAGCAGTCTGGGACTTCCCTCCCTTACATAAACTGGTATTTTCACAGATACAATGTGCAGGGTATCTGTTAATATGCGGTTTAGTAGTAGTACATACTGTATGTGTGAATACAGGGAAAGTTTCGTAGAAACTCTGTTGTTGTGCAAAGGCATCATGCCTCCACTCAGCCCGCATTCCCTGCAGCTTCATCCCTCAGCCCCAGTAGTCCTACAGGATTGTCCTTGTACCGGGGCAAAAGCAGCAGGCCTGGGCTATGCAGACAGCTGCCTCAGCTCTTGTAGTGCCCTGATTGATCCTAGGTCATGTTTGCAGTGATATCACAGAAGGGTATATTGCCATTTTAAAAAAAAGGTATATGTTAGGAAAGCCATGTTATTAAAGTTGATGTAACCTTGGCATTTCCTGCTTTTTGAACATTGATTTCCCAGCTTCATTGGTTCTTTATGCATGTAACTTCAGTATGGAAAAAAAAAAAGTCATCTGGCCTTGTACTGGTACTTAATGTTTTTAGCAAGCTCTGCAGTGTGTTTGAACTCATTGGATAGATTTGTGGCATTGCACTAACAGAACAACTGGTAGTGGAAGTAGGATGTTACTTGCCATGTGAATCTGTAGGGGATGGGCTGTGTGATTTGCGGTTTTACCAGCAACTTCATAACACTGTTTAATTTTCCAATAGGTGGATAGAAGCTTTTCAAGAAGGCACAATATTATAGCAGCGTCAGCAAGTCTGAAACTAAATGTCCAGGGATGATGGTAAATCAGAGTATAGCAACTGTTGCAAGAAAGTGAATCCTGCCGTGTCAACCTAAAAAAAAAATGTATATTTGTCAGCTTTAGGGTTTGGTGCATTTTTAGTGTAAGGTAATATTTTTTAAAAGAATTGTGTGTATTTCTATGTTGATACAAAATGTGTTATTTATTAAATTCCAATGTTTACTTTAATGGTCAAAATTGTTTGTGAGGTCTGCATTGAGGTGCAAACTGCCCTTGTTTTCAGAATGACAGGTCGGTGAGTCAACATACTCCTAAAGTTTGTGCTGTTTTTCTTTTTTTAAACAACAGTTCATTTATTGCAAATGTGTAGTTCCTCATGATTTGTATATAGGTCTTGAGTTGCTGATACTCAGCTTGCAACTTAACAAAACCAGATCAGAATAGGAATTTCAAAGATTTTGGATATTTGTTGGCTATGTAAACTCCTTTATGAGAAGTTGTATGATAAAATGCTGCTCCTTTTCTTGAATGGTAGTTGAAATCTTCCATACTGATTAAAACAGTACAATAAATTCTGTATCACAGAAGCAATTACCTAGTACAGTTCAATTATGAAAAAAAGAGAAAATGGACCAATATTTTAAAACAGACTTTGCAATTACAGAGAGAAAGCAGTAGAGCTTTTACAGTACTACAGATGCCAAAGAGAGTAAATGAGCTACTTTCAAACAATTTCAGGGTATATTTTCTTGTATGTTTCCATTAGTAATTTAAAGCAGAGTAAAAATACATTTTTGGCATACGGGAAAAAGATTAAATACATTATTTGTTTCAAAATTGTGTTGAATGAGTTCTGTATGCCGTATGAAAGACTGTATAAACTATTGTTCAAAGAACACTAAACAAATATATATGGACCCCATCTCCCCAAAACTTAAACTATTGTGTATTTAAATAATATGCTTGAACTGGAATTGCCATACCCAGAAAACACAGCTTTTTTTTTTTTTTTTTTTAGTGCAGATGGCAATGAAATTGTATACGATTCTTTGAAATGCCTTTTGTTTACACTATGATTTGTTCTGTTTGACACTTTACAACACAGTTCAGTTTTAGGTGTTATTTTCTTTAAGAAAATTGTCAGTATACCTCATTAGGAAATACTTGCTGATGATTCTGGTGCATTTATTCTATTTAAGTTTTGGAAAAGATGTTATCACTGTAATGGCATAAATGGAACTAGAACTATGAAAAACATGAAAGCAAGCCATTTTGATGTCAAAAGCGATGCTCATGCAGCCAGTTAATTTTACTGTATGCAACACTTCTTGGTAGTCCTCTTAATCAAACTAGTTGTGGAAATTGGATTAAAAACAACTAACTTTGAAATTAATACTTTAAGTACATGTTAATAACTATTTTAAGGCCTGACAAAGAAAATTATCATAGAATAGTAGTCATCACATAAAGACCATGAATGAAAATGCAAGCCAAAATTCTTGTATGCCCTCAAATACCTCAAGGTCTAAATACTAACATAGACAGCTCTGAAGAGACTTGAGTTTCCAGAACTGCTGTTAGGTTAGTAGTGGGCTTTGGAGCCTAATGCTTAACATTGAGTATCTGAGTATAATTGCATTGACTTCAAGCATTTCAGTAAAGAACCTTTCTGAATCAGGGACTTCAGGCTGTAGATCCGGCTTTCTGATGAATGCTAGAGATTTGACCAGACGGTCTTTGAAATTCAGTGGGAGTTGGATCAAAGCCTTTATTCGCTCTTTCTTTTTAATGCAAACATGATAAATAAATGTTCTTTTGTTATATATAAAGGGCTTTTACTTAGTTTTTCAAAACCAGCTGCTGACTGAAGCCAAGGAAGCTATTAATTTGTCTCTTCAGGGTGATTTCTGACATGGTTTTTACTGTATCCAAAATAAATCTGTTACTAGTGTAACATAAATGTGCTGTAGCTGTTCCAGTTGATGTTATCAAGGAGAAGAGCTTCTTAATATTTTTATATGGACTGCATACCAACTAAGATGGGAAGCCATGAACTGGCAAATAAATAAGAAATTAGAGTAGGAGCAAGCTTCATTTAGTTGTAATTTATGGTCTGATACTGATCTCTGTGCTGCAACACTGAAACAGAGCAATACAAGTCCAAACACAGGCTGAGTAAGGTGCCCAAGTTCTGCCTCCTGTGTGGCGAAAAACTACCTCTCGATGATTAGGTGCAGAGCAAGAACATAGTGTGGAAGTCAGAGGACTTCTTCCAGAAGCAGAGATCAATCATCAGATCATCTGTGACAGGAATAGATTTGAACAGAGCCTTAAAAACAATAGAGCACATATTGCTGTGTGTGAAACAAATGAAAGAGTCTCTATGGGCATGTTTGAATATTTCTTTTCCCCTTTCTCCAGCACCAGTGCTTTGTATCCCATGAAGAGCCCAAAACATATGTTCTTTCATAACATTTTCAGGAGGTTGCTTTTCAGAGTGTTACTTTATTTCTCCAGCTTGCCTCCCGTTTTGATTCTTTACCATCGGAAGTAAAGTCGCTTCTTGATTTGACCCTTACATCAGAAAATTCACTAAACACAACCAGTAGTTATTAAACACCTGGCTACCTCTTCTTATATCCATCTATCGTTGTTAATTTAAGATTGGTTAGTAGAGCATGAGACGAACATTAGCATTGAAGATTAGTTCTAGCATCTTTATTCTAGGATAACCAAAAGGTCTAGGATCCTGAATTGCCTTTAAGAAATCTTTGACTTAAAACTTTCTTTTATCCCCAACGGACTTGAAACAAAGGGATAGCTGAGCAACTTTGGAACACGTTTTACTAAATATTTTTTGTGTGTGAAAGTTGATTGCCAAATTATGTGTATTGCATCATGATGTTGTTGTGGTTTAACCGAAACCAGGACAAATGTAAGGAGAATGTTTGGAAAGACGCATTCAATGCACGTTTGCCATAACTGCTGTCCCCTGTATTTTACCATCTAACTATGCTTTTATTTGGAGCAGTCACAAACTGTACTGTCTAAATGAAAGAATGGAATCTTTATTTTGTAAATGAAAACAACTTAAAGTTGTTGTAAATATTCCTGTGGATATGTATCATTTTTGTATAAATAAATTCACATTAGTTGAGTCTGTGTTTGTTTTTGAAACGTTTTCAGGCTTCCTGTGTTGTGTAATTCATTCATTCACCGAGTAGTGGGGCTTTATGTCCTGAAGCCACCCCCAGCCCTGGGGAATGACAGCCCTGAGCTTCATCAGCCCAAGGCTGAGCGGGGCTCCCTCTGCCCATGTGCTGTAATGCAGTGTGATTTACAGGGACCTGAGCAGAACCCGCAGCTGCAGCAACGGCTGACGAGGATACATCAGTCCAAAGAGAAAGCACTTCATTAATGCAATTGTCTTGCACATTTACGGGTAGAGAGAAGTCAGTTCTGGACCACAAGATATGAACAAAAGGGCTATTCTCCTGTCTTATGTGGGAAATTGCTCAGAAATCATTTTGTCTCTTACTTTTGTGAGGACACAGGGTTTTTACTTGTCTCCCCCCCTTTGGTCACAACTATGTGAATTTTTCATGGTGCTGTCGTCATGTTTATTTTTTGCAAAAGAAAGTAATTCCACCATCCTACTCTTCTTACTGGTTACTGCATCTGATACTCAAGCTTTGTTTCGAATGTGTTGAAATTAATTCTTCAGCACATTGTTATGAATAGACATACTGCTGGCAAAGAAAGGATCCTAAGAAACAAGCATCCTAAAGAACCTAGTTCTTTATAGATCTTCATCTATATAGATGAAGGGTGTTGCGTTAATAAATCCTTTTGCAAAACCTAATTCTGCTGTATCTATTAAAGTAAGCCTGAACCACACAGTTTCTGTTGGCACAAGGATTTCAGCAGGGCCTGTAAGGGAGAGATTTTCCTGTCAGGTTAGTTATGCTGCCTCCTTGTACATCTCTGACGGATGTTTGAAAGCAGTTCTTTTGGTAACTTGCAGTAACAGCATAAAGGATTTTGCTTCTACATATTTTTAATAGAGATGTCTCGTAATCCTGGCTGACGCAGCTGCATGGGCATGCCTTTCTAATACAGACCTAGCATGAATTGGGTCACTTGCTAAAAAAAAATCCAAACATTTCTCACTGGTTAGTGACATTTCTGCTCTATTGAGGGTATTAAAATGCTTGTATGAAATGAGCTTTGGTGCAAGCTCCTTGGCATTAAATTAAACTGCAGTAAGCTTCATTTAGAAAGTGGACGTGCGAGTCAGGCTAGCACGGGAATTGACAGGTACCATAAATCGAGAGTGGTGTAATATTCTACGCTTTCAGGAAACAGCAAATTAATTGCTCCAATTTAACATTTTTTTCCATTAAAAATTGGCTTTTGTGATGTGTTTGATCAAAAAGTGAAATACGATGCTTGCAAATACTGAATTAGTGATCTTGAACTGGAGTTGCTAAATGCAACTATAGCTGTGGGACGCTGGGAGGAAAAGCAGTGAAGGAACTGGCAAAATAAGAGCATGAATGATGACCTTATTGATCTCTACAACTGCCTGAAAGGAAGGGGTGGGGAGCTGGGGGTTGGCCTCTTCTCACAGATAACTTGTGACAGGACCAGAGGGAATGGCCTCACCTTGTGCCAGGGGAGGTTCAGGCTGGAAATGAGGAGACATTTCTGCTCAGGAAGAGCAGTCAGGCACTGGGACGGGTTGCCCAGGGAGGTGGTGGAGTCACCATCCCTGGGGGTGTTTGAGGAAAGGTTGGACGTGGTGCTCAGGGACATGGTGCGGTGGGTGACATTGGTGGTAGGGGGATGGCTGGACCAGATGATCTTGGAGGTCTTTTCCAACCTTTATGAGTCTATGACTTTATATTAAAAATACATTGTTTCTGTTAATGTATTTCTGCTTTCTGGAGGTTGATGCTTCTGTCATGATTCAGTAGAAATTGTGTAAAACGGCTTGAACGTATAAACGAGTTTCAGACACTGAAGCTGTGCGTACAGCCTCTGTGATCCTTAGGTTCCTGCCAGTCTGTTACCACAGCTGTACAACCTTCATTGAACAGATGGAAAAGGAAAGATAAAAAGGCACATTTAAAAATAAAGCTCTTTAAATCAAGGTTACTAAAGCAATTGGCGAAAAGTAAGCTATTAGCTAACTCCAGGCCGGGCCAAAAGAAGGCAGACAGCCGCACAAGAGCAGCAAGCTGTCGTGGAAGCCTTGGGGCGCTCGCCGCCCCCCCAGAGCCCCCCTTCCGCGAGCCCCTCGCATTGTGAGGCTGAGGGCGGCCCCCAAGCACCGCGGGCACCTCACGGCGCCGCGAACCGCCCGCCCGCCTCCCAACGGCCGCCCGCGGCCCTGAGGCACCGTTAACGGCCGCCGAGGGCGGGGCGAGGCCCGCCCCTCCCGGGGGCTCTCCGGGTGCGCAGCCGCGGCGGCGGGGCGGGGCGGGGCCGCGAACTCTGACCCCCGGCTCGGGAGCCGCCGCCGCCAAATAAAGCCGCCGGAGCGCCGCCGGGCCCCGCAGGTGAGGCGCCTCCCCCGGCGGCCGCGCGGTACCGGCCGCCAGCGGCCATTAACGGCCGCCGCCCTCCTTCCCCGCGGCACGGCGCCGGTGCCGTCCCGTTCCGTCCCGCGCCCCCCGACCTTTCACCTACAGGAACCGCTTGTGCCGCCCGCATCCGGGCAGCGCGGCCCCGCGGCGGGGAGAGGCGGCCCCGGGAGTGGGGAGCGGGCGGCCGGGTGCTGCCCTGCCCGGCCCGGCCCCGCGCAGCCATTTTGTGCGCGGCGTGACGGGGCGGCCGGCCCCGGGCGCTGCTCCGCGTCCTCGCCTCGGGCCCGGCGGGCGCCGCGCGGCCCCCAGGCACCGCCCGGGGCCTCGGGGTGGAGCTGGGGAGGGGGCGGTGGGAGAGGGCTGCGGCCGGGGGGAGGGTTTTTGTTAGCGGTGCTGCCGCGTGTGTGGGCACGGAGTTGGGTCTTCTTCAGGCGTAAAAGCCTGATCTGGAGCTGCTGGTAGATAACAAGGTGGGCTAGTAGGAAGAGCTGCGTCCTTGCCTGCCGTGGAAAACTCAGGTGGACAGCAGCTCCCATAGCCTTATGTTGGAGAGCCTCCTGTGTCTGGAATTGGTCTGATATAAAGAGAAATAAAGCTGTTCAGTGGGGCTGGGGGGGAGCAAAGCACTGCACTGATCTGCTGGGGAGGCAGTGTTCACCTGCAGGCTCTTGCTTCTCTACTTTATAATGTTGGATGTTTTTTTCCTATAACAGTGTTTTCTGCATGAAAACAACTCTCTAAATATATATATTTTTGCCTGTTAGTCCATGGTGACCAGTTGTGCCATGAGATGTCCTACTCCCGCAGAGCAGTTAGCCTGCAGCTTGCTCCTTGCTGTGCAGCCATCCTTGGGGATACTTGGTTGAGGGAAGCCTTAAAATCTGAAACGTGTGACTGCTTCTTTCTGTAATTCTTCCTCCAGAGATGTTGCAGACCCTCTTTTATCACAGGACCAGATACTTTGATGTGGTGGTGGTCAACTGCATGTCTGGCAATGTAAGGAGTGTAGCCAACACCTATTGATGGGGCCTGCAGTCCTCAGCTATGTATAAAGGGTTAGAGCAGGGTCAGGTTGTTAACTGGTACAATTTGTTCTACTGGCAGAAGTAATGGATTCCCACTGTCAGCACTACACCTGGCAGAGGGTATGCATCCCTTCTCTCCTTCAGCAGCTATCCTGGCTTAAGGAATTCCTGTAGTAAGCTTTGTCAGCCTGGGTTATTTTGGTTGAAAGGGGTCGGGGAGCTCTCATGTGAGTATCTGCTTTCACAGAGCAGAGGGGATGTTAACATCCACCACGAGGAAGTGGTGAGCAGCAGGGCATGCGTGTGGGGGTGGCCGTCTGTGATGGGCACAGCTTTTTTGTGTGCCCTGCTTTTTTGGTGCACACACAGGCCGTAGCATGCAGCTCGTCAATGACCATCGGGAAGGCTGAGCAATACTTATGTTCTGGTGATACAAAACGTCCACGTTAAAGTTTATTTTATTTTTTATTTTTAAGCAGTGTAAATGAACTGTCATTTTTCTTCAGTGCTGTTTTAAGCTGCTTTCAGGGTTTTAAACTTGTGTCAATGCATTATTGGTGTAAGGTAAGCTGCCACAGAAAAGAGCTTTATAAGCATGAAAACTGATGGATAAAATGGCAGAGGCACAGTTAATCAAATTCTTGCTCTGTCCATATTCATACCTTTCAGTCATCAGCCTTTTATTCCAGAGATACTGCATTAAACTCTACCAGCTGCAGTCTCAAAGCAACAAAGGGTTTATCTTTTGAAGAATTACTCTTCATTTCCAGTTCTTGGAGATTAGAAGGACTTGAGCGAGTCCCATGTATCCTGTGATACAGTGCTGCAGACTTTGTAAGGAAGGATGTTCCTTCCTGAAAATCGTCTAAAAATTGCCTTTCTGTATCAATACTTAAATTAATTTTATTGGTTTGGCTGGGCTTTCTAAAGGCTGTTCACTTTTTAACTTGAAATAAATTTCTTCAGCTTGACATCAAGGCAGGCTGGGCTAAGCGAAGTATCTGACTGCCGTTGTAGGAAGTTAAACCACTAACTTGAAAAATGCAAAGCACCAAAAGCTAAAGCCAAACCATCTTGTGTTGTCATATTAGCTTTAATTAGCAGTTACTTCATTCCGAGTAAGTTGAGGTTGTTAATCATAGCTGGGGAGTAAATTTGTGGTGTGGAAACTGCCCCATTTATTTTGCTAATGATTATTCTGGGGTATGAGTAGGACAGTGTGAGTGTCAACGTGACGAATGCTTTCACTCCTGACCACTTAGTCTGAATGTGTTTCCCAGAGCGCTTGTAGGAATTACAAAAAAAAAAAAAAAAAGGCCTGCTAACAAAATCTAATCCTGTGATCCTGTAGAGTTGATAAAGAAAGAGCTCAGGAAGAAAGTGATGTTTGATTTTTATAAAGTTTTTTTTTGTTTTTCTGATGCTGTCAACACTGATTTACTGGAAAGATAAATTCAGTCTTTTTTTTTTTTTTTCCTGAAGGAAATTTCTGCAGGCAGAAACGTGTGCAAGTTGTGAGGGAGGGGAGTAAGCAGTACTACTGCTAAAGAGGTTTGTGGGCCCTTTCTGTAGCGTGCCTTGGTTTATCAGCTACCCGTCTGTAGTAGCGTGAGTGCTCCGAGCAGTCGTGTCACATCCCATTTCGTGACATGCAGCTGTCACACAGTGATGGGAGTGCTTTGAAAGCAGGGTTTGTGCTTGCTGTGTGGTGGTAGCACAGTCTTTGTGTGCCAGGTAGGAGAAGTGGCCGGGCTCAAACCACCCCGGTGAAGGGGGAAGCGCTCAGGCAGCTGCACTTCCTGATGGGGTTTGTTGTGCGGCCCCAGCCGCGGAGCCAGCACCTCTGTTTTTGTTCCTGTGGCAGCGCAGGGTTCTGCCAGCCTCAGGGAGTCACAGCCTGTGGTGGGAGCTGTGCCGGGCGGCTGGCCTGCTGAAGTGGCCGTCCTGCTCCCAGCTCTGCCGCTCGGCCAGCGCCAGGTGAGCTGGCTCAGCTTGCAGACAGCCCCTCACCTCCCTCCCTTCCTCCGGCCTGCCCCAGTGCCCGTGGGGCTGGTGAGCTGCCTCAGCTCTCGGTGCTGGGGCTGCTTCTGGAGGTGGTGCGCAGGCCTGCAAGTGGGGATGTCCCCTTTCGGTGGCCTGGCCTGGAGGAGGGACCCCGCAATCTCCTTAGCATTCAGTATGGCAATGCTCTTTCCTCCCACTCTAACTCTCGCTTACATGAAGAATTACACATAGCAATTTTACAGCCGCAAGAGCAGTAACTCTAAATGAATTGCACAGGCATGGCTGCCAGTGCATCTTTTTCTCTATTGCGGTGTGCCTTCTAATTATTCCCTCGAGCGTGTACAAGCACCCCGTCTTCCCTTGCCTGCAGGTTTAGCTGCTGCAGTTCCCTGTGGTTCCGTCTCTTACATACGTGCTCGCTGAGTCCTGATGTCTCGCAGATTCAATAAACGCTATCTGGCTGGGTGGCAAGAGCCACATAAATATTGCTCAGCTCACTGATGGAGAGAATATTACTCCTCTGAGCCTGCCAACTGTTGTACCATCTTGAGCAATATTGCTTATGGAGTGGTAATCCAGCCACAGATCACTTCGGTTTGTGTGTTCATGGAGCTTTTTCACGTATGAAGCATCGAGCAGTGTCGTGTGTCTTACCAGTGTTTGGCTGATGATCCGCGGAGCGCTGCAGAATGCTGTCCCAGAGTGTCACCAACTCGGTTTAAAACAAGCATCGGAACCTCCTGGCTCTGCCAAATTTAGTCACAGAGGGATTAAGTGCTTTCCATTTTATGTGCAGGTATTTGTTAAACAAATTCAGCATCGGTTGTGCTGAATTCTTAATTAGCTCCTGATGGGAGGGGAAGTGAGGCCTAGTTTTGAGGTACAGCGCAGCTGTGAGCCCCGTGTGATGACCTGAGCTAAAGCAGTGCATCCTTAGTTTGTTTTCTGAGGTGTGTTGAAATCGTTTATTACCGTAGCAGTATGACTACAGAAAGAGATTAAGACAATTTCTTCTAAGAGGGAATTATTTTCCAGCTAGCTTTCCATTCTATGGAAAGCTTTTGAGCTTTTCAAGACCAGGAAGTAAATTTCACAAGACCTTCTGCAGTCGTACCTAGTTCGTATTCCTGGACCTCTACAGCATCTACAAAGCTCTTCTGTAACTATTAGTTCAAATGCACATCTGATCTTTCACAGGGGTATCTTTCTCAGGTGCATTTGATCCAGAAAGGACCCCTGTTTGAACACCTCCCATGTGTCTGTGGAGCCATTAGTGCTATCGTTGTGCATTCCATGTATGTATTTTAAACATGGAGTCAAACTGGTTTGACAGTGCCAGGAAAATCAGCTAAACTGAGCATATTTTACGAGCATCGTGTTTGCAGCAGTAAAACGACTCCGGGTCAGGCTTATGATCTTTTTTTGGAAGTAATCAGGAGATCTATGGGCTGAATGCATTTTTCACGTGCTGTACCTTCATACCAAATGCAGTCTGTTCTTGTTCATCTGAAGGGTGTTAAAGAATCGAGATAATTTATAGTGGGGCACTATACCAGCAATAAAATGTAACTGAACAAGAGATGTGTGGTGCTTTTACTGTGCTGGGCAGCCGAACACCACAGCCGCTCTCTCACTACCCCTCTGCAGATGAGGAGGGGAAGAAGTAAAGGAAAGAACAACTCATGGGCTGAGGTAAGGATCATTAAATTAAAGGGGAAAAATAATTCAGAAAATATTATTATTACTTAATTTAACTAAAGGGAAAGGGGGAAAGGGAACAACAAACCAAGTAAATAAAGGCTATGTGGAAGTGCAGAGGAAAGAAATGACTCTCTACTTCCCACAGATGAGCGATGCCTGACCACGTCCTTGAAGCAGGGCCTCAACGCACGTAGCCGGTGTTTGGAGGAGGACAGACGTTTTGGCAACGAGAGCCCACCCCTCCCCTCTTTCTCCTTCTTCCACCTTTTATTGCTGAGTGTGACATCATGTGGGATGGAATATCCCTCTGGTTGGGTTAGGTCATCTGCCCCGGTGATGTTTCTTTCTCACTTCTTGCCCACCCCCAGGAGGGTCAGAGAGCCCTGGTGCTGTGCCAGCACTGCTCAGCAGCAGACACAACGCTGGGGTGACAGCACTGCTGGCCTAGCTCCACGTGCAGAGCGCAGCACGGCATGGGCTGCTGCTGGGAAAGCTAGCATCCCAGCCAGGCCCAGTACAAGATGTTACCATTTATATTAACTGGAGAGTCCAAACATCAAAAAAATATTCGTACTGCAATTGCTTTTGAAGTCCTGAGTCTACCCTGGTATAATATTTTGGCATGCTATTAATCGGAAACTTCCTGCTAAGATAATTAAGGTCACGTAACTTTTGTCCCAGGAGAAGGCTATGAGTTACCCTTTGTCTTCTGGGTGTAGCTGTACCAGCAGAGGGATTAGAGGCTGTCAGATCGGCTGGCTGTTCCCATGGGAGTGTTTCCTACCCGTTTTTGTAGGGGTAAGCCAAAAGCAAATGGTTTAAATAATTCTTTCCTGAGTTATTTTGACTAGAACATTGAGAAAACTATGGCACATACAAGCTGAGGAAGTGGAGAAGAGTGGTTGAGCTTTAGTGCAAGATAAATGAAAATCTTCCAGTGGCACCGGGGCTCATGGAGTACTTACCTAAAGTAACGATGGAAAACCACAGGTTGTGATGCCAGTGCTGACAAGTTTGGGCTAACACTGAAGGCAGTGATGTACTTAAAATAATTCTGCTTCCTCCTGCCAGGAAGGCTTGCCAGCTTATTTGCGAGGGGCACAAATTAATAATGTTTTCATAGGATTTACACACAGGAGGAGATTAAAATTGTGTTTCATTTGTGAGTCTGAAGATTAGAGAGATGCAATAAATGCCATGTAACTAATAGAAGCATGGTCTGATGCCTGTCTTCTGTCAAAATGCCTGCTTTTAGAGGCTTTAATAAACGGGGCTGGTGGACTGAGATTTGAAAAAGAAAATAGTTGGATATATTATCTCTCTGCAGGTTAGTTTCCTACATTTTTGGGAAGTGCTTCCCTCTTCGGTTTTAATTATATGGAAAATAATACTGTCAAGCACTAGAGAGAGAACTTCAAAAACAAATGCAAGGGTTTTACGTGTAAGGTAGATCTAATCATTATAAGAACAGCTGCTAGTACTTGTGTTACTCTGTACCTAGATGAAGTCTTCCTCCTTAAACAAATGATTTGCCCCGGCCTCAGAAATTTACTACTAATGACAAAATGTGCAGACATCCTCATAGACTGAGGGTACAAGGGTATAAAAAGGAAGAAAATAGAGGGCATTGAAGAGAGGCAGTGATCGAGTCATGTTGACAGTCTAAATGTCAGTTTTCCTCAAGCAACGCATCTCCTTTAAGGAAAACTGAAGGAAGGTTATGTATTAGGTTCATGGAGTTTTAGACTGTTTCCAATCTTAATGCTAGATCTGAAAGAAGCTATAAGAGGTCATTTGGGAGCTGCAGCAGAGAAGTTATCTAAATAAACGGTCACAGGGCAAAGCATTTCTTACCATTTCTCTTGTACCTTGAAGGTTCTGAAAAATGAAGGCAAGAATCGTAGGTCTGGTGTGAGAAAGGGAAAGTAGTAGAGCAATGAGGCAGTAATTGCACTATTCAGCTATTGACTCACTAGTCGAATTGGTGAGTAAAGAAAATTTTTGTGATAATGTTCAGAAGGAGATATGAATGAGGTAAAAAGTAACTGGTCGGTGCTTGCAAGCAGATTTTCTTAGCGTTTGATGTATTGGCAGGAGTCTTGGCTCTACTCCTTCCCCCTCTTTGAGCAATACTATTAGAGTTTGCAGTTTGCTTTTGGATATATTTAATTGAGGGTCATTTTAAAGAGGATTCCAAAAGCATTTGCAGCTTTTTTTGTTGTGTTCTCTAATCTCTTAGAATTCTGGATCTCATCTTTCCTAGTTAGATTGCTCATCACACTTATATTTCCTTCCTAAAGCTGTCTTTACCTAGTATCTGGATAAAGTTTGGTTTATCTTGATCTGTCTCATTCCCATTGCAAAACACTCTCAATCAAGAACCCGTCAATTACTTGAATCAATTTACTTTTCTATATGAATAATAAAAAACATTTCTCATATGCTGCCTCGTGTGCTTTGAAAGTGTGTGGCATAATTTGGACGAGAACGAAAGGAAGTATTTTTGAAATCAGGAGGGTTTATATTAGATGAAAACACCTTGGATTTTACTTCCAGTTACTGAAGATCCAATCTCAGACTGAGAGACCTATTTTGAATCTTCTGTACTGGAAAATTAAAATTTGTATTAAAGTCCGTAAAGAACATGTCCCAGTTTTGGTTAGCTCAGAGTTCAGAATATTTATTTTACATGAATCAGTTCAGCCTCTTGGATTGTTGGCTGGAGCAATTCCAGAAAAGCTTTTAAAAGGATGAAAACTGCGCTAAACTTGTAAGTTTATATAATAAAAGGAAAAACAGCTAAAGTATATTTTTGTGTTCAGTTGCTTGCAGGGATTTCTAAAGAGTGATTGTGCACACCTGATGTGAAGTATAACACAGGTACCTTAGGTAAGCGAAAGATGAAGCACAAAGCACTGTACGTCTGACCCAACTTCAGTTCAGAACTTGTCGGTAGCTGATTCTCCATGACCTGTCCTGACTCCTGTCTCCGGTGTCGAGATGCACAGCCTGCCAGCTGGTTACTGATCAAAGCGCTGGTCTCCCAGCTCTGCAGGGCTGGGAATGGTGCGTGTCTGACTCCACAGAGAGCTGCATCGGATAGCTGAGCAGGCCGGTACCAAAGGGAACAGTTTCACGGTGCAGATGAACTGAATTAACAGCTCTCTGCCACCAAAAGTGGGAAGGGAGTTCTTCCGTCTTCCTCATCTTCCTTTTTTCTCCCTCTCCTGACTACTAACCACGTCTTCTCTTGCCTGATGTGGAACGAATCTGATTGCAAACTAAATTAGTTCAGTGTGCTTGCATGACAGATGCTTGGTGCTTTTCTGCTATTTTTGTCTATTTAATGTGTTGAATTGCCTTATCACAGTCAGCAACACCAGAGCTTGGTCAGGACCTTTTCCCCTGGGAGAGTTGTAATTCTGTTCAAACTGCCTTCAAAACTGTACCCTGACTCCACAAATGAGGAAGAGGCTTCTGCCAGTCCCGATCTTTAAACTGCCTGCTCAGAGCAGTAGGTGTGTACCAGTGTGTAAGCACAAGCAAGAGATTAAATAAAGCAAAAATGAGGCAATGGGGTAGGAATGGGTTTCAGCTAGCAGTTTTCACAGTTGTGCTGTGACGTTAAATGGGGTCTGACAGCTCATAATTCAAGCACTGAAGCTTGTGGACTTTTTGCTGGTGTAGGTGCTCTTCAGAATCAAGTCATGTAGTTCACTGGAGGTGATTTAAGATAACACATTTCAGCACAGAGTACAATCGTTAGAGGTACTGCATTGGTCAGTTAGGTCCCTTGTGGTTAGGATCACTAAGCTGGGGGGAGGAGGGCAGGCAAGATGAAACAGAAACCAACCCCAAAACACCCATTACTAAATAATTATGCAACTTAAAACAGTGAGTGTCAAAATATAAGCATTGATTTATCTGTAAGTTCTCAAAAATACTCCTTAATTTCACATTAAAAAAAAAAACAACATAAGGAAATAAGTCTGTAAAATGTATCACTTTTTCTTTGTATATCATTAAAGATCACACTGATTACAAAGGATGTTTGTAGTGCAGGAGGTTGTACACCAGTGCAAGCCATAGCTTGACTTATGTCACGTCGGGTAAGTGAGGGAGGAACCTGATTTTCATTAGCTTATATTGTAGGATGTAGTTGAGGGTGACACTTGCAAATCACAGTTTTTTCTTAAAGTCCAGCTCCTTGGGCCAAAATTAAGATTCCGTTCTGAAGAGCTGTGATACATAATCACGGACATCAGTGCAACTCCTGACAAAGTACTCCTAGCTCTCATCCCACCTGTAATACACAGATGACAAGGTGCAGCTGAGCATTGCTGTTTGCTGCATGGTGTTTTAAGATAAACTTCAGGAAAATGCATTACTCTTCAGTTATTCAGTGAATTCAGAAGTAGTTAATCCACACGTACACTTGGAGTGAGGAGATGAGATGGAGGATTAATTCACCGGGGCATTCCAAGCTATGCTGTCTCTGCTTATAAGAGCTGTTAAAGTGTTTCCAGACTGGTCACTTGCTTCTGAGAATTTGAATCAGCGCTTTACTGGCAAGAGCTGTAGTGGGACTTGGGTACTGATGACTAAGGAAGACTAATCTGCAGGTTGTTCTTCTGTACACAAAGATATCCCACCTGCTGAAGTGAGGCCAGAATAAGATTGTACCCTTATTGTCAATGTAACTTCACAGATCAGGCCTCAGGTACATCGGTCTTAAGTCACAGTTTAAAAAAAAATCCCCGTAGGGATATAGTGACACTTATCCATTTTAGACAGTCTTCAATTGTTTACAGGCTTGCTTATAGCACAGAAGTTTTAAAAGGCAGTGTTACGACAACATAAATGTACCAGTGCATTTACTCCTGCAATAGGACTGTCTTTAACTTTGAGCTTTGGAACTTAGTAACATGCAGCTCCAAGCAATTAGTTGCACAGATTTTCCATAACTGATGTAGCATTAATAAATCAAGCACTTGACGGTTCTGCAGTATACCCTCAAAAACATGCGATCAAGCTCAATACTCTCCGAAACTGAATTTGCAATGAAGTAAGTAAATAAGGCTTTACCAGAAGGATGGTGCTTCATGCTGGAAAACTCATCTATGTATATTTTATTTTGCAATGGCTTTGAATGGCAAAATGTCAACGTAAAAATGTTAACAGCTAATAAACCATTCTTCTTGCTCAAGTGACAGGTTTTCTAAAAGAACAAGTTCAAGAGGATGATTGCTGCATCAAAAGAGGCTTCAAATTGTTGAGTTCTTACAAGTGCATGAAAATGCAGAAAAACTCAGTATACTCTACCAATGCATAAATTATAGTTGTAAATACTAATTAAAAAAATGATTTCATAGCTCTTTCATGATGTAAGTCATCACTTGGTACGAATTTGGAATGTATCTAGAAATGAACCCGCTTAGTGTGTTGAGGATTTTTTATAATTGTGAAGATCTGCCAAGAAATTGTCACCTCAGCAATCCCACCTAACCCCCAGAATACAAAAAACATATTTGCACTTGTATGCGCTCACTTCGTGCTGTTGCAATTGTAGCTGTCATATTTGCATGTAATGTTTTCTAGGCAGCTGATCTCTGTGTAGGAATTATGACCACTATGTGTCAAAGGTGGTTTACTTGATATTTTTACTGATTACCTACATATCATATGTTTCAGGGCTGTCGTCTGCTCTAAGTTGTCAAGAGCCAACCTCTATTGAGAATTTTTCTATTGCTACTAGAAATACAGTTGCAACAAGAAGGACACTAATGGCTATTAAAATTTCTATTTAAGCAGTAGTGTGAACTAAGGGAACAACAGATGAATAGTCTAAGCAAGCTCAATTTTACATAGCAATTCTGAGAACAGTAATGTTTGGTTTAGGGGAACTAACTGGCTGCAAAGAATTCTTTAGAACGCACTCCTCTTGATTCTAGAGGTCATTCTTTTTGTTTCCTGCTGCACAGGTATGCATCTGAGCTGTGGGATGACTTGACTGGCAGCACAGAATCACTGGATGAGCAATTGAAAAGCTTTTGTTTAGGTTTGAGACTTCTGTGTCTCAACAAGTTGCGGATTTGTTGTAGTATAGTCCTGGCAGGCATCTCAGCCCCACACAGACACTTGCTGGCTCTCCCCACATGGAATGGGGGATGCAACTCAAATTGTGGGTTACAACAATTTAAGGGTGTGTCCATCACAATCCCACCCCTTGTCCCTTCAGAGCAGGCTACAGGGTTTAACCTTGCAGTGAAGTCTTTCTCTTGCCCCTGGCTTGGTTAGCAGCAAGGGGTTCCTGCTGTAGTGTTTCCTGTAACATGCAAGTCAAATCATGGGTTACAACAGTTGAAAGGACATAACAGTCTCCACCCCTTGTCCTCTTGGACCAGCCTGTAGTGTTTAGCATTGCAATGAACTCCTTCCCTTGCCCCTGTTCCAGCCCAGGCTTGTCCATTGGCCACAGTCCCATAGAGGTGTACCTGCTGCAGCACGGCCTTACCTGTGAGCCTCAATCCTGTCAGAGGTTTAGCTACCGTGTTGTGGGCTTATCCATGGCCACGGATTCTTCAAGGTCTACCTGTTCTGGTGTGGACTTATTAGTGGGCCACAGCCTCTTCAGAGGTGTATTTGCTGCAGCATGGACTTCTCCACAGCCACAGATGCCTCAAGGGGTATTTTGCTCCAGAGTGGACTTACCTGTGGCCACAGATGCTTCAGGGTGTACGTACTCCCATGTGGGTTCATCCCCAGGTCACAGTCCCTCTGACTCCAGTTCAGTCTGGAGTTCCAGCCTGTCCACTACAGCAGCACAGGAACAGCAGTGATGTCCTGGCCATTGGCCAGCCAAGCTCGTGGCCATAGCTGTTATCAAAATGTTCCTAGCACAGCAAAGCAAAATGATAAGGAGCAGAACAAATGGCAGAAGGAAAAGCAGACACTAACAAGCACTGCATTCTGGCGTACAGGAAGGCAAGCAAGCCCCATAGCAAGCACAGGAGTCTGCCAATTAGCAGCTAAACAGCTATAACACATATAAATTTGATCTAGCACACTCCACACTGAAATCAAATCTGTCAGTCATCTCAAACCCTTTGGGCCCCACATTGGGTGCTGAGAAGGACTGTTGCGGTTTAGCCCTGGCAAGCAGCTCAGCCCCACACAGCTGCTTGCTCGCTGTTCCCAGGTGGGATTGGGGAGAGAATCAGGAAGGTAAAAGTGTGAGAACTCACGGGTTGAGATCAGGACAGTTCAGTGGGTAAAGCAGAAGCCGTGCACAAGCAAAGCAAACCAAGGAACCCATTCACTGCTTCCCATCGGCAGGCAGGTGCTCAGCCACTTCCAGGACAGCAGGGCTGGTCACGCAGTGGAGTTCCTTGGGAAGACAAACACCATCACTCCCAGCATCCTCCCTTCCTCCTTCTTTACCCCAGCTTTATTGCTGAGCATGACGCCACAGGGTGTGGGACATCCCTCTGTCAGCATGGGCCAGCTGTCCTGGCTGTGTCCCCTCCCAGCTCCTGGTGCACCCCCAGCCCCTTGCTGGCAAGGCAGTGCAAGGAGCAGGAACGGCCTTGGCCCTGTGCAAGCACTGCTCTGCAACAACTGAAACATCCGTGTGTTATCACCAGTTTTCATCAAAAATCCAAAACACAGCATTGTGTGATCCTCTGTGAAGCAAATTAACTGTCCCATCCAAAGCCATGACAGATGTATGTAGGATTTATACTTCGGGCTCATAGATGGTGAATTCATGACTATGATCAAGAATTTATGTAGTTTCAAGATGAGTTTCCTTCTTACTTTTTCAACATTTGTAATCACTTGTAGGTAAAAGAATGTATGGATGAGTTTTTCTTTTTTTTTTTAGATGCACTATAAGGTGTATGGGGAAGCATTAATGTTAAAACCAACATTCTTAAAAGCTGTCCCCATGTGGTGGTTGAGACCCTTAATTATGGACACTTATGTATTTGTTAGGCTTTTTTGATTTTTCTTTTTTTTCTGAGAGCTGTACCGTTTGCAAGTCATTCTCCAAAGATTATAGTTGTTGAGAAAAACCTTCTTCAAAGTTTTGAATGGAGAAATGACATTCTTGAAGTCTAGAAAAAGCTGGGTTTGAAAACTCTTGTAAACACTGATTTCTCTTTCTTCATTCTGAAGAATCACATCACAAAAAATCTTTTGGACCATTAAAATTCTTCTGAGTGGGGAAAGATAGTAGCATCAGTTGTGTAAGGAATAGTAATCTAGTCGGGTTCTTGGAGTCCATTGTAATTTCATTAGGTTTTTGTTTAATAACCATCACCTTTAAGCAGTTTGGTTTTTAAACAGTATGTCAAAGGATTTTCTTACCACTGTCCCTTGGCTTTTCTTCAATTTTGCTCATTTTAAGGGCATTTAGACTGTATTGCTACAATTGTAGCATCATGGTGGCTGTGATTGCATAACACATGATTCTGTTCCAAATTACTTCCTACTTTTTTATCCTCTGCAATTTAGAATTCCTGCCAAAATAACCCGTCAAGACGGAATCTCTTTTAGAGAACCACTTTCCATGCTCTTAAGAATAAAACAGTATACTTATGTTGCTTATAGTGCCAGGAATAAAGGAAGTCTATGGCACTTCTGGATTTGAGAGTGCTGAATATCTTCAATATTTTATTAGCTCTGTTTGACAACACTGAATTAATAATGTAAAAATACCTCTCTCTTACAGCTTTTCATCTTGCTCACGAGAGAGGGATCCTGTTACAGACAGGTGCTAGCACCAGTACAGAATTCTGTCGTAACTGGTGCAAACTCTCGCCATGCTGTTGGTGAGTATTTGACAGTATGGCCAAAAACATAAAGTCCATGCGTTGTATTACCTGAGGTGACATGTCTTTAAATGGAGATATCCACACCAAATCATCATCTTTGCTTATCAGGTACTTCAGATGCTCTCTTTTGGAACTCGGTCAACAAAGAGAAATTGATATGAACTCCTACTACCCTCCCAAAGTGTTTGCTACCCCGAAGACATCTTTTTCAGCATGCAGTCAACACCTCTTATGTTAAATACAGCCTCTAACACTAGTGGGAGTTTTCCTCACAAGTATATAATATTTCACATATACATAGCTCAGTAATTAAGCTGCTTTTTCAGAGCATGCAGGTGTGGTGCTTTAACACCAGCAGGTAGCTAAGACCACAGCACCACTCTCTAGCTCACCCTCCTCAAAAACAAAGGGGAAGAAAATAGGAAGAAAGCTCATGGGTGAAGATAAGGACAGGGAGATCACTCAGCGGTTATTGTCACAAGCAAAACATACTGGAGCACTGAGAACTAAGCAAACTAAAAACACCTTCCTCCCCATCCCCTGCTCCAGCGGGGACTCCTCTCCATGGGCTGCAGCTCCAGCCCGGGCCCTGCTCCTGCAGGGGCTCTCCATGGGCCCAGCCTCCTCCAGGCCACATCCACCTGCTCCACCGGGGGCTCCTCCACGGGCTGCAGCGTGGAGATCTGCTTCATGTGGGACCCATGGGCTGCAGGGGGACAGCCTGCTCCACCAGGGGCCTCTCCACAGGCCGCAGGGGAACTGCTGCTGTGTGCCTGGAGCACCTCCTGCCCTCCTGCTGCACTCGCCTTGGGATCTACAGTGCTGGTTCTCACTCCTCTCTCTCTCTCTCAGCTGCTGTAGCGCAGCAGTTTTTCCCTTTTCTTAAATCTGCTGTCAGAGGTACAGCCAGTATGGCTCACTGGCTCAGCTTTGGCCATTGGTGGTTCCCTTTTGGAGCCATCTGGAGCTGGCTGTTACGTGACATGATGCAGCTGCTGGGCTCTGGTCACAGATATCACCTCTGCAGCTCCACACTACCAAAACCCCCCACTTAAATATGATGCAGCAGGGCGATCTGCTTATCAGCCTATGGAACATTATATTGGCCAAACTTTATGGAAGTAGATGAAGGAAGCAATCGTAATTCAAAAAAAAAAAAAAAAAAAAAAAAAG
>CM021765.1:46896822-46913851 GCA_011076525.1 Nettapus auritus
AAAGAGAAGTCCAACATTAAAGTTGATTTTAAGGATATCAGTGACTGAAGAGAATAAAATTTTTTTCACTTTGCATTGTGAAAAACAGCTCCTACAACATTGAATAATTGATGATCGTTTGATAAAGATATTACAGTGCTTTAATACTACATTCTCCTTTGAACCAAGATTACCGACTTCTCACCGCTTTTAGCAGTGTTGCATCATGTTTGATTCAGTTTCCCAGAATCTTAAGAGTATTTCTTCTATGCATATGAAGGTAGTGAGCATGGTCGACTGAAGTTTGCAACACACAAAATGATTAAATAAGAGTTCTTTATTTTTTAACCTGGTAATTTCAGACTTCATAAAATGGAATTTTTCTGCAGATATGCTGTTATATGCTCCTTAACACTGTAAAGTAAACCCAGCAAATATTTGCGTTCAGAAGTAATACTGAAGCTGCAAAATGTGGAACAAAACTTAGGTTCTGAGCAAAGATGAGCCACCAATTAGTTATATGTTGGGACTTGAAAACGTCAGTATCTATTAATTGGAAGAATAACACCTACTAAGAGGTTTAAAAAAGTCTGTGCAAAAGAGTATTTCACTGTCGGAATAAGAGTGTTAGCTGTAAATATACTCACAACTGAAACTTTATAAATGCAGTGCTTTCCTTGCCTTGTTTTTAAAAATAGCTTTGACTATTACAGTTCTCATGATTATGAAATATTATCCTGGCTAGAAAAAAGGAGTGGGGCAAGAAGATAGATCTCTGTCAGTCTCCTGATCCTACAGTACTTTATGTAACTTCTCTGCTAGACCACTTCACCATCCTGAGTGTTGCCTTTTTTGTCCTTGGGGATGTTTGTTGTTTCTTTTAATCCTCTGTTTCTTGTTTCTTCACCAGGTTCATCCATAGGATTGAAAAATAAAAACTACAAGGCTCATCTCACAACAGTTCATAGAGCTGTGAGAAAATATGGGAGACTTCGGATGGCCTAAGTCGATGTAAATTCTCTTGCTGTGGGAAACGGTGATTGTACAGTTTCACTCCACCACCGGTGCAGGAGTAGCATTTGTATGGTAATGTAACAAGTCAAGTAATTCATTAGGCTGCAAACTAACACAGAATAAAATAAAACTTTGTTGTTGGCAGTGATATCACAGATGTGCCAGTGCTGGCACCAGGGGGAGGCAGGAAGCTCAGGCCAAGAGGTAGTTAGGGCTAGCCCTTTTGGTGACAAAAAGGATTTGCAGAGGCCAGTAGTGAGCCTGCGACATTAAAAAGAAAAGACCTTTCCACCTTGTCAACATGGTGGACAAAGTAACCACAAGGGCTTGGAGATAACAGATCTCTCCATTTTATACTTAATGAGTTAGTGACAAAAATATTAATGTGTTGCTAAGTTAACTTAAAGTAACTGTATGACAGAGAACATTAAAGAGAATCTTTAATTATAATTTTGAAGTGCCACAGATACAATAGGTCGGATTTTTTTTTCTTACTTAGTCAATTTCTGTAAAATTTATTTTTCCAAATTTTGCTTTCTGTGCAAGTTCATTATGACTACACTTTTTTTACAAAACAAACAGTAAATTAAGCTTTTCCTTTCACTCCGAAGTGTTGTTGATTTCCATGTGCTGCTGATTTGGTGCACCAGCTGTAGCAGTAATTAGTATTCAATATTCTTGTTGGAACATACAAATTCTGCAGGCCAAAACATGAAGAGCTACAGAAAAGCATTAAGAAAACTAAAAGTAACCGTAGGCTCTGTTGGTAGATATGACAAAAATTGAAAATGTCATCAGTCATGCTTTGTTACGGGAAGGATTATAGACCTAGCTTTTCTGATGGGAAAATGATATTGATGTAGTCAAATTTCCTTCAGGAAAACAATGCAGAGAATGCTATAGGCAATGATTGTAGAATGGAAAACGTTACTGCGATCTCAAAAGGCTAACATAGGGGAAAATGTATTTTCCACTTGTACTTAACCTTTGTAATTACTATTGGTGGATAAAATTGATTTAAACTGTTTCTTGTGCATAGCTATTTAAATTAGACACTCAGTAAAATAAAACTTTAAAAGGAGGTAATCTTGTATTGTGTCCTTGAAAACACCTGCACAGTGGACTTCCACCGAGGTAGTCAAAAGATTTTTCACTTAGTTAAGAGGGAATAATTAATGTTCAAAACAAACTGCTTTCAAAATATTTTGATTTTTTTTCCTAATTGCAATCAACTCTTATTGTTACCATAACTAAGAAATTAGTACATTTTTGAATTGTAGAATATTCCAGGCAGGAACAGGCCTCAGGAGGTGTCTGTTCCAAACCCCTACTCAAACCAGGATCAGATATGAAATTAGAATTTCAGATTTTTATTTGCTCTTAATTTTTTTACTCTGAATTTTTGGCAAAATATTGTTATATGCGTAACAGTTCTGGTATGTAAAATTGTCACAAACCAGTAAATTCTTCCTCTTAAAGAACTCTGCAAACAGTCCATCTATGCTACACGAAAGTGTGTCTATCTTACTCATTGGTTCTCTAATTCGCTTTTAAGACTTTTCCTAAATTATGTAGTACTAATTTCTGGTACAGTGTGCATAAGCAGTGCAATATTTTGTTGCTAGTATTTTATGTAAAAGAAGAAAACATCTGATAGATTGTGTTAGCTGACTTGAAAATGTTTCAATAGTGATTGTGCTGCAGCTCACAGTATGCAGAAGTAGGTTGTCAGGGTACTACTGCAAAGATGCTGGTATGTATTAGATCTTCTAAGGAGATAAAGCTTTTCAACGTAAGCTTCATTCTCATGTTTTTTTGTGTATGTCTGTCATCTTTTGTTTTAATTTAACTAACAATGCTAGTGAGAGAGTAAGAATTGTCTGCAGGCACCAAATGTTTCTGTACTCTTACCATCCACGTCATACACTTCCAGGGACTGCGGTTCTTAGTCAAAGGATACCTCTCTTTCAAATTGGAAGAGCAGAATGGACTTCCAAATGATTTACGTTTTATTTGCAAAATTGACTGAGAAAGCTTAGAGATCACTGGGGTAGGAGACAGTTTCTAGAAGTTTTAGGAAAGTAAAAGAGTGAAAATTGATTTTATTTGCTATATATACAGTTTTTCTACATATATAACTACTTTCATCAACACTTTTTATATGGTTAAATAACACTATTCCTGCACATAAAATAAATAAATCTTCTATGTTGTGTAAAAAATCCTTTATACTGGCACCATTTATTCATACGTTCATACAGCAGTATGTATGTTGGTTTTAAACATCTTCATCCTTCTGTCTGCATGAGGAAGCTGTATAACCCAAGTATATTGCATATTTGAAGCAAAGTAAATTGTGCATATAGACAAATCCTTTAATGTAAGAGTACAGTCCTGTACTTGTATACAGGTTTGTGTAAGATAGTGCTCTTATTACAGCTTTTGTCAGAAACGTAAATCTAGTGCTTCATAATTTGTGTCTGTTCATTTACAGACTGCCTGGCAAGTATTCCTGTATAGATAACCAAATAAACAAACAAAGCATACATCTGAATACTTAATTCTGCTTTAAAGCAGTGTCTGTAAAATCATACAGAATTCTTCTCGTGAAGATTTGGACTTCTTACACTGTAACTACAGTATTAATTGCAAACCAACAGCTGTTTTTAGGAATAAATATTTTTTGCATCCCAAGTAGGGCCTCATACTAATTACAAAATTGACCTTCAAGTGCTCCTGTTATATTACAGGATTAGTATGCATTCAGAAAAAGTTATGGTTTTTGCCCTTGCTTTGCATCAACAAAATTCCGGTTTTTAAGATGTTAATTATGTCCCTGCTGATGTCAGGGCCAATTAGACACTTATAGTCTCACAGGGAGCTTATTATTTTGTTGCTCTTTGTGAAAGCAGCAGGGGAAAAACATCTCTGTGAGCTGAGTATAAAGATACAGAAGTTTGCAAATAGAAAATAAATTATTAATTTTATAGTATAATTAAGCTTTAAATTCTGCAGGGATGTCACCTCCAGACAACTAGGAATGTGCTTCACTTGCCTGGAATATATTTTCCCCCAGATACTTTTACTATTAGAGATGTTAAGCATCTTCTTTCTTTTTTTTTGACAGGAAATTCTGGTGATTAAAGATCATGGCAACCATAGAGGAACTGGCCCATCAAATTATTGAGCAGCAAATGGGAGAGGTACATATATTTTGAGACATATTTAAGAAACTTTGAATATTAAAATGTACAGACTGATAAGTAAAAAACAAAGTTACAAGAAAAAATAAGTTTTAGTACACCCAAAGCTTCAGGAGACCCTCCCATGGAAGACTAGAAGATCTTACTGTGTCCATCCTAAAGCTATACAGCAAAATCTTTCTTGGCCAAAGTTTGCCCCACAGAAATGAAGCTAAAGAAAATCTAGCAGTATTTCCAGTAAGTAACTAGCTGTTCAGCTGTGCCTTTTGGGCCTATAGTGGTCTTCAGAGAGCTCTCTGGTTGAGCAAATTGCTTTGCTAACTTTCACGTACAAAACGTACAATCAAGGGAGTTGTCGTTACATAGCTTTTACTTTCCAACTAAGCAATTGCTTCACTTGTTGTCATTTGTTTTTGTAAGTAAAGGTTTGCCATGCTCATCACTGTAAAATATTTCATGGTGTTTGGTGTATGCCAGGGGGAAGATCGAATTCTTGTTTCTGCAGACTTCTGTTTTTCTTTTTTTTTTTTTTTTTTTTTTTTTTGGTACACCTGTGTACAGAATCTGTTTGCTGCAGCAAGACAACTTCCAGAGATGCACAGATAGTTTGCAAGTGTGGATAAGTGTATACATACATGCTTGTCTAGAAAGTTCCATCAGTAGCACTTCTCTAAATCAGATAGGAGCAGAACAATTACATTTTTTAGCTTGAAATATCCACGCTCAGTTTCTTATCAATATCGGATGTAGAATGACTCTTCAAGTAATTTTTATTCCTCTCCATCCTGAATTGAAATAGAAAAGTTGGGGGGCAGGATGGTTAATCTATCCTGTATAAATTCTTGTGGGTTTTGTTATTGTAGCATCTGAGAATTGCTAAGGCTATCACAAAGGATATTAGTGGTGTATGTGGTGTATCATTTTTTTCTTTCTCCCCGTGTTTACAGGTAGGAATGGTTTACCTAGCATATTTTCGTTCTGTTAGTGAAATTCGATGGGAAGGTCTAAGTAGGGCTGTATTTCCTGCTTCTTTGTTTGGAAACTGTGGTTTAGTCAAAGCTAGATGATGTGCATGTTCCACTCAGAAAAGAGGACGATGAGTTCAAATGATGGTGTTAGCTTTTGTGAGAGTTGTTCTCAGTTACGTGATGTGATTCCATGAGACAGCGAGCTTATCTGGTGTCTCACTGCAATGGGAAAGGGAAGGTCCTTTTTCTGTCTCTTACTTCGTAATCAGCTTCTCCACCAGTTGATACAAATGGAAGTTTTTCTGCTGGGTTAATGAGTTGAGTAGGATCAGAGGAGCATGAAGCCTAAAGGAGATGACTGGTAGCCGAAGGAAGAGAGGCAGAGAGAGGAGGAGGCTGAGAGAGTAGAGGTGTGATACTGTCGCATCTGTATGCAAGGAGCTGTTGGCTTGTTTCTGTTCTTTGTGAAACTGCAGCCTTACAGTTTTCTTGGAGATCCTTCTGTCAGTATGTAGGTTAGGATTTGTCCTTTAGTGGTTTTAGTGTTTTACTGTGCCTGAGACTGTCATTTCTTATTTGGTGATGGTGTGGCTTAAGCATTCCTCAGTCCTCACTTAGCCACTTACTTTCATGCCATGATAGTCTTGTTCATGTGAGTTCTCTTTGTCATTGTATGGTAGACAAAACTGGAAAAAAATACAAAAAAATATGGGATAGTGGAGGACTCATTTTCCTCTGGGTTGTGGTCCGTCTGCTTATCTGGTACAAGGTGCAGCCCAGCCTGGTGCAAAGCAGACATGGTTAAAAGAACTAAAAAAGAATAACCTAGAGCTGTGCAAGGTGGGATTACATAAGTGAAAATACTGACAAAGAAGCACACTGCCTGAAAGGTGGGGTCAGCAAGGAAAGTCGATCTTACAGGGGCCTTCATGTAGCCTTTCACATCCCTACCCACCATTGATCTACTAGATGTAATCTGCTTGGTGGTGTGTGTACTGGATATGAGCTTTGAAAACCATGTTATAAGCACTGTGGAACTTCTTTTAGCTAGCATTTGTAATTATTTGAAAAGAATGAATAGTTTAAATTGAATTTACAAGAAAAATTTACATGAGTAGAACATGAAAGCAAAAACAACAGGTGTTCTCATTCTGAAGAAAATGTAAAGTGCTCCTATGTTATATTGCAATTTAATAGTCAGGAGAGTTCTAACGGTGTGTTTTGATTTCTTTGTAATGTTAATTCTTGATATGGAACATTTTAAAATACAAAATTATCACAAATGATTTTATGATGGTTTTCACAAAAATGTGTTTCTGACAGTTTGGGACTTTGTTTGCATAAAACCAAACCATTAAAAAAAGAATGTATAGCCTTGCCTAAGTGGAGCATCGTGCAATGTTTATCGTTTCATGCTTCTCATCAGATTTTGCTAAGTGTGAGATAATTCATATTTCTACATGAGAGTCATATTACTTAATTCACGTAGGGAATTTGTTTTTCAAGAACCCACAACCATCTTCTTTCTTTTATCTGTGGTTCTGTACACTACGTATGTGGCAGTTTGTTTCCACAAATCTGCCATGTACCAGCAACAGAGGAAAGTTACACATTTTTCTAATCAGAATCTATCATATATGTACAAAATACATTTTTTTAAACAAATTCTGTGGTTATTCTGAACAGTATTTTTTTTAACTGCAATGAAAACCTTTATTCTGTATAAAAGCAAAACAGTCAAGCTGACAATATTTTGTAGGGATGATGAGCAGTTTTACTTTATACCACATGTAGATTGCAACACTAAGTGTAAAGCAGTCCTGGAATACATAGCTTATTTTTTGTAGTTAATACAAGTTCACATAAAAATCTGATATTGCCTCTAAGTCACCCATCGTGCATGTCATTTGACAGAGTAATGCAGAATTTTTGTGCATGAAAGTACTTCTTTCAAGTTCTTAATGTTGATGTATAGTGGACTCTTCTTTCTCCTTTATTTAAGCAAAGTGAATGAATTGTTTAACTACTGAAACTGTTCACATTCTTGAAAAATCCAGTATTTCTAGAAAGCTGTGTTCCAAATGTCTTGGTCTGACGACTATTTCTTTTGGTGGTGCAGGAGGCTTTAGTAATCATCCTTCCCCCCCCCCCAGCAGCTTAATCCTGCTGTCTCATTTACTCTGATTCATTTGCTTCTGGGCATTGTGGAGATCTGGATTGAAGGTTTGATCTACGCTAAGAACAGCCTATGTTTCTCTTTTGCTGGACTATTTTTTGACCTGCATCAATATCCTATTCCAGATCACTGGATGACTAAACAACCAGGTTTACCTACCAAGCTGAAGGGACAGAATCAAGTAGGTTATACGAGCTGAGACTGGTGCCAAAAGTAATGCAGTTTGGGGTGAAGTTTCAAAAGCATTTTAGGTTGACTGGAGTTTGTATTTCTGCTGTAAGGGAAAGTCTTGCCTAGCACTCCTTCCCCCTTCTCTTACTCATCTCCAGCTGTATCTTCTCACCTTTCTTGTGCTGGCGTTACCACTTACATGGTGGTGTGGTTGCAAAGTCAGGAAGTGGATCCAGGAGGAAGAAAAAAGCTCTCAACCAGTCATGAAACATTATCTTTATGGCACATATAAGTATATATTACTTAAATTAATTTTGGGGAAAAAGACGCAGTTGAATAGGAGCATTTTTAAATGGTCTAGAGGCTAGGAATTATTAGTACAGGAATTGCAGGATGAAACATTTTTTTATCTGAATAAATAGTTATGGTGCAAAATGTTTGGGAAGTTGCTGGGGAATGTAAGCCAAAAAATTTTGTCTGAAGGTATGTAAACACTGCAAAGACAAATGTGCTTTGTACTACAAAAAGTCTTGCATTTTGGACCAAGCCTCTGTACATAGCAGCTGTACTTCTCATTTTCTATGAACAAATAATCCAATGAATAATACCTATGTACATTTGGCGACAGTATGTGAAATCTTTTTAAAATAGTGATAATTATTAAAGCACTTCCACAAACTATCTGAGAGCAGAGGCTTAAATTTGTTTTCAGATACAATGCTTGATGAATTTGTTCATTTCATTGATCTGCTCTGAGATTCTTGGCAGTTCCCCAGTAGAGAGTTCTTTAGTTTTGGTTTTACTTCTTTGAGGCTCAGCAGAACAAAAATGGCCAATTGCTGTGTTTCCACACCAAAATTTCTTTTGTCACTTTATGTAAGCCATTAAGGTAAAAATAATGTTAGTTTAAATGTAACACAACTATAATGAAAGCTATCGTGTTTAGGTTAGAACATGAACATCAGCAGTAATAATTCAGAAAATAGTCTAATTGACTGAAGTGGATTTACCAACAATTGTTTGGTTTTTTTTTTGCTGTTTCTAAATTTATAAGTGAAGGTATTTTAAAATAGCTTTAAAACACTCATGACATGTCATGAACAGAATTTTCTAACTAGCAAAATTAAGCTATTAAATTAGATTGCAAGCATTTTAATTCCTTATATAGGAAGTGTGTCACACTTTCCATAGCCTTGTGCAGAGAAGTCAGAAGTTGGTAAAACTTTACAGTAGTTCATCCATTGAGTTGGTATATCAGTCCTTAAGGTAATATATCCATTGTCAATCCATTACATTTGTTTATTCTTTCTAGATTACCCATTCTCAAGGAGCTGTTACACAGACACTAATGGATGGGGCAGCACAACGAATACAGATCGTACCTTCAGATTCAGGCCTCTCTTTACCACAGCGTATACAGGTATGCTTCATCCAATAAATTTTAAAAGCAGTGATGAACTATTTATTTCCACCAATTTTCATGTATTGTTCTTTTTCGTTTGCCTCATGTTATTTGCTAGAATGTAAATATTCAGTCCTGGGTGCCAGGGTTTGTTTTTATATAAATAGAAATAAAACATTATTGCAATGCTTTCTTTTTTTCTTTTTACTCCAAAGAATTTTAAGATGTACAAAGATTATAACTGCTGAACAGAATAAAGATTTTCCCCCAATACTGTAATGATACTGCTCTTTAAAAATTGTTTTAGATTTAAACCTTTGAGATTTTTTAATTCAACTAAGTTGTTGGAGCATTTCTACGATTTGGAGCGGGGGTGATGGAAAATCCTGTATTATATTGTTGATACAAGTCTGAGAAGTGTGTTAAAGGATGCTGGGTTTGGGCTGTTTCAACCAATGTTATACATCTCAGTGAGCTAATTTATAGACTAGCCAGGTAATAATCTCGAACTCAAGTGAATGCTCTGTTTTAAAATTTCCTCTTGGAGAAAAATATTAACCACAGCAGAAATTTAAAAAATATTCTCAGACACATGCTGTTGCACACAAAAACACTCCAGTTTGTGAGCCAACTGCTAGTGTAATCTTGGTTGCTTTTTCTTTTGCTGCTTCACTCTTCATGTATTGCATTCAAGCTTTGTCCTACCTTCCAAGATTCTTCACTAGTACCCCCATACATGATCTTTTGTTTTGTTTTACCACTGACTGTATTCTAGTCCTGGTGTCAGTCTTATCTACCCAGTAGATCTTTATTCTTTCAGCTACCTCCACTCCTTTTCTATGCTTTTTGTACAGCTGTAACTTTAATTTGTAATAATCAGTTAACTCATGTCCCTTTATCCTGTTTTCTTCACCAATATCTGTATGGTGTAGTGGGAAGGCATTTAATCTAATTTCAGTATCAGAGTCTGAATGTAGGACAACATACAAAACCACGAGCAAGACAGTTGTGTGAATTCAGAGCCAGTGGCAGGCATCTAAACCCTTTTGGATGGGGTATAGAGGAGAAGAGAGAACTGCTTTCAGATAAGGACTGTAGCTACTGAAAATATGAGGAACATAGAAGAACTGTATTTCTAGGGATAGTTTTGTTCCAGTGACCTTTATATAGTTTTTCACCATCTCAGGTAGCTGGAGTACCACTTGTTTCTGTCCCAGGTACTTCGTTCCCTGTCTTTTTTCACCACAGTCAACGACTCTTGCTTCAAAATAGATGGTGAGTGCTTTGAGATAGTGTTTGTCTCTTGTTTGAGACAGCACTCAGTAGAATGGCATCCTGCCTGCAACAGGCATCTACAAACATGGCAGCAATATGAATAATAACAACAAATTGGATATGAGATAGAAATTAGTAATGAAAACTTTTCGCAAAGAAAAATGTATAGTGGAAAAATAAAGTAAATTGTATGAACAAATACATCTCAGTGAAATGTTCTAAAAATACAGTAGATTGGTTCATTTTGAGCTTCTCATTTCAGTTAATATTTTTTGCTTTGTTTTGTTATTATTATGTGCACATAAACAATTACCTGAAATCTTGAAATAACAAAATCCTGATTAAAAATGTTAAATGTTAAATTTAGAATGTTCTTTAAAACATATTTCACTAATCACCCTTTTTAGGGAAAGTTAACATTTTGTCTCTGTGGTGGTTTCATGCCAGTAGGCAGCTCAGCACTACCACACCATGCTTTCGCTCCCCTCTCCTCAAAAGGACAGAGGAAGAAAATAAGATGAAAAAAAGCTCATGTGTTGAGATGAGGACAGGGAGATCTCTCTCCAGTTACCATCACAGGTAAAACAGACTCAACATAAGGGAGTTTAATGTAATTTATCGCCTATCGCTAGCAGACTAGCAGTGAGAAACTAGAAGCAAACAAAAAAGAACTTCCTCCACCATCCACTCTCTTCTACATCCACTTCCCAAGCAACGCAGGAGAACAGGGAATGGGGGCTGCGGTCAGTCCCTAATGCTTGGTCTTCGCCATCTCCGCCGCTCCTTCACAGTCCCTCCCTGCCCCTGCTCCACGTGGGGTCCCTCCCATGGATGCCGTCCTTCCCAAACTGAGCCTGCGGGGGCTGCCCACAGGCAGCAGCTCTTCAAGAACTGCTCCCATATGGCTCCGTACCACGGGGTCCATCCCCAGAAGAAAACTGCTCCAGCACGGGTCCCCCACGGGCGGCAGCTCCCCCCAGACCCCCTGCTCCTGCATGGGCTCCTCTCCACGGGCTCTAGCTCCGGCCCGGGGCCTGCTCCTGCGGGGGCTCTCCATGGGCCCAGCCTCCTCCAGGCCACATCCACCTGCTCCACCGGGGGCTCCTCCACAGGCTGCAGCATGGAGATCTGCTCCATGTGGGACCCATGGGCTGCAGGGGGACAGCCTGCTCCACCAGGGGCCTCTCCACAGGCCGCAGGGGAACTGCTGCAGTGTGGCTGGAGCACCTCCTGCCCTCCTGCTGCACTCGCCTTGGGATCTACAGTGCTGGTTCTCACTCCTCTCTCTCTCTCTCAGCTGCTGTAGCGCAGCAGTTTTTCCCTTTTCTTAAATCTGCTGTCAGAGGTGCAACCAGCATGGCTCACTGGCTCAGCTTTGGCCATTGGTGGTTTCCTTTTGGAGCCATCTGGAGCTGGCTGTTACGTGACATGGTGCAGCTGCTGGGCTCTGCTCGCAGAGGCCACCCCTGCAGCCCCCCACTACCAAAACCCCCCACACAACCAAAACCCTGCCACCTAAGGCCAGTACAGTTTCTATAGAATAAAAGCTGAATGCCACATTGTTAAATGGACATTTCTGTTCAAAACCAGCAGGTAGACTCATCCTTTCGTGTTTAAACATGCCTTTTTTTTTTCCTAAAACAGGAACCAAGAATTATTGAAATATTTAATTTATTGAAATTATATTGAAATGAAAGTCAAAACTTGTTAACAGACAAGTCAATAAATGAAATGAAAGAAAATACTATCCTGTTACCATCAAATACATAGGAGAAATATATTTTTAGGCAGATAATCCTGAATTATTATATTCCTGCTTTATAGCATGATCTCTTTGGCAATACTAAATTTCAGATTATTCAGAAACACTGTTTGTTGTCTTTGAGCCCTGATGTATTTTCTTGAGAAGATAAGTGGTTTTCTCTTTCCGTCTGATTATTTTCTCTTATCTCGATGTTTCGGTACTGGGAGCTGTATAACAATAAAGTTGTTATACTTTGGTGGACTGCTCCATTTCCAAAGTCCTTTTGAGATTTAGGTGGAGTTTTTGCAGCTATCTGCCCATAAGGGTATGGCTGCAGACAGACTGTTCTTAATTGTTTGAGCTGCTTTCTGTTACGCCTGTGTGTTGTCAAACGCTGGAGAGCTGGAGAGAACATTTGTGCAGATTGAATCGCTTTGTATGGATATTAACATTACATTGTACCCACTATGTCATGCAGTGAAAATATCTACCTTTAAAAATAAGGGTCTGGACTATAATAATAAACAGATACCAAAAAATAATTTCAACCTGAGCTCAAATTTGTATTGTCACTAGAAAACATCAGGTTTTGAGTTAGCTTTATATTATACTTCATATAAACCTAAGTTGATAAACTGTATTCCTTCTTTTGATGTATACAGTTGCACTTTTAAGTTTTGATAATGACACAGGTTTTAGATGAGTATCTTTTAAAGAATAAGTCTGGGTATTCCAGAAACAGCACAATATTCAGTGTTTGGCTTTTGTATCTTTATGCACACAGTTGAGGATCACATGCATTGGATTTCTTCTAATCCCAGTGAAGTAGATGTGCTTGGAGAGGGGAAGGGGAAGGGAACATCAGCAACTTTGGAAATAGCCAGAAAGGACATGAGAAAAATAAAGACTGTAAAATGAAGACAAATGGAATCTAAGGAGAAAGTTAAGGGAAGAAGGGATGTAAAATGGCAAGACATTTTGCCTTTTAAGGAATCATAAAGGAATTGAAAGAAGAAATAAAGGTCTGCTGTAGTCATTTGTGGTCCTGTGTATGTGGATATCTTAGAAAACTGAATGGAAAACACTGTATTAATTGTCTTGGTAACTTCTGTGGGGTTTTTGTCCTATCTTCCTACCCTGCCTCCCAGATCTCATTGTAGTTGATGTTTGCTTTATGTTTTTAGCCTCTGATTTTCTATAATTACCTGGCCTTCTAGCCTAAAGAGGTCTTAATTGTGCTTTGCAGAGAAAGAAAAAAAAAAAAAGATGCCTGAAATATTAACAGCAAATTTAATTGATCTGTAATTCAGAAATAGTTTGCAGGAAATAGTCATTGTATAATGGTGCTCCTTAATCTCTAGAATAAACCAGGCAGTTCTCAGTGTAAGCTTTTGGAAAGAAAGGCAAGAAGTGACTAAAAGTGTTACAGTGGAAGACAGATGGAATCTTGATTATTTTCTCCAAGAATTATGATCTTCTGACAAAGTTGGCAAAAAATTAGTTTACTGTAGGGCTTTGTAATAAAAGTCTGCTGTGTTTTTGCTGAAAATAGGGAAAAAAATGGAAAAACAGGCTGTAGGTCTCTTTTTGATTAAGTAATGAAACATGAAAATCATTTTTTTCCTTAAAAAAAAAAGAAAAGAAAAAATGGCAGAGGCAGAGAAAACAGAATTCTAACTTATTTTATTTAGGAACATACATGTAAAAAAACAAACCAAAAAAATGAAGTATAAAATGTTTGTACAGTTGTGTGAAAATATTATTGCTTTTCTTGCTGTTTGATGCTTTCTTTTTTCACTTTGAAGTCTGTGGTTGTTGTTTTAGGTATGTTTCTTTCTAAGCATACAAATACAGGAGGTGCTAAGCACTTTGCATGGTGTGCAGCAAATTCAAAAGTTAAAGATTTCTCAGAAACTTAGGGGCCTTGGGCTGAGTTACAGACACCTCAAATTCTGGATGCTAGAACTGCCAGGGGTTTTGGTAGTTTTGTAAAAGCATGGGCCATTTTGTAAAATTAAAATAAAAAAGATAGAGAATTCAGGTTTTGACTTCAAACACAAAGGTGACTCAAGTGCGTTTAAAAGAAAGTGAAAATCCAAGGTTTTCCCTGAGTTTGCTTAACTCTTGTGTGACAGAGGGGAGGACAATCCTACTTCACAGTTGTCAAAGGCGAAATTCCCGTTTTCTTCGAGAGCCCAGATTGGGCCCCAAGGGTGGTTACATTACCATAACAATTTGAGATAAATGTATTATTAGATTGTCACAGATCAGCAGACGGGCCAGAAGATTCAGATTGTTACAGCACTTGATCAGAGCTCAGCAGGCAAGCAGTTCATCTTAACAAATCATGATGGCTCTACCCCAAGCAAGGTGATCCTTGCCAGACAAGATTCCACTCCAGGAAAAGTAATCCTAGCAACTCCAGATGCTGCAGGTGTCAACCAACTGTTTTTTGCATCCCCTGATATATCTGCACAACACATCCAGGTAGATAATCCACTTTATTTCATACTTTTGGTTCAAATGGGATAAGAAGAGATGTTTTATTTCCAAGTATGTCTGTCTGGGTTCTCCTTTTTCAAGTTCTTTTTTTTTTTTAATGCTATACTTTTTCTTACATTAGGACTCATTGTGGATACTTAGAAATTATGAAGAACACATTATTTTGTGAACTTACTGCTTTCAAAATTTATATCCATTTATATCCTGGCTCATGAGATTAGAAAGAAAAGTGTTACCTTTATTGTCATTTCCAGACGTACCAACAGTCCTTCTTAATTGCTACTTCATCGATTCTCCCTCTGTTTTCATGTATTGTTGAAAAAAATAATCTTTTCTCCCTTGTCCTCATCACTTAACATTTCCTTCTCCTTCTTTTCCTTTTCATACACTTGTCATAACTACTGTTCACTGCCGTATGAATTGTACTCCAAGGCAATTTCTCAGAGAGACTATTAGTAAGGAATGGCAGTGGGAAAGTACCACTAAAGATTCTGCATTTACAAAACCCAAAATGATGTGAGATTGTTACTAGTCAGGGTTGTAAATCCCTAAACTGGTCTCCACCGCCCTTTACTCCACCACACATTGTATGTGCTGCTTCCTTAGTCCTTATGCTCCAACTTCCAAGCCTTCTGCCCCATATCCTCAACAGATGAGCATGTGATGGCACTGATTCCAAGAGTGAGAAGAACATGCCCAGAAGACCTGGGAGATGCAAGATCCTTCTACATGAAGTAGGAGATTACTGCAGTTAATCACGTGTTGATTTACCTGTGTACATTTATTCTGCTATTAAATTACACCAGTGTGGCGCCCCAGGCAACATTAGGACAGCTACAGTCCATTTAGTCCAGTATCTTACACCTTAAAAATGGCCAGAAACAGGTGTGTGAGTAAATGTATTAAAAACTGAACACGTAAATAATGATCCTTCTGAGCGTACCCTTTCACTTCCATTACTTCATGATTTAGAGGGACCTCCTGATCTGGAGAATGCAGTGAAACCTTATTTGATAGCTGCCACTGAAGTTAATAACCTTTCTTGTTGTTTATGATAGACCATTTATGTTTTGGTTAGTGTAATATCCTTAGGCAGTAAGAACTATATAGTAAAGATAGTAAAAAGGATTCCTTTTTTTTTTTTTTTTTTTTTTTTAAATAAATCACTATCATATCATTCTTCATATCCTTCTTCAAATAATCTATTTTCCCAAATGAAGACTCCTGATGTTTTTAGTTTCTGCTTTTCTAGAAGCCAGGCCACTGCTCTGATTTACTACCCACATGTGCAAGCAGTAGCAAAAGTCAATCCAACTGAGAGGAATTTCAGCATGTGTGTTGGTATCATACATTTCGTATTTTAGGTAGGCCTCAACAGGCATATAAAGCAGTGGGATATGATTTGAAGTAATCCTAATTGAAAGTTTTTTTCAGAAGACAATTTAAAAGAAGAAAACTGTGCCACACTGGTTTAAAGATTAAGATTCAGGTATAGGGGAAGTCTGGACAAAAAAATAAAAGCTCTAGTTGTGCTTGGGCTGCTTGGGCAATGTAGCTGAGTTTGAGAGGCAACAAAATACTCTCTTACTTGAGTTAGATTGTTCTATTGATAGCAAGTATGTAGTGGCAGATACTGTTTTTGTTCTCCACTGAGAGTCAGTGAAATACAGAGTACCATTCATTTGTTGTTTAACTTCATATTCTTTGGCTTCTTTCATGTTTTCCCTCCTAAATGATCTTTCATCTGCAGTTTTGTCTTTTTTGTCGTTCGTCTGTAGCCTTCACTTGAAATGCCTGTTCATTTGCTACACAGAAAATCTCTCCTTTATTACATCTTATTTTTACATTGACACATTTTGCAAAACCCTTTCTCCCATTGTCTGCTTCACCTTCAGTGGCTCTTCTTCATTCTAATAATCAATTTTTATTCTGCGTATTAAAGGTCAGTTGATGAATTCTCTGAGTCTGGGATTTTAATCTCCTCCTGGGCCAAATTCTGTAGTCCTTCCTTACGTAGTCCTTCCTCCCAGTTTCAGTGCAGGTTTCATCTATGGAAGGACTAAAAATTTGTTTATATATATTTTATAGCATATCATGAACATATATAATGGTGATGATCGAAATTAGGAAGGAATGAAAAGTTAACATGCTTTTAACCTATCAAGATTATTTTTCTAAAAAAGATGCTGTATTAAAAGAAAACTTAATAGGTAAGTCTCTGAGATAGTGCTTTTAACAGAGACTGACTAGAAAGAAACAGACTTCTTAAACATTCCCATATGTAAATCTATACTAGTATCTAAACTTTGAAAAATGTGATTTTTAAACTCTGTAGAAGATAGGGTGCTCTCTTATTTTAGTAAGTTATCTTCCTTCTTATCAAAGGTCCTTTTTTGAATATGCAAAACAACAATGAGAGTGTCTGAATTCCTATTAAGACACTGCAGAAGTCAGAAACTTTAGTGGAAAGAAAAATTTTCTCTTTTCTTCTTTACATTATTGTCAAGATGGTATTTAGTTGTTACTTACATGATTGTTTGGGTTCTTTCTTCCTTCCTTCCTTCCTTCCTTCCTTCCTTCCTTCCTTCCTTCCTT
>CM021765.1:46913861-47051097 GCA_011076525.1 Nettapus auritus
CTTCCTTCCTTCCTTCCTTCCTTCCTTCCTTCCTTCCTTCCTTCCTTCCTTCCTTTCTTCCTTTCTTTCTTCCTTTCTTTTAATGTATGTTATTTATCTCAGGGGGTTAGAGTTCTTAAAGATCAAATAGAAGGCTGTAGTGCCTGCATTGTAGTGCTGTGGTTCTACCATGTGCTTAACGAAACTTTACAGGTTCCGGAAATAATAAGACAAGACACAAATGCAGAAATAATGTCAAACTGATACCGAAAGCCAAACTATATACCACTTGATAATAAATTATACTGTTTAGAATGTTTTCTATTGATCCACCATTTTATTGTTAAAAATGTGTATTGTAAAAAATGAACCAACAATTACGAATATAGAAATAGTAGCCCTTTCAAGGCTTTTTTTTTTTTTTCTGTTTAATGCTTTTGCCTCTTTTGTACTGTGATCAAGTCATTAGACTGTAAATCCAAAATTCACCAAAAGGTATGTATTCAACAAAAGGAGTATGCAAATGATAAATGTTTTTCAAAACGTCAGTCTATTCTGCAGAGATAATACTTAGATAAAACGAAATCTTGAAATCTTCCTGGAAATATTACAAGTAAAACTTTCATTGCGTCCTGATGAGGAGCTGAGTGGCATGGCAGGTAGCTCAGCTCCTTTTTGTCTATGAGGACTGAAAAATGTACTCAAGAAAACTTCATACTTTGTAGATTTAGTCCCTTATCTTAGAGGAAATCCACAAGCATGAGATTGATTTTAATCTTTCTTGATGGTAAGAAAAAGAAAAATGAAATTATTCCCTGTTTTCTTCCAGATATTGACAGACAACTCTCCCAATGAACAGGCCCTAAATAAAGTGTTTGATCTGTGTGTTGTATGTGGAGACAAGGCATCAGGTATTTAACTTTTTTAAGGTAGTACAATTTTATAAAAGCAGTTTAAAATTCTTAAGCTATATAACACTTGGAATATGTACAGATACATATAATACACAAACAGGAAACATACACTCTTTTTTGTAGCAGAGGGTTATACTAAATACTGCTGTAGGGTCTGTGGGCGGGACTTGTTTATTGCTGTTTTACATCAAAAATTAAATATGTTTCCTACCAGATAATTTTTGCCCTTCTTTCTTAGGCTAATGCATTTTAATTTGGATTATAAAAATAGGCTGCTAGAGTAACTTAAGTGACTTGCTCTTAAGATTTTTTTTCTTAACAGAAGGTCATGCTGACTATGTTATTGTTGTCAGATTCTCTTAAAATAGATGAGAAAACTGTTTGTTTTTTAACATATGAAACCAGTAGGCAAGGAAGACACCGTAGGTATCTGAAAAAAACCCTGCTGACCTTAGGTTTATGTAGTACAGCTAATTATTTGAAGAACCATGATTAAAACTATACAAATGCACTATAATTCTAGTTAAAAATAAACTTAAGATCAGTATAGTTAGCTAGATAAATTAGACTAAGTAGGGAAATTATTGCTCCTTCAGAAAATTCTCGTGGTTTGTCTGTTGAAATCTGTGTGATGGACCTCCAGTAATATCAAAATATGGGAACTGCAATTAAATACTCCTTTTTGAAAGTGATAGAAATAAAATGTATGAAAATGCAGGGCAGGGGAGGGAAGTAGTTAACATTAGGATTTCATCAAGAAAGGTAGTTGGATGCAGAGCAAACTGCCTAGAAAATGAAATCACCTAAAATTTTCCTAAAATTTCTATTTTGCCAGATTAAGTATTCTTAAGCCCAGCTGCTATTAAAATGTTATACTTAGTGATACCTAATATATACGATGCTTTGTAAATTTCACATCTAGTGTGGTAACATGGTTGTGATAATGGAGTCTAGAAAACCTAGAAATCAGAATTTCCAGAAATTTCAGGCAGACAAGATTGATGTATCTAAAAAAAAAAGTTCGAGAAGAATGAGGAAAGAATCTAAAAATATATTTTCCCTTCAATTAGTTCATATTTGAGATTTATTTCTGTAATATGCCCTACTTAGTTCAAAGAGGAGCCTTGGTGTCTCTGCAGTATGTATGCTGTGTTTGTCGGTGATCTTGGTTTTAATATTTTTTTCATCACAGAACTATAACTGTTGGAATTGCCAAGTATAACTTAATCAGAGGTAGTACTTTTTAGTAATATTTTTAATTTGTGCTATAGAAGAATCAAAACAATTTACTTCAGAAAAATAATTAAACTTTTTTTCTGTAGTACATCCAAGCAATTTTTATATGTTAGTATTAGAAATTTGACACCTCTTCTGTTTTAGTTTAGTTCTCTCATTTAAGATTTTTACCGAAAGAACTAATGATGCAGCATTACTCTAGTAGGAAAATGAAAGGTGAAAGTAGAGCTTTGAAGCCACACGTACTGCTGACAAATGTGATATTTGCAGTTTACATGTTTCCATTAGATACAAGGCATAGAATTTCTACAGCCGAATTTGTAATCAGCAATAACAGGACTTGACTCATTACAAGTCAACTGCATTTTTTTAAAAAGTTGCTAAATAATATATAACTTAAGAGTTTTTTCTGTGTTCTTGATAACCTGTTTTCTTAGCTTGTTTAACACTGCTGTCAACAGATTCAGCAAGAAATTAATAAGCTCTTGGTTATTTGGCTGTTTGAAAAATGTATCCTGTTGAAGTGCTCTAAACCAGAAATGCGTTTCACTTACATTTTTATGTTGTTCTATAGCCACAAGATGTATTTTAAGATCTGTAATCTATGGGGAAAAATAAGGGTAAAGAAAAACTGTACAGAAGAGGTATTACAGTGTAAAACTAATGTCATGATTTCTGTTGTTTTGTAAATAGGGCGTCACTATGGAGCAGTAACTTGTGAGGGGTGCAAAGGATTCTTTAAAAGGAGTATACGCAAGAATTTGGTTTATTCATGCCGAGGAACAAAAGACTGTGTTATCAACAAACACCACCGGAATCGATGTCAGTACTGTAGGCTGCAGAGATGCATAGCATTTGGAATGAAACAAGACTGTAAGTCTGAATGAGTGTAAATCATTTTAGCTGGCAGCTGTGTTAAAATTTGTGCTACAAAATACATACTTTATAACATTACAACAGATTGTTTGTTATCTCAATTTTATATTTTTATATCATATCTTTTTCCTTCAAAGATTTATGCGAGTTTGGTGTGATCAGAAGTCTGAAACGCTTCAAGCATATGTATTGCTTGACAAACTTAATAAATCCATTGCATGTGGTAACAGAGAATGACTCATTGCTCCTCGGCTGCAAATGTCAAGCATGTCTCCACGGTTTTTTGCACATGCAATTCAATTTTTCTATGTGTATTTTAAGCTACTGGACTTTTTAAATCCCTCTACCTTCTTGTCACTTTTTCCACAACTTGGGTCGCCGGCAAAGCTCTGCAGAGACAGTTATTCACAAGGCAGAGATCCATAGTGATCTAGAGTGCAGTTCTTACAATGCCTACAGATTTCAGGTTACCTTTTACGTTTCCTTCCATTGGACATAGTGATACCTTAACACAACCGTAGTATTGGAATACTAAATACACCAAAAGTAAAGCAATACAAGAATACTTCAATGCAAATACTGCCACACTGCTGCTATACTCACAGTATTACTGCTGTTCTCTGCCCTGTGCTATCTGGCTGTATTTTGCTGACCCTTTTGAACCTCTGTGGACGTTGTCCTTATAGCCCCTCATCTGCCTGCAGAAGGCAGTAATGTTTTTCCAGCACAGGGGAAATGAATTCAGAAAGGGAGGAAAAGCTGAGGGCATGAAATGGATCTCCCCGTTACACTAGAGTTCAGCTGGCAGGACTTTGTCCCTCCACAGAGTCCTCAAGCAGAACAAAATAGCCAGGGCTGGGGGTCAGAAGGCACAAAAGGGAACTCTGGGTCCTGGGGGAAGACTGTGTGGAGGAGAGGATTGTTCTGGGACAAGACGTTTCGTCTCTCAGTGGAATGGGGAGAAGAAAGAAAACTCAGCACTGTCTGGTCCTG
This sequence comes from Nettapus auritus, assembly GCA_011076525.1. Lineage (NCBI taxonomy): Eukaryota > Metazoa > Chordata > Aves > Anseriformes > Anatidae > Nettapus > Nettapus auritus. The sequence continues at coordinate 46,917,860 of CM021765.1, forward strand.
TAGCTTCTTCAGCGTGGTTATTTGTCCCTTGAGAAGTCTTGGCCCTTTTTCAGCAAACTCGGATCCAGCTAGGGAGTGCAGGGTTAGAAAAGGAAGAGCAAGACTTTTGCACACCCTTTCAGAGAACCATTCACGTTTTACAGGGTAGGTTTAATGGCATTGTCAATACATGATGATACTGTGATGGTTGTTTTTGTGACAATTATCACTATAAAAATTGAAATAGTATCATAGTCTACTACTAACTTGAAAGTTTTATTTTTTTTTTCTTTATACATTTTCCAAAACAGCATAACTGAAGAAAGTTGGGTTTTTTTGGACTTTGTTTTAAAATATGATCAACGGTCAGGGTTCTCTCTATAGGCTTAAACTGTTGTAACATTGTGCAATACAATGTTAAAGAGGCTCTGCTAGTCAGCAGCCAGTGCTTATCAGGATGGTGAATTGATGCATATTTTAAATTATGTACAGACCAGGTTTATAACTTTTCCAGGATCTTAATCCATTCTATAAAATTACTTGTACCATTTTAAAATTGTAGAAGAAAAAATCCTATTTAAAAAATAAATAGCTACTTTGAAAATACCTTTTATTAATTAAATTTTACAGTAATAACATTGTATTACTGTTCGTTATTTTTCAAAAAAATTGGTTTTACTTTTAATGAGTCTACAGTTTGATTTTACAAGCTTGTCTTTGGCTTTATTCCTGAGAGCTGGAGAATTCGCCATGGGGTATTATACTTTAAATTTCACTTTAGTATTCTCTAATTCATCCAAGAGAAGGTGATGTTTCTATAGGCTAAAGCACAGATTCATTCCACCTAATTTCACTGAGCTATTCAAATTAAAAATGTGTTTGTTTTATTACATAATTGATTTTGGGTCAAGGACTCACCCAGATCTTGAATGGTCTGAATTGAACTTTGCGAATGTCCCTTTCCCCCTCTATTTTAGAAGTTCCTAACTTGGGAGGCTTCCTTAAGTGTATGAAGTCATGTGGTTCAATGACCTGCTGTCCTTTAAAAATGAACTGAGAGTGTGGCTAGTGAAATTGAGAGAGAGAAGCAGTAAGCCTCCCCTTAAAGACCCAAATTGAACATGAGGTATAAGGGGATTTCTGTCTTAACTGTAACTTGAAAAATTATTCAGTTTGTATATACTTGATCTCAGCCTTTGACTACTACATCGTTTCATTAAGAACAAATCAAGTGCGTTTCTTGTTTTTTACTCAAGCTATTAGTTTACTGGTTATATATATTATGATCTCTGTACATACTCAGAATCATTATTAAAATTGAAGAGTAAGTAAAGAAAAAAGGATTATTTCTTAGACTGTGATTTTTGATGTGACATAATAGTTTCATACTGTTTTATTAGCTGTGCAGTGTGAGAGGAAACCTATTGAAGTGTCAAGAGAAAAGTCTTCAAACTGTGCAGCTTCTACAGAAAAGATCTACATTCGGAAAGATCTTCGCAGTCCATTAGCTGCAACTCCAACTTTTGTAACAGACAATGAAACAGCAAGGTATGTAAATTCTACTCCAAAAGCAGCTGTCTCTGTTCCTGGAAATCACCCCAAAATTAAAATGTGTGCTGTTTTGTGTCAGGTCGACAGGTCTGCTGGAATCAGGAATGTTTGTTAACATTCATCAGTCTGGGATAAAAAGTGAGCCTACTGTGTTGATGACTCCAGATAAGGTATATGATGATATGACTGCTATATAAAGTGCTGATTCATACACTTTTTGTTTGCTATAATTGTGTATGTAGGGATGGAAGGTTGTTCTGTTTTGTTGTACTTTTTGTTTTAATAAATTCATGTTTAAAACATTCATTTACAATATTGCCCAGTGTTGCAGACACCTTCTCTTCAAAAGAATGTTTCTAGCCCTGCGTGGTAAAAATGCTAAAAACTCTGCAAAGTAAATGCCTTCCTCCCCCATTTTTGGAGAGCCTTAAGGGCCAACTTATTTTACTTTGTCTGTGGTAATCATGACACTTGGAGATTGCTTTTGTTCCAATACAGTGAGGTGTTTCTAAAACCTCACATGGCTATGGCGTTATCACAGTGCATTTCAAAAAGACTTATTCTTTTTTTTATTTCCCTTTATTACTAATATTTTTTCAAAGCTAATAAGAGCTGTCTGAGCAACAGTTTTTGTTTCTGATATATTTCTGAGCTGGTTTTCATTTGTTTCCATTTTGTTACGCATACCAATCCACTAAATTGATGTGATAATGTCCCTACACATGCACAGTAGGACGCTTCAGTATTTGTCTAGCTGATATTAAATTACCTCACACTGTTTTTGTGCATTTTGCCCCACTCTGTCTGCAAAAGGCCCCGTCAAATGTTGTTTCTTCTATTTCATTTTTCTGGCACTATCTGTATGACTAAGTGAGTTAAATGAAACGTAGCATGCTGGTTTTAGTAGCAGCTTACTTGCCTGTAAACGTGCATTTTCCTTATTATTTATTTATTTATTTATTGTGGAGTAGGGTGGGAAACATGGCTTAACTACTTGAAGTACTGGTCACTACTGAAACAGCTTGTTTCCCTGCAATTAAATAAAGTTATAACAAAAAGGCTGCAGCGGAGTTATTTTCCTGCTTGCCTAAAGGTGACTTTTTGTATGTTTGTCCTCTTCAAATATTCTCCTATTGCTATGATACTGTTTACAGGAGGAAGGAAGAGAGAAGGAAAGAAAGATGATAAAAATGCAGTCTAGTTCAGTCTTATAGTCCCAGTTACTGACTAGCGAGTGGATATGCTGAAACTTCTGCCTGCACTTGCTTGCCATTTGTAGCATTCTTTCTGAAAGAAATAGATAGCTATTACTTGTAAAAGTAAATGTCCAAATATTTCATATTTTAGAAGCAGTGCAGGGTCTAATTACTACATTATGATTATGCATTTAATGAATACAATAATTTTCTTACAGGTCTATTTGCAACCTCAGTTCATTAGTGTGGATGTTAGATTCTTACATTACAAGTTATCTGCTGCCAATATGAAAGAATTAAAAGCTATAATCTTCCCTTAGGTTGAAGCCTGTCAGGGAGATTTAAGTACACTGGCAAATGTGGTGACATCATTAGCAAACCTCGGTAAATCCAAAGACATGTCACAAAGCAGTACAGAGCTGTCTATGATTGAGAGTTTAAGTAATGGAGATGCATCATTATCTGAACTCCAGCAAGAAGAACAAGCTAGTAGTGATGTTACAAGGTAAGGCACATTACACTTGAAAATATTATACTTTTCAAGAATGGTTCTGTTCATTCAGAGCATTAAGTAAGTCATCACAATGTAAGTAATCTATCTGCATTTGAAATAATAGTAGTAAGAGCATGAGCTCATGTTGAAGATCAATCTTGTAAGATTGTTCCAAATTAAATCATAAGTTTGGTTTAAGAAATAAATACTTAACAGTTGTTTGTTCTTGGAATTAATTTCAATGTAAATCAGCTGATTTTCATACTTTTTGCTTGTCCTTAATAATGTGTGTTAGATCTTCTACTATATTCATAGTACTTTGTATCATCCTGGAAAACTGTTTCTTAACGATCGCATCCATGTAAGTAGTTTAATGCCCGTAGCTGCTGATTGCCTTAAAAGCTTGAAAAGCATTTTCTTTCTAGATGGGAGAACTCAAAGAATGCTCACTGTCAGTACAAATGCATTCATTATATATCTTACGAACTTGTGTCCTGCACTGGTTTTAACTGAGCAATTTTGGTGAGCATACATCTGAGGTATTCTGTGTAGTAGTACTTAGTTATTCCTTCAGTCAGAATCATGTTCTTCCTTGATTGTCATTCCATGCAGGCTTCTGACAATTGTCCCAACAATATTTCTTTACACTCCATCTGTATTATACATGCTGTTTTGAAAATGCATACGTAAATTGATCAACAAAAAATGATTGGTATAAAGTAAAGTAGGTTGTACTGACTCAAATACATGATTTCCCCTCTACTCCACTCCACTACTCAGTATAATTGCAAGCAGAATGCATTTGTTCTGCTTCTTTCTTCATATGTGCTACTTAGAAAGTCAGTGTGACCTTTAATATAGGTGCTGATTTGGACTTTTGCTGTGTTCTCCTAGATAAAGAACATGAAGTGTAAGGAGTGTTGCTGTGTATGCTGATAAACAGCGTTCAGTAATATGGCTGTTCAATAAGATGCAGTAATAAGGTTGCATGATTACCTGTTATTTGTTTATTTCCTGGCATTTTCAGATGCTTGCTTTTGCCGACTTCAGTGGTTCTGTTCAGTTTTAAAATCTGTCTACAGAAATCCATCAAGTTCTCAGCCAGCGAGCCTGAAAGAGCTCTGACTCAGGTCAACGTGTACTCGTGTCTAGTAGGTCACCTAACAGATCCCCAGTAGGGAGTCTCAAAGAAAATATTCCTGTGAAAGGGAAGTCGTTACTCAAGCAGCAACTAAAGTTTCTGTCAAAATCTTTGATTTCCATGCCAGACCTTTTTGCCAGCTTGATCGTACGGACACAGGTGTTCACTGAAGAAAATGATTTTAAGGGGTTTCAAGTAGCAGGTTTTATCTATCCGTGTTTTCCATGTATTTTATTATATGCCATTGCTTGCAGCTACAGTAGTTAAGCTTTCAATTTTGCTGACACAAGTTTAGTGTATAACTTCGTTGCTAGTATTCCGCTGCTTTTATATTGTAATGTTACATGCTTTGTCCTCTAATGGCTTCATTATCTATGTTCATATTTTACAGCTAATCAGGAGTCCTGTTATATATCTGTTAGTGGCTGAGCTCGACGAAAAGAGAACCAAAGTTGTTTCTAACAAAGGGTATCAATACGGTGTATTTAATGTTGATAATACATTTTTTCTTACTTTGTGAGCTGGTTTTTGTAACTTCAAGGCAAGCTCTCGTCTGGATTCTCTTTTCCTTAATGTTTTAACTTGCAACCATTGCTCATGTTGAGACATAATACATGAAAAGGACCTCCAGTGCAGAGCCATTAAGAAGCAATACTTCTTACTTCTGCAGGCTTTCTTCTGCAAATTTATGATATAGGAGGCAGAAGATTTATTTGAAAGCAGACATCCAAGAATAAGTTGGAAACAAAGTACCATGGACAGACGTGGTTAGCAGGGTATCTGCCCAACATTATGTGAAAAGGACTCTGTAACCTAAGCTAGAAGAAAAGCAGAGCTGTAGAGAGGCATATAATGTTACCTCTAGGAGAAAGGGGAGATCTTGTTCCTGGCTTACATTTCTGTCCCTGCTACATGCATGCAAGAGCTCTGAAAAGATCCTGTTTTCCTAAGCAGCTGCCACTGAGCTACTGATTTTGCCTTATCATACATAAGGCGACCAAGAGGAAGCCACACAGGACCTGAAATTCAGATTTCCTAGTAGGAGAAGGATAATATAACTTCAGAGCTTGTCCATGAGTGCACTCGGTTTCTGTTCACTTTCTATATATCTGAGAAATGTCCATCTGTGTAGTCCACTTGTGCATTCCCCTGTCACCCTCATGTGTACACAAAAAGGTGTGCAGGCTAGATCCTAGGCTAGGATCAAAAACTATTCCAGCTAATTTACCATCTGAAGCCTAAGGCAGTGTCAGCAGCTAGTTCATTGTGTTGTTTTTTTTGGTTGTAAGTGGTTATGTTGTACACAGTATCCACTTAGGGTGCTTTTTTTTTTTAGTATATTAATAGATGTAGGTAGCAAAGGAGTATGGAAGAAAAGGTAGGCAGAGTTCTACTTCAGACTTGGACATTAAATCAACAACTTTAGATACTGTGACAGTAAACATGTCTATATAAATAGAGAATCATGTCCACATAATCAGCTTCTGTCAAGTTTTCAGATCTCTGCGTGAATTTTTCATGTGACTGTACTAATGGTACTGCTCTCAGGATATGTCGTCTGCCTGTAGGCAGTAATCAAGTCTGTGTATTTATGACTGTAGATGTATCAGTTTTGGTTCTCAGGTGTGTTCGTGCACACAATGGATGTGTTATCAAGCAGGAAAATAAAGAGTAATACATCTGTGCTCCTCCTGGCATCTCCCCAGTAATGTTAGTGCGCATGCCTTGGTCTTCACAGGAGTCGCTGCCCCACCTCAAGGGATACTAAGGATGGTATTGAAAGCTTGTGAGTGCTTTCTCTTACATATTTAGAAGCTGTCTGCTCAAATTAAGTTGAATAAACTAACCACAACTCATTGCTTAGAGAAGCTTATTCCTTCTGTTTGTGCTTTTTAGCAGCAAAAATCTGTAAAATCTACATATGCAGTAAGTTGTTTTAACAGCAGCCTGATGATCATGTGGTCAAAATGCTTATGCCAGCACTCTCGGTAAACATCACTAAAGAGATCTTGAAAGGCAAACTGTGATTCAGCAGCACAATCAGTATGTCAAAACTGTGAATTTGTTGGCAACTAGTGCGAACAGGATCTGCTGCTAATTTTTTGCTTCAGGGACACTGTAAGATTGAGTTTTCAGGGATTTTGTTTTGTAGAGTGGCAGGAAAAGCATGTTAATGACTTTTATTTTCTAAGTCTAGTTATTTGAAACAGACATCTGAACACAGGTTTCAGACGTGCAGATTCCTCCTAAATTGAAATGGTCTTTTAAGATGATTTTTTTATTATTTTTTCTTGATCATACAGGGCATTTGATACCCTTGCAAAAGCATTAAATCCAGGAGAGAGCGCAGCGTGCCAGAACTCTGACAGCGTTGAAGGCGGCGTCCAGCTGATCGGGGGAGAAACAAGCATGAATATCGTTGAAATAGAGGGGCCACTACTCAGTGATGCCCATGTAGCATTCAGGGTACTTAATACTCTTTATTGTTGGCTGTTTATAAACATTTTAATTTGGTGGTACAACATAATGATCTGATTACATTTTCTTTTGAATTTCTTTGAAGAGTGATTATTCAGATATCAGCATTCATTTCTGATGAGTGCAATGTTTTTGTTCACTGGTAGCTGTTTGCTTGGGAAAATTAACGGCTCTCAGTTGTTTATTTGCTCTGTTTATTTTGCTGTTTTTTACCTTAAAAAGAGTAGGTAATCAGAGCAAAGGGATTTACATGGAAAATTTTAACAGCTAAGGGAAAATATGGTTGCTTTTTTAGAGAGGCAAATATTTTCTGACTTCATTTCTCTTTTTATGAGCATATAAAAATTACTTCTTTTTTTTTTCATCATCATAGTGTTATTCATGGACAAATTAAAAATCTTGCTCGTTTTGTAGTTTGCATTAAATGTTGCCTCTCTCAACAACACAGTTTGGTCACTAAAATAAACATATCTCTAATGTAAATGTCAGTTTTGCTTTAAATTGTCTTAGCCAAACCATACACTATAATTAGGAATTTCGGATCGAATCCCAATTTCTTTACATAAACAGGTGAAAGTTGCATATTTATCTATATGCAAGCGTAAGCAATGTCATTCTAATTACAGTGGTTCTTCTAAAACTTCTATGCTTTACATAATGCCTCCAAAGTTGAGTTTTATTGGGGATTTTTCATCCCCCGGGTTCCCAGACATAAATCTTTATCTAAGCTAAGATTCAAAATGTTTATCATTTTTGTTGCTTTGTAGTCACTGTAGGATATACAGAGTCTGGCTAGCAAGCCAAAAAACAGTCATTCAGTTTTACTTCAGGATTATCTCATGTTTATTTTTAAAATAATGTTACTTTCTTCTCTTAAACCCTGAAAGTTATTTTTCATATTATGTTTTATATGGAGAAAGTAAAATAATTGACTTGCACTTATTTATTTTTTTGTTTTATTTTCTGGCAGCTCACTATGCCTTCTCCTATGCCTGAATATCTTAATGTTCACTATATCTGCGAGTCTGCCTCCAGGTTGCTGTTCTTGTCCATGCACTGGGCACGTTCCATTCCATGCTTCCAAGCTTTAGGGTAAGTGTTCAATTGCTCTATTTGCTCTATGTTGTGAATACACACTTTTAAATTTATTATTTGTACTGTAGTCTTCAAGGACATTAAAAAATATAAACTGAGTTTATTAAAACTGTTCCATAAATCTTCAGAATGAAGGTAGATTTGCTGAATCAAAACTATTCGCAGCTTCAGTTCAGTTCAAGTACTTGGTTGGGTTTCAAAGAAAAAAAGTAGTAGATTCATAATGATCAAATGCCTACTCTCTGCCTCTTCTTGAATAAATTTTCAGTAAATTGGACTTGCTATCATTTTTGAATAGCTCCCTCCAAAACTTAAGATGCTTATCAGGCAGTTGCCAAAAAGAAGCCCATTTCTGGAGCTCCAAATACTATCTTTATAAGTGAGGTAGTAGTTATTTCTGCCTTCAATAAACTATGTGAAGAACATGCTTAGCTAGGTTCAGCAAGCTTTAGGATTAATTTGTTGAGTTGCAGAGGATTTTCCAAAAACAAACGGTTGCAGTAGCCAGAAAATAATTTTTATTTTTCTCTTTAAAGTTTGTGTAACATCCTGTTTTTCCAGCAAAATCCAGTGTGTCGCTTAACATTCTCAAGCTAAGTGTAGTAGTACATTGCTGATCATCATGAGGAAACATTTCAAAATGACCCTGGGAAAAGCAATGTGTGTTACTACCAGAAATCAAGGTTGTGAAGACAAATCAAATAAACCAGCTGTGTTAAAATATGATACAAATCTATCAGCTCTGATACAAACGGAGTATAAAATCATATTTGTTCCTCATCTAGTGTGTTTTTCTTGTAATTCAGTATCAAAATAGTAGTAGCAAAGAGAATTCCTGTTTACAGTGAGGGATTGTCTTCTTTCTTGTCACAAGCGCTGATGATCTGTATTTACTCAGATGTTTAAGGCAAAGCCTGTGTTTTGAAGAAGGAAAAAGTAGCATTTTGTAAAACTAAACAATAGCAAGGAGGGGAAAGTGGGTAAATATGATATTTCAGTAGAAATCGTCCTGCAGGATTTCAAAATACTTAGCAAATTAACGTAGTGAACTGTGTCATTGTACATTTTAAAAAGTTTTTTTGCAACACAGAGACAATGCAAAGTAGTGTTACAACAACAAATGGGAATTGTTTTCTTAAAATAAAATCTACAAAATATCTGTCTGTATAAAAAGATTTAACAAGAAATGTGTCACTTGCCAATATATTTGTCTGTTTGAATAAGAAATGGAGGAGTAGGCTTTCTGAAAATTGTTAATACTCGCCTGTGCTAACATTTGCAGTCCCAGTCAAGATCACTGGGCAACAAATTTGATATTAATGAAGCTTTTTAAAGTTGAGCACGTTGTGTGATGTATAATTTTAACTTTTAGAAGGGTGACTCACATTTCAATTTTAAAATGAAGAGAAATTCTTGGTATTAGCAGTTGAGAGGAGCTGATGAGCCAAAGCAAAGCGATGATTGTTTTGTAAGATAATTGTATCCATGTGGTTCCCTCCCTAAGCACTGTTTTCCTTAGTCTCTGCAAGATAGTTGGCTTAGACATACTAATTTAGGTAATGATATCAAGATATTACTTAGTTCATTTTCCTGCACAAGGATTCCTACTGAAATGTTAATCAGGCTGGTTACAGCTGCTTAGTTTTTTGGGGCTCCATGAGTGTGATCAGCTAATTCTGGTATAAGTTTGATCATCCATAAAGCTTTAGTTTGGATTAGCTTTAATATGGATAGCTTTAATATGCTTTTCTTTGAAAATCCTGTGGTTCCTTTAACTTTCATGTGGTCATGTGGTCCTTTTAACTTTCCTTTATTTATATTTACTGGCTAAAACTGTGAAACATGGAACCTGAATTTGACTCCTCAGTGGTAGGATTTCCTTCTTATAAGGTACTGAGCACTTGTTAAGCTCTACAAGTTAGAAATGCTTGGCATCACTGAAAGTTAGAAGGGCTGCATATTAATAGGCCTAATTTTAAGCTTCAGCATAAAAAAAATAAATAATAAAAATGACTACAAATGAAACTTAATTTGAGGACTAATTCTTACAACAAACAAGTCCTCGTGACTTCTCTTTATACTTTTTTTTTTTTTAATTTTAACTTAGAAATTGCACCAAACTGTCAGATTTCAAGTTTTAAAAAAAATAAAATTAAAGACTTTTGAGTCTATTCTACAACCACAATACAGCAACAATGCAAACTTTTTTGTCCATGCATATAAATCTTACCTAAAAATGAGTGTGAATCCTAGGAAAACTAGCGTGATGGAAATGATGGAATATTCTTAGACAGTTGTCATTTACTGTAACTTCAGCTTGCTTTTCCGGTAGATCTTTTGGCTTTTTGATCTTTAAAACAAAAATGATTTCTTTACAAATGTCACTTTAAAAGGTGTTTTAATCCTAGTGTTTTAATTAATTTAGTGTTGTAATTTATTCTGGTACTGGCTGCAGTGATTGAATTAGATGGATGTTTTACGAAGTGTTCTTCAAATTAAAAAAACTGTAAAGCCAAGTGGCTGGTTTTATTAAGTGAAATTAATCTATTTTTTTTTAATAGACAGGATAACAGCATATCATTAGTAAAAGCCTGCTGGAACGAACTTTTTACACTTGGTCTTGCACAATGTTCCCAAGTTATGAATGTGGCGACTATGTTAAGTGCATTTGTTAATCACCTTCACAGCAGTTTACAGCAAGGTAAGGTGAATACTGTGCATGTTTGCAGACTTGGGGAATTACATCATGGTTTTAAAGTTTTGACAATTTTGACAATGTTAATGAAAATTTACTGTTCATAGAATTTAGCAATTGGTATTGACACAAAATAATACTAGAAAATACAGTTCACAAGATGGAAGTTTTTGGCAATTTTTCTGAAGTCAGCTGTCAGCTATGCTAATGCTTCCTTTCCCCAAAATTAAAAAAAAAAAAGGAAGGTATATATATATTTGCCCATCTTTCTAATGCAGGTTAGATTTTACTGTTCTGTTTTTTTAATCATGTGTGATATCTGTGTGAACTCTAATAGTGTTCTGCTGTTCTGTTGGTGTACATCAGCTCAAAATAGGAATATTTCAGGCAGCCTCAACTTTAAGAACACAAGTATACTGTGAATATGATTCCTCTCTATCAAGCGTGTAAAGAAGAACCCAACTGTCCTTGCTCTTCATGGCTGTGAAACAAAGCAGCCGAATGCCACCTTCGTGATATACTTCCTGTACATAACTTGGCTTGTATATTAGTTTTAGACTCCATACAAGTCTTCCAAGCAGATTTACACTAAGTATGCTTTCTTCCTTTTTATCCTATGTCCTGCATCTTTTGCATGTTTTACATTAAATGAAGTTGGCCTTCTCTTTCATTTACGTTACAGTGAAGGACATGTTCTTCTGAGTGATATTCAAACTGAAGTAGGGGAGTCTTTTAGCTAAAATAAAAATAAAAATCTTTATCTGTTCATAGTCTAGCGCATTTTTAAGTTAGATGCACATACAAAAATGTTAGCATTTTCAGGTTTAACTAGATTTAGGATTATTTGCTGTTATTCTCTTTAATGCTATGCAAAAAGAGATTGGTACACCATGGAAAAATAGCTCTAAATTACAAGTTTTTCTTCTCCTTTTATGATGAAGAGATTAAAGAGTTCATTCTTAGGAGTTTTCAGGTTTAAAAAATATCCACAACATCCTGATTTAAATAAACAATAGTTTGTAATAAAAACAAATTGATTAAACCACTAAACATAAAGGATCAGCTAAATATGAACAATTTGTGAATATCTTCAGGAGGGAAACAAATGGACTGGGGACTTACGTCAATCTACATATTTTATAAGCATGTTCACCAAAAACTTTAATGATGGTTTTATCTTTACTACAAATGTGTAGTCATATTAATTTGGGAATTCAGTTTGAATGTACAAATCAGAAATTTATATCCAATGTCTTCCAGTTACCGAAGGGGTACAGCTCTGTACCAACCACATTCCCCTAGATGCAGGAAAGGTGCATAGTGTATCTTCTTTTTCAGCAGTGGGATGGTCTTTGACTGACTAAAGTAACCCATCCATGAATAAATACTGCACCTGACTCTTAGAGGTACAATGTAGATCTGCAATAGCAATGTTGCCTTTAGTTATAAATAGTCTTTCCTTCATTGTTCCAGGCTTTAGTCCACCTCTGATTATTGGAAACTTTAGTGACAGAAACTGTTGGTGTAAAGATTATTCAGACCTAGTAGATAAGTTTATAGATGGTATAGATTCCCCACTGTTTGATCTAATACAAATGATTAATGTTTTTAAAAATACAGTGTGACTACATTTTTTCCACGTGTGTTGACGTTGGGGTTTTTATGTTTTATGTATGTGTCAACTCAGATAAGCTGCCAACAGACAGAGGAAAACTAGTAATGGAGCATATCTTCAAACTGCAAGAGTTCTGTAACAGCATGGTTAAGCTTTGCCTGGATGGATATGAATATGCATATTTGAAAGCAATCGTACTTTTCAGTCCTGGTATGTAATTATTCTTAATGTAAACAGTTACTCTTTTTCTACGACTGTAGAGACCCTAAGGTGTTAAAAGTCTGTTTAAAAATTCATAGAATTCATAGAATCATTTCAGTTGGAAAAGACCTCTAAGATCATCTGGTCCAACCTTTTAAAATAATTTTCTGTGTTTTCCACAAGGGTATATTTTAGGTAAGCTATGGCGGCGGGGTGGAACTAGATGATCTTTGAAGTCCCTTCCAACTCAGACCATTCTATGATTCTATGATTCTACAGGTTTTAAGAAACAAATAGTTCATAGTTTTTTATTTGCTTTTTCGTCTGATGCTATTATTTTTTTCCATAAATGCTATTTACGCATACAGTATTCCAATAAATATCAGTGTATTGGAACAATGCTGTTCCATGCAACACAGAGAACAGAGGTATATCATCAGGAATGATGTAAACATTGCAAGTACTGCATTTATTTGAACTCTTCGGAATGTCTGGTTGTATCATAAACAATGAAGGAAAAAACACCTATGTAGATGAAAAAAAATAAAAAAAAAAGGCAGCATCCTTCATTAAAACTGTTGGAAAACTTGAAGTTGCTACAGCTATCAAATAATCATTTCAGCATGCTTACAAGTAGATAACCTGTATGGATTTTAAAGCATCTTATATAGAACAGATATAACAATATAGGGTGTCTTTCAGATCATCCAGGTCTAGAAAATGTGGTACAGATTGAGAAATTTCAAGAAAAGGCTTACATGGAGTTCCAAGACTATGTAACAAAAGCATATCCAGATGATACTTACAGGTGTGTATACTTACATTCTTACTTGATTGATTCTCTTTTCAGAGCACCAATTATACTGATACATACAGTATTTCTTGTAATAAATATGTGCATTTTATTCTTACCTTCTTAAACGTAAGAAATTACCTTTAGAGCATTTAAAGTATTATGTATATATTCATACATATTATGGATATAATTTATGTACTTATTCATTATTAATTTCCCAAATGAAATACTGAAAATAAAATTAATGAATTATTATTTTTTTCATTTTGAATTGCACCTATGTAGAGTATTTCCTCATTTAGTCTAAGTCCAAACATTGCACAGTCTGTGTACTATAGACTTACATATTTGCATTTTTTGTACTACTGAAGGCATGACTAACTGTATACTCCACTGACTTAAATATCTAAGCCTTTCATGAAATAGATATAGCAAATTTTGACCAGTATTGTTCCTTGTTATTTTTTTCTGTTCTCTTACTGATACTTGAACAGCACCGAATTGTGTGACCAAGTAACACTTTTTACCAAACTTACTTTCCAGACTGTCTAGACTCCTTCTCCGATTGCCTGCGCTCCGGCTGATGAGTGCCACCATCACCGAGGAGCTGTTCTTTGCAGGACTAATTGGAAACGTTCAGATTGATAGCATCATCCCATACATCCTGCGCATGGAGACAGCGGACTATAACTCTCAAATAATTGGTCATGCCGTATAAAAGTTGCAATCAAGGATTCTGCACCATGGCAGTCATGGTGATGTAATGCATACCCTGTCTCCAAGAGATGGCAATAAGCCTTCACATGCACCTATCTAAAGAAGGCTAATATTCCTCCTTTCCAGTACACTTGGGAAAATGTGGTGGAGTGTCTTAAGGAATATAGGATCGCTTCCTATTTTTCATCTGATCTTCAAGGACTTGTAAATTAACTTGATATCTGAAGAAAGTCAAGAATTGTCCATCCTATTTTTGTAGATAGATGAACTTGGAATATTTGTTTATGAAGTCCAGGCTTGTGAAGAAATTGAAGAAGCTTTGACTGAACTAAGGTATCTCAACTTAGTTTGATGTTTTAGACAAATAAATTAACTTTCCTCTCTGAGCTGTGTTTTCAGTGTTTTGCTGCTAGTTCTTTCTCACTGAATAAACGGAAAATACATGATCAAACATCTTGAAAAGGCCAGTATTTCCATGGAAATTAGACCTTTATAACCAAACTTAGATTTTTGCTGTTGTTTTGAAGAAAAATCACTTTCTTGTTGAATGAAACACCATTACAAGTGAAGGGAAGGTAGAGGAATTTCACATTTTAAAAATACTCTGCTGACATTTTGATGCAATTGATCAAAAGTGAAGCTGCAAAGGGTCAGTACTGACTGCTATGTAGACGCAAAGGAATACTGTGCTGTAGTATTATGTATTGGTAGATATCAGTTGTTTTATACTATGAAAAACTACAAAGTGTTTACTGCAGGTATAAAAAGAGCAGCCTACTGCTTCTCTTGGTCTCACAAGTTAAAGCTTTTTTATGCTACCCCACCCTCTTTCATACTCAGCACGCAAGGATGGAGGCATTTGAGATGCCTCTTATATTTATCTCAGCCATCACTCTAGGAAACAAATTGTGTTTAGAGTTCTGTGCATGTGTTCATGTCGTTATTCCTGCATAGGATTTGGAAATTATTTTTTGTTAGCCTTTAGCTGTCTAGCTGTCTTTTTCCAACCAGTCTCATATGATTATTTTTTAAATTTGAATTAGACAAATTCAGATTTAACAGGCTCCCTCCCTCTAGAAGCCTGGCCTCTGCTGCTTTTCCTTTCCTCGTTAGAAATGGGCCTAGATACTTTATATATGTTGTGTGAACCATACTCCATGGCTCCATCTAAGGGTGGATTCAGATGCTTTTCTCTCTTGAGGCATGTGCCTCATGGCCAAGTAATGCTCTAACATATGGTTGCTCCCTGCTTCTTTTTGCTGCAGGAAGCTGTACATCCCTTGCACATTTAATAGCTGTTGCTTGAAATTAGAGAAGGATCCTGGTAAAAGTGATGGCCTACTGCTGACACTCGGGATTATCTAAATCTTGGATCAAGGCCCCGTTCTATCTACCCAGAACCTTTCTTTCTCTGGCAGCACTGGGTGAAGAAGAGCCTCACCCAATTGCTTAGCCAAAAGACCACCCTAAAGGGAGGCCTCTGCCCAGCCTGTACCAGCCGCTCCAAGGCCATGCTAGCATTGAAGGACTATTAGATGAAGCTTGGGTGAGTTCTGTGTTTTTTCTCAGCACCTGAGGATCTCAGACATCCAAAAAGAATCAGAGAACAGTCACTGACACTGTATCGCTGTCATGTTTTTAATTCCACTAACCGATTTGTTTGGCTCTTCCTCCGCCCAAACTCTGTAATCAGAGGCTGTTCTACAGGCTCAGCCATATACAATACCACAGATCATAACACTTGATGCTGAGGACTCCTGAGGGGGTGGAACCATCTCCCCTGCTCTAACTTGGCAGATAATGACTTCCTGGGGGACAGCCTTCAGTGCTGGAGCTGGCCATGGTGCCTGACCCTTCCCACGTTCCACCTTCTGAAAGGTGCAGGATGAGGCTCTCCATTCGTGTTCCCTGGAGTTCATGAAGAAGGAAGACGTCTTTTCTGTATCCCAGGAAACACGCCTCACTATCCATGAAAATGTGAAGGACAATTGCTGCCAATATGCTCTGCCTGTTCTCATCCCAGTGGTTACGGGCTCATCTTGCCATCTGTAGGACCAATGTGCAGACGGGACATATATCATTCTTCAGTTCAGCTTGTAGAAATTTGGACTCTGTTTTCCAGCCCCATGTTATCCCTAGCCCACTCCTGGTCCTAACAGGGACAGGAGATTTACCTCCATTAAACCTTTTAAGGAAGCTGACAGGAGCTTAACTCCTGAGTATGTTGGAGGTGTTTTCCTGGGCATTCCAGATCGTGGAAGAATTTTATGCCAGTTTTCTCCAGCTTTGTGTAACCCAGATAACAGCAAGCTGGAAATAAAAGCTTGTTTCCCTTCTAAATGCAGCAGACTGTGCAAATCTCTCTCACATCCTTGCAGATTTTTTTTACTCCAGAGCTTGAGCCTCAGGCATGATAAGCAGTTCCTTGTCTACAGCTGCCCAAAAGAGTCGGCTGATGTGGCTTCTTGCATGATACTGTCTAGCTGCAGAAACAACTGAGAAAATACCAGTGTTTATACAGGTTTAAATCTTTAGGGATTTAATTCCTCATCATGTATAATCTTTGACAGAGCAGCTTTTTGGAGAACATAGCCACAGAACCTTATTTTCTCTTGATTTCTGTTCTTGCTTCCTCTGTGGCCCAGTGTGCCCTAGTAGACAAGTCAGCGTACTTCACCAAAATGCAGACTGCCATCACCACCGACTGCTGGTTCCTTAGGCTGTCTTACCTCAAAAGCACAAGAACCTCAGTCATGTTTTACATCAGACTTTTGACATGTGCCCTTGCTGTTCTTTTTCGATGCCTGTCAGCTCTGCCTGGCAGCAGAAGATCCAGATCCCAGTGGCTGACTTCTTCCCCTCCCACAATATGGCTCAATCCCTCTTATTATAGCAATAAGAGATTTTTGCTATATTCCTGGCAAATTCCAGGGTTTCATCTGGGATTTTTTATAAGTAACTTAAATCAGGAATTCAACCCCTTTATGCTTTTTCTTCTTAAATCCTGTCTTACCAGATCTGAGTCTACCCTTCCTTCACACGTTGGGTAGCAAGGGATTATCGTCAGTCATCTTGCTTGCAAGAGTAAGTCAAGAGACTTTCAGTATCTTGAATCTAGTTACCCTGACCAGGTGAGATATCAAATAGGACAGCCATCTCCAAACTTGATAACAGACTGTATTACCTCAATTTGAGAACAGTACGGTCACGTTACCATCAGAAATCAGGATATCTCAAACTACAGTTGGTGCTTTGCTCAATAATGCTTGTATTGCATCGTTGTCAAAAGGACAGCTAGTTCAAGAAATCTTCAACCAAATTGGCAAGAAGTGTCTGCGAGCCACCTTGTTCTCAGAATGTGGGGACAGTTATTATGGGTTGTGTGGCCCCATATATATGCACATAAAAAGAAAGTTTCTTTTCCAAAAGAGATCCCAGTTGCTTTTGTTGTCCACGTGCACAATAACCATACACCCTCTTCCTTGCTATGTGAGGCTGACAAAATACGTAAGCTCTGTACTTACTGCCAAGTGAAACTGAAGGGGGAGATTTTGAGTGCACACCTGCAGTTTGTGAGGGCCCCAAAAAACATTTTATGATCGTGGGTACCTGATCCGATGTTTGGACCTCTCTAGAGGTAATGTGCACATACATAATGCGTTGCAAAGAGCTCTGGCTACTGGTAAGTAACTTATTTTCCCCAAAGTTTCTTAAATTTTTTCATTGTAAGTTCCGTATTGGTTTAAACATAGGGTGCAGGCTGGTCTATGCTGCCTAGCAAGTAATCTCTCAGTCCTTTCTTTGTGATGATCAAGAAGCCGGATAGTGCTGGTTATTGCTTCATCATTATTCACTTACCAAGATTTTTTCTTTAATCCTTTTGGATTCTTAAACTCTAAGTTTATGCTCTTGATAAGGAATGAAACATAACTGGGATTTCTCAGAAAAAGGAGCTATAAAACAGGTAAATTAATACAAGGATGAAGATGCATTTATTTCTGGCTCTTACCCATTGCAGTTATCTTTGAGAATAATGCGGCATCTTACGGAAAGTCTGAATAATGAAGTTCTCGTTTGGTTTGGTTTGCCTGAAGATAACTGCTGCTCAGTCAAATGGAGCATACAAAGTTACCTTCAGCTCAGGCTGTGAACGTTTCAAGCAGCTATTTTTTATGATGACAGGATCTCACATTACCACCTGTGTGATTTATTATTTTTAGTCCTGCGAATAAATGTTCTTTGCTACTGAACAAAAGGCTGGCAAATTTTACTGTTTTTCATGCTGTTAGTAGGACTGTTGTTCAGCTAACAAAAACGTAGACAATGAATCTCACTTCACCATGGATGTTAAAATATCTCACCATTTTTGTGATCTCCTCCTTTCTCCCTTATTTTTTTTAACTTTTTCATCTCCAGCGTTCTGACAATTTTCATACCTATTCAGGATTCAACCAAACTGTGGCGTTTACTAGCCATAAAAATGATAAATTTCTGTGCCAATGAAATAACAAGTTTAGTTTCAATAGCTTTAAAATTTTCGATGCTAAGAGCAAGAAAATTCATTTTAGTATAAATCACATGAACTGAAAAACTATTTTATACATTTTAGAATCCTGTCACTTCAGATGGGAGCAATGTTACACGTAATGAAGTGACTAGTTCGAAACATTTTCCTTGAAAATGTGTGTTGTACATGTACACATGGGTTTGGGTTATTTATTTCATACTCGTGGCATTCCTGGTACAAGTAATTGTTATATTTTAACTTTTTTTTTTTTTTTTTTCCTCCAAAAGTGCTCTAATTGCAATACCTTCCGCAGTTACAAACTTAACCTGTCCATACATTTCGTCTGTTCTGTGATCATCAGGGTCTGTTATTTTGTTATTTTGAAACATCAGTTTCATTGTAAGCATTGGAATGTAATTGTCTGCTGTGGTGTAACAAAATCACTGTAAATGTCTTGAAACCTGACTAAATTTTGAAAATTCTATTTTGGGTGTATTTTTTAAAATAAATTGTAACTTTCTATTACAGAAAACAATTGTAATAACCTATCACTTTGTTAGTGTTTTATACGGATTGTCCTATAGACCTAAAGCAGTATACATGATTACAAAGAGTTTGTGGCTATTTCACTTCTGTTTTACAATGTAGCATTGTCAATTATATTCAGAGATATCTTGAAGATATCTTGAGATATCTTGCCGTTTTCTAGCCCCTGTTGCTATTAGCTGTTTCTGTGCTTACTATTTTCTGCCCAATGCATCTGAGTATTTGAAAATGTAATAATTTATTATAAAAGGTAATTCACCGTCATTTTTTGTCTTTAAAACACTACATACAAATGTGCTATAATGAATTCTGATCACAGGTCTTTGTGTGATATAACGCAATAACCTATATTTGGAAATGTTTACTCAATTCATTATGGATCAGTTTTAGGTTGGAAGTTAAAATATGGTTGAATACATTTTTTTTTTTCTTTGTACATAAATACAGACTTCAGGTGTTTAGGTTTAATTACCTCAGTTTTAAATATTACTGGATAAATAGTGAATTTATTCTTGTTCAAATTTGTGAAAATATCACACATTTTGGTTCATTCCAGAATTGATTTCTCAGTGATAATTGAAAAAAATGTGATTTTTTTTCAGTCTTCTTTTATACATAATTGTGGTATTTGCATAAATGTGCAGATAACCTAGAAGTGCAGTCCAAATGAGAAAGGGCTACCGTTCTTTCCATGTTTCAATTCTGAAATGTCTTTATCATGCAGTAAATGGAGTATCATGGAGAAGATGAATTACCCACTGATACCGGTCAAAGATAAAGCTTGGATGATGCAGGGAACAGATGACTTACGAGAAGTAAACATTTAGACTGCCTTTCCCATTAGCATTTACTCCAGGATCTCTCTTGCTTCTGTTCACAAACTTCCCTTTCTCAGCACTCCTATAGCGCCCTGTTCTCCAGTCAAGCTGCTAATCAAGCATTCCCTCCTTCCCATACCAGTAACTTCCCAAGTCTTTTGATCACCTCTGAAGGAAAAAGGAAGAGCTCTCTAGGGACAAGTGCTCTTTGGGCAAATAGCACAAAGTCTGGGGACTCTGCAGCTTGGTTACTCTGGGGTATCTCCTTTTCTTCTCTCTGCTCAGCAGACATCCCTAACAGTCCTGCCTTTCCACTTACTTCTGTATGAAATAACCCCAAAGTACTTCATCACTTCATCACATCAGTACTTGTACTTCATCATATGAATGCTTCTCTCCTGAGCTCCTCTGTTTTTCCTCGTATACGTACAAAGTTGTGTTAACACGTGGAATATCCCCGTTCAGCCACCTCAGTCTTCCTTTTACCCTCTGAGCTCTCAAGTGTGAAGCGCTACCCTCACTCTGATAAGTAACTGCTAACATGTAATACCATCTTCTACTGCATTAATATTTTATGGGAAATCAGGGTTGTGTCTTTTGGCTTGAGTGTAGGAACTGAATGTGTCCTCCAAGTCACTGCAGTGCAGTTGAAGGCAGGTCACATGGACCACTAGAGTACCACCGTGTTCAGTATCATTACCTCTGGACACATAAGGTTTTTGTGGCTGTTGATGCATTTTCTTATTCGTTTATTTATTTATAGTAATTGGATCTTGTAGCACTGCTTGCTCAAAAACATTTTCAAGTGAATTAGGCTGGGGTTAGGGAAAGGTGGATGAGGTGCTAATAAGGAGAGAATTGTATTTTGTGGCTTGGTTGGAGTGATGGTGGAAGAAATTATAGCACAGCAGCAATGTTCTGGGAACCCTTATCTGAACTTCTGTGGTGGAGTGCCTGTGATAACAGAGAAACTAGATGGACCTGCTCCCCTGTGGGTTCTTCTGAATTAACACAGTGCACTTCACACAGCAGAACTGTTCACTGGGCATCCAGAGGACCAAACTACCACGTGCTGAGCCTCCGGGTAATACTGGGTTACTAAACACGCAAGATGGTTGGCAGGAGACTGACCAGCAGGCACTGTGGTTTTGGTCCTGCCCGTTTCTGGCACTCTGCAGGCTTGTAGTCTGTTCCCTGAGACGTGTAAGGAGCTGTTCATGGGTTGTCTTGAGCTCCTTTACAACAAGGAGCTTCAATCCTTCTTCATCTTAGACTTACGGGCAGATTGTGGGGCAGATTTTCAAAATATATGTAGTCTGGTTTTATTTGTTTGTCCTATTTGTTTGTCTTTCATGTGTTGGATTTTCTTCATATTTTAATTACAAGAGGAATTCTAATTAATTATGCAGATGTATGTTCTGTAGTTGTGAAGTCATTGCAGCACAGATCTATGTGACTTTCCATACAAAGAACAGAGGGAATAGCAGAGGAGTAGACAATACAAACAGTTCTAAGGTAAATTTGATTTACTCTGTAGGTTGGTTGATTTTTGCACTTTCTGAGAAATATTTGAATTTAGGTTTTTCAAGATCAATTGTATCACTGAATAAAGCTCTTTAAATAAAGACTATAATATGTAGGATTCGGTGAGACTCTCCTGTGCTATCATTGAGTCATTTGGGAAATGGATTTATCTTCAAAAAACTTGTTCTTATTTTACTGTTATTCTGTATTAGAAAAGAAGCAACTAACTAATGTGTTCAGACTTCAGTGTTTTTGTTTGTTTGTTTGTTTGTTTTGTTTGTTTGTTTTTATGCCTGAATTACATTCTGTAACTAAGTCTGTGCAACTTACTTGGACCAAAAGAAAAAAAAAAAAACAACAAGACAGCATTAAAAGTGTTTAGCAAGAACTTTTAAGACACCAAGTTCCAATATACTAAAATTTTGGGGCACAAAACCAATATCTAATGAAGTTGTAGTTTAAAATCTTAAAACTGGGAATTAAAATTACTTATGGGACTATGAGTTTTACAGTCAAGTGAATGCTGTCTCCCAAAGATACCCCAGTAAATTCTTAGGAAGATGCTATACTTGTCTTTGTACTCCACATTATTCAACTGTGACATCTGCATTGCGATTAGGGAGAATTTTGAGCAGAGTAGAAAGACAAATTTTTTGTTTGGTGACCAGACATTAGCAAAAACAGTGTAAGCAGATGTGATAGGACTCAAGCAGTTATGAGCTAATGACAATGAAATTCTCAGTGGAGATCTCACTTGACCCAATCAGAGTTTGTTCATTTTAACCTTTTGAAAACAAACAAACAAACAACCCGGGTTATATCACTGCCAGCAGAAAATATGTTCGTGGAATTATACTCTTAGTCAATGAAGGTGATCCCAGTTATACGAATAGGCTTAGAAATTGGTTCAGGAGTTGAACCTATTTAATGCTTCAAAAATTGGCTGACCTCATTTAAACTATTTTTGTTTCATAGTTTTCTTCAGTAGTTTATACCAAAATAAAAGTTTACATACATAAAGTTGCAACAAAACAAGTTAAATTTTATGATGAATGTGCCTCCCCTGTTTTTCTGCCTGCTACATGAAAAGTAATCAGAGCATATTTCAATAATATAATAAATTTTATAAGAGTTTTGATTGTGAAAATGCAAATAACTTGTCGCAGGTGTACTGGAGCCTGAGACAGTCCATGGAACAAAAGCTGTGGTGACATGACAGAGCACTGAATCAATCACTTGTGTTGAAATTAAACAATTAATAAATAACTACCATTTTCACAAAGAGTTACAACTGCACTATAGTTTTTCTCAGAATGAAGCAACTGAAAGGCACAGACCGGCCCGTAGAGCTACAATAGGCTTCTACAGGAGCTGTACGTAGCAAAGCTGTACGTGGGACACCAGGGCTTTGCCCAAGCAGGTGGTCAGGATGGCCGGAGCCACGTGCAGAGGCCAGGCTGTGCGGGAGCTGGGCACACGCAGCCTGGTTAAAGGAGGGCAGGGGCGTGAGCTCCAGGGCTGATGGTCAACGTGGTGCTGCTTTGGGCAGCCTGGCCTGGTGGCAGGTGTCCCTGCCCATGGCAGGGGGCTGGCACCAGGTGTTACTTAGCCTCCCTTCCACCAACCCGCTCCGTGGTGCTGTGACACCCGGCCCGCGCCCTGCCCGTGGCCTCGCAGCGCCGCCCCGAGCAGCGGCGGGAGCCGCCCACAAGATGTCGGGCGACGGCGCCGCCCCAAGATGGCGGAGTACGTGCAGGTGGCCAAGCGGGCCCTGAAGCACCTCAGCGGCCACGGCGGCGTCCGCGGCGCCATTTGGCAGCTGCTGAGGTAACGGCGAGCCCGCGGCGCCCGGCGGGGACGGCTCCCGGCTCCCCGCTCCCGGCCCCGCCGCCTCGGCGGGGTCACCTTGACGAGAGGGACGGGCCCCGGGGTGCCGGGCCCGCGGGGCGGGGGGGACGGGGTCGTGGGGACAGGGTCGGCTTTGTAGCGGGGGCACGGAGTGGAGGGAGTGTTACGGGTCTAACCTCACTGCTGCTGCTTCCCTGTCAGCAGTGGGGACGTAGGAGTGTGGGGCCGGGGGGACTGCCGAAGGTAGAGTTCCCTGCTACGCCTCAAGGACTCATGCTAGGATAAGCCAGACTTTATGAGCCTCCCCCCAGTCATCATAGTAACTCCTTTTCTGTTATTTCTTGTAGCTTAAACTGGTTGTTCTGAGCTGTTATAGCACTTTCTACAATTTCTGATTAGGCCTCATCAGTGTTTTGGTAGAGTGGGCTTTGTACATAATTGCTTTGCTCACTGAAGGTGCCTTACCTGATAAATCCTAGCATCGGCTTGTGGGTTTTATTTTCATCCACATGTCACTCAGTTGGCAGCTCGTTACTGCTCTGTGACATCCAGATGTTCATCTTGTCATTACAATCACAGTGCTTCCAATCTCATTAGTCTCCAGGTGCAGTGACCTTGTATGACCGTCATACCACTGAATTTCCTTCTGGTGGCAAAATGAAAGAAAAATATTTAGAAGTTGGAGTATTAGGTTTCAACTGGGTGCCTCTCTTAAACTCATCTTAATGCCTTGTCAGGCAGCTTTTGTGAATCAGAGGTGTCAGCACAGCTTGCGATCTATCTGCTAAGCAGAAAGAAGGGGTAGGCAATGCGGGAGGCAGCACTGCACCTTCTTTTGGAAGAACGAAGTTAGAAGAGAGGCATGCTGGGTGCAGAATCATACCTGTTCCTCGCATCTGCACCAGCTACAAACGCTCTCACTGCCTCTCCATCAAGTCACTGAATGCACAGTCCCAGCTCATTGAATGCTCAATCCCATCTTCTTTCAAGTCATTGAATCCTCAATCCCAGCTCAAGGAATAGAGTTGACGCTTACTGGAGGAGTAGTCAAGGTGCATCTTTCTTGCAACAATTACTGTGTTTAAGAAGTAGCAGTTGGGAACTGGGAAAATGATTTACCCAAGTCAGAAGAATCTTTATCTGCAAGGGTTTGATGCTGAATTTCCCTACTGTTCTTGATAGGCTTCCCATTGAGGAAACTAATTGTATGCAGTAGAAGTTGAATTATTAAGGGTTTGTGTGCCTAGAAACATTCTCCTTGCTCAGGGCTCAGTGAAATTGTCTGGGAAAGCCATTTTCTGCTCTGGATAGCCATAAATACTGCCTAGTGTTTGGTAACAGTATTGAGGGCATGAAGCTGGGACAAGGGCATAACAACTCTTGCAAGTAGGGGAAGGGAAGAAGGAAGGGAGAGCAGCAGTGAAATGTCATTTTTTTTTTTTTTTTTTTTCTGAAGGTAAAAACTTGGGCTCGAATAATGTAGAGGTAACTGGGTGTTTCCTTGGCAGAGGAGAGCAGTGTCAGAGGATACTTCTGTCTAGGACCACAGAAGTTATTTTAAAATGAGTCCTGGGTGGACTGATGATTGGCTCTTCTTCCAGAGTACATGGAAGCAATGAACAACTTTCTCAGGGGGATGTAGTGGCTTATACAATAGTTAAACTCCCAGCTAAGGAAACATCCATATGAGCGTATGTTCTGTCACCTGGAACTGAACTGAGAGTGCCTGTAACACTACAGGCAGCTAAAACCTTTGAGAGTCAATTTTACCTTACATAATTCCACCTGGGATATATGTTAGTGAAAAGGAAAAAAACATGTGGATTGGGGCGAGGGGAGGAGAACTTTAAGGACTGTATCAAGAGAATGCAAATCACAGGTTCAGTTTAATTTTCGATATGCATGGTGATACTAAAAGATGTTCTACGTAAAGAGTTGAAGCCAGAATATACCTTATCTAGGTCACTGAAAGTCTCAGAGTGGCAGGATAAAATCCTTGCATTTTTTCACAGTTATCTGATAGAAAGTAACTGTTGTAATTTTGGGTTTTAGCATGTATTCTTTTAGGCAAACAGCAACACTGGAGGTCCATGCCCACACAAAGGTCTTCTTCTGCTACCTGATGCTGACCACTCTCCAGGGCAGTTTAAACTGAGTTTGTAAAAAGTAACTCGAGGAAGATGATAACATCTTCCTCTAAGTGGATTTGCATGTGTCTGTGGTACTCCCTTCACAAAATATTTTAAGAGCTTGTGGGTGTTAAAACAACTCTACCATACAGCACAATTTATCTTCCGCTATAACGAGCTTCTAAATAGCCCCCTGAGCCTTGGTATGACTTTTATTATCCTGTCAGTGGGACACACAGTTAAGGCATGCCGGTATTAGTTGCAGGAATTGGTGGTTGTTCTGCAGTCCTTAAGCCTGAATAGGCTGGTGGGTTTTCTTGCTTTACATACGTGTGCTTGAATTTTAATTACAGATTTTTACCAACCTCTTGGTTTAAAAACAAAACAAACAAAAAAAAACCCCACACTTATATTCCGATTTAATTCTAGGACAAAGTCAATTAATGCTGTTGTTTTGGGAATTCACAGGGTCAACGATTTGAAGACCGGTACGCTGGTAGGAGTTGACAAATACGGAAACAAATACTACGAAGACAACAGAAACTTCTTCGGTACGTGTGGTAATGTGAACACCTCCTGACTGGCCATCCAACTTTGTATGGGTTGCAGGTGAATTAGAATTTATTGCCTGCCCAGTTTCCATGCATTTACTTGTGTAAGTCTTAAAGAGGGGGCTTGTAGAAATGCCTTGACATCCTCTGCTTCTCTGCTGCTTCCCTCAGTTCCTTTGCAGACGTATTCAATCTGATTTGATAACCGTGGGATACGTAGCTTTGTATGAAAATAACTCATTTTCTTAAGCTAATACAGCCTTTGTTTGTTTAATTAAGGTCGACACAGATGGGTCGTATATACTAACGAAATGAATGGCAAAAATACGTTTTGGGAAGTTGATGGCAGCATGGTGCCCCCTGAATGGTAAGCCATTTAACTTTAATGTAGGCAAATTGTGTAATTGCCTGTATGTTCTCTTGTATTACACAGCAGAAGATAAGAAAATACCATTTTTTGGTAATATTTTCATGGATGCCGTTGTCGTTGTGTATGACAAGGCTGCAGACTGGTTAATTTTTATTGAGAAGGGATTTTCTTGGAGGTTTAAGGCGTGGAAGGAAGGCACCATTCAGCAGAGTGCTCCCATAGATGAAGAGTTTTTTCCTTGATCGAAACAAATATCGGTGAAGATATTCTGCGATTAAACCATTTATTGGTTAATGAGTGATAGGAGAAAGCTGATCTAAAACCTATGGTGCTGTTAGCTCCTGTGTGCAGGAGCGCTCTGTGCAGGTGCAAGGTGCCTGTTCTTGTAGCTCCTACATCAACACAATTTCTAATAACATTCTTGGAGAGGGGACGTTCAGTATCCAGAGGTGACTGCTGCAACAGGCACTGGGTGCTGCCATGGACAGGTTATGCTTTCGGCGCTGGCAAGCACCACGGCCTGGACGTTTCATTTCTTTTGTACTCCAGCAAAAGCAACAGGGACGTGCAGCTTTGAGACACTGCAACTGAACTGCAAAAAGTTCCAGATATGCACAAACTTCTGGAAGGGTTGGATGTAAATGATGTGGGCAGGAGAAACGAAATGATGTGGGTCCCATTAGATCATCTGAGAAGTGCACGGGTAGGTTGGCTAGGTAGTCAGTTTAGTTTCGTATCATGTCTTTAAATTGTGTTTAATGCAGTTAACACTTTCTCTTTCATTTCTGGTGAGAGTTTGATTGCTTTTTTTTTTTTTTAAATGACATTTAAAATCTGAAATCACAACTAGTGCATTCATGCCAGCCCATGCTGGTCCATATTGACTGCATAATAACTGCTTTTAGGAACTACTTTTTATCCTGCCCACTATAAGGCTATGCCTGTCCTCAAGTTTATCCTAATCTTGATGTGCTGTTAGCTTTTGTTCTACCTTGTGTTTGTGTTGCTACTTGTGTCCTCACAAACCACAACGAAGTGTTTCTGCCTGGGCATCAGTCACGTTTCCAGGGTAAGCAGTCCTGCTTTCTGAGATATTTTTGTCAGGTTCTGCAGTATTTTTTATAAATTGCTGATAAATTCATGTATCCCATGGCAACCTTGGATATTTATTCTAATGTAGGAATCCCACTTTGTGGTGTGTGTAAATCATTGACCTTTAATTCTACACTTTTTCGTTAAGTTTTTCAAAATTGAAGTATTTTGACTCGTAATAAACATCTTTTAAGTTGTATTTTTTTTCCATCTGATACTATCAAAGACTTTTAACATGGCACAGATGTCTCATTTGAGACTTAATTCATTGTAGGAATTGCTGTGCACAGAGCTCTGGTGTTGTACAACCGCACAGGAAACTGACCTTTTTTTTTTTTTTGAACCCCCAGATTTGTTGGAGATTGGGCTGTGTGAAATTATTCCTGTTAATAGTTTCACTTGGTCCTTAGTATAATAATATCTGTTCTGCCACTTTTAAAAACGTTTGTTTCTTCAAGTGTTAGCACTTCCCTTCAACAGATGGAAAATTGAACATTTGTCACCCTTGGGTCAACGAGGAATTATATCGAGTACGATCCTGACAGTTGGGCTGTGACCCGAACGCTGCTTTTAAACGCTGATTTTTGACTCTGGGTTTTCGTTAATCCATCGCCGTGGAGCATTGCATGGGTTTGCTGTCGTACCCTGGGCAGGTGGAAGCAGGTTTTATTGCATTGTTTATGCCAGTGTTACTTTCAGCAAATATTTTGCAGTTGTTGTTACAAAAGATGGTACTTCTAAGAAAATCCAGGTTTAAGACCGAGGCTAACCTGGAGATTTCCAATTTTCCCTTTTTTTAGTGGTAATGCTAGCTAGTTTATAATGATTTTGCAGCATTCTTATAAAAATCCTGCTGGATGCCTATGTATAGCCACGCTGTTTTGTTGGGAGGAATAGAGAGCACAGCAGACATGCAGGAAAAAAGACTTTCTTCTTTTATTCAATGTAAATCATACTACAGGTAGGTTTTCTCCATGTTTCTGGCTGTTGAAGACACGATGCCATTCTAAAGGGTGATTTTGTGGTCAGCGATGTGCCTTCGGGGTTGTGGAATATCAACAGCTGTTGGGCTACAGCCAGGTGAAGCTCCCATTTCATGCATGATGAATTGGGAAGGGAAGAAAAAGAAAACATGTTGGTATGTTGGAAAACTGAGAACAGCTGTACTGGAAAAAATAAAATAGGAGTTAATTAAGCCAGCATTTACGTTCCGTCAGGTATTGGAGAAAAGGAAAAAGCAGCAAGAAGAAACATCTCGTATGTAATGTAGTGCAGCACCATTTTTGTGAACTGCTGAATGTTTTCAGTATTCTGAAATAATTGGTGTAAGATTTTTGACAATGGATGCATTGAAATCAGTGTGAAGGAAATCAAGGGTTGTGTTGACGTGATTTCTGTACAGGGAATTGGGGCTGCAGCTGTTCTGAAGTTGCCTTGTGGTTTATTTTGATTTATCATATTTAGCCTCTTCTTTTACTCTGGGTTTCCTTATCAAAATCAAGATGACGGTATCTACTTTGTTGGAGACAAGTTAGGTTTTTTTTTTTTTAAATCCTTTCAATACTCGTGGAATGATCGGTATTAAACTTCTTGTAGTGCTGTGCAGCACACTGGGCATTTTTTTTTTTCCTGGATCAAGCTGTCTTCTATGCAGTTAGCTTTGAAAGCCAAAACATTTGTCTCATTTCCTAATGTATAGAGTGTGTGTATTTTGGTGGAATTCCATTTTTTAACATGCTCATCATGTGAACACGCAGTGATAAAGTTTGTATCTGCTCGTACTAGTGCACAGAGGCGCTGTATTTAGTGCTTTCATAGATGTTGCCATTAAGAGTTGCTCTAATTGTTGTCCTGTGTGTTGAGCCCATTTCCATTTTTTTGCTACTATAGAAGGGCCCATATTGCTTTTGGTTCTTCATCTATTAACCAAAAAGTATTAAGGTTTAGCAAATCATCTCCAGGAGCCTCACGTGATGCTATTTTGTACAACTGGCATGTGCTCGCATCACTTGCTGTCCTAATGTGGCATATGGATTCACTCATTACAAGCAAAGCTTTCTTCTGTTGGCTCAAAAAAAAAAAAAGGGCAAGAAGGTGGTAAGGATAAATGACTTTCAGATTTCAGTATTTTGAACTTTTGCCTCTGTGGAAAAGCTTTTGAGAGGATTCAGGGAAGAAAATCTTAACGTTAAGATTGAGAAGAGCCTTTTCTAATGTGACCCTTTAGGAATCTCTGAACAGCCTGTAAATACTAGGCAGGGTAACAAAACAATTTTCACAGGCAAAACAGTTTTCGTAGTGTAAAAAGAAAAAAAAAAAAAAAAGAATAAAAAAAAAGGAAAAAAAAAGTCTATCTTGAATGTGTACTTTGTGAGAATAATCCTGCTTGCTCTTTTCTAAGGCTAGGGTTACCATTCTCTGCTGATTCCATCCAGCCCCAGCTGAAGCTGGTTTGGATCAGAGGCAAGCTGAGGCCTGGGTGCAACGTGCTGGGAAGAGCTGTCAGTAAGGAGGCGTGCTTAAGGCAGCGCTAGCTCTTCTCTTTCTCCCTTAATCAGGGGCTGCACAGAGAGGTGAAGTAGCAAGGTGCGTTGTCTCACTCTGATCGAAAGTGTTTTTTTCAAAGGTGTGAAATCGTATGGTTGGGTGCAGGGACAGAGGGCAAGATCCTGCTCTTTTTTTACGGCATGCAAGAGAGCAGCTGGCAGTGCTGCAGGATGATTGAGTGTTGTGGGGATGGCAGGTTGAGGAAATCCCCGTTATCATAGAAAAAATGACTGCCCTCGTGCAAAATGACTCCTCCTTTCTGCTTAGTACCTGGAAGACTTCATGTAGGATGTGGCGCTCAGCTCTGGGTACCATGCTCTTTTTGGGAGGAGGCAGTGTGGGGGTTTGTTTGTTTGAAAATACACATAATTTTTAAAAAAGATTTTAATAATGTAAGCTGCAAACAACCAAACCGTGGACCAGTGGCAGAAGCTTAGGGAAGAGCAGCGAGTAGAGTCAGACCTCCAAGGGCAGTTGGAAAGAATTGTTTGCTTAAGGAGAGAAATGACCGTGGATGTAACGTTTAGGCATTTAATCTTTGGCAGAGGGGACAGGCACGGGCTGTCTTCCAAAGACAGATGGGTAGGGTAGGCAGTAGTAGGTTTAAATTGCCGAAGAAGAGGTACAGATTGGACGCTGCTGTCCTTACCACTAAAAACTTCTGCTTATCTTCCCTGGAGTAACTTGGTTTGGGAAGATTAAGCCGGCATCACATCAATTTTGTAACAACTTCAGGAGGTGTCTGCTCAGAGCAATGTGGATGCAGCTGATGCTTCCTTGGATCTAGTGTGTGCACAGTGTTTAAATCCCTTCCAGGCTTGTACTTCTTGATTCCTTAATTCTCACAAATAAGACATTTTCCATTATTTCCACCAAAACAAGGTGAGGGGAGAGGACTAAGCATCTCACAGTCCTTAAACTGTTTGGGATCAAAGAAGAGAGTACCATTCTTCTCCTCCCCAAATTCCCTCTATCAGTCCTGATTTTCAGGTTGTGTTCATGTCTCATGCAGAAGTTCCCTGCATGTCTGCCTATTCCTGTCGTGGGTAGCTATTGACTATTCAGCGATCAGCTCATCCTGTAGCTCTGGCTGGAATTTGGAGGAGCACAAGTTTGTATTTGGGCAATTCTGGAAGGCTCAAACTGAGCCCACTGAGGGACAACTTAGAACCCAGTTTTCCAGTTTCAACAGGGTTATGTTGTCAAATGAGGATTCTTTTTAAGAGTACATAAGGTCCATGCAAGCTGAGGCCTGGTGTCCTGTTGGATGCTGGAGGTTTGATTCCTTTGTATCATATTCGAAGCATTTCATGACTGGCTGCGTGTTTTTTTTTTTAACCATTTTCTTGGTTAATGCAATAGGAATTATGTTGGATTTATTTTTTCAATATAAGTTATGTGATGTGGGGAAAGCAGCATCTTAAATGCAGAATAGTTTTCTCCTTTCTCGGGAGTGCTTTGCTTTGGCAGCATCGTTCGTTCTATGTGCCGTGTTTGTCCAGCACTTTGGTGTTTGTTTCCTCATAGTGTAAATCTTCATAGTGCTAACTTCATACAATGAAGTTTCAAATTTAGCTTCATTTTAATAATCTACATCCTCTTAGTTAGCTGGTCTGACAGCTGAAGGAGGGAGGAATGTAGCATCTCAGTGCTAGAACACCACAACATGTAAAAGAACGTGCTACTCTTGTAAAACTGCTGTTGTTCAGGAGTGCCTGTAAGGAAAACAAAAAAAGATTGGTCAGGAAAGGAAGGAGGGGAGAGGGAATATAAGATTTTCATCCCTTCAGTAGATTTACATGAAACTTGTGGATTTTATAACTAGATTAAATGCTGGTCTAGTGTTTTTTGGGTAAATGGGTTAGTCACATTATTGTATAATGGTATCTTAAAGTAGCTTGCCTGAGAAATCAGGTATCTCCCATATGTATACAAATAAAAAATATTTCTTGTCCTTTTTTCCTCCCCTTCAGTACATGGAGCTGGAAGAATAAGCAAGGACCCTCTTTAAAATAATTTAAAAGAGCCTCTTATGATGCTAGTCAAAGTGAAAGCCCTAGCTTCTTGCTCACTTAAAGGACTTGGGAAACCACCAAAATAGTTCTGCTGTTTGACCATAACGCACGTCTTCGCTTCCCTTTTGTCTTAATGCCACACGGTTAACTTGCTGGGAAGAAGGAGATGCTGTCAGGTTGGCAAGCTTCCTGAACTTACGTAGACAGTGCCTGAACTTTGCAGATGCACATATGGCAGTAGCTACGCAGTTTGTATAGCATCGGTTCTTGTTTGACAGCTTGTACATCATATAATTGGCTCCGGTCCCTTGTAGCCTCAGTTTGAAATCTCCTTGCTTTAAATATTTGCCTGAGACTTGGGGGAAGAGCATTTGAAGGTAAGTTGATGGGCGTCTCATCTGCTTACCCAAGCAAAAGACCAGAGGCTTTACTAGCCTCAGACTGCTTGGTACGAACTGTGCTGTGGCTCAGGAAGCTGCTCCAGCCTCTTCAGAGCTTTATCTTTCTTATTTTCTTTGCTCTAAGTCATCTGCTGCTTTTGTAGGTTTTAAGTCATTAGTTGCTTTTGAATCCCATTTTTAATGCGTGGATTTATGGGTGAGGTTTGTATAGAAATCTGGCCATCTGCAAGACGTCAAATCTCTTCATTCATGCTGTGCTGCCGAGTGCATGAAAGCTTTTCTTGAGCATCTGGGAGAAGAGTCTGAGACATCACGGCTTCAAAGGACTCTTTGAGGGAAGTTGTCAAGGGGAAAGTCTTCCCACAATAAAGTTTTCAGTTCTCATTTTGTTTAAATGGGGAGTGGGCAACAACAAAAATCTCTTCTGGAGATAAGTATTTCAGTACCTGTGACTGTACTGCCGTGTCTCACAGGTAAGCAATTTTGTTTCTGCTTTCCGAGACAGTGGGATTTCAAGGGGGCTTCTTCTGCAGATCCTTCTAAGCCTGAGCTCAATTTCACGTTTTAGTGTCAGAAAATCCTGAAAGCTAATGGAGTAATACTTGGACTACTCCAAAATACTGTGCGTTAAGAGACTTCATTGATTTAGTCTTAGAAAAACTGCAAAGCAAAGTTTAAATTACAGAATAATACTATTCTGTTTTGCCATCCAGTTTAAATGGGTAAATAAACTCAGTGTTACAACAATTACTTTCCCATTTCAAGGAGCGAACGTATGCAGTATATGCCCTTGAAATGAAAGAAGTGCTAGGCGTCAAGTAAGCTTGAAAGCTAGTCGATTTAAACTCAGCTTTCATACATTTCTTGTGCTCCACCTGCCCCAGCCTATCTTTCAGGGCCTTTGTAACTGCATTTCTAGCCACAAAAACAATTTTCTTTCTTGTCCTGGTGATTTGTATGGCTCTCGAGGGAGTGGGAGGATGGTGAGGCTTGGTGACAGGTGCAAAAAGAGGTTTTTGCTTGCAGGATTCCTGTCTGCTATTACAGAAATGTCAGTAGGTGAAGGTGTACGTGGTTAAGTTGTTGCCGCATGTTACGGTAAGTGAGTTTGAAAAGCTGAGTGGAGTGATGCAGAGCATTTTGATATGCAGTCGACAGTCAGTGCTGGCAGGATGTGTATGGATACTTGGATCTTGTCCCTTCACCCTGTGCCACAGGTCTGTTTCTTTGCATTATCAATGGAGAGCTGGCTTATAGGGCCTATGATCTCACCTCCTTCAAATTACCTGTTTTACAGTGCTTTTGCTGACTTTGGTGCAAGCCCTCATGGGACAAGTGATGTCCCGCATAGTGGGAAGCCTGCTAGCTATTAAAAAATTCTGCATGCTTTGATCACAGAATCACAGAATAGTCTAGGTTGGAAGAGACCTACAAGATCACAGAGTCCAACCTCTGACCTAACGCTAACAATTCCTCCACTAAACCATATCCCTAAGCTCTACATCTAAACGTCTTTTAAAGACCTCCAGGGATGGTGACTCAACCACTTCCCTGGGCAGCCTATTCCAGTGCCTAACAACCCTTTCTGTAAAGAAGTTTTTCCTAATATCCAACCTAAACCTCCCCTGGCGCAACTTTAGCCCATTCCCCCTCGTCCTGTCACCGGGCACATGGGAGAACAGACCAACTGCCACCACCTCGCTACAGCCTCCTTTGAGGTACCTGTAGAGTGCCATAAGGTCACCCCTGAGCCTCCTCTTCTCCAGGCTAAATAGTCCCAGCTCCCTCAGCCGCTCCTCGTAAGACTTGTTCTCCAGACCCTTCCCCAGCTTCGTCGCCCTTTTCTGGACTCGCTCAAGCACCTCCATGTCCTTCTTGTAGTGAGGGGCCCAAAAGTGAACACAGTACTCGAGGTGTGGCCTCACCAGAGCCGAGTACAGGGGGACAATCACATCCCTGGACCTGCTGGCCACGCTGTTTCTTATGCAAGCCAGGATGCTGTTGGCCTTCTTGGCCACCTGAGCACACTGCTGGCTCATAGTCAGCCGACTGTCAACCAAAACTCCCAGGTCCTTCTCTGCCAGGCAGCTTTCTAACCACACATCTCCCAGCCTGTAGCTCTGCTTGGGGTTGTTGTGCCCCAGTTGCAGGACCCAGCACTTGGCCTTGTTGAACTTCATACCGTTGGCCTCGGCCCATCGGTCCAGCCTATCCAGATCCTCCTGCAGAGCCTTCCTACCCTCGAGCAGGTCGACACACGCACCTAACTTGGTGTCGTCTGCAAACTTACTGAGGGTGCACTCGATCCCCTCATCCAGATCATCGATGAAGATGTTAAAGAGAACTGGCCCCAGTACCGAGCCCTGGGGGACTCCACTAGTGACCGGCCTCCAACTGCATTTGACTCCATTCACTAAGACTCTCTGGGCTCGGCCACCCAGCTCTTAACCCAACGAAGCGTGCGCCAGTCCAAGCCATGGGCAGCCAGTTTCCGGAGGAGAATGCTGTTTCCGGAGGGGAACGGTGTCAAATGCCTTACTGAAGTCAAGGTAGACCACATCCACAGCCTTTCCCTCATCCACTAAACGTGTCACCTTGTCATAGAAGGAGATCAGGTCTGTCAAGCAGGACCTACCCTTCATAAACCCATGCTGACTAGGCCTGATCGCCTGCTTGCCCTGCAACTGCCGCATGATGATGCCCAGGATAATCTGCTCCATGAGCTTCCCTGGCACTGAGGTCAAACTAACAGGCCTGTAGTTCCCCAGGTCTACCCTCTGGCCCTTCTTGTAGATGGGCCTCACGTTTGCTATCCGCCAGCCAAGT
Organism: Nettapus auritus; assembly: GCA_011076525.1. Taxonomy (NCBI): domain Eukaryota; kingdom Metazoa; phylum Chordata; class Aves; order Anseriformes; family Anatidae; genus Nettapus; species Nettapus auritus. The sequence continues at coordinate 46,952,991 of CM021765.1, forward strand.
GGGACCTCCCCCGATAGCCAGGACTGCTGATAAATGATGGAAAGCGGCTTGGCCAGCTCTTCTGCCAGTTCTCTCAGTACCCTTGGGTGGATCCCATCCGGCCCCATCAACTTGCGTACATCCAAGTGCTGTAGCAGGTCGCCAACCATCTGCTCATGGATTGTGGGGGCCACATTCTGCTCCCCATCCCCTTCCACCAGCTCAGGGTACTGGGCATCCAGAGAACAACTGGTTTTGCTGCTAAAGACTGAGGCAAAGAAGGCGTTAAGCACCTCAGCCTTTTCCTCATCTGTGGTAACTAAGTTTCCCCCTGCATTCAGTAAAGGGTGGAGATTCTCCTTAGTCCTCCTTTTTGTATTGATGTATTTATAAAAACATTTATTGTCGTCTTTAACAGCAGCAGCCAGGTTGAGCTCCAGATGAGCTTTGGCCTTTCTAATTTCGTCCCTGCACCACCTCGCAACATCCTTGTAGTCCCCTTGACTGGCCCGCCCTCTTTTCCAAAGATTATAAACCCTCTTTTTTCTCCTAAGCTCGAGCCACAATTCTCTGTTCAGCCAGGCCGGTCACGACGGCTCGTCTTTGGGCACGTGGGGACAGACCGCTCCTGAGCCATTAGGATTTCTTTCTTGAAGAGCGCCCAGCCTTCCTGGACTCCTCTGTCCTTCAGAACCACCTCCCAAGGGACTCTGCCAACCAGCGTCCTGAACAGCCCAAAGTCAGCCCTCCGGAAGTCCAAGACAGAGGTTTTACTGGTCCCCTTCCTGACTTCGCCAAGTATCGAGAACTCTACCATTTTGTGGTCACTCTGCTCAAGACAGCCCCCGACCACCACATCTCCCACCAGTCCTTCTCTGTTAGTGAACAGAAGGTCTAGTGGGGCACCTCCCCTGGTAGGCTCGCCAACCAGCTGTGTCAGGAAGTTATCTTCCACGCTCTCCAGAAACCTCCTGGACTGCTTTCTCTGGGCTGTGTTGTGCTTCCAGGATATGTCTGGGAAGTTGAAGTCCCCCACAAGAACGATTTCGCAACCTCTGTCAGCAGAACTCCTCGTCCACCCCCTCATCCTGGTTCGGCGGTCTATAACAGACCCCCATCAGGATGCTTGCCTTGTTGGCCTCTCCGCTGATCCTAACCCATAGCGACTCCACCTTGTCATTGCCAGCCTCCAGTTCAACGACATCAAAACACTCTCTAATATAGAGAGCCACTCCACCACCCCTTCTGTGCTGCCTGTCCCTTCTGAAGAGTTTATAGGCAGTCATTGCAGCACTCCAGTCATGAGAGTGGTCCCATCACCTTTCCGTAAAGTAACGTAAAGCCGAGTAAAGTGCCCTGTGGTCGAAAAACCCAAAACCTCTGTGTTGGCACCAGCCTCTGAGCCACGTGTTTATCAGGTGGGCTTTGCGTGTCCTCTCTGAACCCCTCCCTGCCACTGTAGGAATGGAAGAAAACACCACCAGCATTCCCACTCCATCCAGTAACCGTCCCAGCCCCCTGAAGTCCCATTTGATCGCCTTCAGGCTTCTCTCGTCAATATTATCACTGCCAGCCTGGACTATCAGTAGTGGGTAGTAATCAGAGGGGTGAACCAGGCTGGGAAGCTTTCTGGCAACATCCCTGACCCTGGCCCCAGGGAGACAGCAGACCTCCCTACAGGCAGGGTCAGGCTGACAGATAGGGCCCTCTGTACCCGAGAAGGGAGTCGCCCACAACGCTCACCCTCCTTTCCTTTTTGGTGGAAGCAGTCCTGAGGCATGGAGCAGACTTCCTCGCCCTAGGCTTCCTGGGTAAACTTCCTTCCACACCCTCATCCACCACTCCCCCAAGCTCCAGGGCCTCAAACCTGTTGTGTAAGGGCACCTGGGAAGGTGGGGCAGGTGGGGGGGGGCGTTTCCTGCAATGTCGAGCAGGGACCTGTCTCCATTCCTCCTCAACTCCTAGGTCCCCTCCCTCTGCCCGACAGCGACCGGGCAGGGGGTCCACCCCCATGTGGGGAGTCTCATCCCAGTGCCTCTCCTTCGGGCCTTGCAGGGACCTGCTCCACCAGTCTATCTCCCGCTCACACTCCCTGATGGCCCTCAACCTCTCCACCTCCTCCTTGAGCTCTGCCACCAGGCGGACCAGGTCGTCCACCTGCTCGCACCTCACGCACACGCTGTCTCTGCCTCCCTCAGACGGCAGCAGCAGGCTCTGGCACTCCCTGCACCCAGAGACCCGAACTGCCGCATTTTGGAGCGGGCAGTCTGGGTGCCTACAGACTTTCTGGCGCGAGCTCGCTGCCTAGTGAGGACCATAGCGGCCCAGCCAGTGCCAGACAGCCGTCAGGTGAGGTGTCCTTGTGGGCGGGATCGCCCTGCCCGCCCTGCTCGCGCTGCCTGCGCTAACTGCCTCACGAGCTGCCGCGCCCCGCGCTGTTTGCCCGTCCTGGTCGCTCGCGCTCCCCAGGGGCTGCCTTTGAGCGGCCGGGAGGGGGCGCTGCTGGCTCCGCCTCCGCCTCGTCACGTCCCTCACAGGGCTGCCGGGCCCTGGCGGCTCCCTCGGCTGCCTCGAGTGGCCTCGATGCCGGGAAAAGAGCCCTGCCTGGCCCGATCCCCCGCTCCGCTGCAGAGCGCGTCTGCCCCGGAGCCGATCGCCTCGGCAAGATCTGGTAGAGGGCCTTTACACAAAGCTGTGACCTTATGGAAGGTGGCCAGGGCACCTTCAGAGGCATGCGCTACCAGATCTAAAATCAAGCAAGGCCTGATTCTGTATCCAAGGCCATAACATGATCGGTGGAGGTGCTGTGGGACCTCCTCCTTCCAGGCAGAGATCATTACCCCCAATCTTTATTTTAACAGAAGCAGTGGGACAAGCGTAGTTCCAGTGATACCAGATTTACAAAGGGGAGTTGGGGAAGAGAGGGATCCTCCTCCTATCCATGTTGCGCTGGGTCACTTCACCTGATACTGCGTGTAATCTTCAAACTCATAAGTGAATATTTTTTTTTTTTTCCCCCATGGGATATAGTTCTTTACCTCTGAACAAGCTTTTATCTTGTTTTCAAATGATGTTATGGTTCCATCCAGTTTTGTATGGAAGTCAATTTCCTGGCAGTAGTTAGTCCTACAATGTGTGGCTTTCATTTGAGGTTTTTGTTTTTCTTTCTTATAGAATGCACATATGGCTGACTTTTTTTTTACGTGAAATTTTGTTCTAAAGTTATATCCAAAGTAGGGATTTTTTTCTAAATAAATGTTTAGAAGCTACTTGACTGAAAGTGATTCAACCTTCTGTAGAGCTCTTCAGATTAAGAATATACTTGTCAGTCAAGCACATGCATCTATTTCATACTACTTTTATTGTGGTTTTGTATTGATGTATCAATGAAGTTTGCAGGAATGATTGCTAAAAGCTGAAGATGTAATTTTTAGGCTTTCTAATACTTGGAATTAGAGGGCTTCTTATTTTTAGGTGAAGTCTTTGGCAAAAGCTGATTAGCAGAAGCTTCTTTTAATTCCACTTCAGTAAAAATATACATAGGCTTGCAAAAAACTCACTTCTGTCATTACATGCACTTCATGCTGCATGCATAGTTAATTGGCATGTAATAAAAGTGATTCCGGTTTGAAAGTTGCTTTGGTCACTGAAATAGCAATGGGGTGAAATCAATTCCTGCTGTTTTGTTTCAGGAAATGATTATGGAAAATACTTGGCTTGATCATTAACGTTATTTGCACAGGGGAGGGTTGACCTTTAGTTCATAGGTAAAGGATAATGACTATAATCACTTGGTAATTACCCCATTACTGATTGGTAATACACACTTCATTGTGGAGTCAGTAAACATTTACATGATTGTTTTAGGTGAATTTGCATCATTAGTCCATATGTCCCAAGTGGCAGCCTCATGAAGGCTTTGGAGATGGGTATTGAAACTGTTGTACAGAGCAGTCTTCTGCTAAACAAAAGTTTTGTTTTTGCCCTTTGTGGGGCCTGCCTTGAACTGCTGGCTTGTTAAGGCTATACAAATGTGTAACAACGAAATACTCCCTGCCCAGAGACCTTTTGATCTAAGCCTACAAGGGAACAGGAAATTCAAATTCAGGTGTAGTTTTACTTCCTTTGAAGCAGAACTGTTATTTGTCAGCTATATTTATGTAATTATTTTACATCATTATCCTGTAGTCCCGTTCAAAGTTATACTAGAATAAAATCAACTCCCTCTGGCTCCCATGAAAATAAATGTTACTTTTCAGTGAGAGAACCCTTGGGAGTCAGGAGGAAGGCTTGTTATAGATCATGTAATGCTCCTTAATGTGTCTTCACAATGTTTCTTTTTCCTCTTAAGGCATCGTTGGCTTCACTCGATGACGGATGACCCTCCAACTACTCATCCACCAGCTGCTCGTAAATTTATCTGGGAGAACCATAAATTCAATCTGAGTGGTACTCCTGGACAGTATGTACCTTACTCTACTACTCGCAAGAAGATACACGAGTGGATCCCACCCACAACAGCCAGCAAATAACAGCAAAGAGAGAGTCATTTGCCTCAACTTTGGCTTTCAGTGTAAATTGTATCTTCATTGGTTTTGTTTAAAATAAAAACCTCCTATAACTGCTATGGTTTAGTTTATTTAGCTGGGGGGGTGATCAAATGAGAAAACATTAGGAAGATATAGAAGACAGAATACGTGGCAAGTCTTCATTTCAGCAAGATACTGGGCTTTTTGTCATATTATCAGTGGCTCTTGTCTTTACAAGTGGTTCTCAAGTTTTTTTTTAGCATGCTAATCATTCCTGTGGCAGTCAGTTCTCACATTTGTACCACTCAAAAGAATACAAATATGAATTTGAAATACATGATTTTAGCCTTTAGCCTTATCCTATTACATTCTTTGCATGGCATATAGTATATAATTCCTGTACTATTTTAGGAAGCAGTCTGTTTAAATATTTGCAAGTCAAGTTAGATTAAGGCCAGTCAAGGATTATAGTTTTTATTCATAAATTCTTTGTGCATGGGTATGTGTTGCTGTATTTTAATACGGTGTGATAGGTAGTATAAAACATGCAAGGCTGCAGTAATCAAATGATATCTCATTCCCCAAGAAAACTCAACTATAAGCAGGCACAAAAGCTGTTGCCTGCTTCTGTGCATCATCGCTGACCACTCAGTGCACTGGTTTTGGACTAAGACTCACGAGTGTTGCCAGTAGAGATCTTGCTTAAAATTGCCTGTCAGGTAGACTTGTAGGGGAGTTTGATTTGTTGCTGTATGATTTGTTGGTGCCCAGCCAGCTATCTTGCTGACTCAAGCAGGTGCAAAGACTGGAGCCCTGTCACAAAGATCTTATTGGTTGCTTCTGTGCTGTTGGGTTTCATCAGAAAGACCTGCTCTCACAAGGGTGTGGGATGGGATGTTTGTCCTGCTGTGACAGGACTTTAAAGGTCCATGGAAGATTAGGACTACATACTGTGGGAGACAGAGAAGCAAAATATACCAGAACCTATTCTCAAAACATAAGAAATTTGCAAGTTAGAGGTTTGGGACTGTGGCTTTTTCCTGCATCTCATATTTGAGTCTTACTGCTAGCTCTGCTAGTATTCTTCAGCAGAGCTGCCCTCTGCACAAGGTTTCCTCTGTCTGATGACCGGGCCTGTGGGTCGGTGACTGGCCCCTGCCTCCCTCTCCTCAGCAGGATGGAGGGAACAAAAGTAACAAGTACATGGGCCTAGATAAAGGCAGGGATATCAACCACCAGTTACTGTCACAGGCAAAACAGAGTTGAATTTAGTTTACTGCCAGCTAATATATATCTGAAATGAGAAAATAATTAGAAGTGAAGGCAAAAAATATATATTGAAACACCATCTTCCCTCCTGCCTCTGTTTCATAGGCTCAGCTTCACTCCTTCATTCTTCCACCATTTCCTGCCCTGAGGAACATCTGGGAATGCCTGGTTATGATCATTTTGCAAGTTTGATGATACTTTCTCCTCATGCTTTGCCCCTGCGCCGTGTGTGGGCTCTCCACAGTCTGCACGGTATTCTCATCCACTGTCTGGAGCACCTCCTCTTCCTGACCTTGTTCACACTGCTGCTTCTCGCTGTTTTTCCTCTCTCTTTCTGGGCAATGTGTTTTCCCTTTCTGTCCTGTGCTGTCACTGAGGCGCCGCCATCTCAGCTGCTGGGCCCGGCCCTGCCCTGTGGTGGGGCCGGCAGAGTGCGGCCCTGGCCTCACCTCACAGGGGAGCCCTGCGGCCCCTGACACCCCCCACGCTGACTTCTTCTGTTGCTGTAACTGGTCTTTGTAGAAACTGTTATTTCTATTAGTGGGAATAGCACTTTGAGATCTCCCAACGTAATTGAAAAGGATAATGTTTCATTTATGTTAAAAGCACAGCGCACAACTGAAAAGCAAATCGTGCCGTACTAGGAAGGACTCGTTCAATATTTTCACCTTGGGAAATTAGTTGACCTCAAGAACCAAATTTCTCCCAGAGTTGTCTAAGACCTTCATTACCAACATTCATCTCTATTTGTCCTACAGGCACATGCAGGGGCAGAGCAATTAACTCTTAATAGTTTTAGCCTCTACTCTTTTAATACTTTTTTACCTATTCCATGCCTCTTCCTTCTCTTGTGTTTTTTTTTTTTTTTTTTTTTTTTTTTTCTTCTTTGATTGCAACCTCAAGACATATCAGCATGTGCAGTTGGGAATAATTTTCTGCATTTAGGGAACAGACAGTAACGTAGAAACTTTCTACTCCTCTTTTGAAGAGCCAGACTCAGAGGTGGTGCAGGTGTTTGTTGTCATCTGGAACTGAAATACTGAGGGAGCGCAATTTTTATAATTTCATGTGGCTTTGTGTGCAGCAGTGTTCCAACAGAAAGGAACAGCAGGAAAGCAGCTTTTCCTCCTGCCCCGTGGAGCTGAAATAAACCTAGGATTTGGCTGTTCAGTGTGGAAAGTGCCATCAGTCACGTTTCTGAAGAGCACAGAAACCTGCTGGTCCTGCGTTAACCCACAGGGACCATACGTGCTGGACTTCAGAAGCAGAATTTCACTGGTAGTGCCTGTAACATTGCTTCCTAAAGTAGATTGCAGAAAATATGTACAGGAAACAGAGTGAACATATGAAGGAACAATAGCGGTCTTTCACAGGGCTCGCTGTAAACACTCCTGTGATTCAGCTTTTATATCAGCAACCTCCTTCACTTGTGGAAGTTCACCTTTGCTGATGACATCTGTCTCAGTAGATGGAGGATGCTCAATTGCTTTCTGGTTTAAATGACATTTTAAATGCCAAGCTGGCTGAGTGCTGCAGCAGATGGTGTCTTCAGTCAAGTGCAACTGAAGCAATGACAGGAACATTCCCCTTACGCTAAATGTGACTTTAAAAGAGGCAACTTTCTGACACACAAACCGTGTCCCATTAAGAAGACAAGTACTTCCTCCACGAGCAGCAGAGTGCTGAAACTTGCTTTTATTTTGAAGCTGTGTCTTCATGAGTACCTTTGTGCATCCCCACAGTCCTGGCCAGCCTCCCATGTGCCACAGCTAAGCCATCAGGTGCTGTATGCAGGACACCTGCCCTGTCTCCCTCCGCCGCGACGGCCCTGGTAGTGTGACAGGCCAGGCCTGCACTGCGTTCCCATTAAAGAGCTGCTCCATTGACAGCATCCATCAGTGGCACGCTGCCCACTGGGCCTCCGGATTTTCATCTTAAGGACCAAAAATCACCCTTCCTGTGAAGGTTTGGAGCAGGTGGAGGTTGCCTTGCAGAGGTTCTGTGCTGTAGGTGAGTACCAACAACACTTTCCAGTGCTCTCCTGGGACTTGATATGGGCTTTGATGCTGGAAGCACCTAATGAATCTGCAGTAGCCCTGTTTGGCATGATGTGTCTTCAATAGCATGGAGGCTAAATGGCAGCTCAGGCACCCAGACGTGCCTCAGCGAGCTGTTAGGGAGGGAAGGGCTCTGCTGCTCGGCCCTGCTCAACACGTGCAGGGGCTGGGGTCCCTGGGGGCCTTTCTGACACTGAACAGCTGGCACCAGAGCCAGGTCTGGCCATGTCCTTTTTTGAGTTGCTTGAGCCCACCTCATGTCATAGGCCAGAGCAATGGGTTTTGTAAATGCTCAGGAACACTTCTTGGCATTGTTCACATGTGACAAATACCAAGAGCATGTTTTGAGAAAAAAGGCAGTATTATTTTAAATTTATATATGAGGTACATGTATATTATAGAACCCTGTAAGACTTATATTTATAATTTCCTATATATGTTTTACCAAGAGATTTTGGTTCAGGATTTTCCTCCTATTAAATTTCAACAGATTAAAAAAAAAATAATCAGAACACAGCTACAGGTGTGCTAAGCAATATGTGTATACATAAATGTGCATAGATGTATTTTTACTTGGAAAAAATAATACCAAACTTAGTATAAAGATGATATTTAGTGGTAAATATGTATTACACAGTTTCTAACAAAGCTAAACTTTATGAAATCATGAACCTATGTAAAACAAGCTAAAAACTGACGTTTAAAGCAAAGCTTATTTGTTAATTAAAAACACAAATCACTTAAATTTATAGAATCATCTAGGTTGGAAAAGACTAAGATCATCAAGTCAAACCATCCACCTAACACTACAAGTCCACTGTAACCCACGTCCCTTAGTGCCACGTCCACACATCTCTTCAATACCTTCAGGGATGTTGACCCCCACCAATCCCCTGGGCAGCCCGTTTCAATGCTTGGCCACCCTCTCCATGAATAAATTCCTGCTGATCTCTAAGCCTCCCTTGGTGCAACTTGAGGCCATTGCCTCATAACCTATCACTTGTCACCTGGGAAAAAAAGTCCAACGCCCTCACTGCAACCTCCTTTCAGGTAGCTGTAGACAGTGATGAGGCCTCCCCTCACCCTCCTTTTCTCCAGACTAAACCACCTCAGTTCCCTCAGTTTCTCCTCATGTATCTTGTTTTAGGTCAGTTTATCCTGCACTACAAACCTCATAAGGCAGAAGACAAACCTCATAAGGCAGAAGACATTGATGCCGCAATGAAAATTTTCTTTTGTGTTCAAACGAGTGAAAATAAGAGTTATGCAAAGCGCTTGTTAATTTTTTAAGTGGGTATTTAGAGCAGGAGCAATGATTAAAGGACAGCTTCACACACTGTTTCTAAAATCCAAAATGTTTTAGAATCTGTGCTGATTAAGAAAGATATGCAGCAAATTAAAATTTTAGGAGCTTATATTTTACTATATGTAAATTACCCACAAACAACTGCATTAAGCACTTAGTGTAATCTAATCTCTGTAATAACAACAGTGGATACAGAATCTATTTAAATGATCTGTACTACTGTCAGCACCACTTAAGCAAATTGTAAATCAAGAGACTTCTGTTTTACATTGATTTATGTTGCTAGAATATTATACCTATTTGTTTCTCTTTGTCTGCGGGGTAATTTATTTTCCGTTCCTCTAATGGACTGTTTCATTTTTACCTATGATACATATTTTAAATATTAGTTTTAGATCAAGTGGTTGTGGGACCGTTCTACTTCCTTCATAGCCCAAAGGATTTGTAGTTGATGGAACAGCAATCCATCAAAACACAGCCTGTATTTAACGGATGAAATCTCATGCGGTTGAGCATTCAGACACAGGCCTATTAATAGTTTGTTTTTTTGAGGGTAACCATCCATAAAAATTCAATGAGGCAAAACCAAATTCAGCAATATCTGTCTGTGTGGCGCTTCCCTCGTGCCTTGCAGCAAAACAATGTCCAGAGAAAGCAAGAAAACACTAATGTGTTTTAATTTGAGGCAGCCGTGTTAAAAAAGAAAAGAGCGTTTCTTTACCCTGGGTATTTGGGAGTTCACGGGGCTGCTTAGCTTTTTTCTGTGGAAGTGCAAGGGTGGTAGAGCATGAGCCTCAGGTACACGTCACCTGTCCACAAAGCAACCGTAAGACCATGGTTGGCACCAGGAGAGATGTTTCTGTTATGTGGCACCTCTTGACTTGACCTTGAGCATCTCCAGCCTGAGCTCCAGGTCTCTCTGGGCCCCAGCTGAGGGCTGCTTTGGCCACTTGGCACAAAGCCACGCTGGGACAGAGCTCCCTCTGCCTCTGCTGGGGGAGGTCACCTCCAAACCTCAAAGTGAGCCTCATTGGTGCGGGTCTGGATAAGGTGCTGAATACCAACAGCCCTCCTGGCCTTCTGGATATATTAATTTCTGGATGTCTGTGCCCAGAAAGTCCATTAACAATGTGAATCTATTCAGAAGAGCAATTCTGAAAACAGAAAATTCAACGAGGGAATGGTGCTGTCTCCAATGTCACGAGCGTGAGGTGACACCAAAAGCTCTGCCTGGCATCTGGGAGCCGTGGTGGCTTCAGAAGTCTCTCCAGCTGGAGCCTGGCCAGGCAGTCAGAGAACAATTTGCTGCATTCAAATATTTGCTATGAATAGCTATTAAAAGGGAGAAAAATACACATCCTCTAACATAAGCCTGTTACAGATTGCACAGAGGGAGCATATACATTGAGGGATAAAGTGATGTTTGCATATTTAAATAGCAAGAAATTAAACCACAAAAAGTGAAGCAAGATTTAGATTTCCTATACTGGACTGTTAAAAACTCAGAGCTTTTACACATTTAAAAGAGGAAGAGTAAGGGCTTTATTTCTGCCGCCTTAGAGTAAGCTTTCTGAACTGACTCAGTCTCAGCTGCGAGAGTTAAAGCCCTGACCTAGGAGATACGCACGGAGCTGATACCAACTCTGACACCGGGGTGAGATAAAAGCCATGGGCTGCGGGTCAGGACACAGTCTTGTCTTAGGCTATCTGAAAGAGCTCAGCCTGAAGGTGTTCATACTATTAAAAACAAAAACAACAAAAAAACAACAACTAACTATCAGATTGAAAACTATTTGGCTTTCCTGTGCTTCTCGTTGTTTAGCTTGCATCCTCCTCCAGCAGGATCTGGTTTCCTCTTTGTAAATGAGTGATTTCAGTCTGGCCTGCTGTGCTGTTGCTGTAAATGCTGTCAGGGAATAGTTATTTGGCTTTTATGATCTTCAGATGATTTCTGAGGGACTTCAGATGGTGGACTTCAAATGACTTCTGATGGATATCTTCTGATTTTCTTTTCCTTCAAAATAATGCTTTACCATCTGTTGGTCTTTGGGTCTTAAAGCGCGGTTTGGCCATTACAGTTTACATTTGAAAAACAGCAGCAGAGGCAAATGCATGCTGTCAGAACGACTTCAAACAGTGAAAAAAGAATCCATGCTTAATTTAGTTCTTCAGTCATCTCTGCTAATTGGTAGCAGCAAGACATAATTTGGTGCTGGATGAATTTCTGCCCTTTTCGGCTCCGTGCTGTCCCACACATCACAAGCTCGCTCTGGCCGGTGCCAGGCATGGGGCCGTGACTGCTGGCGGTGCCCCCGTCACCCACCCGTGCTACAGGACAACACAAACTGGTTCCAGAAAATGAACACCAAACCAGCCACGTCCCCCTCATGGCCAAGCACAGACAGGATTGTCCAAATCCAAGCTGTGAGCGCAATTGCATACCTACAAAAGCCAAGCGGTGAGCAGTAATTAATTTGCACTACAGCAGTTGTCAGATTACACTGAGTAAGCTTCTGTTTCTTCTAAGAACCAAGAGGGATCTTACCTGTTTTTGTAGCTCCTATTAGAGGGGATTGCAATTGCTGTCAGTACTGAGCAATAGGAAAACACAAGTCGTAGGTGCCAGCGTGCCAGCTCAGGCCCGATTGCAGTGACGGGTCTTCTGCCCGCTTGTCTAACTCCACACTGGGCAAAATGATGCACAGCTACTCGTGCCCTCATGTCACAACACATCATTATACAGTATAATTAACTTCATATGCTGCAATTAACAAAATTGCATTTTGATACAGAAATACATCAAGGAAACAAACAACTTTTATCACCCACCACATGCTGCCTGGAGTCAGATGTGAGAGTTGCTGCAGATTAGCGGTTGTACGTTATAATCCGTGTAGGTCTTTCAGAGAGGATGATGCTTTGCAGGCATATAGGCAATATCGTTCCTGAGGCAGCTTGCCAGTACTAACCAGGAGCTGTGAGTGAACTTGTACCACCATCCTGCCCTCCTTTCTGCTGTTCCCTTTCTGCCCTTCCCCTGTGCCTCAGTTAAAAAACACAAGCAAACTCTCCTAGAAGAGACTGACCTCCTAAACAGAGATGAATAAACACACGTACCTTTATGTACACAGGGAATGTGTGTGCTTATCCCCTGAGCTGCTTGAGCCTGTAATTATTTTTTGGTAGCTATACATTTCATCTACAGGGGACCTGGTCTCACCTCCAACTTACCTGCATCTGAATTTCCCCCCCAAAAATATGCCCCAGTGGGTCAAGAGAGCTGAAGCCTGAGGGGGGGCATGAATGTTTTGCCCCTATATTTTAGCGAAACTGTGAAGAGCACTGAAAAGCTTTTCACTCGCTGTGCTGGATGGCTCCAGGAGTGGCTGTGAGCACTGCAGCCATGGCTGGCGGCACCCAGGAGCAGGCAGCACCTTGTCCCCCAGCACGACACACCTCTTACAGGGACGGCTGTAGCAGGCGGTGGGGGGCACACACATTTGTGCTTGTAGTCACCTCTGAGATGAAAGCAGGGGAAAACGACAGCTGTTTTGCTTCTCTCGGAGCAGTAGGTGTGAGCCGGCGTGCTCTGAGGTGGGTCTGTGCATCTTTCCAGCTTCCCTCCAGTTTCCTGCATGCTGTCATCCAACTTCCCTCCTGCTCAACGCAGCTCCTCTGCCGTGCTGCCTCGCTCCACAGACCAGAGCTGGAGGTCCGTGTGCTGCCTCAGAGCCATCTCCCCCCATCCAAGGGCTTTCGTGCCACCCATTGCTTCCCACATCAGACTCTGCCCTCCCTTTTCATGCCAGTGGCTGTGTGTTTTTTTTGCTTTGTTTTGTTTTGTTTAGTTTAAATGAAGTGATCATTTGGTCTCTCCTCCTGGAAATGATTAACTCACATTTATTTTTCCAGGGCTGTATGAGCTGTCCCAGGTTTGCCTGGAGCATACCTTCTTGCAGAGCGTTCTGTCTTGCTCTATAGAACCGTCTCTCCTTGGTCATGTGTTGTAATGACCAGTTGCCTCCTCTATGATAAAACTGGACCAAACTTCTAATTTAATTTGCCTGTGTCCAGCTTTCAGCCAGTGGATCCTGTTGTCGTCTTTCCCTGCAAGCAGAGAGAAGTGATGACTGCCTAGCATTTTCTGCCTGGAAAAGCACTTGAATGCTGTAATCAAGTCACCTCTCACTTTTCTTGTTGACAAGCTGAACAGCTGGAACTACATCTGTGACTGAAAAGCAATTTTTCCTTGTCATTTTTGCAGTTCTCTACCCTCCCCAGTTTTTCATCAGCCTTTTCAGAATGAGGATTATCTATCATGCCAATCCTGCACACAAAGTGTAAAAAATCATCTTTCTTCTGATGCTTGATTTATTCCCTCACGTGCAGCAAGAAGTCAAGGACGTATTAGCCCTATTTTGCTGCAGGATTGTGCAAGGAGCTGTGTTTGGGTTACTCTTCCACCAAAACCCACTGTGCCCCTCCGGAGTCACCGCTTGCTGGTCTCTGTTTTGCAGCACAGCCTGCACCCTCTCTCTAGAGGGACACTTTTACTTCTGACTGCTCAAAGACGGGTATTCTGTACACAGAATCCAGCTTACAGGGTATTTCAGGCAGAGCCACCAGGTGGCTCATAAGAAACCTGTGCCTTTGGCAGAGACTCTCCCCCTGCGCAATTACACTTTGAAGTTTCAGTTTGTCCACTTGTTTCCGAGCTGGGAGGCAGAGAGCTGCTCTGAAGGCAGTGGGTGCCCCAGATCTGCCTTTTATCCTGCTGATCCCCTCTCACCCCTGTCCCGCCGGGTGTCTGCTCTCAGACACATCCCCCTGGGTTAAAAGTTGCTGAATTATACATTAGCAAACCCTGAGAGTGAGGACAGGATGGGACATACCCTTGAGACATAGGGGAAAAAGCCAAATGGAAAATATATTCACAGGAGCTGCTGAACTAACCCGTTCTTAAACCAAGTAAGTGCTTTCAGACGTGGTATAGTGCTAACTTCCCACCAGGTTTCACGCAGTACAAAATTAAGCCCCTAGGTGTGTTACATCTCCATGTTTACCTGCACAAACCTGTAATCTGAAGTGAGGAAATAAGATCTCTCTGGCAATTCTCAGAAAGTCACAGTAAGATGCTCTGTGCCTACCGTCAGTTCTCTGAGGGCTGTCACCCCCTGTTGTCTCCACCGGGATGTTTTTCCACACTCCTGGTCAGCATTAGGGTGTATTTATGGTTGTCTAACTATATTAACTATACTATACTAACTACATAACTATACTAACACAACATATGTAATTTTCCAGTCTCCTGCAGTTTCCCCAGTGCTTTCAAAATGAAGACCACTGAAAAAGAAGGATCCTCAGCCAACTCTTTTACCACTCTCAGGGTTCACATAGTAGTGTTCATCCCAAACAACCTCCTCAGTTACCACCAAACAAAGGATGATTTCTCTCTACTTGATATAAATGCATATTCCTACTTCTTTCCAGATACAAAGTAAATAATTAGCACTTGTTAAATTAGCACTTAGTAAATTATTAGCACTTCTAACATCCAAATCTGAACCATCTAGTCCCCAAGATGTTTTGCTCTTCATGTCCTTCTGTATTGGCCTTAGCCTCACATTTGGCACGCAGTCCTCAGCAGGGACCTTTCGATGTGACAGTGAGGAGAGAAGCACCTGCAGTGCTCGTGTGGCCACACCTGAGGAGAGGGGAAGCTGCTTGCTCAGAGGTGCCCCAGGGCTGATGACACCTGTGGGGAAGAGCACGCTGTGGGGCAGTCTTCAGTTCACCACCCATTGCTGATGACTGTTAATACCTTCAGCTGATGATAACCTGCTCGCAGGCTAATGCAGGTTTTAAAATGATTGATGACCAGCAGTGCTCTCTCTGGTAAGGACAAGCACTTTTTATTGGGGTGAGTAGAGTCTGCCCCATGCTCTAATCAGTGGGGCTTGCCTTTCCAGACGATTGCTGGGTGCCTGATGTGCTTCAGCTTCTGGTGCTGCGCTCTGCCTTGGTCTAAGTTTAGCCCCATCAGCAACATTTAGTCCCTGCTGACCAAAGAGCTCTGTCAGATGTTGAGGGAGCAGTGTGACCCACAAGCGTGCATGTACCTTCTGAAACAGGCAGCACGCACAGGTAAAGGTGTAGCTAGCCCCGGGCTCATACCCTTCTGCTCACATTGAGGTGCTGACCTGTGGGGCTGGGAGTTGCCTGCCTGAGCCAGCTTTGCTTCAGGCCCCCCAGAACTGCATACTGACGTGGGCTTTTGTACATACCCTACAGGCAGCAGGCTCCTAAGGAACAGTGGGAACTCCTGCTCTGCTGTTAGTCAGTGAGTGTTCCCTCTTTTCCCTATTTCTACCAACACAAGAGCCATGCAGGGACCGTGTTCCCTGATCACCAGGGAGGACTGTGATTGCTCTGATCACCATCCATTTAAAATCAAACAGGAAATCAGAATTAAAATGAAATAACAAAAAATCAAAGCTAGGATTCTCATTAGGTTCTGTTTCCTGTGTTATTTTCTATATTTCACATTTTATTTATGAAGATTTTTCTCCTCTTGCTTTTTTTTTTGTGGTAATCTTTTTAGTAGGTTTACTGCTAACTGGCATCACCGAAACTTCAGGGGATTGCGGGTCTATTTTTTTTCTGTGTTGCGAGGCTGTAGCAAAGCCAGAGCGTAGGAAGCAGTGAATGCTAAAATTACACCTTGTTTGTATATTTAGCGAAAAATTACCCTGCAGGCTCCAGACACCCGGAGCGCTCCGCTGGGGAGCGTGAGCACTGCTGCTGGAGGCAGGCCCGGTGCTGGCGGCCTCCCCGTGCCCATCCATCCCCAAAATGATAGGGGGGTTTCACCCACTGTTTAGGATTTGGAGGGCTCTAAGAACACGGTGCTTTAAAGCTGTTTGTCAAAATTCCCAGCTAGGCGATGCCACCAAGCTCTGTGCCTCTTATGCGGCGTGTTAGGCCGCACTGCCTCAGTGACACCAGCTCCATGTTGGTCCTGTTGGTCCAGGTGCGGCCTGTTGTTCTGGAGTTTCTGAAGGAAACCAAGCTGCCCTTCCCCAGTTTCTGACTGGTCTACACATTTTTTTTTTTTATCACCACCAGTGCTTCCTGAAAAGTTGGCTTCCTGACACGTGTGCCCTATGAAGAATTTGGTGCCACTACAAGGATATGTTTTTTTTGCTTTGAAGATACCATGGCTACTGCTAATGGTTTCACAGAGAAAAGTATGCTGCCAAGCAGAAAGTGAGGTGTGAAGGTGCCAGGGATGCCTAGACCCTGCAAGGTTTGTACACAGTAGCAGCTGGGTGAAGGAAAACTAATTAAATTAATTACTCCTTGTGCTTCTCTACAGCACTTCTGCAACAGTGTTTGTGTTCACCTTCATTTAACAGCTGACCTATGGAAAATAACAAAACAAACCACAAAGTGAAAGGTTGCCTTACCATTACCGGTTCTCCATGCTGTCCAAGATCCCACCTATATTTTTCTATTTAGAAAGTAATAACCTTCCACGGCTTGACTGAATGCCACTGCAGAAGGCACATGTCATTTCCCTTCCCTTCTCCTTCCAGCCTACAAGAGCCAAATCAGTTTAATATGTGCTGCCACAGAAGATTTATTTAAATTTTTTGAAAACAAAGGATCTGTTGGGTATAGTAATTACTAAAGAACAAGCAAACAAAAAATCCTGTGTCAGGATACATTATATATTGAACTTGCAGTTCTAGCATTTGAATTTACCATTCAACAGCCAAAATATATACAAACATCTGCTGTGATATGAAGTGATTTTTGTATGATGGGTTTTATGAAGGAGGAAACATTATAGTACTTGCCTTCCTTGGCTAATTCAATGCAGCCATTCATGGCTTTCCCAAATGCCACTCGTGACATTCTGGGTTGAGTTACAAGATAGGAGAATGCCAACTAATAAAAGTCGTATTTTCAGTGTCTCAGTTTGGAGTGCACTTAGTTCTTGCAGTCTTCAAGCTGGTCACAGTTTACATTGTTCAGCTTTAAATGGAGATTATCTCGGTGAAAGCCTTTTTAAGTCTGAGAGATTCCATTTTTGTATTGAAATACCAGATGTCATCCTGAGATTTAATATATTCTTTCCCTCTAATCTACAGCAGACAAACTGTTTCATCTGACACAGCATGCTGAAGTAGTATATTTTTCCATGCTATGTGCTAAAGATCACTTTAAAAACCTGTCAGTAAATGCCTGACAGCTTTATTTGTACTTGGTAAATAAGGGGCCCAATTTGATATCCAAATAGCTCTGGAAAATATTACATTTTCTTTGTCAGATTTGTATTTTATACTCTCATTACTGCAATTGTTTAAAGTATTGTCTTCTCTGTTCTGCAGGAAGGAAACTGGCTCCAATTATTGGCTTGGGGTGGGGAGATGAGTGGAGGGAATATTCACACTACTTATTTTAAGTAAATTTACCTAATTTGCCATTTAAAGAGCCTCCCTCTAGGCAAGGTAGAGGAAAACAACTTCCCAGCAGCTGAGCTAGACTCTGAGCATCTGTTGTGTGAATACCCACCATAAGATACACAAACTGGGAAAAGCAGAGAAATACTTCTCGATTCAGCCTGACTTGCTATGTTCACAAGTCCTTGCTGCTAACAAAAGTAGGCTGTTGTTACAACTCTGAAGTGGAGCACAATGCTTTACATACACCAAGTTATCCCGTACTTAGAGTTTTGTGCAGACGTGCACACCTGTTCAGTACTATATCCTTTATCATAATTACCAAGAGAAGATCTCTTCCTCAGAATATCCTCCATGTAGTGAAGGTAATGGTAGTGGATTGTGAAGGAAGGCAGTGCAGGAATATTTCTAAAGAGTGTGTCTTCTACAGAGGCAGTGGAAAGCAATGCTGAGGAAGACATAAATTAATTTCAGGAGAGTCTAGTGCTGTATAACATAAGCTCAGGAAATTGTTTCAATGCATACTAAACTGTAAGCACTTTAAGCAAGTGCGTAAGGGATTCAAGTACATTATTAAATGCTTTCCTGAGTCAGAACCAATATCTTATCATTTAAATAAAATTTAGAAAACTGTAAGCAGAGGCAGAATGCAAAATCAAAGTCAACACCAAGCTTGATAAATGATGTGCAGCCCAGCCAGCCTTGCAGAGCGCAGGCACTCTCAAATGTCAGTGTCAGTTAAGAAATGCAAAATATCTCCTTGTTAGTGTGTGCAGAGCACCGTATCTGACTTAGGGTTGGACTTATTTTTACAGCAGTGGGGGGAGAACTACTTTATCTACAGAGTAAGTAAGGCCCAGTGCAAACATATGTTTATATCTTTTAGAAAGTCTACAGGCTAGAATCAGAATGGCAATTACTGAAATTGTTGCCAGTGCAGCTGATACGCTGAGTTCAACTAAATTACATTTAGATAAACTTGCAAACAGCAGGGTTAGCTACCTGCTGTGTTGCTGGAGAAGAAGGTGCTGGAGAAGAGCATAAATTCTGGCTGAGCCACAGGATAAAGTATTTCCATTAATTCTGACTTGTTCCACCTGACTAGAATGTTTTGTTTCTTTCAGTAGGTTTTTAGTCCTTGAGACTTCCCAAGTGCCTCAAAATACTGACTTACGTGGCTTGGTTGGTCTGTGTTTGCTTTAATAACAAATGCTGGATACTGGAACTAATGCTATCACTATAATAATTCTCATCTCAGGACTGGGTGATGATATTGAAATAGTGACATTGAAGGTATATCTTTGTTTTTACTCCTTTGTCTTTTCTGTTTTTGGGGAAGTTATCCTTTTATATCAGCTATCTTACATATTTGATCTGTCTATCTGTTTTTAAAAGTATATCAAAATAACAACACCACAAACAGTTACTTAGCTACAACCTTTTAATATTTGTTGCTCTTATGAGTAGGCTTGGTGTACCAGTTGTATTTTAAATGTGATGCTTATTTCACAAAACTGATCTCTTTCATCTTACATTTTTAGCTCAAATGAAAATATTCCCATGTAAAATTTTCTAATCCCTTGTAACTGTCTGTGGAGGAAGAAAAGCAAGGGCAGTTTCAAAACCCCTGCTGGACTGAAGCACTCAATGCCTGACTGTCAGGCAGTTGGCTAACCCATCTAATTCAAGTATGCAGAAGGGTGAGTAAGCAATAAACCATTTCCAATCAATCCATCTGGCAGTAGGTAAAATAGCTATAATGAACAACATGTTTACAGAGCACATTTCCTACTCAGGCTAGTCATTTGCAGGATTCAGGCCACAGATGTCGCAGGTTGTCTGAGAAGCATTAGATGCAAGGAGATGACTGCATGTGAAGGGGGAGTTTGAGGATAATTTATGGTGATGGATGTTTGCTGTTTATGCTCACTTCATTAGCTAAGTCAGTCTGGATAGCAGTCATGGGACTGCTCTGCTTCCCCTACTGCTTGCTGATGGCCATTTGCTCTGGAGTGCATAGGTGAGTGCACACAAGCATATGTTTTTGGATAGATGATTTGCTTTCTGATGACTAAGGAATGCACATGGCATCTGTTCTGGAGTTGTTAGAAGTTGCCCTGTCCTTTGGTACAGAAGCTGGGAAGAATATTATTGTTAGAATATTCCCTCTTCTTCAGGCAGAGGAAAGGCACAATCTCTAGAGTTTCTGTTTAAAATAAAGCAATTATATTTCGACTTCAGATGCTCTAGGAACTAACAAGATCCTAAATCCACTCTTAACATGAGAAGCTTTGTACCTGCCTCAGCCAATGCTATCAGCATAATGTCTTGGCATTATGAGTCTTTGGATTGCCTTAGGTGGGAACACATGCTCATAATAATAACAGGATTTGGCTTTTTGTACATAAAATTATTAGGCAAATCAGTAGGAGCAGCAAAACCAACCAAATAGCTGTCTGAAAAGTGAGAACAAGAAGTGCTCTATAATGAGCCCGAACACGAGACAGCTAAATTCACAGCGAGTTAAAAGTTATACTGCAGCTGTGGCAGCGTACTGTTTTGCAAGGCTGGGCCAATTATTTTGTCTTGTGAATGAGGAATACCACTAAATTTTACAGTCGTAATCAGATTCCTGGTGTAAATACATATGGAAGCATTTATTCGGGCAGGAACAGTTATTTGATTAACATCACGTACCTTCCACATTTCTAGGAACAAAGGGCACTGCAAATAAATATATATTTGGAATTGTATCTCTTTATTCTGACTGACAGCTCCCAGGAAATCCTGCAAAGGACAGAACTGAACAGACAGCTCACTCAGGTTGCTTTGCACAGCTTGAAAAGTGCAAACAGCGAGAGCTGAGAATATTACAGCAAGATGAAATATTGTAAGTGACAAAGCAAGCCCCCTTAATAAATTCAAATTGCTGCTCCACCATTTAACATTGTCATCAAGGCACCTCTGCAGGTGACGCCAGATAACCAGTATGCTTCAGAAGGAGCTGGGGCTGCATGCCCATGGCACAAGCAGTTCAGTAGTAAAACCACTTTAAAAACCGTGCTCCCCCTTCCTTCCCAACCCTCCTTCCCCCACATGGCTTTTCCTTCAGTTATGCTGCACATAATTGCATCAGTTCAACAAATTCAGCAAAAGAACTGAACTGACAAAATGCTCCGAGCTTAAGCACAATCCAAGTGCTTACATTGGAAATCCTTGTCCTTGAAAAGAAAATTAACTACCCTGGTGTAATTGTCCTTTACCAAATAGCTTCCTTATTGTACCTGCATTTTTTAAGCTCGGTTAGCTGCAATAGAAAGTGCTCATACTCCTGAGAAACAGAGCTAATAAAACTGTGATACGTAGAAAAGGCCTCAAGACCTTCTTCTATGTTTATTTTGAAACATCTTCGTTCTCCTCTCTCTGTATGATTCACTCTCTGCAGTACTGGGCATCTCTTCACACCAAAGTGGGAAGCTGGTGAGGCAGCAGCCCGGGTTGGTCCTCAGCATGCTGAGCACTTGAGTGCTCCAAGCCCTCCTCGAGCTCTTAACAACCACCCCCTCGGACTTCATGATATCCTAACACTTTGGGACGAAGTCTGCTCCAGAAACTCCTTGTGCTTCTCTGGCTGTTTACGTCGTGCACACGAGCAAGGCTGTTGTGTCTCTCCTGTGCTGCCCATCCTAAGATTTGCACTTCCCACAGGACAGAATTTCTTAATGTCTCTGTAGGATGGACTGAGCTCAGAACCTGCCCCCTAACTCTGAGTTATTACCACATCTGACAGCACCCTGACTAGCATGGGAGATACTGAGGTGTTGCCATAACACTTCCTGCTTTAAATCCTACTAGTGAACGAGGTTTGGCTAATTTTAAAAAGTTCAGCTAAATAATGCTTATATGAGACCTGAATGTAGGCTGATCTCTAATTGAATAATTTATGTCACTATAATTTCCTATACACCTGTAAGAACCACAAAGCACAGATCATGCTTCTATATTAGATCTTGCCGAGGCGATCGGCTCCGGGGCAGACGCATTCTGCAGCGGAGCGTGGGATCGGGACAGGCAGGGCTCTTTTCCCGGCATCGAGGCCACTCGAGGCAGCCGAAGGAGCCGCCAGGGCCCGGCAGCCCTGTGAGGGACGTGACGAGGCGGAGGCGGAGCCAGCAGCGCCCCCTCCCGGCCGCTCAAAGGCAGCCCCTGGGGAGCGCGAGCGACCAGGACGGGCAAACAGCGCGGGGCGCGGCAGTTGGCGCGGGCAGGGAGGGCAGAGCGATCCCGCCCACAAGAACGCCTCACCTAACGGCTGTCTGGCACTGGCTGGGCTGCCGTGGTCCTCGCTAGGCAGCGAGCTCGCGCTAGAAAGGCTGTAGGCACCCAGACTGACTGCCCGCTCCAAAATGCTCCAAAATGCTCCAGAACTCGCTTCTCAGGGGAACGGAGGGCCCTATCTGTCGGCCTGACCCTACCCGTAGGGAAGTCTGCTGCCTCCCTGGGGCCAGGGTCAGGGATGTTGCCAGAAAGCTTCCCAGCCTGGTTTGCCCCTCTGATTACTACCCACTACTGATAGTCCAGGCTGGCAGTGATAACATTGACGAGAGAAGCCTGAAGGTGATCAAATGGAACTTCAGGGGGCTGGGACGGTTAGTGGATGGAGCGGGAATGCTGGTGGTGTTTTCTTCCATTCCTACAGTGGCAGGGAGGGGTTCAGAGAGGACACACAAAGCCCACCTGATAAACACGTGGCTCTGAGGCTGGTGCCAACACAGAGGTTTTGGGTTTTTCGACCACAGGGCACTTTACTCAGCACCCGGCCTGATGGCTGCAGACGGGTCCCAGCTGTCCCCAAGGGGAAAATGGATCCTGGCCCAGGAGCTGGCAGGGCTCATTGAGAGGGCTTTAAACTAGGTAAGAAGGGGGACAGGGATGAAACAAAGCCTGTTGGAGCTGTGCCAGGGGGAGCAGTGGCTAGGCTGGGGGAGAAGGCAAAGGCTCAGCTGAAGTGCATCTACACTAATGCACGCAGCATGGGCAACAAGCAGGAGGAGCTGGAAGCCATTGTGCAGCATGCAGGCTATGACTTGGCTGCCATCACGGAAACATGGTGGGACCACTCTCATGACTGGAGTGCTGCCGTGTCTGGCTATAGGCTCTTCAGAAGGGACAGGCAGCATGGAAGGGGTGGTGGAGTGGCTCTCTATATTAGAGAGTGTTTTTTTTGATGTCGTTGAACTGGAGGCTGGCAATGACAAGGTGGAGTCGCTATGGGTTAGGATCAGCGGAGAGGCCAACAAGGCAAGCATCCTGATGGGGGGCTGTTATAGACCACCGAACCAGGATGAGGGGGTGGACGAGGAGTTCTACAGACAGCTGACAGAGGTTGTGAAATCGTCAGCGCTTGTTCTTGTGGGGGACTTCAACTTCCCAGACATATCCTGGAAGCACAACACAGCCCAGAGAAAGCAGTCCAGGAGGTTTCTGGAGAGCGTGGAAGATAGCTTCCTGACGCAGCTGGTTGGCGAGCCTACCAGGGGAGGTGCCCCACTAGACCTTCTGTTCACTAACAGAGAAGGACTGGTGGGAGATGTGGTGGTCGGGGGCTGTCTTGGGCAGAGTGACCACGAAATGGTAGAGTTCTCGATACTTGGCGAAGTCAGGAAGGGGACCAGTAAAACCTCTGTCTTGGACTTCCTGAGGGCTGACTTTGAGCTGTTCAGGACGCTGGTTGGCAGAGTCCCTTGGGAGGTGGTTCTGAAGGACAGAGGAGCCCAGGAAGGCTGGGTGCTCTTCAAGAAAGAAATCCTAATGGCTCAGGAGCGGTCTGTCCCCACGTGCCCAAAGACTAGCCGGCGTGGAAGAAGACCGGCCTGGCTGAACAGAGAGTTGTGGAACGTTGGGTTAAGAACTGGCTGGATGGCCAGGCCCAGAGAGTCTTAGTGAATGGAGTCAAATCCAGTTGGAGGCCGGTCACTAGTGGAGTCCCCCAGGGCTTGGTACTGGGACCAGTCCTCTTTAACATCTTCATTGATGGTCTGGATGAGGGGATCGAGGGCACCCTCAGTAAGTTTGCAGACGACACCAAGTTAGGTGCGTGTGTCGATCTGCTCGAGGGTAGGAAGGCTCTGCAAGATGATCTGGACAGGCTGGACCGATGGGCTGAGGCCAACGGTATGAAGTTCAACAAGGCCAAGTGCCTGGTCCTGCAACTGGGGCACAACAACCCCAAGCAGAGCTACAGGCTGGGAGATGTGTGGTTAGAAAGCTGCCTGGCAGAGAAGGACCTGGGAGTATTGGTTGACAGCTGAATATGAGCCAGCAGTGTGCTCAGGCGGCCAAGAAGGCCAACAGCATCCTGGCTTGCATAAGAAACAGCGTGGCCAGCAGGTCCAGGGATGTGATTGTCCCCCTGTACTCGGCTCTGGTGAGGCCGCACCTCGAGTACTGTGTTCAGTTCTGGGCCCCTCACTACCAGAAGGACATGGAGGTGCTTGAGCGAGTCCAGAGAAGGGCAACAAAGCTGGTGAGGGGCCTGGAGAACAAGTCTTACGAGGAGCGGCTGAGGGAGCTGGGATTGTTCAGCCTGGAGAAGAGGAGGCTCAGGGGTGACCTTATCGCTCTCTACAGGTACCTGAAAGGAGGCTGTAGCGAGGCGGCGGTTGGTCTGTTCTCCCACGTGCCTGGTGACAGGACGAGGGGGAATGGGCTAAAGTTGCGCAGGGGAGGTTTAGGTTGGATATTAGGAAAAACTTTACAGAAAGGGTTGTTAGTCACTGGAATAGGCTGCCCAGGGAAGTGGTTGAGTCACCATCCCTGGAGGTCTTTAACAGACGTTTAGATGTAGAGCTTAGGGATATGGTTTAGTGGGGACTGTTAGTGTTAGGTCAGAGGTTGGACTCGGTGATCTTGTAGGTCTCTTCCAACCTAGACATTCTGTGATTCTGTGATTCTGTGAGATAAGAAGAAAATAACCAGGGTGATACTCACATTTTAGTTCATATTTATGCATATGGTGTTATTTTATTTTTATCATGGATCTTATGAACGCACTGCTACTTCCTTTCTCCTGTGGACTCTCTCATAGTTTTAAATTGACAGCTCCTGGAGGAGAGAGACAGCGTGTGACATGTGAACAGAACCAAAGATTGATAAGGGTGTGCATTCATTCATTATAATGACTAAGAAGGAATGAAGATTGACAGTTCAATCACTCATTAATAGTTACTGTATTCTCATTCATGAATGTGTTAGCCAAATTCTAAAACATTTAAAAAAGATATTGTTATTATTATTAAAGTTTGATTTAGTGCTTTCTCCTTACTTGACAGTGTAGAAAAATCCTTCTCGATAAACAGAATTTTAATTAGTCTGAAAAATACCACAAAATTGCTGGTTTATTTATTTATTATTTTTGGAAATGTTTTTTTCTGTTACAGACTGACATGAGGCAGGACTTAAATATTCGATTACTGTAGTTTAACAGACTGCTAAAGCTCAGCTGAGCCAGAGGACCAAGGCCCCATTCTAGACAAGACAGGCACAAGCTAAGTTACGTTACTTTGACTCTGCCCTGGTCAGAGGTCTCAGACTCCCAGTGACTGCGTTAAAACCTCAATGACAGAGTGTGCTGTGAAGGACTTGGCAAGCCTTGTCTCACAGAACATCTCTGTCTGCAGCCCCCTTTCTAGGGGCTGCTGCTGGGTCTCGGGCTGGTCCATGCTCCTGTGGGGCAGCCGTACACAGCCCTGCTTCCTGGGGGAAGCCAGCGGTGGCCTCGTCTCCCACGGCACACTTGGTTGGAGTTTGTGTGAGAGCAGCCCGGCCACCTCTGCGGTGTGATGGGCAGCAGAGCTGCTGTCTGAGGGTATGTGGTGCCTGCTCAGGGAAAAGCTCATGGACACATAAAAACAGTCTCAGCACAGATGCGGGGTAAAGGAGGCAACCAGAGAGCCACATTAAATCTCGTCCTGTTACAACTCTTCCTCTTCCAAATTCCTTGAGCACCTCTTCAAGCAAATGCTTTCTCTCCCAAGTTAAGACAGATTTGTACAATTCATTTTTTGAGCAGCTTCACACCCATTCGTTTCCTTGATTTCATTGCCAAATGGGATTGATTTGTCAGTTTGTGTTATTGTCTGTCCGTGTTCTACAATAAGATGGCAATCTCCTTTCCCTAAAAAGACCTTCCCCCCCCTTTTTTTTTTTCTTTTGGCAGTGAACAAGTCATATATTTTCACTGTTTGGCTGTGAAAATGATTATTCTCTGTTTCACATTGACTGATTAGGTGAAGTGCAGATATAGACAATCTTTAATTTAAAAGAAAATATCCTCTTGGTTCAGCTGATCGGGTGGAGAGAAGGTTTTGTTCCCATGGCAACATTTTGCATTTGAGCCTGCAGAAACGAAGCTGCCTAGAGGCATTTCAAACATGCTGCATTCAAAGAGCTGTGTTTTCATTTTTGTGTATGACGATTGCTTTGCAAGCACCAGCGAAACAAAAGGAAAAATCTTTGCATCCCCATGCATTAAACTCGAGCCTGCTGATACGAGGTACGCTACAGAGCATCGCTCGAACTGCTCCTATAACGTGCACACAGCGAAGCAACCTTGAAGCGTTACCATCAGCTGTCTGAACAGATGCCACAACTTCAGGTAAAAATCCATCCAAAGCTCAGGTGTTGCCTTCGTAAGAGTTCTTCTCCCACCTCCATCTGAGACGATGCTGAGTGTGGCGTTGTGAAACTAGCTTGGAGGGAACTGGCTATCAGGCTGGGAAACAAAACCCCCATGCAGGAGGTTGTGTCTCAGAGACGTGGGGCCGGAGCACGGGAAGGGCTGCAGAATGCTTGGACAACAGTGAGATGGGGTGGGAGAAAAAAAGCCTTTCCTAGTACAGGGATCTGCCTGAGGAATACACCAGTGGAAAAAGAGCGGAGGACAAACCCAGTTTAGGTTCAGGTCTTTGCACTTGATACTGTAAAATTTGACCATCCACTAGCAGGGGTGGATAAAGAGGAAGGAATTGGACTTCAGTGGTGACAGAGGGACAAGGCAAGAACAGATTTCACTTCAGGACTTTTGGTTTATTTGTAAAATACTGGGAAAGAAGGACAAGACGCAAGAAATTCAAAGAAATCTTTAAGGGCAGCGGTATACACTAGCCCTTCCTCTTTGGCTACTGTCTGTCTGTGTTTCACCAACCAAGCCCTCCCACTCTGTACAAATCTTGTTCAGGCAGAACTGGAAAATTCCATGTTCTTATCCAAGACAGAACAAGATTGTCTGGGAGGGACGCAGACCAGTGACACAGAAGCACGTCAGCACAGCACACAGTAATTTTTTCCAGGGGAAAAAAAAAAATGATGTAAAGTCACCCAGGAGCATAGAACTGCAAATGAAATGCACACACAGAATCCATGTTATGGTATTTTATGAATTGTATTGTTAATAGAGAGTGATACTTTAAGTATCACTTTTAAGTAACAGTACACTGTGAATTTTGGAGAAAGAAGTACATCTGTGTAAAGAGAAACTGATCAAGGCTCTGTTTGTGGAGATCACGGATCAAACCCACCAAACCGTGCGTTGCTTCGTGCCCAGACTTCCTCTGAAGAGGCCTCGCATTGCACGAGCATGATAAATGGGCTAAAACTGTAGGAGAAAACCGGCACACGGGGTGACATAACGGGGAGTGTGCTAGGGAGGCACGCAGAGATAGCTTACGGTAGCACGGGCAGGAGAAAGGGTGGGTGCCAAGAGCCACGCGGAGTCAGAACAACTGATGAAGATCACAAAGAAGACAGTGATGGGATGAAAGAGTGGAAACATAAGCAGTGCTGAAGCCTTGAAATGATATTATCTCAGACAAGACAAGGCAAGTCAGCAAAGGTAATTATTTACTGCTGGTTGGCCAGATGGTCCTGGAGTTGTATCAAGAATCCCTGCCCACCACATTTCTTTACAGGTCTGGAATCCAAACTTTTCATCTGCCCTAAAATGCGTGCGTTCTCCAAATAAAAGGATGGACTCAAACTCCTATAGCTCCAGGGGAAAAAAAGCAAAAAAAGCGCAGAGGTCTACAGTGCAAGTAGTGCAGGACGGAGGCAGCAGTATTCCTCCTGCTGGTATGAGAAGACAAAAAACACACCCTGAGGTGAGAGATCTCATACAGCTTTTGAAAGATATGGGCGTAGGGGTCTATCTCCAGGGCAAATGGCCCAGCTTTTCAGTTTCAGAGGACAAAAGCTCTGGCTTGAAGAGGGGAAACGGCTTTCCAACGAGCTGTTGTTAGAGATCAGGAGGAGGCTGCTCTATGGAAACCCATGGACAGGAGCCAGCTTTCAGTGGGCTTTGTTGCATCAGGAAGGTAGATTGCTCTGAAACCTGTTCTAAGACAATGAACACTCCTAATGGATAAAATGCAGAGGTACCGAGCCCTGGGGTTTGGGGTACTCTCAGAGCCACACTCGTGGATTTTAAGCATTACAACACTCACATCTTAGGGTTGCAACTGCATTTAAATTAGCCTGAGAGATCTCCTTCAGAAAGAAGTTATTTGAGAGCATGTCTGCTACCGAGTGTAACTACAGAGAAAACAACCCAAATACCCAGAATGGATTCCAAGATACCTATGTGCCTATGGTCCAGGATGATTGCTGGTGTTCTTATTCCTCTTGGCTACCCAATTTCATTTGTAGGTAAATGAGTAATTTTATCAAGCTTACACGATCAGTCCTCGTGCAAGAGGGACACTTGCACTGCAGTGAGAAAATGCCTCACAAAATGGTAACACACACATTGAGAGGGATTTGTCCCTATTTTACACTGGGCAGTGGATGAGAATAGTCGATGACTGTAGCAGGTAGTGTTCCTGGAAGTGCCACAGACTTTGGTGAATAAGCACCATAAACTCTGTATTAACGTGCCAGCAAATATTCAGCCACTTAGGCTAGACATCTCCTGTCCAGCTACAAGTGTAAACGTAACAACAGTTTGATCGAGCTTCTTTGCTTTCTAAATCTGTTACCTGAAAAATTAACAGGGCACAGGGCAGAGCTGAGAATGGGTTGCCATGAGGCAAGGCACCAAGACTAACACCCACCCGGACGGGCAGCGCCTGGTTGTGTCCCCCCAAGGCCCAGCACCGCCTGGCCAGCCCAGGGGTGCGCGGCTGCGTAGGTGCCGTGATTCACCTCCACTTGGGCAGCAGGAGCCCGGGGTGCTCGTGATTAGCGTTAACGCAGAGGGTACTAATTATAATTATAATGAGCGCCGAGTACCCTTCGGGATCAGCTTCTATTTTAGCTCGAGAACAGCTTGTAACTCCGACAGCGTACTACAGCTCGCCGGGGAAGCGAACTGCTGCTGGAACAGGTGTAATCCCTTTGGGTGAGACTCGTTTTGTTGCAGGACCAGCACCGGGATCCTGCCGGCAGAATGAAGCCCTCAGCCCACTCCCACCCGGCGAAGCCCCCCTCGGCTGCTGCTGCCTCCTCCGGCCCGGAGCACCCAGCCGGGACCCCGGGGGGGCTGAGGGGACCCCGGGGGGCTCGGGGAGGGCTGTGGGCGCCGGCCGGGCGGGAAGGGGCCGGGCGGAGGGGGCGGGTGGGCCCGGGTGGGCCCGGCCCCCTCACGGCCGCGCTGCCTCGTGCCGGCCGCCAGCCGCGGCGCCGCCGCCGCTCCGTGAGGGGCCGGGAGGGCTCCGGGGGCCGCGCCGTGAGGGAGGGGAAGCGCCCGGCGCCTCCTGCCCGGCATGCAGCGGAAGGTAAGCGCCCCCTGAGCCGCGTGGGGGGCTCCCGGAGCCGGGGGGCGCCGCCCCGAGGGGCCGCCAGGGGGCGCGGGGGGCCGCGGTGTGCCCCGGGCGGGGGCTGAGGGGCGAAGCTCGAGCCCCGGGGGGGACGCGGCGGTCCGGGGGTCGGAGCCCCCGGGGGGCGCGGTGAGGTCCGGGGGGAGCAGAGCCGGCCGAGGGGGCAGCAGCTCCCCGTGTGAAGGCGCTGCTGGAAGCCCTCGGACGTCAGCCGGAGGTCTGAGCCGGGAGGGGGGTGTCGGCACGGCAGCGCCGGAGCTGCCTCGGGTGCCCTCCAGCTCCACGCCTGGTTGCCAGCAGCCCTTACACACGAGCTGGAACCGGGGCTGCATCGGTGAGGACTGCCCGTGACGGGAAGCTGGCGGGAGCGTTACCGAACCACGGAACTGCTCGGCCCCTGTCCCGCTGCCGTTTCGTGGCGTTCCCACAAACCTTGCCGGCACGGGTTTGGCGCTGCTCGCCTGGATCCGCAGTAGCTAAGGGAGCTGGAGCAGCCAGGCATCCCCCAGTGCGCAGGGGGACACGTGGGGGGCCTGCGGCGGCTCCCCGAGGCCCCCGACCCGAGGTGAGGTGGCTGCACCTCGCACAGACCGAGCAGCGAGATTTGGGGTCGCCTTCCGTTGTCCTGGAGAGGAGCCCTCCGCTGAGCCAGGCTGCCGAGACCCGGCGCTGCTGATCCCTTCGCAAATATTCCCCGAGCGGTGCGGTGTGCGGGTGGTGTTAATGGCTAGGTGGTGATTGCACGGTGCGGACAGGCTGGGCGAGAAAAAAAGTGATGGATTCTGTTCCAGCATTGTGAGTGACATGGAGTGGATGCTTCGTGTGAATTTTCTTTCTCCCACTACCCGTCGCACTCCTTTATCTGCTAGGAGGAGGAGTGCAGAGATCATCGAGATCTGGAATTAAGGGCTTTGTAAAGGTCAGAATGACCTCAGGAACCGTGGATATTAGATATCTGAGCCCTGTTTCTTTTTCATACTTATTTCGTGGGCTGACTCGCAGTTTGAGGGTTGCTCTGCCCTGTACCCTCCTGCTCTGTGCTGCGCACTCAGCCAGTCGCCCGTCCCAGAGCAACCTCTGGGGGAATTCAGGGACACCTGTGCCAAATCCTTCTGCTCTATCAGAAGCAGAGCGATACAAAGAGAAGTTACACCAAGCTAACTTTAGGTCAGAAGTGATAAAAATAGCAATTCCTAATTCTTAGGGAACACCTCGGGCTAGTGAAAGCTGGATGAAGAATCTTCAAAGAGAGGGAAGCTTCTCAGAGAGGGAGGAAAAAGTAGCAAGAAATAAGAACAACAGTTGCAGACCTCAGTTTGGATCTCAAGTGCCCAGATCCTGTTTTAGGCATCCAAATGGAGAACTTTCTTACTGGTTTGTGGATCAGGTCCTTGGCATGTCTTGGTAAACCAGTAATCGTGTTGGCAACCAACAGATAAAATTAATTTGTGCCATGGCTGAAGTGTGAAACCACAGTGTCACGCTCTGTATTCC
This sequence comes from Nettapus auritus, assembly GCA_011076525.1. NCBI lineage: Eukaryota > Metazoa > Chordata > Aves > Anseriformes > Anatidae > Nettapus > Nettapus auritus. The sequence goes on from CM021765.1 coordinate 46,983,900, forward strand.
CTGCAGTTCCAGGAGGTTCTTTCATCTGTGACACGGGGTCCCCATTCTGCATTTGTATCTGTTGGGAAGGGGAGGTAGAGCAGGGAGAAGCCCTGGTTTTGTTGTTCCTCTCTTGCTTGGTTTCGTGGTAACAAGAGGAAGCCTCGCACTCGGGACCTCTCCGACTGTGCTGTCGCTAAATGCACTTGGTGTTTCATTGATTGCTTCAAAAATAAATTAAGCTGGAGAGAACTGGGCCACTGAGTAACAAAGCTGAAATGCTTGCGCGGGGTTTAGTGCGGGTCAGCAGCTCAGTGTTAAATCCACGCTTGCTGTTTAGATCGAGTCCTCCACTGCCATCTGTGCTCGCACAGGAGCAATAAATAGAAAAGTTGTTCCAAACGTCTGGGAAGCATAGTAAAAAACCATGATTCTGCAGCTGAGCTGTGTGTGGGGTGAGCTCTCCGTGGGGGCACCCCTGGTTCCTGGGTGAGCCGCTCTGCCTGGGGCCTGCCTGCTCCCTGTGCTTCAGCCACCTGCAGCGTTACCCCGGTGCTGGCTGGCACCTGGCCTCGGGGCTGGGGTCTGGTGCTGCGTGCGGTGGAGAGCTGTGCGGTAGGGACGGGAGGACAGCACGGGGAAGGACAGGCAGTGGTGTGACGCTGTCAGTCTGCTGCTTTTAGGGCTTTCTGCTGAACCTGCAGCCTGGCCGAAGCAGCTCTTGCTGTGTGCTCCTGCTAGGGAGCAGGTGAGACCCCTCCGCCTGCCACCTATCTCCTTCTGCACCTCCAGCTACACCAGCTGAACGTGTTCTCTGTGAAGGGAGTGCTTTCTAGATCTTCTGTGTGTGTGTGAGGTCAAGGCTTCCCAATTCTCCTAGTGTCTTATCTGAGATGTTTACAGGAGTCTCACCTTTCCAGAGAACGTGTCTCATATATTGCCTCTGCACAGTCCCGTTTTAGACTTGAGACACACGATAACAGAGCTCCCAGGCCAACACTGCTTTTCCTCCCTCCTCAGGTGCACCAAATACTTAAATACTCATAGGCATTTCCTTGTGCTTTCTTGCTTATACGAACACACATTTTTAAGAACTCCATTGCGTAGCATCTAGGTGCAGAGGCAGGATTTACAGCTTAGGCTGGTCTACTAGATTTCATTCCCAGTGGAAAGCCTGTTGCTTTTTCTTCCACGTGCCCCTCACTTCTCACTCAGTTCTGCATTAGTATGAAAATACTGATGCAAATACAAGCAGGAAGAAAATCCCTGAGGTTTTCTCCTGTTTTTACATACCTCCCCCTCCCCACCGTTCCAATAAAACAGATCAGTGCTCCTGTTAAGAGACAAGCTGCTGTTAGACGGCGCAGGGAGGCGGTAACAGGTAGGAGACAAGACAAGAGACTGCATTTCCAAGCAACTAATGGAAAACCAGTCCTTCAAACCTCTCTTTGAACTCATTTCTCTTTCAGCTTCTTTTACCAGATGTACGTGTCTTAATTTATCATATTAGGAGGTAATTTATTCAGCCTAGACAGTCTTTTGCTAGATCACTGAAGTACATATTAGATATAAATTTGCATTTGACGCTTTTATTCTCTGTTTGAATATCACCACTGTGTATCTTGTTCCTTTTCACCGGGGAAAACACAAGCCCAATTCACCTGTCAAATTCTGCTGGAACTGTTTTTTCAGGCACGATGCACCTACCACTGGAAATTAGTGGAAGCCTAACACATCGACACGAAATTAGTATTTAGGGACAGCAACAGGAAGTCATTAGCGCGGTGAGAATACACTGAAAATCCAAGCTAAATAAAATGTGTAATGAAGGTGAATTTGTCTGTTACTTTTGTTTTTATGAGGTGTAATTTAACATTCTTGTTTTTCTTTTTAGCCTCTGACTCTCAGTAATGGTGTGTAGCTATGCTTGCAGGTACAGATGAGGGGGGGAAGAGAACAGGCTGCTCGGTGACGCTCTGTTTGATTCGTAAGGCGGCTAGGAGGGATATGCATATCTTGACAGGTACAGATCAGCGCTGCGTCTTGCTATACGTTTTAGTCACCGGATATTTGAGCAGAATGAAAGTCTTATTTTTAACCAAGTTGTCATTGTTTTTGCTCTACAAACTGTGCAAAGCTGTACATGCTGGGACAAGTTGGGATAATGGGAGTGGGTGGCACTGTAGCTGTGCCAGGGAAAGAGGTGTCCTTTTGGTGCTTTTAGGTGCTCAGAGATTGTCTTCAGAGCACTGCCAGTCAAAAGCTACACTTTGGGGTTGAGGTAATAGTGAGGTTTTCCTTATTCGGGAATTTTAGAGGTTCTTCTAAGTTGGTTGCCCTCAGGGAATATAAAATGTACTACCAGATAAATCCATGACAACAGGTAACTTACTTAAGCATTAGATTTATCCCAGCTAACACGCGGGCTGGGTAAGACGCACGGCATCCCGGACTGAGGGGGCACTGAGTAAATTCATGCTCCAAGTGCAGCAGTGGGGATTTTGGTACAGGTCTCCTGCCTTCCTGCCGGGCTGCTGGGGGAAATGGGACAAATGGGCAATCTGAGATTTCCCCTGGAGCTTGGGCAGGCTGTCACTGAGAGGGTTTCAGTGTGCTTTGGCAATTCTGTCAGTGAAAATGTAGCTGCCCGGAGGAGTTTAAGTGCCTACAAGACTGCAGGATTTGTGAGTGAGGATTTCAGTGGGACATCGGTGTTGGTTTTGAAGAACTAAAGACAAAAAGATTCCATACCTTTACCTCCAGTACCTCTGCTAGCTAAAGAGTTCAGCTTTCCCATCACTGCTTCTTTTTTTCTTCTTTTTCTTTTTCCCCCCATGGCTCAACTGTTCAGCAGCTCTACCTCTCTACCAACAGTGAACACGATGCAAATATGGACGTCTGTATGCATTGGGAAATTCTTGCCTCAAACAAGCAAAGGCTTGGAGCAGGAGCAAGGGAGTAAGGGGGACCAAGGCAGTGAAGCTGAGGCTTCAGGTGCTGTGGCGGGCAGCAGGTGACAGAACGGCGATTCATTCTGCTCCGTGATGGGAGTGGGGTGTTTGAAGGGGAGGTTGGCATTTCTGCCAGTTTCAGAGACCTGAAGCTGGAAGTGTTGTTGTCGTATACATAAAAGTTGCTGGGCTCTCTCAAAAATACCTACCATCTATTTAAAGTTCTTAATATTATTTTCTTAAGATTCTAGAGTAAAATTCTTTAACGTTGGGCAATAAAGAGCCACCGTCTGATGGAATGACAGTGAGGTTTAGGTATTGTAGTCCCCGAGTTTGCTTTTGAAAATGAGATTTAAATGAGTGACATGCTTTTGATTGTCCTTGTGCTGGCCGTACTGCTGTCTGCCACCTTTGTTGGGAGGCACAGAGGAGAGCAAAGAGTAAATGGCTCGGAGAGGAAGAATTCAGGAGTGATGACTGATTGTTCACTGTCTTTTTCGGTAGAAGATCCGGGGGCACCAAGTGAAACTGTCAGGCACCGGGTTCGGAGCAGAAGGTATAGCTGTGGAGCTCCTTCCCACCGGCTGTTGTGGAGGACACAAGTTGCCATAGATTAAAAACCAGAGACAAATAGATCGAGAAAGAAGAGTACTTCAAAAACCCGAGTACAAAATTAACACTTCTGGCTCAGAAAGCCCTCGGCCTGCAGATCCCTAGCATCATTACACCATTATCCTGGGCTTGGAGTCTTTCCTGAGCATCTGATGTTGGCCACTGTTTCAGCCAAGATACAGGTATGGATTTAATGTGAGCCAGCGTGCTCCTTGAAGACCATTGCCACAAAGCTGAGCTTTGTTTTCCCCAAAGGTTGTTTTTGAGATGCTGAGCCCATTGGAGTTATGCTGTTGGTTAAGCAGGTCAGTGGGAAATGTTTCATGGGTCTAAGCTGAGAATGTGTGCATGACTTAGGGCTGAAGTGGTGGGAAAACAAATAGAGGAAGAGTAAAATATTTTATGTATATTGGCTTCATTAAGCTAAAAACAGTAGGGTTTTTTAAAAGTCATTTATTGTGTCAATGGCCTGGACGTGACTCCTGTTCAGGGGGATGGAGGACAGAGTGTCTGGTTCCAGGTTTCTCTATAGGCTGCCCATGCCAGGACCAAGATTTTCCTGGCCTCATGTTCTGAGCTTGTGACAAAGCAGAATTTAGCATGAAAAGTACCAAAAAAGGGAAGTTAGTACCTCTTCCTCTCAATGTTCCCCAGTGCTGGAATGTTGTCCTGGTGAGAAAGCAATAAAATATTAACTTTTAAAAGTATGTATGAAAAAAAAAATCTCTAGACATGGAAGAAAATAAAAAAAGGGACAGATGTGTTGATTTACCTTTTTGTTTGTGAGGGAGGGGGGGCAAACTTTGCCTCCTTTAACATTTTTTTTTTTTTTTTTTTTCTCATTTCCATTGCTTGGGGGCATGCCTCTGTTTGTTTGAGCGGCCAAATAAATAGAGTTAACAGGTTCACCTTGATATGTGTTCCTGGTAAGTAAGCCACACGTCACTATGCTTTCCTGTCAGTCTTTTCCTGCAGTAGTTAGCAATTAGTGCAAAAATGGATTTCTTCAGTCTGACACACAGCAGAAGTGCATTTAGAAACTGGCGTTGGTATTTTGTGTTTCTGTCTCCAAGGCTGCCTGTTTCCTCTTGGAGAACAAATGACTCCTGCCCTGGTCAGAGTGCTGCCTGCTGGGCCTGCCCAACGCAGCAAACCCCAACAGCCCTGCTTCCATAATTCAGCCGAGACTGAGCAAATCTGCATTTTTCCTGGAATGCTGCAGGAATGACCAGCTCATTTGATGACAACTGAGGTCTCCTTAAGGTGTAATATGCACCTTACAGATGTATTCTCTTGCCTGCTTTGTGCTAGGACCTGTAGGCCAAATATCCCAAATTTTTGTGAACTCTAAACCTGTGCTGACTGGTTTCCAGTTTTCTGTTCTGTGCGCCATTTTCTGTAGCCTCAGCTCTGTTTTGCAAGCAGTGCCAGGCATTCGGGGTACCTCCTCCACATCACCTGGGGAGGCATTTTCCCTCCTTAGAGGTCAGGCTGCAGCAGCCTGTCCCTGGTATGATGACAGCCTCCCTGACACAGGGCTTGGTTTAGCACGTGCGCTGTTTTCACTGGGTAGCTGATCTGATGTGTGATTCTTAGGCAAATTTATTTAATCTTTTGTTTGATCTCTGTGGTCTGTCCTGTACATGTTGGTGAAGAAACTTTTTCCCTCATTGAAAAGTAAGTAAGACTTTCCAAAACCTTTGATATTCTCCAGTTGTAATGCGACAAATGGCTAGGGCTCATGTTTTTTTGCCCTGCTGCAACATCTGTGTGTGCTCTGGCAGGTCTCATGTGGATTCAGGACACACAAAATGAAGACGATGACTCTTTGGTCACTTTTTTTTCCTACATTTGAACAAATGGTCTTAAGCTATTGTGTGTAATGTTGTGGAGCATGACCTTGAATGCCAGAAGCCATTTTAAGAGAAAATGCCTCACTGTTCCACGTTATTTTTGTCAAAGAAAAAAACCAACTACTTGCGGAAAATGTATTTCTGCTGAAAAGATAGATTATTCCCTGAAAAACTAACCTCTAGTTGAAAAATGATTTAAAGCTCTTAATTCACAGAGGAAATTCAAAATCTTTTCCAGAAGGGGAAACTATGTATTTTTCCCCAGCAGCAACACAGTAATAATGCTTGCTACTTTGATTTAGATATTCTACTGTTTTGTAAATAAGTATTTACATCTGTTTTTTTTTCTTTTTTTTATGATTATTCATCTTGGACATTTGCTAGCATGTAATTATTCATACCAGTAACCGAATTTACAAATCCCCTCGTAGTTCTCTGTCCTTTTCAGATGCACTAAAAGCTGTTCTATTAGATGTTCTCTTCATCTTTTTATTTTATTTATTTATTTATTTTTTTCTGCTTATTTCTGGAGAGATGAATAAACGGACTTTTTAATACATTTCAATTACCTTACTTTTTGTTAAGATGTATTTTCAGGTAACACAATTAATTAAAACTCCATTAACCGTTTAGCAATGAAATATCCCCTAGCGGCAGGTCTTTGGTACTGGCCTACTTGAGGTAGCGATTGCAAATGGATGTATAACACACATTGACTCGCTCAGAATTAAAAGAGGATTTTTGTCCTTTTTCTTGCTCTTTGATGTATAAAGGATGCCTGAATAAGTTTTCTTTGCTTTCTACCATTTAGATTCACTTAATCCTGGTCTTCCTGTGAGTTGGTTTTTAGGGCTAATTCATGTTATTTTGTTGCAAGCAGGGCTGGTTGTACAGATTTGGCACGCCATCTGAGCAAATGGATTCCCTCTGACCTTTAATAGCAAAGAATTAAGGGACGTTTCTGAAGTTTTTTGACATTTGCATCACCTCTCAGCTGAGGTGCCCAGCCCTGCAGAGGAGAAGCTGTGTCCACTCTCGGATGCTTTTTTCCTCTTGCTGTCAGGCTGATCTGTGCCCATCTCCTGCCGTGTTCTCACAGCCTGAGCAGGCAGTCACGGAGGGTGATTGTTCTGTCTGTGGGAAAGCTCGGCTAGACCGAGTCGTTTTTCTAACTGCTTCGTAAGACAAAGAAAATCTTTCAGAGAGGTCTGCTTTAACCACGACTCACTGATGCCAGCTCATTTACCACAGAGGCAATCTAGGGTTATGTGCCTTGCAAAGCACCTGCACTGGGAGGCCTTCTGCAGCTGGGCACAGAGGCTACCTCGATAAGAGGAGAAGGCAGGAGGAGGGCCCTCCTGCAGTGGGGTGGTGTATTACAATAATAAAGTTTGGTGTTTGTTATTACTGGGGAGAACTGTCACAAGAGAGCTTTCTAGGCTGTAACTCTGAGTGCTGTCGCTGCAGTACCTGTGCAGAATGAGTTGACAGTATGCAGAATGAAACATCCCCAGCTTTGGGTGACAACGGAAACCACGTTTTCCTGGCACATTTAATCTCTCTCTCCTTTTAATATGTGATGCAAGAGGGATTTCAGCTTAGCCCTACAACAGGTGACTTTTTTCAACTACTGTTTGCTGATCTTGAAAAGCAGGAGTGCAGCTTTAGCAAGCAAGAATATCCACCTACATGCATAATGCTCTTGGTAATTCACACATGTTGAGAGAAAAATGCAGATTTATATCTTAATAGCCTGGCGTGCCAATTCTAGAGGTGAGAGTGAGTAGTCAAGACTTCTATACTTGACACCTCTGCTGACAGTACAGAAATCGGAATAATTCAAGAAAAAGGTAAAGTTACTTTTATTAGGTATGTCTGTTACAGGAACACAAGGATGGAGGAGGCTGAAGGAGTTTAGAATCACTGGCAGTGGATCGTAATCTAATGTAAATCCCCAGGCAGGTGAAGTTAGCCTGTTCTCGGCATGCTGCCTGGAGTAGGATGGGGGGAGGGATGGGAAAGGATAAATCAGCTCTGGTGTTTTGCAAGATCCTGCCTTCTAGTTCAATATTGTCTTGTTTCCTTTGCCTGAATTTATTCCTGACAGGTGGTGACAGAATGTTTTCATAGAAGATATGCTTATACCTTGTTAGAATCATAGAAACCAAATAAAGTCTCCCGTGGCAAACTAGCGTTCACACTGACAAGCGGACGGGTTCTCTTCACGACTTCTTTACAGCTTTGAAAATCCTCATTGCTGTACAACATCCCTTTTTGCTCAGCCCTGTCTGAGGAGTCTGAGCAAAGCCAGGCTAGGGGCAGTTTCCAGTTGGTTTTGGTTCACAGAGCTGCCACCTCCAGCCTGGAACAAGCACCCGGTGTGCAGACTGGGTTTGCTCTGCTCTGCGGTAACTAAATTTAGGCACGATATAATTTAGAAATGAGAGGCACAAATCACTAAAGTGGAGGGAAGTACGGTGTTGAATCAAATGAGGAAAAAGTAATACTTTCCCAAAGCTAAATATCAATCATTAGTTACTTGATTTTGAGCCCGCATTGATTTCATAAGCGCATTTTCTTCCTTGGCACTGCTGCTTTAGGGGTTTTAAAGGATATGTGCGTTCTCGGATTTTCACCGCGCAGAAGAACTGCAATGTGAACTTCAGTCATCGGTCTGGTTCCTTCAGAGCAGCGGTCAGCTTTTTTGTCCCATGGGACAGATTCTGGCAAACGGTTTTAGAGGTGCTGATATACGGAGGTGGAAGAGTAGAGATACTCAGGGTAGAGATGTAGCCACCACAGGTAGGTTTGTGGCTGAGTGCAACACACGCAAAAGTACATTAATCACTGTAGGGTAGAAGTGAGTAGGATGAATTAAATTTTTCAAGCGAACAATTTAAACTATTTCTAGCTGTATATAATCCACTCTTTTGAGTGAGAATCTTCTTTCATAAATAAAATGCTAAGGTAAAAATAAAAGCCTATATCAGTACTGTCAACTTCAAAGGTAGCAGAAATGTTTTCTTAACAGCAGTCATTAACCATCATTCAGGTCTTTCATATATAATAATTCTGGAGATGCATTGGGAGCAATATTTTATAAGACATTATATTAGGTATCGTGAAGAACTAGGACACGGATAATTATGTTTCCTTTCTTATCAAATTAAGCTTTTGCATACTGACATAGCCACAAAACAACCCTCCTAAGGTAATGGAAATGGCATGAAACTCAGCAGTTTTTCCCTGCTGATTTCATTGCCCATTGCTATCGTTGTGCTGTGAGCACCACAGACCTGAAACTGCACCTTGAGCATAGGAAGTCTGACCAGGTTCATTTCTTTGCAGTAATGCAGTTTCAGAAGCTCTAAAGGCCGTTTTTCCTCTGTACAAGTTGCTCCATGATAACCTCTGCTTTCTGCTGGCACTTCCCTTTCTCCCTGCTTCTGAGGAGCTGCTCCCCAAAATACTTGGAGTTCACCCACCAAGGTCACCTCCTTTCAGACATCCTTGTCTTGCCAGAGACTTGGCAGCTCTGACTTGCCTTAACCCTTGTCCCCAGCTCTTGCTATATTATTTTGTTTAGCTCTTCTCCTGTCTCTGGGTGCTACTCAGTCCAACCTGCAGTCGCTGGGCTGGGTGGGGGGTGGGGGGGTGGTACCGGGCATTTCTCAGCCTCTCTCCTTTCATTGAATCCCACTTCTTGCAGGAAAGATCCCCTCCGAGTCAGTATCTTTGCAGTTTTGCCCTGTCACTAGAAGTACGGCCGTACCGCCCTGGCAACGCACGATCTCGTCTGATCTTGGAAGCTAAGCAGGGTCGGGCCCGGTTAGTACTTGTGATGGGAGACCTCCCGGGAATACCGGGTGCTGTAGACTGCTTCCACCAAAAAGGAAAGGAGGGTGATCGCTGTGGGCGACTTCCTTCTCAGGGGAACGGAGGGCTCTGTCTGTCAGCCTGACCCTGCCCGTAGGGAGGTCCCTGGGGCCAGGGTCAGGGATGTTGCCAGAAAGCTTCCCAGCCTGGTTCGCCCCTCTGATTACTACCCACTGCTAGTCCAGGCCCTCTGATTACTACCCACTACTGCTAGTCCAGGCTGGCAGTGATCTCACTGATGAGAGAAGCCTGAAGGCTATCAAACGGGACTTCAGGGGGCTGGGACGGTTCTTCGACCACAGGGCACTTTATGGAAAACGGATCATCCTGGCCCAGGAGCTGGCAGGGCTCATTGAGAGGGCTTTAAACTAGGTAAGAAAGAAGGGGGAAGGGAGGGAAGAAACAAAGCGAAATGGAGGTGTGCCAGGGGAGCAGTGGCTAGGCTGGGGTAGAAGGCAAAGGCTCAGCTGAAGTGCATCTACACTAATGCACGCAGCATGGGCAACAAGCAGGAGGAGCTGGAAGCCATTGTGCAGCAGGCAGGCTATGGCTTGGTTGCCATCATGGAAACGTGGTGGGACCACTCTCATGACTGGAGTGCTGCCGTGTCTGGCTATAGGCTCTTCAGAAGGGACAGGCAGCACGGAAGGGGTGGTGGAGTGGCTCTCTATATTAGAGTGTTTTTTTTGATGTCATTGAACTTGAGGCTGGCAATGACAAGGTGGAGTCGCTATGGGTTAGGATCAGTGGAGAGGCCAACAAGGCAAGCATCCTGATGGGGGTCTGTTATAGACCGCTGAACCAGGATGGGGGGGTGGACGAGGAGCTCTACAGACAGCTGACAGAGCTTGCGAAATCATCAGCGCTTGTTCTTGTGGGGGACTTTAACTTCCCGGACATATCCTGGAAGCACAACACAGCCCAGAGAAAGCAGTCCAGGAGGTTTCTGGAGAGCGTGGAAGATAACTTCCTGACGCAGCTGGTTGGCGAGCCTACCAGGGGAGGTGCCCTGCTAGACCTTCTGTTCACTAACAGAGAAGGACTGGTGGGAGATGTGGTGGTCAGGGGCTGTCTTGGGCAGAGTGACCACAAAATGGTAGAGTTCTCGATACTTGGCGAAGTCAGGAAGGGGACCAGTAAAACCGCTGTCTTGGAATTCCGGAGGGCTGACTTTGAGCTGTTTAGGACGCTGGTTGGCAGAGTCCCTTGGGAGGTGGTTCTGAAGGACAGAGGAGCCCAGGAAGGCTGGGCGCTCTTCAAGAAAGAAATCCTAATGGCTCAGGAGCGGTCTGTCCCCACATGCCCAAAGACTAGCCGGCGTGGAAGAAGACCGGCCTGGCTGAACACAGAGTTGTGGCTCGAGCTTAGAAGAAAAAAGAGGGTTTATAATCTTTGGAAAAGAGGGCGGGCCACTCAAGGGGACTACAAGGATGTTGCAAGGCGGTGCAGGGACAAAATTAGAAAGGCCAAAGCTCATCTGGAGCTCAACCTGGCTACTGCTGTTAAAGACTACAAAAAAAGGTTTTATAAATACATCAGTACCAAAAGGAGGACTAAGGAGAATCTCCACCCTTTACTGGATGCGGGGGGAAACTTAGTTACCACAGATGAGGATAAAGCCGAGGTGCTTAACGCCTTCTTTGCCTCAGTCTTTAGCAGCAAAACCAGTTGTTCTCTGGACGCCCAGTACCCTGAGCTGGTGGAAGGGGATGGGGAGCAGAATGTGGCCCCCACAATCCATGAGGAAATGGTTGGCGACCTGCTACAGCACTTGGATGTACGCAAGTCGATGGGGCCGGATGGGATCCACCCGAGGGTACTGCGAGAACTGGCAGAAGAGCTGGCCAAGCCGCTTTCCATCATTTATCAGCAGTCCTGGCTATCGGGGGAGGTCCCACTTGGCTGGCGGATAGCAAACATGACGCCCATCTACAAGAAGGGCCAGAGGGTAGACCCGGGGAACTACAGGCCTGTTAGTTTAACATCAGTGCCAGGGAAGCTCATGGAGCAGATTATCCTGGGCGTCATCATGCGGCAGTTACAGGGCAAGCAGGCGATCAGGCCTAGTCAGCATGGGTTTATGAAGGGTAGGTCCTGCTTGACGAACCTGATCTCCTTCTATGACAAGGTGACACGTTTAGTGGATGAGGGAAAGGCTGTGAATGTGGTCTACCTTGACTTCAGTAAGGCATTTGACACCGTTCCCCTCCGGAAACAGCATTCTCCTCCGGAAACTGGCTGCCCATGGCTTGGACTGGCGCACGCTTCGTTGGGTTAAGAACTGGCTGGCTGGGCCCAGAGAGTCTTAGTGAATGGAGTCAAATCCAGTTGGAGGCCGGTCACTAGTGGAGTCCCCCAGGGCTCGGTACTGGGACCAGTCCTCTTTAACATCTTCATCGATGATCTGGATGAGGGGATCGAGTGCACCCTCAGTAAGTTTGCAGACGACACCAAGTTAGGTGCGTGTGTCGACCTGCTCGAGGGTAGGAAGGCTTTGCAGGAGGATCTGGATAGGCTGGACCGATGGGCCGAGGCCAACGGTATGAAATTCAACAAGGCCAAGTGCCGGGTCCTGCACCTGGGGCACAACAACCCCAAGCAGAGCTACAGGCTGGGAGATGTGTGGATAGAAAGCTGCCTGGCAGAGAAGGACCTGGGAGTGATGGTTGACAGTCAGCTGAATATGAGCCAGCAGTGTGCTCAGGCGGCCAAGAAGGCCAACAGCATCCTGGCTTGCATAAGAAACAGCATGGCCAGCAGGTCCAGGGATGTGATCGTCCCCCTGTACTCGGCTCTGGTGAGGCCGCACCTCGAGTACTGTGTTCAGTTTTGGGCCCCTCACTACAAGAAGGACATGGAGGTGCTTGAGCGAGTCCAGAAAAGGGCGACGAAGCTGGTGAGGGGCCTGGAGAACAAGTCTTACGAGGAGCGGCTGAGGGAGCTGGGACTATTTAGCCTGGAGAAGAGGAGGCTCAGGGGCGACCTTATTGCACTCTACAGGTACCTGAAAGGAGGCTGTAGCGAGGTGGCGGTTGGTCTGTTCTCCCACGTGCCTGGTGACAGGATGAGGGGGAATGGGCTAAAGTTGCGCCAGGGGAGGTTTAGGTTGGATATTAGGAAAAACTTCTTTATCGAAAGGGTTGTTAGTCACTGGAATAGGCTGCCCAGGGAAGTGGTTGATTCACCATCCCTGGAGGTCTTTAAAAGACGTTTAGATGTAGAGCTTAGGGATATGGTTTAGTGGATGATTTTTTAGTGTTAGGTCAGAGGTTGGACTTGGTGATCTTGTTGGTCTCTTCCAACCTAGACATTCTGTGATTCTGTGATTCGTGTACATGTCCCTCTGAGCTGTGTTGCACTGTTTGGATGCTTTTCAGGCAATGAGCTAGGAAAGAGCAAATGATTTACTCAGTCTTGTAACTACTAAGAGCTGGCTTAGGTTCATATATCACCTGTAAACCTGTCTTTCTGAAAGTGGAGCAGAAACTGATGTCCCAGTTTTCACTCACAATCTGTTTTTAGACTTTTTCTGTTAACAGGATGTGCTGGTACCTGAGAGCCCGTCTCCTGCGATGCTTTCCAAAGTGAAGCTTTCCTGCAAACACCAAGTGACTGGTAGTGAAATGGAGCTCTGTTCTCCCTGGACTTTGATTGTGCATCCTGTGGTTTTGTTTCCTCTCTTAAGAATGCCAGGCAGATACTAGCAAGGTGATTAGGGAGTCTGGTGCCCTGCTATTTTTGTGTACTTCTGTGTTTGAGATAAACACAAGGGAATTAATTCATTCTGTGGAGTTCTGTGCAGGCTGTCACGAGGATATAAAAAGGGGCTATGTGGAGGCATACGCTGAGCTCACTTTGTCTGAGTGTCTTGCTTGGCTTCAACAGACTAAGGATTAGTAACTCCATGCTACATTTCATAGTACTAGTTTAAACTAATTGAGCTGTGTGTGATTTGCCTTCTGGGCTCTCACTCCTACTAAAACCAACTGATGATCAGTGCCAGCGTAAGTTAGAAATTAGTAAAATGCTGTTCAGCTAAACAGCTTGAATAATGTAACGAATGGTGCCATTTCGCATGCCTTTTCAGAGCACAGAAAATCAATCTGCTTCAAAAGCTGGAGCCCTGCCACTTGATTTTTGGTTTCTAGCAGTTCAGACATAAAGCAGTTTACCTTATAGTTAGCATAATGATGCTGTCCAGTCATCAGCATATAAACTTCATGGATTATGTTAGGGAATGGCATTGTGGAGATACAGATAGGTCTGCTTAATGAGGTACAAACCCCGTTTTGCATGAAATTTATAAACCTCAATTATCCATATGCCACGAGGGACAAAGAATAATTTTGATAATCAAGCTTTCAGAAAATTGAATGACTGTTCAACATGATAAGCACTGAGAATCATGACCTCATCTAGCACAAGACTTGGATGACTGAAGTGCTTCTGTATTGGATTCTAAGAGTGTATTTAATGCTCGGGCTCCCGCTCAGTAACTGTTATTAGTATCTGGCTCAAAAAGATCCATAAGAGCCAGCTAGGTACAAATGCTCCTCGCTGCCACTGGTAGTCTTCAGTTAGCTGTTACTGAGGACAGACAATGTGAATTTGAGAGCCTGCTTCTCAAAGAAAGACAATGTAAAATTTTACACAGTTAGTTTGTCTGCTGACTAAAAAAAAAAAAAAAATAAGAAAAAATGACAGGCTTAATTTTCTCTGAATGTCGTTTTTTGAAGTTTAATCTCTCTCTCTCCTAAGGTTTGGAGCTTAGAGTGCTTTGGAATATTTTTCCTGCCCATTTAGAGTAAATCCCTCTTCATTTGTGTTAATTACTTCTCCTATGGTGATATTTGAAATAAAGACAATCCATCTTTGATGCTCAAAAGAGGAAAAAAAAAGACAAAACCTCATCATGAATCTTACTGATAGAATGTTATTAATTCAGCATACCGATGTTCACAGATTGCTGCCATTCTCCTGCCTCCCACTGTCTCCACGTTTTGTTCAATAAATCCATGGGAGGTTTTTCAGACAACTCCAGAATCTGAATATAAGCAATCCTTTAGTAAATAGCACATATTAAGTAAAAATCAGCTGAAATGCTACATATTGGTGAGATCTGTGTTTACATTCTTGCTATGAATTAGCATATTCTCCTGTTTGAAGCTCCAGTAAGTTTATAGTAAAGTAATTCATCTTAATGTTTATGTGGTCGGGCCATTCCCGTGACTCTCCATCTGTTTTACTTCACTGCTTTACGTTCTGCCAGGCTGTGTATAGGCATGTCCTCTGCTCCACTGTCAGAGCAAATAATGAATGCAAACAGGTAGGGGAGCAGATAGATGAATGGATGATGTTTTTCAGCTGAAATGCAGCCTGGGTCCATCCATTGGCAGTCGCACACCCCTGAAGTCAGTCTGTAGCTGACACTACTGCATTACTCCACCGTGTAGTGCTCTTGGGAAGAGGTCTGTGGCTGACCATTTATCAATGGCTTTTTGAACACTTTAAATGATAGTCAAAAAGAATGCTAAGTGCAAGGTCACTACTGGGATGTAATGCTAGATCAAAAGTATTTGTGAAAGAGAAAATGCTGTCAGTTCCTGGTGCGTTCTTCTGCATAGCATGTGGTAGCTGGAGGTGGGCAAGCCATGCTTTGTGACAGAGACTGCAGAAATAACAGCTGCTCAGGAACTTGCATGTTCACAGCAAAGGGCTGCCTGAAAGCTGAGGAGTTCTTCTCAGTGCAAGCGACCAGCTGGATGCAGAAGATCAAGGGAGACCTGAACTCGTGGCCTTGATGTTTTGAGATCAGTTGGGTTCTTACATGAAAACCTTCCAGAATGTTCTTCAGTTGGTAAGCATTTATCTTCTGACCCATTCCTTTTCCTTTTACTATAAATAATTTGCACTGTACACTGTCACGCAACCAGTTTCTCATCCTCTGCACGTGCACAGGATATGTGGCAGATATGAGCTGTTCAGGCAGGGTCCTTATCTTTGCGTTTGAGAAGATTTGCTACGAGTGACAGTCTTACAGAATCACAGAATCATAGAGGCACAAGGTTGGAAAGGACCTACAAGATCATCTAGTCCAACCGTCCTCCTATACCAATACTACCCACTAAGCTACTAAATCATATCTCGTAGCACCTTGTCCAGGGGCTTCTTGAACACCGTGAGGGACGGTGACTCCACCACTCCCTGGGCAGGCCGTTCCGGTGCCTGACCACTCTTTGAGAGAATAAGTTTTTCCTGACATCTAATCTAAATCTCCCAAGGCGCAACTTGGGACCATTTCCTCAAATCCTATCATTAGTTATCTGAGATAAGAGGCTGACCCCCTCCTCATCACAACCACCTTGTACTATTCCCTCATGGATTGTCATCACCTCCTTCCTTCTTATACCTGCCTTTAGGTCCCTTTCACCATTCATTTAAAACAGTGCCTGCTCTACTGTGCTATTTCACAACAGCAAATCAGTAGCACAGGGAATATCTGTAATTAATTTTACCATAACCAGCGTTCATTTCCAGAGACTTCCACTTGCAGTTGCCCTGCTCACAAGCCTACTTTCCCAAGCTCTGTGCCAGTCTTGCCCTGCACATGAGAAGTGAAAGAGAAAATTACTTATTAAAGTGTCTTTGTTGGATGTTAGTGTGGCACAGAAAAGGAACAGAATCGTTATTGTGCTACATGCCAGAGGACAGTCAGTTGTACAAAGGGTGGGAGGGGGAGGTGGTGGGTGAGGGAGTTACCCGCACAACCACTTTGGAAATACTTTGAAATTGGAGGTACGGTATTTGAGCTAAAGTATCCATGACATCTTGATTTTCAGGACAAAACGTAGCAATTTAAGAGTAAACACTATATGTGAAAGTCTATATGCCAATGTTAGCTGTCACTATACTCGGAGTTCTGAAGGATGGCTTTATTCGCTTGATGGCAGTGGGAACTGTGTTCCTTAGAGTGTAGATAATAGCAAGTCATGGAAAATACTCGGAGGTAATGTTTCAAAGCAGTGCCACCTAATGGTACGTTTCAGAATAGGAATGTGTGGCCTCCCACTCATGCAAAACATCGTGTGTACATAGCAGGGCTCTCCAACTTCCTTAAATAGTCACCTTCGGATCACAGGAGGCAGTGATGACCTGTACCTATCCCTATTAGGACTAACTGCAGGGGAACAAGTGCGATTATTGTCCTGCTTCTCAAAGAAGAGCCGTTCCCACTGTACAATTAACCATCACATGGGCAAAAACTCCTGCCCCTAGGCCGCTCCTTCACAGAGTGCTTGCAGAGGTGCATGTGCAGTTACTGTTTAGGACTCCAGTTTCTGCTGAGACATTTTGCTCCAACCCAGTGTCACGAGCTATAAGCCAAAATCACTTGACCATGTCTATGGCAGCCAGCTGTTTGCTGCAAAAGTTTAGGAAAGTAAAATGTTTCATTGTACTAGTGGCCTTAGGCAAAGAGGGAAGGAACAAGATGGAAAATAACTTTCCCTCCAAGTAGTTTTGCTCTACAGGGAAGTGGCTGTAAGGCTGGCTTCCCAGAAGTGAGGTCTTTCAGGCTGTGGAAACTAAATGAACCACTTTTCCCCCCACCTGCTGCAGGCTCTGTACGGGGCCACCGTGGGCTTTCTCAGCCCAGCAATGCCTAGCAAATTTAGGGTAGAAGAAGAGAAGAGTGCAGAAAAACCTTCTGCTATTTTCCCACCAAGACTGGCGGTTAGAAGTGGGGGTAGTTCCTGCAGCTGGGATAGAGGAGGTGGAGAGGCAGCTTGCAAACTGAAGAAAGAACTGCTCTGATGAGGCTGCTAGCCAGAAGCTGGTAATATCAGAGACACAAGGGTATCTTGTGGAGCTTAGGAAGGGAGTGTTACTGGGAAAGCATGCTCCATGAGCATTTCTCCTCCTCCTTCAAAAAAGCACACAGACTTATGTGCCCTTAAAGATCTCTAGCTCTTCAGCAGGGGAACCTGGTGCTCTTGACTTCAGCATTTCCAAAAGGTAACTAAACACACGTTACCACAGGCCACACTTTCATCCTGAACACTGTGTGAACAAACGGTAAAAATACTAACAGATAAAAGTAGTATCTTAGTGTTGTTTCTCCTTGTCCTTTACTTTGGTTTCTGCATTCTGCTCATCTTTAATGTGTACGCCTATATTTGCCCTTCTGAAAAAACACACACACAAAACAAACAATCAAACAAAACAAACAACAAACAAACAAACAAACAAACAAACCAAAACACAACAAAGAGAAGCTCCATTTTATGCTTAGTATACCTGTCTGAATAATGCTTCCATAGGAAAGTATTTCCAAGGCAGTTTTAACATAAGGGTGAATTATTATGGCAGCTCATATGTTGCCGACTCCTGAGACAGTGTCCCAAGTGCATGCTGTGCTGTCATCCTGCACCTGCTCAGGCAGCAGTCATGCAGCTTCGTCCCGTGATCCAGCTGGGACAGGGAAGGTTTTGCCAACTCTGGGTGCAGTGAGCGAACAATTAAAGTAGGATGTTGTTAAAAGTCTGGAGTAGTGGGCAGTGAAACAAACCTTCTTTTTATAATTTAGAAGAGGCATGTAAATGGTGGCAGATTTAGGAGTGCAGGCATTTCTGAATCACGCCTTGTAAACTAGTGATAGATGCCACCATGAAACATAATGGAAAACACTCTTTTCAGCTGAGTGCTTGAGCAATCAGATGCCAGAGGTAGAGTAAGGGGACAGTGTCCGTTGGTTACCCTGATGGAATTCTGGTATATGCAGGAGTCATCGATAACTTTTCATTACTTTTCTTGGCATTTTTTGCAAGATGGCATTTTCTTGACAGCTGCAGCCCATATTCATCATACCTACTCCTGTAGTCCTGTCGTTCACACCACAGTAAATAGTCACTGACTGGTCAAGAGCAGGAGGAAAGGTTTTGAAGTGCTGCAGCCCTGCTGCTCACCAGTGCCCAGATCCCTGATCCTTAGGCAACATGGTCTCATAGGCCTGGATGTGACACTGCACCAAGGGAAGATGATCTTAGAAAAATCCTTGCAGAAGAAACAGGTCTTAGTGAGTCCAATATCCTGAGTTGGAAGGGATCTACAAGGGTCACTGAGTCCAACTCCTGGCTCCACACAGGATCACTCAAAAATCAGACCCTGTGTCTGAGAGTGTTGTCCAAACTCTTTTGAACTCCAGCAGGCTCAGTGCTGTGACCGCTGCCCTGGGGACAGCACTGTCCCAGTGCCCGACCACCCTCTGAGTGCGGAACCTTTCCCTAACCCCCAGCCTGACCCTCCCCTGTCCCAGCTCCATGCCGTTCCCTCGGGTCCTGTCGCTGTCCCCAGAGAGCAGAGCTCAGCGCCTGCCCCTCCGCTCCCCTTGTGAGGGAGCTGCAGGCCGCCATGAGGCCTCCCCTCAGCCTGCTCTTCTTGCTCTTGTTCCAGTTTCTGGCAGGACTAGCTGCTGCCAGGATGCCAAAAGCTTGTCAAAACTGTTTGGTTGTGTGGCTGCACTGAATTCTCTGAGAAGTCAATTACAAGTTGACATATGCTCATGTGTTAATTACAGCTACTGGTACAGCTTGGAGACCTCTTTTGCCTGCAGTAGCCATAACAGCTTGTATAATTCTGGTTAGCCTGAGAGAAAAGGGTCACTGAATTACATGAGAAAAGTCCTGGGGATGCTTTAATTAAATTCTAGGTTTAAAAGTAGCAGTTTCTTCCAACAGCTGCAATGCATTAAGGCCCAGAAGGTGGATTAAGGAAGATGGGCTTCCTAGCCACCCTGCTGAATTTCAGAGGAAAACCATTTCATGTGGAGATTACTGTCTGAACTGGAATGAGAAGCGGCACAGGCCCGTGGCTGGAGCAGCTGGGGCTCGTGTTAAACCATTTCTGCAGTGCTGCTCAGTGCAATGTATCAGCCGGCATCATCACTCTTCTTGGGGTTGACCTGCCATCAGTTGCAATGTGGGTAAAATAAAATACAAGCTATTAGTTAGGCTTTACCTAGCCTCTCTCTGTTGAACCAGTTCATTTGTATCCAGTCCTTTCATCTTCCTTGTAGGTACATTGAGTGCACAGCACCTTCACCAAGTGCTGCAGAGATAGACAGCACAGCAGGACAGCACTATTAAATTCCCCCTCAGATTCCAGCAATGGTCCCATTTATCGTGGATGACAGTAAAGCTTAAAAATAAATATAATTAATATTAGCTTAAATATAGCTACACAGTTCGCAAAGGTGTGTGTGTTAAGTCCTGTGGCTACAGGGAACACTGAAGTCAACAGATTGTAAATCATCCTTCCTTGACCATTAAAGGAAATCATTAAGTTGCTCCTGAGCAGGGGAGCTGATGAAACTCAGTTTCCTATGGTCTTGAGCACATTCACTTCTAGATTTTAAAAATTAAATTATACTATTATGTTCTGTTCTTGACACATACCCTGTAAAATTTTCATCCTTTCTCATATAGCCTTTCTCCTGTCAAGTATTTTGATAGCTGTGTGCAAGCTGCCTCATTTGACTGATTTGGTGAACAGGATCAAAACCTTGGCCTTTCCTTGCTCTAGTTCTAAAAAAAACACACAGAAAGCTCACCATGTTTCAGATCTCTTATACTGGTCTGAAACCAAAAGTTTACTATAGATACATGCACAGACCGATGATGGCAATCTGAATTCCAGAGGGAACCATGCCAGCTAAGCTATGTCAAGAATATGGGACTTTATGCCTATGGGAGATAAAAATGAAAATGATGATAGTAAGGAGATAAAAGGAAACAGTCCAAAAATGAAGGTCATTCTACTCTAGCTGCCTTGTAAGAGCACCTGAAACTTCACTGCTTTCCACAGTGTGGGAATATTGCAAACTTTGCTTCTGGATGCCTTGACTGCTTTACTGGGTTCATTTTCTGCCTGGGAATAAATTGTTCCAGTTTTGCTGATGGCAGTTTCACACTAGCACATTGCTGAACACCAGCTGAGGACGAGCGCATTTTGAAACAATTTTGCAATATATCTTGAATTGTGTATTTCCTGAATCGCTTCAGAACTGTGCTACTCTGCCCTGGGGCAGCCATAGCAACTTTATACACCGTACTGATTTAGCAGGCCTTTCTATAATTTACTTTTTTTTTGCTTTATATTTTTTCTACATAGTTGATACTTCCCTGTCATTGTAATAAGCATTTTTTTTAAATAAAATGGTGATTGTATAGAAAATATAATAATGTTATAAAAAGATTTATCCTAAGTGAGGGAACTCACTGACAAGGAACTTTACATGTTCATCTGTGTCCTTGACATAATCTTTCAACAACATTGTCTGTTCATAATATATATTCTCCTTTGGATGCGTGGTGGGTTTATGGGTGTCATACAAACTACTAGATATCTGAATGATGAATGACTAGGGAATTAAGGATCTGCAATGCTGGAGAAGTTTCCAGTACATAATTTCAGTCCAGATTCAGGTGAGTTGTAGATACATATGGTAGATCAAACAAAAATTATAGGATAAACGAACATGCCTGTGACCATGCATAGCTTGTCCTATCAACCTGGCACTGCACTTGGAAGGGCTGCAAGTAAGAGCTCCCTGCTTAGCAGGCTTCTCTTGAAATACATGTGTAGTCATATAGGACCAGTGAATCACAGGTATCTGGTGCTGGTTGTGTTCAGCAGCATGCGAATGTTTGCATTTGTGCACTCTCATTCTTTGCAATATTAAATGAATTGAATGGATTTACTCTTGCCTTTCTTTGTATGGAAGGGGTTTAAGTTTTAGGCCAAAAGCTGACTTTGAAAAAATAAGTATATTCTCATTAATGATATGAATGAAGTAATTGTTATAGCTTTGTTTTGAATTCTCATTTGACTGCTTAGCATTTTCAGTGTGTTAATTCATTTTGTTTTATATATCTTAGAAACCACAGTTGTTAGTTTGACTTCTTTTTCCCTAAACACATTTTAAGGGGAGACAGAAGATCAGTTTTATAAAGTTTGTCTTACCTTGAATATTATGTTGCTGAATTTGAGAAAGAAAGAAACAAGACCTTCAAAGATTCTGACGGGTTCTTCAATGTTAGGTGTGAAAGAAGACATTTAGAAAGGACTAATGGTTGTATGAATAGAGAAAGAGTTTTTTGGTTTCCTTCTGAAGATAACTTGCAGAGGCTGTACAGCTGGCCTTAGCCAGGTTCATGAGTGCTCACAGGTCTAGTGAGACTCGTGCCATCAGCAGGTCATCTCTGGTGAGTGCTCTGTGGTGCATTTTCACAGAGTCTTCTGGTTTTCTTACATCTTTCCCTTCCTCTCCCTAATTTTCTTACCTCAAAAACACTAGGTATTTTTGTCACTGTTACTTGCTTTAATCTTCTCTGGCATGTATGGTTGTAGGTGTGAAGTAGTGACACACTAGTTTTCAAATCCTCCCATTGGTATTCATGGCTGAATTTAAAGATGTGCTGATCTTCAGTTGGCTCCAACACTATTTGCAGGTTTATAGCATCTCTGATTTTCAGATCATGAATGTTTGCTTATACTTCATGTACAAGATCTCACTGTTACATATGTAGTTGAATATTGTTTTATTTCTCTACATTAGAAAACCTCTCAGCCTTGTGCAAGATAAGAAGATTGAAACCCATACTGTGTTTTTTACATCTGTCAGAGCATTATTTGTGACACCTAAACTGTGATCTGCTCCTAGCCTAGTTGCACCAGTGGTAAATATTCTTGGCACACTTTTATATTGTTTGTTTTTAATGCATTTGAAGCCTTTGTATTGTTCTCATATTTTTAGCAAAGAAGGATTTTATTTTATTATTATTATTTTTTAAATTGTGTCATAAAAAGAATCAGTATGCCTTTCTCTCCCTTTTTACCTCACAGACGCACAAATACACAAAATTTGTGCACAGTGATTAAGCATGCAGTGCACAGAACGATGTACTGTAGTTGTTTCTCTTGTGAGTACATTTTCTTTCAGTTACACTGTTTGCTGTATCCCCTGGAAAATTATTACAGATGCTACAAACTGTATGGAAAAAGCAATGCTGCTAAAGAGCATGGGGCTATTACTGTTATGTAGGACTTCATGCTTGCCTGGATCCCGCTGCAGAATCAATGTGTGATGTTGGTGTGAATTCGGGTGAGAAGCTCAGCCTGTGAAGTGGAAGTGGCAGGCTTAGGGGTCTAAGATGCAATATAAAGCTTTGTCTTTCAGTTTGTTTTTCCAGGCTCTGCAGTAAATACTGCTGCTTGAATACTCTCCGCTTGATTTCCTTTCTTAGAGGCCCTGCCATGCTCAGCAGGAGTGCATCAGAACTGAGATCTTTTGGTAGCTGAGCTTTCAGCCTCCAGTTCTGTTGTGTCCTTCTAGCACAGCACTGCAGGAGAAAAATAATTATTTATGAGAGATCATACTAGGAGGTAGCCTTCCTGCAAGAGACAGGTTAACCCCATCTCCCTGCAGAAACAAAGCATATATTTTCCTGCTTCCTAAATACCTTTTGTACAAAATGACTTGAAGCTGCCACAAGCTCTGCATCTGCTGATGCAGTCTTTTTTTTTTTTTTTTTTTGTACATCCAGTTTTCAGAGGTTTAGGCTTTGTGCAGACATTGCTCTCCAAATCCAAAGTTTAGAAGAAAGCTATGAGGTACCCAGTCACTTCAGTGAGCTCTGGGTCCCAGCTTAACTGATGCCAGATGTCCAAAAGATTAGAAAGAGTTTTGAAGTAGGTAAATCAGCAGGATCTCAGTGCAAGGTGCAACATGTGAATCACAATCTTCACCTATTCTGAAAGTTACTGCTTCCCCTCAGATTAAGGGATGTGATTTCATACCAAAACTAGTTTGTGGTGTGAGAATGTAATACAACTTTCTGCTTTCTCTATGGTTATATATAGCATACATAATGTGTAAACATACATGCAGTTGCAGTAAGACTTTGGTTACCCAGTTAGCCACTGAAGTCAAAAGGAGTAATTTTTTTCTGCAGTCTCTAACATGATTTTGGATCAACCCTTTATGAGGGTCAAGAGTTCAAGGTTGTCCTAGGGGCGAGTTCCTTGTTAACAGGGGTGTGTGGCTCAGCCCACATGTGACTACCAGAGCAGGAACACCAGGAAAACATCCACAGCCTCCACAGGAGGGGATTATTTCCATTAACACATTGGCAAATCCTTGTGTAGGAGGAGAAATTTAAGGGATCTCAGAAAATGTTCAGCCCTAAAATACAAGCAGTGGCTGTTGAGGGTTGGTCTTTCTCCAGGCTGTAGCAGCTGAGAACACAGTTCCAGATGCACTGTGGGGCAGAAGAAGGCTGCTGGAGGCCAGGAGAAAGGAGCAGGGGGGGGTCCTCCTGGCTCACCTTGGTGTGTGGTTGTGCCTCCCACAGCCACAGGCAGTTCTAGCAGGTGCTGCTTCTTGCTGGCCAGAAAATCTCACTTGCTCAGGGTCCTGCCATGTGTCCAGCTCACTTCAGCTCGCCACGTTGCTTTAACCATCACTTGCGAGACCTGTCCTCAGGGGTGGATGGTAGTATTCAGAGAGGTGTGAATACAGGTTTCTGTTTAAAAACACTATGGAGTTGTAAATTCATACGGTACTTATTTTGTAAAAATAACAGAATCACACTTATTTGACACAACAGTAAGTATATACAGATGAGAAACCCGTGTGTTGTGATTGTAAAGGGGGACTACAAAGCAACTCCTCTCACTGTAATCATCTCTCTGTTTCAGAACATTGGGCATGTCAGTGAGCTCTCACCCCTCCTTTGTCCTTTTGCGTGGGTCCTGAGATCAGTAAGGCAGCAAATATTTGTTTTATTCTTGCTCAAAGACTCCTCTGGTAGCACAGAAAAAAACAACAAAGGTGTATGGGGAAATGCAGTGCTGTTCTGTGGTTTTGGCAGTGGGGTTTTATTACGCTCTTAAGGCAATTTCAGTTCTGGTCTGTTCAGGCCCATGCAGAGACCTCCAATAACAAGGCTGTGTGAATAGGATTCAGCTCCTTCTCTCTATAAGCAGCAAGCGTGGTGCAGAGGTGTGAGCCCGGTTCTGTGTTTTTTTCCCAGTGTCTAGTGAAAGCTGGGATCCTGGTTTTATTTGCTCCTCCAGACTTACTTGCTGAAGACCATAGCCATGATTTCCCACCTCGGCCTGTGCCTTTCAGCCAGCCGCAGTGAACATGGCAGCCGCACAGGCCGACACGTCGAGGCCCGCTGGTCCCAGCTTGCCACGCGCGCACTGCACGGCCTTGTCACCGCCGTGCCCCATGGCCTGGGCCACATCTGGGCCACAACGGGGCCATTGAACTCTCGCCCAGCCCAGGCACTGAGCTTGCATGTAATTACACCAGCCGCGAGCCTGCTTCGTTAAAAGACACGTTCCCCAGCTCTTGTCCTCAGCCTGTGAAGAGGGGCAGCCAGCCCAGGGTCATGGCAGCCTGCAGCCTGCTCACTGAGGCCCAGGGCTGGGCATGGGTCTTTTCTGGATGTCACCATGCTGTGCCTTCCAGGAAGCCACTTCAGCCTTCTGTGCATTGTCTGCTTCCCATCCCATGGAAATAAGAGTGTCATTTAATTGGCTTTGCTGCGTATTTTCATGTCTTTAAATGTAAAACAATCTACAGAAATGAAAGAAGATCTGTTTATATTTAGCTACAGCTGAAAGCCTAACCAGCCTTTTGAGTTTCACTTATGATACAGAATTGCTGGTATTTTGTTGCAGGTCCAAAATTACAAGAGAATAAAACTCCCAAGATCAGCTAGTTCGAAGGAGCTTTATTTTATTTTGAACAGTATACATCTTTTGAAACCATTGTTGACTAGGGTTTATTCTGAACCAGTCTCTTCAAGTTTTGGATCTAATCTCACCTTAAAAGCACAAGGTTAAATAATTCTTTACACCTGTTTGTGGAGTTCAGGAGAGGCTGCTTTACAGTTGCTGTTTGATCTGATTTCAAGGTCTGCCAGCTTGCAAACAGAGTTGTTATTTTTTTTTTTTTCTACCTCTGCTGAGGAGTTATGTGAGGTTTTTTTTCGGCTGTTGTTGCTTCATTTGAACAAAATAGCAACAAAAACTTAAGGTACAGCACTCCTTTCTGGAAAAATGTTCAAAGTCTGCTAAGTTATCAAAAAAAATAAGCACCTAGCAACAGATTGCTTAGGATACGTGTGGATTTGATGTGATTCAGTAATAAACAACTCAGCAAACATTACCAAATATTTTTTTCTGCACTACAGGACAACATATTTAGCTCAGGGTCTGAGCCCTTTGATTTCTTCTTCTTATTTTTTTTTGTGTCACAGGTGGATAGTGATTTTAATTTCCTACAGCTAGTAAGGTTTCTGCATGGTCCGAATAGAGGAGGATCCTGCCAAATTAAAGTGTTCTCTGCTTGCATCAGCAATGCAAAAGTAGAGCTAGGTGGTGAAATGTGCAGAGCCAAGTTGGGTGCTACTGGGTAGCCACCAGCTGGCTTGAAGGGGAGGGCTTGGTTGATCTCTTTGCATCGATAATCAAGGATTCAGGATTGAAGACCTAGAAAATGGCTAGAAAGGTGTAGAAAATTTCTCGCTTCCCTTCTTTAGGCTGAAGACTTGCTACAATCAGTGGCAGTGAACTGTCCTCACTAGGAGGTATGGTTGTTGGGCTTGGCTGAGGATGTGGACCTGACAGGAGGGAGGGCTGCAAGCCGAGCTGAGCCTTGCCCCAAGCCCCCTCCATCATCCCGATCTCTGGTGAGGTTTTGCACTGGCTCTGCCTGCCAAAGCAGGAGGAGGAGCAGCCTCTGAGGTTGGAGGAGGGCTGGGAGGCTACGCATGTTAGCACTGGAAAAGCCCAGTGAAATGCAATTGAAATCAAAATACTGTTTGTAGTCTTACCCATTGGAACAATTCATGGCAAATATTTCCTTTAGAAGAGGACAGCAATTTATTTGAAGATGTGTTTCATAGTCATTTTCTTAGCATGTTGTTGAAAGGACTTGCTCGTTCCTATTGTGGTATTTCTAAGAGTGATTTGGCAAATGAGAAAGGGGAAGCGCTGTATAACAATTGCATCAAAGGCACAAAGTAAGTTGAAAACCAAAGAGGCCATGCTATTCTTTGTTAACATCTTTTGCTCCAGTGAACTTAGAAGTTGCTGCAACTACAGCAAGTAAAATTCAAATCATAAGTGTAATATTTGTGTGCCTTTAATGAGGTAGTTCCTTCCCACATGGTGGCTGAGAGTATCTGAAGTGTTTTATTTCCTCTCTACTGTATGGCTTAAATAGACCCTTTCTAATAGTAAAAGCATTAGCTTCCATTTGCGTATTTATCTTGGGTCTATTTATCAAGCTTGTTATATTAAATGATCTAGAAGAAACAGCTAAAAACTCTAAAGATACAGCCCAGTATCAAAAAATAGGAAGAAAACTAAATTGCAGCAAGTACCTCGGCATGGTTTTTAATACTAGATGAAATGTTACATGTTGTTTGCAGGTACAGAAGCAAGTTTTACAAGATATGCAACATTATTTGTCCTCACCATAGGGCCAAAATACAGACATAACACTGGGGGAAAGGGAAGGGAATAGTGACTGGGTGGTGGACTGGCAGCTCCTTCACTGTGAGACCAGGATTGCATACCAGCCCAAGCAGTATTGCTGGGGGTTGGTGCTGCCTGTGGCTATCTGGTTCCACTTTACCTTATAATAATTCCTTCAGGACAAAAAGAAAATAAATCTTTAAAGATATAAAATGAATCAGATTTTTTTTTTTTCCAAGAGAAAAAGTGGTTTCTGTGGCATTATCACATTCCGTGGGTATGGCACATTAGTCAGAGATTTTGTTTTGAAAAGCAAAGGTATTACTGCTTTTCTGTAAAATCACCGTTAAATTTTTTAAAATAAAATTACAATTTTTAAACAATCATTTTGCTGAATGTGAGAAAATTTTGAAATTTTTATTTTGCTAGGAATTTAGAAAGTGCTCATTTTCACTCTGTAACAGCCAAATAATCTTCTGAGAAGAAAGAAAAAAAGGAACAATAAGAATCATTTTGTCACTTACAAATGCCATTAAATGCTACGTGAGTAATAATTTTTTATTCACTTGCTCCAATGGCAGAAGCTAGCTCAGAGACATGCTTCTCTTGTCTGAGACCTAGCAGTCAAATTTTAGGGGATTCTGTGACAAATATGGTCTCTCATGTCCCTCAGGACCAGCACACAAGGCTGGATTTTTCAAGAATGTTTCCTGGTTTCTGGAGGGCCTTTGGTTGACATCTCCAGGCAGAGCCCATCTAAAAAAGTCAAGGCAACACTGTCCATGAGCTAACCAAGTTAGCTGCATCAGTGCTTGCTTATTTTGAGCTCTTCACCTTGTGGTAATGGTTTCGTTTCCTTTTGCTGAGCATTTTGCTCAGAAGCTACTGCTTCTGTCAGGAAAGCAACATCCAAACCAATTAAACCTAATTTTAAATGCGTGTCCAAAATGGCATTTCATCTTCGAAAATGAAGCTTGGTGTGGTTTTGAAGACATGCTTTGGTCTCCCATCAGTTTTTTAAATGCACTTTTCAGGAGTTTTCTGCAAGCTTCTCTCCTTCTTCCTGCAGAAATTAAGGGAATAAGGTTTCATTTAGAAAAACGCCGTATCAAAATGTTCCTAGCTACTACAGTCCTGTTCTATTATCACTGTCTGTGCACAGATGTGAGAGTTCATAAATAGCTTTTGCTGTGCTGTACAGCTCAGTACAGCCCAACACGCTGTGGTAGAAGAGCTGTAATAGAGGGGAAGGAAAGATCACAGTCACATGTGTTGTGCAACACACTCAGGCACAACCTCATCTATGCTTCCCTTGTAGTGCACGTATATCCTGGCTGTTGAGAGCCACGTATTTTCAGTCTCTAATTCTAATTAAGGTGAAGAAAAGAAAGGATGGTATGAACACCACTGTCATCTCACAGTGCTAGACTGTATGACATAAGGTAGCATTTGCTTCTTGGTGACAGACAGAAAATAAAAGATATTGAGAAAGGTCTGGAGTGGATCATTTTGTCTAATTAAACATATTCTCCAAGCTCTGCATTTTAAATGAATTAAACTGAAAAAAATCAGTTCACCTATAGCCTTTTCTTTTTCTAGACCTTTTTCAAATGCCTTACTTTTGAATTGTATTGTTCTTGATTCCAGAAAATAAAGCTTTTGAGTCATTAGTGCTAAAATCTATTTCTGAGGTCTTACTGGCTTTTCTTTTCTTACATTTTTATTTTTTTAATGAAACATCTAAACCCCATTCCTGAGGCACAGAAACAAGGCTGTTTGATTTCAGTTTTGTGCTAACTAATTAACTTACCCTCTTGCTTTAGTTCTCTTGTGATAATTGGTATTCTTGGTATAAGCTCCACAAGTGCTTGTGGGAAATATTAAAGAAAACCACCCTAAACGTTTCATTTGGAGAGGAGAGCTGTGAATACTGATCATGAGAATGATCTGTGCCAACTGAAGGAAATGTTTCTGTATCAGTGGTGACCAAGCTATGTGTCTGCCTGTGTACTTTTAAACCACTTTTAACCTGGATTATGTGGTCAAAATACAGCTCCAAGTTAAAGCAGTAAAGCCAATTTTGGATCAAGAAGAATGTCCGTCAGCTCCTCAAATAGCTGTTTTAAGCTGAACTCATCAGACTTGTGTGCAGGCAAAGAGATGTGTGCAGACGAAGTCCAAAACAGGCAGATATGTCAACAGGTGCTCACAGTGCACCCAGAGAACCTGATTTCTCTTTCCTTTGCATCTTATATGTTTCTTTTCACAGCTGTGTGAGAAGAATGACAGTGAATTTACACAGTCCACAAAGCTTCCAGTCCTGCAACCCTGGTCCTTTATCTTATAACAAGCTTGCACTTCATTTTCAATGTGTGCATTCAGGCTTTACTTTTTTATATCACCTATCAGATGAAACGCAGAGCTGGGGACTAGATTCTGATCCTATTTATAGTCTTTCTTCTAGAGTAACTGGACTGAATTTGCTGGAGCTGATCCTGATTTACACTGAATGTAAGATGTAAGAACAGGACCAGATCCTAGCCTTCTTCATCTTTCATCTTGATCACTCAGATTCTCTCTCTTTTTTTTTTTTTTTGTAAGAAATTACTGTTGTGCTGACACATTTTTGAATATGATGTAACTTTTCCCATCCAGATTGTATCTCTCCTGCTCAGTTTCCAGCCTGGATAGATACTCTCTTTAAGGAAGGATGTAAAGAGGAAGCTGAGCTTGTGTTGCTGCAGAGGGACCACCACCCCATCCCACCCCACCACCATGCCCAGGCAGTAAGCACTCTGTAGATCAGAAGGACCAGGATATCTCAGGCAGGAGAGATCTGAAGCAGGAGCTGTAAGGCCACTGAACTTTCTCTTATAATTTTTGTTTAAATTGCCAGTGCTGCCTGTTAGGAGCGAGTGCAAGGCTTGCTTTCTTGTACTTTCACTCCCTAATCCTTTATTCCAAGATGGCATGAAAGCCTGCTTTAGTCCCTGGCAACACTTAATATGTAGGTGTGAGCAAAAACACCTAATATGTGATGAAATGTGCTGCCAGATACAGGCTTTGAGAAAGTCAGGGA
This sequence comes from Nettapus auritus, assembly GCA_011076525.1. Taxonomy (NCBI): domain Eukaryota; kingdom Metazoa; phylum Chordata; class Aves; order Anseriformes; family Anatidae; genus Nettapus; species Nettapus auritus. Next base: position 47,013,797 of record CM021765.1, read on the forward strand.
GTCATTAGGTTGACTTAAACCTACTGACAGCCTGCATTATCATGCGTGTTATCAGACAGTATTCCTATACTTAGGTATCACGTATTGCTCTAGACAAACCAGAATCCATCCAATGATACGTGCTTTTTAAGTACGTTGGTAATACCAGGGCTGAAAAGGGGGAAGTGTTTTTTTTTTTTTTTTTTTTTTTTTTTTTTTTTTTTTTTTTTTTTTTTCAGTGCACTTGAGTAGAACCAGGGTGTCCCTCAGGACTCCCTACGTAGCCTGCTCCCTCATCGCCCTTCATCTCTGCTGCAACAACCACAGCAACACTTGTCTCCCTGCCAGGTAACCTTGCTGATCTCTAAAGCACACACGTGCCGTGAGGTGAATGAGGTGGAAGGCGGAAAGACTGCTCACTGTGATCTCTCTGACCACAACCAGGTGGCAGCGTACCGCAGGACATTACTGCTGCATCTGCACATGCAGCTGGCAAGCCATGAGCTGCCCCATCTCTGTGACCCTGCTGGCTGTGCTTGTATGCGGCCCCTACTGCTGCAAGAGCAGCCTTAAACGTGCAGGAGCCATGAGAAGAAACCTTATTAATTTTAAGTCTGTGATATAGTAGTGGCCACATCCTGCTGTAGGTCTTGAACTTAAGTGTCAAGTTGTGTGGGTGTGTGCTCCCTGCTGGTTGTCCTCCCTGGCTCCTGCAAGCTGCTTCATTCCCATCCAAACCGGAGGCTGACACCAAGGTGGGTCAGCACGAGGGAGATGAGGAATATAGGATGGCTTGCTTCCTTTCTGAAGATGTCTTCACCTGTGTGTTTCTGAGGAGCAAGTCTTTGGGCTTTTTCACTCAGAGTTTGCTCAGCTGCATGTAGGCCCATAGATGTATGTAAAATGGAGGGCAAATATCCCTACTAGCTTGTAGAGGTAACAACAGTTTTTGGTAAAAATAACCTTTGTTTGTTGGTTTTGCTGGCTGATATATGAGCTTTTTGCTCTTTGTTGCATACAGTGTCCTGATTTACAGCGCTGTGGGGAAGTACCATTGAATATTTTAGTTAAAACAAGATTCTTATCTGAGATGTTTTTGCTTTCAAACTTCTCAAAGTCAAGATACCCACTTTCCACTGGAATTGCATTCTTGTTTTACTTTTCAGCCTCCTTTTGTGCTTGGATTGAATTTGGCTGTTCTTTTGCAGTCCAAACAAGAACATATTTCTTCTGGTATTTTTGCTTCTGAGTTTTGAGTCTGGGACTGTGTATGAACAGACACAAACTTCCTGAAAGTACTTTTGGAATGGAACAAGCTTCAACTGGTGACTTAGTCATACAGCTTTCTCTTGTATTTATAGAAATTTATCCTCTTAGCAAGTGGTCCTACAGCTTCAGAGGTGTAATGATTGCAGAGCTGGATTCAGGCTTGAATTCATCACAGGTTCGCTGGGTTTATAGCAACTTTTGCTGGTTGTAAATCCTGTCACAGGTTTTCAGGATTCAATCAGGAAGGTGAAAATTTTCTCTGCTAGAGCCATCTGAGGGAGACAGCCCTGTCTGGAGAAAGGTGAGACTGGAGCATGTCCACCAGAGTTTTTCAGCAGCTTGCTCTGAAGGAATGTAAAGCAGAGCTAAAGCTGTTTTCATTCCTCTGGGAACATGAGGAGGCTAAAACATTGACTAATCTTTCCTGAGGGAGGTGTTTTGTTGGAGAACACTGGTTCACAATAAGCCATTTCTCTAGAAGGCTGATTTCACACTGGAAGTAATTAATGTCTGGCCCACAGACTGGGAAAAAAAATGGGCTGTGGTAGATGATAAGTGTATTCAGTCCTTGGCTGAAATGGGTATCTGCAATCAGGATGGAAAGCAGAGACATCATTCAAAATGTGACAAGTTCTGGGACTTGTGTTTGTTAGTTCCAGGGTATATTTCACTGCTTTAGACTGCTTGCATAGCATCAGGAAATAAAACCAATTCCAATGTTCAATGTTTCTAACTCTGAAAATCCTCTCAGTTGAATCTTTGTTAGAACATATGTATGATCCGATGAGAATTAAACCTCAGCAGAAGGCTTATGAAGCATGAACATATACATAAACAAATGCATGTACTTGGGTATGCACAGCTGCACACGCTGCATCAAAGCCCTGCTTAAAAGAAAAGAACAAAACATTAATTGGCTCAGAATTACAGAACTGAATTTAGTTCCTTGAAGTAATTAGGGCAGTGTATGTGGCTTGTGGAGGAGCCATGAGAGTTAACTTTTGCAGGTCAGTACAATTGAATGAAATAATAATTCCTCCTAAGTTTCTAACTCATTAAAAGATGAGGTGTGTATACTGGCTCACTTCTTTCAGTGGTGCTCAGGGAGAGAACTCGAGCATCTTGTTGAATCAAGGCTGCAACTTCTGCAAAATACAATGGTGGTTCAGATGGGACTTCCCAAATGGTGTTTCAAACTGATCAGCGCAGCCAGCTGCTTTGGAGATCATCTACAGCTGTGAAAGAGGAGGCACCAGTTGCTCTGAAGTGGCCTGAGTAGAATGGGATATGAGGGGGCTAACAATGCATAATTCTGATTTTAGTACTTGCTTGTGTACTTTTTGCTCAGGGACAGAATAATTTAATCCTTTGTGGAAATCTTTTACGTTTATCTATTTTCTTTTTCTACTTGTGTTGAGGGATATGGTGTTAATCCTTAATACCATCTGGGGAAAGAAGCCCTGTCTTAAAAGATTTGCTTTTACCCATTTATATTAGCAGTTTTCAGCTTTTTGTGGCATACTGTGTAAAAGATGCTGCGTGCACAGTACATTGGATGGGAGCAAAAGGTAAACTGGACTGGAACAATAGGCAGACTTGGGGGATCTAGAAATACTAACACCATTTTGAGCTAAATTGCTAACATGTTCTTTGCAGTAGACAAAAATTATATTGGAGCAATTTCTTGGCATTCAAATGTATCTGAGAACAACTACTATTATAATTCTAGCTTTATGCTCCCAGTGAATAGAATCCAATAAATGTTACATTTTGTTCTCATTTTCCTTACACAGACTTCAGTTTCAATTTGCATAAATCATATGCTGTGGACTGTTTTGCTACTTCCTCTGTTTATCATTCTGTATATATTCCTGTACATGGTAATGCTTTGAAAAGATTTATAGTCTTTGTGAGGCATACTGAACTAGGAGACTTATTCCCCAGATTTATTCTCCTGGTGTTAGTTGCCTTAGTTTGTAAATAAGGCCAGCAAGCCTAAGCCAGAATATTACAATTTATGTTGATGACGATCGTCAAGTGAATTGGCAAACGTACAGGTCCTGTTTATCCCGTGCTTCTTGGTTCTTGTGCTGCCACAGTGTTCTAGGTTATCTGTCTTTGTCATCAAATTAAAATATCATAAAAGTTTGTTTAGACCACGTTGTGCTTCTGAATGCTTTTATTTAGCAACACATGCAGTGTTTGGTAGGCTGGGAGTCTGATTTTAGAGAATTTCTTGATCTACAGTCCAGGGGGATACAATTATTTGACAGTCAGTTCTGTGGTATTTTTTCTCTTTCCTGCTACTTCTGATTGTTTAACAAATGTACTTTCATGCAGTTTCTACTAATCCTTGGTAATATAAGTATTATTAACAGACTTAATAACAAAGAAGTGTAAGTTTTAATTTGAATTGTAGTTTCCTTAAATGTGGTGCCACAAAATAACTTCATGCAAAACCTAACAACCCTTAGGTACTGTACTCACTTATTACCTCCAATACCTGGACTCTCTAGGCTGGTTTGTCTTCTATCTGAATCTGTTTATATATATATATATTACAGGAAAAATAAAGAGGCTTAGCATTCTCTCAGAGACCTAACATTGTACTAACCAGTAGCCTCCATTCACATCCTGATTTTGCAGTCGTAAAATGAAGTACGAAAATATTTTTTTCTGAGGTACAGTTTTGTTAGCTATTCAAGAGACAGAACTTGTGACAATCTTGTGTTTTAAAAGTAGGCATAATTAAATCATTGGTAACCAAGAAGACAAATTAAAAATTCTTTTGCTAAAATACTTAATTTGCAGTGTCAATTCGCAAAACCCTGGGGGATGGTGGGGGCTGATCTTGTGAAGGGTGTTTAATTGATGCTTCTGGTGCTTGCAGGGCTCTAATCCTAATGACTTTCAAATGCTGGAAGAAATGAGTTGTGTTCATCTGCCTTCGTCTGAGGATCTTGCTTGCATATATCAAATGCTGCAATCAGTTGAGAGGGCCGATGGAAAATGACAGCAATAATCTCATTTCAGTGAATCTGTATGCTCTCAGTAGGTTATTACGGGGTTTCTTTCGATCCCAGCAGATTCTGCATGTTTCTCTGCTCTGTAATTTTTCACACTTTCCCAAACCTTTATCACCCATGCAGCTACTACGCGAGGCAGCAGAGCTGACTGAAGGTGAGGAGAGCTGGGGAGAAAGAGACAAAAGGCCTTGTGGTCTCCCCCACCTCCTGTGCCCTGCGAACAATATTCATCCTGTAGTCATAAAAGCTTCATATGGCTCTGCTGATAAACACCACGAGAAAGAGTGTTGTTTTTAAAATTTATCAGTGTTCACTTTTTATTTCTTGGTTCATCCCTCATTTGTCTTTAAAATGTTTGTCCAAATAGAAAACCCATAAGGAAATTTAATTTTATGTAGTTGACCAGAAGTGTACTGATGGCAAGTATATAATAAATATACTGCTTTACGCAGAAGGTAGAAACCCTTCTCTTTGGCCCTACGGCGACCTGCAGGAGGGCTTGTGTTTGTCCTGCAGCCCAAGCGTGCGTCAGTAGGGACTGGGAGATGGAGAGGCCTTTGTAAGCGCAGCCCTTTCTCAAGGCTAAAGTGGTTCTGCTTTCCTTATCAGGCAGCAGTATCTGAAGCAAACAAAAAGGGCCTGTGAGCCAGCAGATATTTTGTATGACATGTATTCATACTGAAATTGCTGTGGCCTCTGGATCACCTTAGCTTATGTAAGGGAGGGGAGGGATGGCGAGGCGGGAGGAGGGAGCCTGCTCCTCACCCCGCGGAGGAGCCGTGGCACCAGGCAGGGCAGCTCCGACATGAACGCAGATCAGGGGTGGCAGTGGTGGCAGGCCTGTGACCAGGAGGTAGGTCTCTGTCGGGCTGGTGTGGGGCTTTTCCTCGCCACGTCCCTGCCCTGGGTTAGGGAGCACAGCCAGCCCCACAGCCGGGCTCTGGCTGGAGAGAGCAGGCAGCTGCCGCTGTGGAGAGCTGGCCCACGGCAAAGAGGCTTCATGTTTTCCTGAAAACAGTAAACATAAAACATTTTCAGAGGCAGAGCATGGTAGCCTTAGCTTCCTACAGGCATTGACATTGAAACAGGGCTGGTTTATGTTCTCTGGTCAGAGATAAGCATACCTTCTCCGGACATTTCCATAACTTAACTCCTCAGGAGCTGAGGTTTCTGAACCAGCACTTAACCTCTCTTACTTACCTTCTCCTCAGGTATAGTGTTTCCCAGGCATTTAGTGAGCTGAAATCACAGGTTATCTGCAGCGTCTCGCAATAGGAAAATGTCGAGGCTTATCTATTGAATCTCTCTGTTTTTCACATACCAATGCAGTACAACAAAGAAGCACGGGTCCCTGTGAAGTCCCTTTCTGCTTCTAAGACATCTGCTGCTTTTGATTTCAGTGTGCCTGGTTGATACTAATTAACACTAAAAGAGAGGCTTTTATATTTCTTTCAGAGTGCTTTTGGTGCTAGAATCACTGGTGAGTGCATTTGGACTCTGGAGGACTGTCAAATGCAGGGTTTTCTCCAATTAGCAGTGACTCTCTCTCCACTGGCTTGCTTGCTTTGTCTCTTTGAGTATGCCACTTTCACTCCTCCTTCTCTTTTTCATCTTTTTTTTTTTTTTTTTTTTTTCCTCCTTGTCACTTTGCAATGGAAGCTGTAATGTCACTGAACCACTGCTGTGCCTCCCTGTCCTTTCTGAATCAATCAGTTCATCTGGGACAGAGAGAACAGCTTTGAGGTCATTCTTTGCTCTGGCTGTCCTAAAAGGAGTAGGCAAGAAGGAGATAAGCCATGCTTTGAGTGGGATGAGTTGAACCCTGGGCCTTCTTAGCCACTCTGTGGTAGTCCATGCTTCCTGAGAAGTGCAGTGCCCATGCTGGGTGCAGCACTCATGCCAAAGCATTAACACCTACAAGTAAAACAGAAGGTTTATAGACTCCAGTGTAAGGTTTATTTTAGGGTCATTGTTCACTTGTCTGTTTTGCAACAAAATGGCATGGATGGATATTTATGACCCTATCTATCTGCACATCCTTTCTGGTGGAACTGCCACGTATGTACCCACTCTGCATATTGTATTGTGCAGCTGATAGCTTCTCTTCAAATGTGCTCTTCTTCACTTGTTCATACTGTATAGCATGCTATTTGGAGTTGGTGGAAATTCCACCAATTTCTCAAATCTTTTTAAATTCTAATTCTGTCCTCCCATGTGCTTACAGCCCCTTCCAGATGCGATCTGTATTGTGTATAGAAAGTGCATATTCTCTATGTCGCTATCCCATTGGAGACCTAGGAGAATATTGCAAGGCACGTCGTTCCTGTTTGGCAGTGAGCCATCAAGAGGTGCTTTCTTGCTGGAGATCTGTATTGTGAAAAAGTGCAGAAAAGCTGTACATTAACTGAACATGCAGACAGTCTCCTTGTTCTCTTGTACCAAGGAGGGCCTTTTTCCTGCTATTGGAGGAAGACTGACATGGTGTCTCTCTGATAAACCCACATTATCTTTTTCTTAACACTGCAAAACCTGGGTGCTTGCAAAGACAGCTTGCTTCCTCCACTGTTTCCATGTTTCCTGTGAAGTGGAGTGGGGTCAGGAAATTACTGAGCAGTTGGCATATTTGTTGTTCCCAGAAAGACAGCAAGTTTTCTGCTGAATGGAAATTCCAGAGCACAGTCTGACACATTTCTTACATGGAGTTAACTAGTCATCTATTTCATTCAGATTTTTACAGCAGAAAACCAGAATGATCTGCATTTCTATACAAACTGTCTTTTCCACCTATACTTTTGATGGAAGGAAGATTCCTGGCAAGCTTTCTTTCAATAACTACTAGTGAATACAGTGTCCTTTATTTAGTGAATTATTATGGCAGTGAAAAATGTGGTAGTCTACTTTTCAAAATAGGGGGAGTCAGAAGGCAGAGTCCTACCCTTGATGCAAAAGGATTGATCTGTCTGTGGCTGTCACTACAGCGAGTGCTAGATACATCAGCCCAAATTAGTTCTGTGTAGCTTTAAGTTTTAAATGCTAACTCATTTCTCTTTGCACAGAATATAGAGAGCACCCGGGTAGCAATTTAGGTACCACAGTCAAATAAAACAAGTTAGGTGGATGAACTCTGACAACAGAGAGCAACTAAATGCGTTTGGAAGTCAATGATTTACTGCATGCATTGATGCAATCACTTAACCTCCTGAAAAAAACATGGAGACCTCACTAAAATTGGAATGCACTGAGAGGGTCTCTATCTGTAATCAGTTTGGGCCAAAAATATAATGACTGTGACTATCCAGAATGCTGAGACTAAGAAGACAGGCTGATCAGCCAGCTAATTTAGGTCGTGATCCAAATTGCACTAAAATTAATGGATGGACTGTGACCTCATGAGAGACGAATTGAGCCCTAATTGATAAAGGAATTCACTAAGCACGAGGCACTTCAGAATGTTTTTATTGCTGTTCAGAAGTCATACTTAGTTGCAAAAGTTTTGAGACTCTTTCTTAAAATAGCATTTGCCTAAGGTGAACTGTAAATGACTGGTCTGCTTTGCAGTAGAGCAGGAGTTAATGAAACCTCAGTCTGTTCTTGTCTGTCCTCAGAATTTTCAGTTAGCAGTTTTTCGGTTACCCTAGCAAATATAACCTCCTTTGACTGTTACCTTGATTATTTTTTTTACATTAACATCTTGCAGAGATTCAGCTCTTCAGTTTTAGAAGAGAGATGAATCCGAATCAGGTAGGTTGGACGGGACTGCTGGATGTCTCTATTCCCTCCTCCTGCTCAAAGCAGACAGAGCAGGTTGCTCTGGTTCATCACAGCTGAGTTTTGAGTATCTCCAAGGATTGAGCTTGCACAGACTTTCTGGGCAGCCTGTCCCACGGTTTGGCCAAAACAGAACTCTGTTGAGCAGATGACATCCAAAACAGAACTCTGACAGGCTTTGTTGTGATCTCTGTGTACTCCGTCCTAATACAGCCTCAGCTGGGATCTGACTAGTGTATGCAGGCTGTGATCTTGTTGGAGTTTTTCCAGACAAGGAGAAAACCCAGTCTTAACTTGGTCACTTCATTTACCATTAAATTTTTCTGGTTGTATTTCTTTGTAATCCTTGTTGGCTGCTACAGAGGCTGCATTTTAGTGTTGTTCATTTGGATTGATAATTGATGGAGCTGTCTGAGCTGGCTTCTGAGTTCTTTACCTTGATCCAGTCACTCTGGTGCTTTCTCTGTGCATATGTGGCATTGCTTTAGTTGAAAGCCTGTCTGCATGCCAACAGGTGGAAGAACATCAGCTCCAATAGCCTCTGAGCTAACACTTGAACTGAAGTCTGCCATGCTGGCGTGATAGCTTCCATCCCTGGCAGCTGTGAAAATCAGTTTGAGGGGATCAGAAAGGCCAGAGGAACAGTAAGGGCCAGTTGTAGAATTAAAGATGACTCCTCTTTTGCAGCAGCCCAGGCCAGGAGATTCCAGAACTTGCCTCTTCCAAGATTTAGCTTCTTCATTTCTTGAGGCTGGGCCCCACTTTGCCAAGTGGGACTGCAGTAGCTGCCTCTTTCTCTCCCCATCTTGTGAAGCTCTGTCTGTAAGGCTGCGGTTGGCATTTAGAGGGACCAAGGCTGCTTTTTTCTCTTGCAGCCTCCTGGAGATGCGTCAGTAAATCATGTGCATCATGTTATGGGAAATATTAAATGCAATAACTTTATTACAAGATCCATTTTTTTTTACTCACTGAGCATCATGAAGATTGAATATATCGGTTGAACAGATTGGCTGTGTTACTAGCAGCATGCACCTACGGGGACACTCACTGCGTTTTAGAGTGACTTCTTTTTGGGGTGATTATACTCAGTTCTCACCTTTACATACCATTTGTAGTTTCTCAAGATACAGAAAAAAGCTGGAAGAATGAGAATTAAGAGACCAATAAACCAAAGGACAAAAACATTGGAAATAATAATCTAAATGATATCTAAATATCTAAATAATAGATAATTAAAAAATCTAAATAATATCTAAATAATAATATAATCCAAAATATCCTGAATGTTTTCTTAAAACAATGTCTTGAATCTCAGGGACTGCCCTCAGCCATTTCTCAAAATAGTGATATTCTGCTTTGATCAGCCTTGCTGTGCAGCCTCATGGTGTCAAAAAGCAGTTGAAACCAACCTTGGCTTGGGCCTCAAGATTCAAATGTTAATATCACTAATTAACTTTTGGTGTGTTAAAATGACGAGAGTATTAAAATAGGTTTTCATTTTGTTTCCCTGTTTTGACTGGTTTGTTTGGATGTCATTAAGCTACTTATTTCTAGCAAAAGTACGAACGTTGTACTGTGAGCAGTGCAAGTAATTTATGGCTGCTTAGCTAGAAGTCCAAATGTTAATTTTTGTTAGTGTTTAAATTAAATGACAGCACCATTTTATTCTGTTCTTCAGTATCCAAATAAATTGATTATACAAGTGCAATTAAGACAACAAGCTTAATCTTTCCTTTTATTGTCCAAGTTGGCAGTGTCCATATTAGCCTGCAGTCTTCTTGAGTTTCTTATGAATATTTTACATTGCTTTGCAGTCACTTAATAAAATTAAACTTCCTGAACTGAAGAAAAATAGTTCAATTATTTTTAGAATAATAGACCAGATGTCCATAGCATAGAGGTAAGAGTCATATTTTAATCAAAATACATCTTCAGTAGAAGATATTTTGCAAAACATGTCTCGATGGAGACAGTATTTAATCCCACTGTTGCTGCTGGATTTTAGGTACGTGATTGAGTTCATGCTCCAGCACTGTCTAAGACAGTGGTTTTGCATGATACAATGTCCTTAGTTTGCAGAACTCAACTCTTAATTAGAGCAATGCCTTAAGAAGCTAAAAGGTCCTATTATGAACAACCAAAACACAGGAAAAAAACAAATACTTTGTGACAGGAAAAAAGTTGGGAGCAACCCATCCCTTTGAGCAGAGACTGTATTATGGACTCAGCATGTTCTTCCTGCACCAGAACTCAATTAATGAACTTTTTTCCTGTGCCTACAAAGACCTCAGCCTCACAGAGCTCCTGCCTCCCTCCCTCAGCTCTGCCTTTTAGCTCTTTTCTCTCTTGTTCCTCTACATCTGTAAAAGAATTGCACTGTAAATTTGTTTGACAGGCTTTGGAGTCTGTCTCCAGAAGTTAAACATTTCTGTAGATTTTTTTTACCCTGACAACTGAGTTTGTATTCTCAGGTCATCCCGTTGTGATTTGATAGCTGTGGAGCCACTCTAGCCTCTGTGTGCAGAGATCATGACACCTCCAGGGATTTGTGTAGTCCCATGGTCTTTAGGAGAAATAGTGTTGGGTTGCACAGCAGCCTGGGACTGAGCTAAGAAGAGACTGTCAGTCTGTGGAGCCTCAGTTTGGTTTTGCATCTCCTGCTTCCACCCTCACAGCCAGGGCAATGCCTGTGCCTGGAACGCCCCTTGTCCCTTTTGTTAACGATACCTGCTGGAAATAGATGGACGTGTCAACACGAACTCTGTACAAGTAAATCAAAATGGACCATGATGCTGTCATCCATGGTCCGTGTTTAGCATTAATTGGCCGTTACGTGGTAAGAGTTCAAGCAGGGGAGCGCTCTGCAATGTTAATATGCTTTGGACTGAAGTAGTGAGCGAGGTGGTTCCTAGCCGGAGAGTAAATGCGGCACTTAAGTCATTATGTCACCGTGCAGTTAAAATCTGATTAAGATACCTGACAGAAAACAGCACAGGGAATGTATTTACAGGAAATAGAGTTAAAAGTACTTCTAAAAAGGGAAATCTAGTTGAGTAGGAAACAGACTGAAAGTGCTAGTGAGCTAAGTCCCGTTGGTATGTTTTAGCTGTCACTCAAATTCTCCTCAGTAGGGATTATGTTTTGGTGCTGGCTTGTGGCTGGAATGCTGAGCAGTTTGACAGGAAGCAGATCAGACCTAATGTAAGTCTGCTGGCTTTACAGAGCACAGAGAAGGGCACAAAAAGTAGCAGGTGTAGGCAATGAAACCATCTGCCTTGGTTGTGTCTGTAAGCAATAAAGCTGAAATAGTACAAGAGAGGGGAAAGACCCTCTGCTGTATTTGGGGCTCTGGTAACAAACAGTGGAGGAAGGGAGCAAGGAAGAAGAGAGAGTGAGCCACCACCGAGCTGTGCTTTCTGCTACTCTACTGCACTTACGTATTTTCCTAAATTTGTGCAGTATCTTTGCTGGAATTTAGCACCAGCTTTATTGACTAGCTGGGTGTGGGTCTTGGGATCCTGGAGTTTTTATTTGTTCACAAACTTGAAGAATGTTAGAAGTGCTTTTATGGTTTAAAATGAGGAGCTTGGGATCTAAACTTGAAGTCCATTTGCAGTTTTATAAATGTTTTCATTTATAATACAGTATGTGCTTAACGAAATCCTCTGTGTAGACTTAAATATAATTCAGGGGAAACAGAAGAGTCCTGAGGCTTTCTGTGGCTGGATTTATGCAGTTCAGACTGGCTGGTGAGCATAACAGTCTTCCTGGCATTAGTATATATTAATTCAGATCATGCCACTTATTATCTGTTCGTCTTTTTCCTCTTCTTTTTTTAGAAGAGGTACTCACATTTTTGATCTGTTCTTAATGAGGTGGCTCTGTTTGATTTCTTTGAGTAATTGCAATTTGTGCACATCTGCAAGAAGCAGTTTTGAGTTTTGCTTTTCATTTCTTCCTGTTCCAGTAAATCAGGCACAGGAGAAAGTGTGGAGACAGCTGAGTGGAAGATCTAAGTAGCCTGCCAGGTTGCCTTAAGATCTGACATCCAGCAGACTGGACTAGAAAGAGCAATGCCATCTGGACACGGAGACAGGTCTGAAGATGTCTTTGCATTGCACGGGGTTATCTACATGGTTAATGTGCTGCAGCAAAGCCTGCCAGAGATCTGATAGCAGGTCCATACACTTACCAGCAGCTGTGGGTGTAAAACTCCCAGGACTAACAGCCTCCAGTTTCACTTTTGTTCGCTCCTCATGAGTTTCAGTTCTTACTGAAGTTCAGTTCCTGGACAGTAGGACTACTTAAATCCAATGAGACTTCTATTTATTATTATTTTTGGTTCCCTGGTATGAATCTGTCCCAAAAGCTTTTTCACTGACAACAGCTGAAACATACTGCTTTATCCAAGCTTAAGTGAGTGCTGGGATTCTGAGATGATTGCTTGGCCACCTACAAAATTCAGCTTTTTAATTAAAGCTGTTCTCAAAGACTCACAAAGCTGTTCATGCCCATTCTCCAGACTGGTGTCTAGGAGACACTACAACTTCTTATTCTTGTTACAAACTGCCCCTTGAGATGGTTTGATTCAGCCGTTCACCTAGCAGAAGCTGACCCATTGGGTTAACATGGCCAAGGCAGGCTGGTTTCTGTAGCCAGCAGCCCGCAAGAAGCCAGCCATCACATGTAGCCACGTTGCTCAGTGCAATAGGCATTATTTCTGCCTAGGGTGCCTGGGACCGGGCATTGAGATTATCCTGGTTTCAGCTAGGATAGTGTTGGTTTTCCTCCTCGTAGCTGGTAGGGTGCTGTGTTTGGGATTTAGGATGAGAATAACATAGATAACATGCTGATGGTTTAATTGTTGCAGGGCAGTGCTTACACCAAGCCAAGGACTTTTCAGCTCCTCGCTCTGCCCTGCCAGCGGGCAGGCTGGGGGTGCAGCAAGAGCTGGGAGGGGACAGACCCAGGACAGCTGACCCAAACTGGCCAAAGGGGTATTCCATATCATCTGACGTCATGCTAAACAATATATAGGGGTGGCTAGCTGGGATGGGGGAACTGGCTGCTCGGAGGTAGGCTGGGCATCGGTCAGCGGGTGGTGAGCAATTGCATTGTGCATCACTTGTTTTGTACACATTATTAGTAGTAGCACTATTACTGGTATTATTTTTCCTTTCTTTTCTGTCCTAATAAACTGTCTTTATCTCAAGCCACAAGCTTTCACTTTTTTCCGATTCTCTCCCCCACCCCACTGAGTGCAGGGAGGGCGAGCGAACGGCTGCGAGGTGCTGAGCTGCCGGCCGGGTTAAACCACAGCAGGGCTGCAGCTGGAATAACGTGTCAGCTCTCAGCAGGAATGAGGTGCCCCATCGAGTCCATTGCTGTGTTCAGTGCCTGGTATTTGTTATAAATGGTAAATCGTTATTTTAGCAGGACCAGTTTTTCAGAAGCTTCCTCTCCAGGTCTGGAGGAACATGTTTGATCTTAACCCCTCTGAACTGAAGAGGGGTTACACTGCATCCTGTAATTCAGCTGCTCCCTCACTACCCTTCAACAGCTGTCTTGGCTTTGGGGAAATGTAAATGATTTCCGCTGTGTTCTGCTAACAGGACCTTTCCAGGAGCGAGTCCAGCTTAAATCAAAATGTGATGAGAGCAAGGTTGAAAGAAAAAAGGCTTAAAAGCCAGCCTGTGCCGTAATCACCCCGTGAACCTTTCTCCCTTTATTTGGGCTCCTTATCCCACCTGAGGAAGCTTAAAATCAGACCAAGTGCAGATGTTACTGAATACGGTTCTGTATCCTGTGTGCGGGGCTCTGTGCCGCCTCCTGACTCTGCTCCATTTTTAGCCGCAGAGTAATGTAGTGCTCTCACGATTTATTACACAAAACATTCTGGCAGCAGAAAGGATCAAGAGTAGGTGGGTCCATTATAGCTGTTATCTAATTCCTTTTGAATGTTGGAGTGAATGTTAGAGACTATTTAAATTAAAAAGCCTTTTTTTTTTTTTTTTTTTTTTTTTTTTTTTCATGTATGCTCCAGGATTTCCATTTTGTGTTTGAAAAGAGAGATGTATCTAATAGCCTGTTGACCCTCATTAAACAGGATAAGATCTAAACACTGAATATCAAGAGCAAAATTTATGATGTTTCCAGTAACCTCAGGAGGGACAGGGATTTTTAATACTTGTGATGTGACCACAGAAGAAGCTTCTTCCTGGTCTCTGGAGGGCAGCCTGGGTCTCTCCTCTCCTGTCTGCATGTGCTCCTGCTTTTGTGGAAGCGGAGGCTCCGCTCGAGAGGAACAAGAGCTGCCTCCTGCTTGTCCTGCTGGTGTGTCACCCCTGGGTTGCTCAGCAGGCTCCTCTGAACCTCCCCGGATCATGGTGCAAGTAAGGAGAGAGAAGGCAGGGACAAATTCACAGCTGGTAGTGAGCCTTCTTTACAGGCTCCAGTCTGCAGAGGATGGCCTAAACAGCCGAAATGGATGTAGCAACAGTAGCTGAATAAACAGCGTTGGTCTCACTGATGAGCCGGCAGCTCTGTGTGGTGCTGCGGGGAGTACGTGTTTGCTCTGTGTGAGTGCAGGTTGCTCAGCAAATCCACCTGAGGACAGGAGGAGGCTGGAGAAATGGTATGGCTGCGTGAGGTGTGCCTCTTGGATGCAGCTGATGCAGGGAGCAGGGCTGATCTGGCCGGGAAAAATAAGAATATTTTGGAGAAAAATAGTCTGATAACAAAGAAAAAAAAACAAGCTGCTGGTTGTACTCCTCCTGAGAAGCTTGCTCCTCAGTGCAGCACAGTGATGGTGATTGCTTTACTCTTTTGTTTGATCTGGAAGTGCATTAGTCAAATTATAAGAACAAAAGAATAAACTGAATAATAGCCCGAGAGTGAGACACAGCTGGTCTACCCCTGTGAGAGCTCAGGGCCTCTGCAGTCTGCGAGCACTCTGTCTGTCTGTCGGGCTTTTCCTCAAGCGAGTGGCTGTGTGGCGGGGTAGGGAGGAGGAGGAGCAAGGGGCTAATCTTTCTCTCGTTGGCCTTAGAAATCTTGCAATGAAAATTCAAACCAGTCTACATATTTTTACAGGCTTTTTAGTGATGTTTACGAAGGAAAAACGCGCAACTGGAAGTAGAATAAACTCGGCTCCTTTTTGCAGTTTCTGCTTCCAGTGTGCTCCTGCTGGGACCTCAGCCTTGTTACTCAGCTACCAAAACTCAGACAGGAAAGGTTGCTCACACACTTTTGCTCTGAAAGAGCAGCCTTCAGAAAACATGGAGGCACTGCATGTCCTCTTGCACCTTCTGCACGTCCTGGGCAGCCGGGGCGAGTAGGCTGATACCTGGTGTCAGCTCGGTGCTGGGCAGGATGTGCTCAGCAGCGCGAGAGGCTTTGCCTTCACGCCTGCTCTGTTTGTGCAGAGGAGTCTGGCTTTGAGGAAGGCTCTCAGGCTATCTTTAGCAGACAGACCACGGCTGGGTTGCACTTCCAGAAACTGAAGCAGCCCTATCGTCTCAGCTCACGCTTTCATTTCTCTCCAGGGAATAACTCATACAAGTATTACAACCAGGCTGAAAACATCCACCTCTCCAGCAGTTCCCTGTGGTTGAAGAGCGCGGTCCTTCTGGACTGCTTAGGTAATGCTGTTGGCTTTTGGAATACAACTTTTCTCTATTAGATACTGCTTTTATCTGCCTTTCCAGCTGCAACTAGGTGGTCTGCTGCAGAGGTGGTCTGAGAATCAAGATGTTCTCCAGATCCTCCAACAGCTTTTAGTCTGACCGTGCCTTCTGCCCTCTTAGAGCAGTCTTACTCTTTCCCTTCCAAGTGAGCCATGCTGTGTGTGTGCTAAACAAGCAGTAGTCAGCCTGCAGAGGTGGCTGTTACGTAGGACGGATTGTGTTTGCATCCTGACTGTCAGGCATTCGGCAGTAATAACTACCAGTGATTAATGGTATGACACGAGCTGTATGTGATAATACCAGTATTTATGGGAGTTGCTGCACTTTTGAAGTTCATACAAGATCAGAAAATAGGTCAATCAGCATTGCTTTAGTCCTTGTTTGCAGCACTTACTGGCAAATGCAGTAGTTTGGTTTCATGTACCTCACAATTTTCCTTCCATTTGGAAAAGCAGAGAAAGACTTGCATTTACGACGTTCTATATGTATTTGTAATGTTCCTCACTCATCTCTTGTTTTGCAAGGGCTAGTCTTGAGCATTCATTGCTCAAGTTAGCAGTTGACTCAGCTTATGAATCTATTATCATATTTTTTTGGAAAAATTGGCCCAGGAGACCAGTTTCACTGGCACTGACTTGAATGCCCAGATACAGAACACATTGTTATAAATGAGCAACGAATTTATCAGAGTGGGTCTTGGCCTGTTTTATCTAGTACTAATTTTTAAAGCTGGTTAAAATCATTGAGAGTTATTGATTTCTTTCTTTTAATGTAATATTGTTTTTTTCTGATACTTGCTACAATAGTCAAGAACCCCATTTTTATAGGATTGATTATATGAGAAGACAACATGACATTTCTTACTTCAGAGAGAGAACATGCTTTGGGATTTAAGGGCTTCTTTAAATCCTGACTAGCAAGTGACAGTACAGTAACCTGGTGCTTTGGGGGTGGGTTGTTGTTCTGCGAGACGGAGGGAGGACACTAACTGAAAGTGGAACAAGTTATTTCACAGTATCCCCTGACAGCATGGTCACATGAAGTAAATGCATTTTGTGGGTGGTAAAAGGCGTTTTTTTTTTTTTTTATAAGCAAACCTAAAGAGGAATAGGATTAGTTTACGTGAGCAACAAATGCAGGCAGAGGACAGAAACAGCTGATGTTAAATGAGTAAGGGCCAGGAAAACAATTCATTTTTTTCCCAATTCAGGGAAAGAAAACACAGGCAAGCAAAACTGATTTTGAAAAATATTGTATTATTATTTTTTAAATGCAGAGAAGCAAAGCATTGGGAGCTGGGAAGCTCAGTGGGGATTCCTGCTCCATCACAGTATCAGTTGGGGTGCACCTGGCCTAACTTTCCATAGTGGGGTCTGAGACCGGGACAGCCCAGGTCAGCCCTCTAGGGGATTTTAAATGCAGCCACCTTGCAGTGTTATAAATAAGACAACTTCCAATCTCTTTGAAAAATAAGACAGTTTGCAGCCTTTAGGTTGTGTAGATGAACATACACAGGGTGGTTTGAACGATCAGGTGAGGTGGATGTGGGTGACTGACCTGTGGTACTACAGGAGCTCTCAAGTGTCAGGCTGCAGAGCTGTCGGTGGAAGCCTTGAGCACCTCAGGGATGCTGCTCATGGAGGCCCCTGGCTGCTGCTTCTCCAAGGGCCAAGCTGTGCCCGCTCTTCCCTGCTCCACGTGGCAGCCCCAGGGAATGTCTCCTCCTGCTCAGGCGTTGCTGTAATGCATGTGTGTAAATGTGCGAGGAGAATAGCGGGTATTACCTAATGCTAGGCCTTTCTTCGCTCTGCCTCTTCTCCGGCTGCTGCCCGTGGTGCAGATAGGACATGGCAAAGCTGCTCTGCTTCCTGCCCTGTCAGAAAGCCCTGCTACCGGGTAAGCTCCAGTAGTCAGTCGTTATTTCTGTGGGGCATGCTTGTTTTCCTGGAGTTTGCCTGGCTGGCCTGGGTGAACACAAGTGAAATTTCATGGGGGACACGTGCAGCAGTTGGGCGAGGTTACTGCAGCCCCTGAGGAGCGGATGGTCTTTTCCTGCTGTGGGTGGAAGAGGGAGAGCAGCAATGGGGTTACCTTACTGTAAGAAGGAAAACTGCAAGGTCTCAGTTCTTTCTTACGTCATCCGATATTTTTCTTAGTATGAGAAGATTTAAGAAATAGGATCCCAACCTCCTCGGAAGGGATAATTATCCGTAGTGACTGGTAATGCAGCATGTGTGTTAAAAACGTAGGTAAAGGGAGGCTATTAAATCCCTGGGGAGAAACTGGCCTGACTTGTGCTTGGATTTTGAACCTCTTAAACATAATGTAATGGTGTGATCATTGCAAATATCAGCGAGCAGTTGCCCTTGGCTTCCCCTGACCTAACATGGTTCCTCTGGGGAAGACGGGTGCTGTAGCATTTGCATCCATTTCAGCCCAGTTTTTGCCACTCTGTCCGAAAGGCAGCAGCTTCCCTCTGGCTTCGGAGCCGTGGCCATAAAACTGTGCATGAATTGATGTAATTCCTGGGGCAAGAGGTGTGCTGTTCTCCAGCCTTCAACCGCTCCAGTCTGAGATTCACATAATAATTTAAGTCAGGAATAGCAACAGACTGGGAGATTGACCTTCTCCTCTGAATTATGCACCTTGGTGAGCCTGTGCTAAGGAAGGAATTACGTTTAAGAGAGTAAGAGTTTGAGACATGAAGTGTGAGATGCCTTCCCAAGAAGCACTCGTTTCCTCCATGGCACCTCCAGTGTGTCCAAGCAGGTTAAAAATGCCTGGAGTGGGTGTAGACCAGCCTTCACGTGAATCAGAGTCAGGCCTGGGACTCACTTCAGCTACAAATGAGTTGAGGTCAGTGTTCAGTCACGAGGCTCGGGGGAAGTCGCCTCTCCACCAGGGGATTCCTGGGTTATTTCTGTGTCCCATGTGATGCAGCAGACCAGAGATGCAGGTTGTGGTCTTCTAAAATGTCTCTGCTTATGTGAACCAGGAACCAGTGGTGCAGTTGTGTGTAAGAAAAGCCAAGAGACTGCATCGGCGCTGGGTTTAATGCAAGCCCTTATTTTGCCCTGTGTCTTGTTAATTAGATTCTATTTTGAGTTCAGCAAGGGATACGATGTTAACCAGACCTTTGTGTTGCTGTTACTCCTTTAAACAGTTACTTGTGTTGCAGGATTTGTTGTCAAGTTATCTCCATTATTAATGGCTTTCACCATTAGAGTATTTTTAGCCTTGTGAGAAAATACCAAGGAAGATGGAAGGAATCCACTAGCGGATACCAAAGACTAAAGTATGGCTTTCCCTTCAGCAGGTTTTCTTACTGCTTTTGATTTTGGCTGTCTGGAGTGTTCACAGGGAAACATCCCTGGGTGACCTAAGCTGGTGCCTGTCTTCCTGAGACAATCAGTTCAGGTGCTCTTGCACCTGTGTCAAAATTAGACCTTTTTTTTTTTTTTTTTTTCCATTAGGACTGGCAAAAGGCAGATAAAGAAGAAGACTGAACCACTGAATTTTCTACTTGACACACATGTGCACTTGTAGCCCTCTTCTGGAAAACTAAAAGCGTAACACAAAATGTCCCTCAAAGTGTCAGCCACTCAAGCCTTGAACATTTTCACCAGTCCTGAGCTGTAAAAAACTGCTTTCCTCTTGCTTTCTTGGTCTTGGCTGTGTTACTTCCAGTCAGGATGACTTAGCCAACTAATCCGTGTCCTTACTGAACAGGAGACAGAAAAAGGGAAGTTCGTAAGGGGGGAAATGCAGAAGAAAGAATGGTTTGTGCTTTTTGGAGCTGTAGGATTTAGCTGATGTTGCTCATAACTGAGGTATTACACTCCATGTCACTGGTGAAGTTTTCATTAGTGAACAGAACAGAAACAAAAGTTATGGTTTCTTCTGCTCCCTTCAGATCATCCTCAAGGTCCATTGACTGTTTTGTGTCTTCTAGGTAAATAAGTTCCAGAAAGCAGCGCTAACTGCATGCACTCCAAATTTACCCCTCTGAACGCTTTCACTCCAAACCCGTCACATTTCATTCTGAATCTCCCATTTCTAAATTATTAATGGTTTTTCACCCAAAATCTACAAAACCATTGGTTGGTTCTTCTACTTTAAAATACAGATGTTGTACGGTTTTATTTCCTGTATTTTTTCTTCCCCCTCAGTTTTATGCCTACTGCTTTTATAGCCATGTCTCTGTGTAGTGGCCTGAGTTGGATTTCATTACTTCGAACAAGAGACCTTTGCCTCACGCCCTTCCTTTCATGCACAGCTGAGCTGAACATTGCACATTTACTTCAAATGGAAAACGAGAACATACATGCTCTGAGAAAAATTTATTTTTTTTTTTTTTTTTTTTTTTTTCAAAACTGGGATATTGCAGTGTGATTGCATTATTAATGGGTAAAGTGCTTTGGTTACTTTCTTTTTTATATAGTTTCTGGATCAGATTCCACTCTGTCCTGGTTTCAGTTGGGACAGTTTCCTCCTAGTAGCTGGTGGAATGCTGTGTTTTGGATTAGGATGGGAAGAATGCTGATAACATGCCGATGTTTTGGTTGTTGCAGAGCAGTGCTTGTACCAAGCCAAGGACTTTTCAGCTCCTCACTCTGTCCTGCCAGCAGGCAGGCTTGGGGTACAGCAATAACTGGGAGGGGACAGACCCAGGACAGCTGACCCAAACTGGCCAAAGGAGTATTCCATACCATCTGACGTCATGCTAAACAATATATAGGGGTGGCTAGCCGGGTTGGGGGGGCCGGCTGCTCGGGATAGACTGAGCATCGGTCAGCGGGTGGTGAGCAATTGCATTGTGCATCACTTGTTTCATATACACTATTATTGTTATTATTGTTATTATTGTTATTATTATTATTATTATTGTTTCCTATCTTAATAAACTGTCTCTATCTCAACTCTCGTTTCACTTTTCCGTTTCTCTCCCCCATCCCAGAGAGGGAGGGGGGAGGGTGAGCGAACGGCTGTGTGGTGTTTAGCTGCCGGCCGGGTTAAACCACAACACACTCCCTGTTAGTTTTGTCCTTGTGAACTGAGACTGTGATGTCTTCAAGCAAAGTTGTTGTATGTTTTAGTTGTCTCATGGGAAAAAATTCAGGACGGTTATCTTTCTGCAGCTGACACATTAATTGGCATTGCTAAGCCTGTATGTAAATATGTCCAAAATCTTCAGAAAAAGAGAGAAAAGCTTTCCAGCACCTGGCTTTTAGAATATGCTGGGATTTATGGCAAAGTGTGTAAATGGCTGCAAAAATAAATAATAAAAAAACACAACTGAGCCCCTTCCCTCAAATTTATGGCCTCATTTGAAGTCCAGATGAATTGTGCGTTTCTGGAGACTTCAGCAGGCTTTGGATCACTCTGATATTTTAAAAGGAAAATATTTGTCTTCAGGGGACACATGTTAAGAGGCAAAATAGTAATGGAAGCAGTAAATTAAGAGAGAGAGAAAGCCCCTTGTATCATATTCCTCATTACCGTGACTCCACGATGAATTTCCCTGTGGTATTTATGTGGTTCTTTTCATATGATAGCAAATCACTTCAGTAATGAAGCTTCTCCCAGGTGCCAGAGGAGAGCAGTCCTCAGTGTGACAGCACTGACTTCCCAGCGCTCAGCATCCATTCTCCCTCACTCAGCTTCAAGGAACCCCTTGAGAACAAGGCTTTGCTGCCTCTCAGCGTGGTTTGTTTCTAAGTATTATCCTCTCCCTGCTCTCTCAAGCTAGCAATGGTCAGGGGCTGCCTTTGCCTTTTAATTTGCTTTTCCAGCCACTTCTGCCAGAGGCAAAAGGCGGTGTGCCAGCCCCGGTGCTCCCCACCTGCGTTGCCCCTTCTGGGCAGGTGGACTCCTCGCAGTGCTTTGCAGGAAGGAGGGATGGCACTCCCAACCTGAATGACCCCTGTCCCTCCCAGCAGCACAAATAGCTGCTGCTGTAGCTAATTTTGTTATAAATATCAATTTTGTTTGCATTTCTTTGAAGACTAGGATCGGGCATAAGGCTGTGTCTCTCCGAATAAAAACCCCTGAATTATGTATTCTGCTTCGTGTTTGTATTATGCCAGGCACAGTGGGAGCTTGTCCTAGGCTGGAAGTGGCACTGTGTTATAAGTAATAAATAATAGCATCTAACAGTAATTGTTTCATTACTTTATGAGTCAGACCCTTCACCGGGGGATTTGCTCGCTGACAAACATGTTGTTCAGCTCTGCGTTTCCATTAGGGAGACCATACCAGGCTTTTCTTTGGCTTTGTTCTGAGATGGAGACTTGAGGTCATTCATAGGATTAAAAAAAAATACAAGAAATTAGGCAAATACATTGAAATTCAGTGCTTAATGGCTTGCTTTAGGGTTCTCCCAAGTGCTCCAGGCTGCCTGTAGCTGGTGCCTCAGGTGACAGGAGGCAGGGTGGCTCAGCCGTCCCCGCAGCATGCCAGCCTTGCTGCCCTGCGCACAGCCCCATGCCCCGGGGCCAGCCCCAGAGCACCGAGGGGCAGCCTAGGTGTAGGGCTGAGCAGAGGCCTGATGCTGATCTGAAAATGGAAATTCCCCTCCTCATTCTGCCACGGGCTTCTGGCGATGCCTGCAACATGTTGTTGCTTCTCTCCTAATTTCCGAAGAACCATGGAAATACTAATTTCCCCGCACTTTGCCCTGTTTCCTCCCACAAATGTTTTTTTTACTGGACATTTACTGATTAAAAGATGTTTGCTTAGCCTTCGTGAAATGACACCGAATCCGCAGCAGCGACCTCTCAGCGATGTGACAGGCCTGCCGTCCCTGCAGTGCTGCTCTGCCCGGCTCGAGAGCGTGGTGCCACCAAAAGAGGGGCAGCAGTCCTGCCTGGGCAGGGCTTGCCTGCAGATATTGCTGTGTTAATTTCGTACTGCACAGATGATTCTGAACAGCTTGCAAATTGTTTTTCTGCGTTATGAATAAATCCTCATTTGACAGAAGAATGCCACTTTTCTCCATGATGCTTTTCAATGCATTTTCATCTTTCATGCCAGTCGCAGATTGGTGTCTCTTCACAATTATTAATTGCACTGAGTGAATGCTGAGGTGATGGCTCAGTCTCTGCTGTTACTGTAACCTGATTCTCCTCCCATACACTGGATAGCATGTGATTTTTTTCAACTACAAGATGTGAGGTGGATTGAAACGAGAGGAAATTGTGCCGTATGGTGCTCACACTCCTTAATTCGCATTTCTCACCCTGCCAGCTGTGACTCTGCTCGTGTCTCTAGGTGGTTTCTGCAGGCACTGCTGTGTGCAGTGTGCAGGCACGACATGGCCGGAGCCCTGTCCCCACCGAAGGGAAGATCACACTCTCCTGACATGGGTACAAGAGAAAAACCATGGCATTCATTTTCTTCCTGTCATTTTGGCAGCATCTCCACGACATTCATAGCTCTGATTTCACTCTGCTAATACATAGGAAGGTTATCTGTGTTGGGATATGAACACAAAACCAGAACTGATTGATTTTTTTTTTTTTCTCTGGATTCATCCCTACCTGTCTGCTGAGCCCTGGTAGCTGTGTGCGTGCCTGCTCTAGGCACTAATCTTGTGGCTTAAACCAGCAGACCCTGCCTTTATGTGGGGCATGCTGAGGTACGGTGCTTTGTAGCTGGGGTGTGCAGGGGCTATGCACACAGCTGGTCGTGATAGCACAGCTGATGCACTACAGCCCAGAGAGCTGTGGGTACTCTGCTTTGTACTAATTTGAGCAGCCTAAACCTCAGCTGAGAAGGCTTGGCCAAGCCTTCCCTCCTCAGGGAATGCAGGGAATGCAAATGCCCAGGTGGCAGCACCAGCGTTTGGGTGCTATTGGTGTGCCCAGCTCAGCCAGAGCAGGGTTACTTCAGGGGGTTGTGCTGAGGGACACCAGAGCCCTAAGGACTGGGGAGCTGGAGGGCTCCTGAAATTCCTCGCACACTTTCCACCTTCCTGCGGTGCCCAGCAGAGCTCCAGTCTAGTGCCTGGTTTTCTTGTGTTTGGATGCCACCAGCGTGACCGCTCAAACCATGCTAAAAAATAATGACAGCACAGAGAGAGATCAAACAAAGACAGTTTTGGGGATCAAATGGATCCAAAATTTTCTTTGGACTGAATCCTGTTTTACCATACGGTTCAAAGTCTCCCTTGAACTCCAGTTGAGCTAGAAATCACAAAATGAACTGAAATACCAGTTTAAAAAATGTTAACTTTAAGCTGTATTTAAAAATGTTTAAATGTCACTAAATCAATTGTCTTGGAAGGAAGGGAAAAGTTCAGATCAGACTGATAAAAAATGTCCTTTTGCTTTGACCTCTTCTTTTGCTTTCCTAATCTCATAGTGTAAGCTAGCTCGAATTTTGAAATGCAAAGATGGTAAAGATTTCTGTAAATGTCAAAATTGCATAGGCTGAGCACTCCCATTTTTTTTCTCAAGTCAAGATTTGCCATAAGTCGAGCATTTTATGAACAGTTTATTTTTAAGAAATACATCAACAAAAAAAAACCTTAGAAAATGCTCACGTAGGTTTCCAGTAAATGGCATCCCACTTTTGAAACCATCTATCTTTGATAGGATAAAGACCGATCAAAAAGACAGTGCATAAGTTTTGTTTTATATATATAATGTCTGGTCCTTATCATGGCTTAATACCGACTGCTCCAGAAGCAATAAATTCTGCCTTCTCTTTAGGGAGGCAATATGTTTAAAGAGCAGGAAGCCACATTTTCCAGAAAGGCTAACCCTAAGGACAGGAAGAAAGTTAATTCCCCACCTAGAACTGGGACTCCAGCCCGCTGACACCCAGCTCGGCCGCTGGTGGTGAAGCTGTCCTCGCCCGGCAGACAGAAGGGATAAAGGATCTCCGCTCCTTTTGGAGTGAATGCTTCCAGAAAACTTTCAGCACCAAAAGTAATGATGTAGCAGTTTCTTTTTAACCACGTTGACTAAATGCAGATGCTGCGCTAAGCACTGTCCAAGAAACAGATTTCACATCTGTCTCAGCAAGTAAGTAGCTTCTTGCAAGAAATACCACAATGCGTTCATGCAAATGAAGTTACACAGGTGCAAGAATGCTTGCAGGACGGTTCTCAGAGACAAAATGGTTCTGACCCCGTTTACAAGCTGAAAATATCCAAAATAAATAAATAAAATAAAATAAAATTAAAATTAAAACAAAATCCTTTTTTTTTTTTTTTTTTTTTTTTTTTAAATAAAACCAAAAAGGCTTTAATTGAAGTGTGACCTGCACTGGCAACTTCTGGTTTTGTTTTCAATGTATGCCTTTGTGTGCAGTGATGGGACAAAAACTTTCCATGAGCAGGATTCAAATGTGCCATTACAAACTCATGTAGTGGAAAAAAGACTATTAAATACGATACAGAAAAGACCTTTTTTCATATTCAAATGTTAGTGGGTACAAGGAGGGAAGTAAAATTAGCATTTATTCATTTTTTATCTTATTTTTTTTTTTTTCTATTTAGGACTAGCTCTACTTGTAGTCTGTTTCTTCTTTCACTTTTCAGAGTGCCACTATAGTTAGAATCTGAAGAGGTGGTATTTCGGGGCAAATAACTGAACTGTTAATGTCAAGTGTTAAAAAAATATCCCGGGGCAGCGATCTTTGCCAGACCAGGAGACTGACCAGGAAAACCCAGCCAAACAAAACAGGCTTTCTTTGTTTGTCTTTTGATTTCTGAGCCTTCAGTCGTACCGAGATCACATTTCTCATTTTCTCTAGAAGAGCTAAAAACTTTGAAGTGCTGCATTGTTTTATTCATGCTGCTGTATTCACCTGATGACAGGGATGCAGGAGCTGGGTTCTTTACCACCAGTGTGGGTTCATCACAAAGCCACGGCGCTGGAACCATGCACTGGAAGGCTCGCGTACCTGTGCTAGTAGCTTTGCAGTCCTTTGAGTGTCTGAGCAGATATGATAATGCTGAGGATCTGACTTGGGATGAATTCTTCATAAAGAATTTGAGAAAAAAAGCATCGGTTCATCTGTTTTGAGGGCAAGATTAAGGAAAATAGTTTGGTATTGTCTGCTTGCTGGTCTCATCCCTTACCCCGTGCTGATCCAAGGGTTACAACAGCCCCTGGGTTGTGCTGATGAATTTATCTTCCCCTGAGGGCAGCTAAGCACCAGACTGCTTGCTCCCAAGTGGGCCGCGGGATGCTCTGCAGCACGCTGGTGTGTCTGGCCTGGAAGGAGGAGGATGAGGACATTTCCTTTTTTTGTGCAGGCAGATAGCTTTAGAACACCAATTTTGGCCCCAAAAAGCAGACAGGTGGAAGTCAGTTCTGGGAAAAGCTTAAATCAGGGTTCACAAACACACCAGAGTTCAGGAAGCCAGACTTCAGTCCTGCTCCTCAGAGAACTTTCTGTCTCCTTAAAAGATCTGCAGAATAACTGAGCCTTCTGCAAACCATACCAATTAGAGATGCACTTTACAATGTATTAAGTGCTGCAAAGTGCAAAGTTCTGTACAAAAGGAAACCGAAATTGGTGGATATTATGGCATTGATATTTGTGTCTCATTTTCCCTCCGGTAAAATTGTACCCTGTTACTTTCTAATGCATTTGAGATAACTCTAGGGAAGTTTGAGCACTCGGGAATCACATGCAATGCCCACAGTAATGCCCTCGGAGAGATGAGGAGTTCGGGGATCGAGTGGTGACATTAGAAAATAAGGAAAACACAGCTAGAATGCTAGATGAAGAGCAGCGATGGATGCCATTTTCTTCGTTCAGATGACAGATGCAGTCATTGCCCTTATTTCCCCGTCCCTCCGGGTACTTCTGTTGCGGTGTGCCCCGACCAAGCTCCCCACGGGACAGGGTGTGCCCCCGGGTGGATGCAGCACACGTGTTTTGCCGTCCTGGAAAGGATGGCAGAGCGAGACAGGTCCTGCTTCCCAGGCTTACTCTCGTGGCTTTCCAAGACAGGCTTTTGCAGGGATGGAAGTGAGACGAGAGGCAGCCAGAAAGCACGTGTGCTCAGCTCTGCTCCTCCCTGGGGGATGTGGGGGAGCGATGTGTGCATGCTCAGCCAGCCCGGTGGAGCTGCACCAGCTCCTCAGGAGTGTTTCTGTGACTGCCCGGTGCCTGGCACTGCCTCTCGGTTAGCAGGGCAGGAGAGCAGCCAAGCGCTGGAGAAGCTTCCCTGTTTCAGGACATGATTTCTCACTTCCTCCTTACCCAGCCTGTGATTGTCTTCCTCCTCCTCCAGCTCCTCTGTGAGGGCCGATGGTTCTCCTGTTTCAGGAGCACCCTCTTTCTGCAGTGTCCCAACAACATCACCTGGAGGAGAGGTGGGAACATCGTTCTGGACGGGGAAGGCGAAGCTGGGGAAGAAGGTGTGCTGCGAGTTATTAATTGTGCGCTCGCTTTAGTCTGCCTAATCCCCTAAGTGAAGTCTGGCATGGTGGAGCCCAGGGCTGAACCCTGGAGATTACTGAGCAGGGATATTTGTAGGTACTTTGGCACTGGTGTTCATTTCAAGAGCTATTAAAAATAATGAGATGCTGCCGCTTTGCTAATGATTTAAGAGATTCTCCCTGCATCTCAGTATGAGGCTGATCTGATGCAGCCATCTTCGTGATAGCATCCCACAGTGTGTTTTCTTTATGAGTACATCTTGTTCTGGCTTGTTTCAGAAATCGGCTCTTAGCTCTAAGGTCTGCAATCGTTGGCCTGTAATTAGTACCAATATTACAATGCTATTACTGCACCGGTCTGAACTGCTGGCTATTTTTGGATGTGACGTTATTCAGGTTTTTGTTGCATAGCTTGTTTCTCTCATCGTGAATCAGCAGGCCTCCGAGTATACAAGAATGCTGCTTTTTAGAACAAGTTGTGCAGACCTACGTGGATACCTGCTAGCCAGCATTTATGCAAATGTATCTGTAGATGGAGACCATGGCCCAGTCCCAGGCTGAGGGGGATTGGGGTCAACGCTCCCTTCTGGTGGCTTGGTTACTGAGTATCTGCCTTGCCTGTGGGCCAGGTAGTTGGCTGGATTTGCATTTAGTTCCACGGAGATCAGACACTCGGTATGCACACGGGTCATGTAGGCAGCATTTACCATAACTGAAAATGTGAACTGGTGTTTGAGAAGCAAAATACTGCTGATATCTTACTGGGAAACAACCAGGCCCATGCCTTATGAAGGACTGATAACAGGAACCCTGATTTCATGCAAGTTTGTGTAAACACCAGGACATGTACTGTGTTTGAACCCTGCAGCTAATGTCTGAGGTCTCTCAGCTTGTACCTTCTCTACGAATAGTAAAACGTTAGCCCTCTGCTGGCTGTAGTATCTCCGAGTTGCAGTTAGCATTAATCAGAGGTTGTGTGGCTTTTCTAAACGAGTGGCAGCTTCATATTTCGGAAATCTTCCTTGAGTGCCCTTAGGTTTTATTCACAAATAATCTGTATTCTTGTTTTGTTTTCTCAGCTCTGTTGTTAAAGAGCACTTGCTTTCTGTTACGCTCCTAAAGCATGACCAGGAGATGCTCGGCGTGAAGCCCACTGAGCCTGGTTAGAAAAGGAGCCGTGTGGCGTTGGAGATGCAGTCACTAATTCTGCAGCAGAAACTTTTGAGGCTGTAATACTCCAGAGGGCAAGGCCACTCCGCAGAAAGGCTCAGACTGAGCGAGGGGTAGTTAAGGCTAAATGAGAAACAGGCAGCTTCCATCTGTGATTTGGGAATCCTAGAAAATATTTACATTAGAAAGGAAGGCATCAGAGCACAGAATTAGAAAAACAGAAATCAGGAGCCTACCTCCAACACGTTTGTTCACTTTCCATGTGTACTGAACAAATCATCACAGAGAAACACAGAAATGGGGTCAGAAAACAAAGTGAGAGCCATTCTTAAAAATGTAGATCTGGGGGGAAATTTTCATAGAAAGAGAAACACTTGAAAGGATTAATTTTGAAAAAAATCTCAGGATTGAGAGTGTGCGATTAATCATGTATGGCACTGCAATTAGTATGAGTTATTCTTTATAATTTGATAGCATTCAGAGATATCAAAACCAAATCAGCATTAATTTTTTTTCTACATATTTCTCATTGTTTGACCTATACTGGCTGGCTAATTATTGTTTAAAACTCAGTGTGATGAAGCTTAATTCATTAATGTATTTAAAGAGCTTCAATGCTCTGCACTAAAATACGGCATCAATGTAAAAATCATAATTTAGCACTTACATTTTAGTATATTTTCTGGATTTTATTAGCTCACAAATTGCTGTAACGTGTTCCAATGTACATTATGAAAATGTACGTGTTTTCAGCTTCAGATTTGGATGATACATACTCTGTTCTAGTCTTTTATACTATCTTTCAGAAAGAAATTTAGTGATAGTTATAGAAATCAAATTTCTACACGGTGGCATTGGAAGCCTTACTTATATTTCAAATGAGGAAAATACATCCTGAAATACAGCTGACCAGAGCTGAAACCACTACGTATCATGAGCAGACAGCATGTGGGACAACATGGCCATGACCCGGCGGCCTAGAGGACTGCTGTCAGTGTTCACTGTGGAAGGTTCATTGTGTGGATGGAGTCAGGATGTGTCAGCTCGTCTGTAGATGCTCCATATCCAGATATCAGAACAGAAGAGACCTCATGACTGGAGTGCTTGAATTTTGTGACATTCAGTCACAAAAACAAAGGGTGTTTCAAGCAATCTGGAGAAAATGGGGTTCAGGACGTTCATGAGCACCTCCAGTGGCAGTGATCATGGCCTCATTCCTCTAAATACAAACCTGTATTGAGAACCTGAACCTGTACTTAAATAAGAGACGTTAATAGCACTGATTAAACTATCTTGTAGACATGTATACACAGCCTTGAGATGCTAACGTGGCTGTTCACCAGGAGGAAAAAACCCTTCAAGTAAGAGGCTGCCACTGACAAGACAGCAATATTTCTCAAGCCAATTTTCCTGTCTGATTACTGAGCAATCTGCTCTCCACAGGAAAGCAGACGAGAAACCCTCTTAAAAGTTTAAATTTGGTTACTAAATTGAAGTCTATTTTTTTTGTCTTTTTTTAAAATTTATTTATTTATTTATTTATTTTAGTTTTGAAGATCTCTTTTATCTTTGGGGAAATAAATATATCTTTATTAACCCTACCAGGAAATGCTGCCAAAGATCATCAGCTCCTTTTAGCATTTCACTTTCTAAATGCATACATGTGAAATTTCTAGGCCTCACTGAGCTGTCTCGGTGCTGAATATATCTCCTCACTTTGCCCTGGTGCACACACCCTGCTTGTTTTATGAGCTGACTGCAGCAGGTTCTTTCCAAGCTTCGGGAGGTGGGTGCCCCCGCTGGGCAGCAGGGCGTTCCCGTAACTTGTGCTGCCTGACCCCCAGGTTGAGTTGCAGCTCCTTAGGTCCTTCGCTTAGTTCCTCTCTTCCCTTTCACCTCCTTCCATGGTTGTGTTCGGGAGGGCAGGAAGATCGGGACGGCTTCACAGGGACCACATGTGCTTCCTCTTGCGTTTTGGATTCTTGCCTTTCCTGGCTGTTGGAAACCCTCAGGAAGTTGCTAAATCTGGGGAAAACAAGAGTCTCAGAGCCTCCTAGAAGAAGGGAAGGCTGCTGACTCCTCCTGGGGTGCTGCAGGCTGTAGAGCTGAATACAGAGCACTGACAAATCCATCTACCTTTGTCTGAGACACAATACAGCTTGGGGATTAATGTGGTGCAGAGAGGCAACTCCAGCTGCTGCTAATTTCCTCACTGGGAGCCCATCTGTCTAGCTGCCAGGTTGTGATAGAGTTGTACTGCTAGGTGCATTGACTCATGCTCTTTTCCTAGCGATGCTCGGAGATCAATTACCCATATGTTGCCTCCAGTGTGTATGTGCCTTTCAGACCATCCCTCCTGAGGGCGGGTTATTGACGTTCCTGTGGAGCGTGAGGAATGGAGGGGACTCCTGCAAGCAGCCTCTCTACTGATCTGTGAAGAGATCCTGAAGGGGGAACTGGGAAGTTGTTTCCCTTCCCTTATATCGTTATGTGACAAACGTGCCTATGTGTCCTCTCTAGATGGGTTTTATTTTCTCCTTGGTTTCTTCATTAAAAGGTGTGCCACACTTATCTTCTTACTATTGCTTGTGGCGACTATGCAGCCGAGCAAGTTTTTCAGTATCATGTCAAGACTGGAAAACAGAGGAGAGTGAGCTGGCTCATTCTCAGTGCAGATAAAACTGGCTTGGGAGAAATACCCTGAAAAATAGCAGTCCTCTATACCCAGAGGCAGTGTTAACACCCATCTGCCACTGGTGGCCTCAGTTAGACTCCCAGATATGGAAAGGTTGCTTTCAGGAGGTTTGTTTTGACTGGACACAGTGACATATAGGAAGTAACAGGACTTCCTGTACAGAAATGGAGAGTTAGCGTTCTCCGTCTTAACCTAAATTGGCAGAAGAAAAACCGTGTTGCTGAACTTAGCTTTTGCAGCATGTTGGCCTTTGAGCGTTTATTCATGCTTAACTTGAAGCTTCTTTACAGGAATGTATTCACATTTCAACTCATTTATTCTGAGCAAATATTTTAAAATGCTACATTGTTCCCTAATTTCATTTAGAGCTGAAAAAGCCCTTACCATGACAGAATGAAAAAGAAAACTTGCTGATAGTCCTGGGGCTCTGTCTTGTGGGGAAATGTGCTTTCCAGCAAGCACAGCAGTTTCACTTTTGTATTTTGCCAGGTCAAAAGCGTTGTAAGAGATGACGTGCTTTTAAAAGAACCGAATTACAGTCCGAGGCATATGTAGCATGTAAATAAATGGCACATAGGAATTTCCACTCTGGATCACAGTGGCAGGTTACCAGCTCTAGTTGTGATCACAACCAAGTGCATCAAAGGGAAGTATAATTAAATGTAGCGTGCACTGTACATCATAACTTGTCTCCACAAAAACGACCTTTTTAACCTCTTCTGTCTGCTCCCTTTCCCTCCCCCAGCTGTGAAGACCTACCTTCTAACATTATTCCCATATTTTTTTATTTGTAACCTGCACTATGCTTCATGGGCTGTTCAGATAGAGAATCGCTGGGCGCACAGGTCCTGTTTGTTCCCCTGTCTGAAGCCACTTCCTAACCATGAAGATTAGGCCCTGAGCATCTGTGCTGATTCAGGTGACAACTGGTCCCCAGGGAGCCGTGGTGGTTGTAAGATGTCTGAGTGATATCTGGGAGGGGTGGGGACAGAAAGAGACCCTGTGGGGGAGCC
The DNA here is from genome assembly GCA_011076525.1 of Nettapus auritus. Lineage (NCBI taxonomy): Eukaryota > Metazoa > Chordata > Aves > Anseriformes > Anatidae > Nettapus > Nettapus auritus. Next base: position 47,045,801 of record CM021765.1, read on the forward strand.
TAGGAAGAAGCAGATCAGGAAACAACCTTGAATAGCAACACCACCAAGCACCAAACTGGGCAGGATGGAAACTTTGTTGAGAGTTGTTGTATTCTCAGAACATAATTCTGTCAGATGGCCATGGGATGTGTCGCAGGCTGAGAGGAAATAGCCTTTCTGTCTGATATTCCTCTGGAAGTCCACCAGCCTCTAGCAACCTTTCGCTTGCCTGCTTGTGTTTGCCACTCCTGGGCTTGATCTCGCCCAGACCATCGGACAGCTAAGCATAAAGGCTGTGAATTTGTTTCCTGCATCAGTGGGGTATTGGTTTGTGCATATATCAGCAGGTGAGAGCAGAGCACTGAAACCCGTGCTGCTGCAGGAGGCACCCGTACAAGATGTGAGGTGGGCTGTGCTGCAGAGGCTGTACACGTCAACCTTTCCAGCTAGGAGGAAACAAACAAACTAACTAAAACTGCAATGGAATCGGGTATTTTTGTACATTCTTGTAAATAAACAAAATAGCATCCACATCCCACTTCCTGCAGGCCCTAGGAGCCAGTGACTCAGGCAGGGTCCCTGCTCCCATCACACTGGGGCCAGCCAGCAGCTCCTGCAGGCTCTCTTAAATCTTCATCAGTCACCCCTGCTGCACTTGTGCTGGCATGCCAGAGATTTATTCTGGTACAAACCGTCTCTCCGGGCTTCTTGTACTGAGCTGTCACTCACAGAGGCATTTCTGACTGAAGCTTTCATTCTCTGCTTCACTGCCCGGAGTCCAACAGCCTTTGGCCTTTCCCTGGTTTGGGAGGGGTGTGTGAATTTCTGTCAGCAGCCATCAGTCCTGCCAAGGACTGTGGAGCTGGCTGGTCCCCAAGGCAGGACCAGCTCTGTCTCTTTCAACTCTTTTTTTTTTTTTTTTTTTTTTTTAGGTTTCTGTGAATTGTGCATTTTCTGGATTTTCTTTTAATCTCTTTAGGAGAGTAACCAACTACTTGCCAATAAGGGGATGTGATACCACCACCCCCTCATTGGTTTTGTGGAAACTGTGTAACTTCCTTGTGAATTTAGCTGGAAGAACGAACACTCCTGGATATAAATACATTGACTGTTTTCCAAATAACTTACCTAATTAATTTCAACCAAAACGTTTCAGTGAATGCTGGCTGACTTGCATCTTTTCCCAGGTGAACTGAAACTGCACTGTTTTTCTGCAAATGAACTTGTTGTTACCATACTGACTCAGTCTTTCACATTAGTCTACTGTCCTGTTTACATTAAGTCAAACCCAGCTCTGCTGTGATAAAATAGGCATGTTTCCTATGTCCTGTTATCAGTTTCCACTCCATCATGGGGACGCTACTCTGGAAAAGGGGGAAATAAGTGCATCTGTCAGAGCTCTGGTTTGATTAGAAAGGCTGAGTATCATCAGGTAAAACAGATTTGTGCAGTGGTCACTCATTAGGAAATTTAGGACTACTCACTGAAAGGTTAAATGAGCCGGGCATGCCATGTGTTTTCCCATTTTTCTTTTCACAGAGCAAGTGGAATAGTTGGACGCTATTTCCCAGACAGGGGCATCTCATGAATGAATCCCTAAAATCCCTTCCTTTCATAAATGTGCAATAAACAGTTTCTATCTTTGATTAATATGTTTCCTAGTGTCCATTTTGGTATTACTGAAGAAAACCGTAACCATTTAAATGGCCTTAAATGAGGCAGTTGTATTACAGCTGAAGAGCAGCAAAACCAGAACAGTGTGCCTCTAGCATACACCCAAAACACTTGTGTAATATTTAAAGCTATTTCAAGGACCTAGTTAGGTTGGGCTTTTTTAATAGGAAGGTTAACGTTGAACTGTACTAATGCCACAATTAACTTGCACTGTTACTAATGAATTTTCTAAGTCCATTTTTATGCAAGTTGTTAATATCCAATTGCTGGAGGCAAGGGAGTGCTGGGGAGCCCTGCAAGCAGTTGCAACAATGTCTGTGACTAATTGCATCTTGGGGCTTGGCCTTGCCAAATTGCTCAGTTTTTCAGCTGCAGTGATTTCTTTTCACAGAACCAGAGTCAGAAAATATGAAAGCAATCAAGTAGTTTTGCTTTTGAAAGGCCTCATCTGTTTTTTGCTTTCAGCGAGTGCTGAGACAACAATCTCCTTGGGCTGCTGCAGAAGGAGCCCAGCTCCTGGCTTAGCTGAACTTGTAACTTTGGTGAATTGTTTCAGCCAAGATGCTCCACGATATTGATCAAATTTTTGCTCTATCAGATTTTGGGGGCAGGATCCACAACTGTTTGAGGCAGTGTTTAGATGTACTGCGTCCCCCCTGCCAACTCTTGTACTGAGCAGCCATGAGTCAGACCTCCCAAAGCAATGAGATTACAGGCAGTGACTTTTTTTCTTTGCCATCTGTTTTATGAGTTGTCAGGTGACGCTCCTGACAGATATTTAGCTTCTCTTTGTAATCACAAATTTGCACTATTAAAAAATAGGAAAGCTGAGAGTCCCACTGAGTTTTATCATTCTGGGATTGGGAGCTTTGGGAAACTCTAGATGTCAGGAAATTTGGCTAAAATAATGGATGTTGACAGGGCTGCCATGGGACAATAGAGCCCTCGCCAGGATCTGCTTATGAACCTGCTGAGGATGTGCACACTTCTCCCAGGGACATCAAGGGGTCAGTGCTTGCCGACCCAAGAGCCCTCTGGAAAAGAGGAGACCAAAGTTACAGTATATTGCTTTTTTGAAGCCTATGTTTTCTTCTCCCCATGAGGCTGAGGCTTGTTATTGTGGCAGGACACAAGCCAGGAGCGGCTGATGAGTAAATGCCAATAAGGAACCACAGAGCAGGAGCGTGGTCTCCTTTGAAGGGTTGTGCAGGATCCTGGCCACTGCTTGCCCTTGTTCTCTAAACTGTTAGCTGCATATGGATGAGGAACTGAGGAAAATACCTCTTCCTCAGCTGTACTCAGTCCCTGTCAAAAATTGATTACTTGGCCCATGTGCAGCAGTACTATAGAAAGAGACATTAATTTCCTACTTCTTTTGAGTTACGTGCTATGAGAAATCCTACTCTTGGTGTAGGGAAGGCCATGGTCCAACCTAACCTAAGTCTGTGACAACAGTTAGTCTGCCCTTGAAGAGAAGAAAGTAATACCTGAATTTACTCTTTGGTAGTGAGTGTAGGGATTTACTTGTTCTTCTTAGACAACTGTGCAATGGAACAAAAACAGTGTTTACAAGACAGAGCTCCTTACTGCATTCAGAGCTGCTTTCCAACTGTTTGTCAAAGTGACTGCACCCTGTGCTACAAGGGCACAAGAATAAATCCTGAAATTAGCAATAGGGGTTTGCAGTTGCCCATACTGATCCCTTAAGATTTTGTAGCTGCCTCCAGTAAGGCATTCAAAACAGAAGGGTTTTGGATAATTCTTACGCGGTGGCCAAATAGGAGAATGATTATAGAAAATGTCAAGACAGAAATTACTCTTGTATTTTACAGAAATAAAGTAAAAAGTGATTAACTTTCTAAATTTCTACCTGTTGGCATCACATTTTAAATTTTATTTTATTTTATTTTATTTTATTTTTCCTATCATGATTTAAATAAGTTGTTAATGTATTCCTCTGATCCAAAAAGCTGGTTATTTTATCCTAAGGAAGATTTGTGCATCATTTTGTGACACGTGTTTTGGGAGCTGCTTGTGTTCTGCTGAGAAGTCATTATACTAAGGAAGAGGAATGGGATATATTAGAAGCACAGCAGTGTAATTATGTGCAAGAACTCTGTTACAGCCTTTGTTGATAAACTGCAGTCTAGATCTAGTCCTAGAGGATCCAGACAGTATTACCTTGTTGAGTTAGCCTGACTCATTGCTGAAGCTCTTCTCTGTAGTCTTACACTGCGTGGTGTGTTCCCGCCCTGTGGGAAATCTGAAGGCAGTGGCCAAAATAACATGTCTGTGATAAAACCATTTCCTTTTAGTATTTGTATTAGTCTCACATCCTTTTTCTGGATGTGAGCAAGTGAAAGGTGTCAGCTTTGCACGCAGGACTCAGATACACTCTTTTTAATCAACCAGTCTAAAAGATGGTGATATGTATTTAAAAAGCCAACCATACAAACAAGCATAAAAGCAACCAAGCGTCTGGTAGCACAGTCATTTTGGTTATGATGTACACATGCTCTTTGATCCGTCCAGCCCTGTGGAGTCCACAGCCTCTCTTCTGGAACTGGGGGAAGTTGAGAAACGAATATTTAGAGCAAGATGTGTTGACTGTACAGAAGGTTTGATTTCCCCACCCCCGAGGACACTTTCGCTTCGTATCAGCCCTCTTGCTTGTACACTATGTATGTGCTGCTCCTATGGCTCTCCGTCGGCAGTCTGCGTGCTCACAGCCAGGCTCTGCGTGGCTCTTATGGAAGGGGGTAGGCTAGATGGAAGGATGCCCAGGGCAGGAGGCACGAACCACACTCGGCGTGCAAAGAGGGTGTGAGAGGAAGAAGCAGCTCATTGAGCTCTCCTGCTTCGGTTCCACCAGATGTGTTTGGTCAGACATGCAAGAAATTGCCTTTTTTAAGAGTTAGAAGGCTAAGGCAATGACAGCTTTAACATAATGAAGGAACTGAGAAGATCTGGACCTGTGCTGAGATTTGCAGTACGTATCATATTTGGTATATGCCTAGAGGAATCTCTAATTGGTAAATTATATGTATTTCTCACTGACCCCTGTATGAATCCTGTAGCGTGGAGAAGATAATCTGATTTCAGAAGTATAGAGAAAATTCAGAGCAAAAATGGGAGAATTGGGAAAAACAATGAGAGGTCTGTTGGGCTGAAGGAAGCCAGCTTCGTCTTAAAAAATGAGATAATTTTAGATAAAACCAGGAACTTTATTTTTGATGTTATAACTGACATGGATTTTTTTTGTAAGCTGGCAAACTTTGTTCTCAAACCTCAGTGGAACTCAGTGGTCACTGGCTACCAAGGCTGGTAAGAACAGGACCTGACTTTTCTGGGTATTTTAAAGTATCGAAGAACCCCCCAATTTTTTATTTTTATTTTTTAATTTTTTATTGGATTGCTTTAGATGTGCCAAACTGTCTTGAATGTGTTAGCATTCTGCATTTCAAGATGCGCTGGTTATGAGACAGGTCTTTGACTTTTCTGAGCTTTAGTTAGCAAAAATTTTATTTTCTAAGTTTTACTTGAAATTAGGTATAACTGATGACATTTGTGTAGCTGTTTTTTTGTTGTTGTTGTTTGTTCTTTTTCTTTTTCTTTTTCTTTTTCTTTTTCTTTTTCTTTTTCTT